>JARQOC010000002.1:534698638-535298638 GCA_033576535.1 Allobates femoralis | reverse complement strand
AAATTCGGCCAACATGTACTGCTCTCATCAGGTTGTAGGATAGTGGTAACAAGTCTAAATATTACTTACAACAGGTAAAAAAAAAGGAAAGAAAGAAAAAAAAAAAAGGTGAGAGTCGTACAAATTCAGCAGGCGTGGTACATCTCTTTTTAGTATGGGGGGTATTAGTGAACAATTTTTAGTGACCTAATTAAGGCAAAGTTCAAGTGCTGTCTTCTGGCCCTTAGGGGTTGGGGAATTAGCTGCTTTTCTTTTGGAGTGTTGTGATCTCAAGGTCAGCGCTTGTTGCCATGGGGTCGGGTTCGGAAGCTGGTGAAGCAGTGATGCTGAGTCAAATGTTTCAAGGTCTGGGTAAGATTCCAGAGTGATGTCCAGGGAAGTGCAGGCTGTTTTTATATCTGTAGAGGTCCTGGCAATAATCTTTTTGCCTCCGGCTGCTATATGTATGCCAAAGGGAAAAAGCCAACGGAACTTATGACCCTTCTTAAGAACTGCATCTGTGAAGGGCTTCAATAGCCTTCGTTTCCTAGGAGTGATGGCTGAGAGGTCCTGAAAAAGCAGTATTTTTGTGCCTTCATATGTGATTTCTTGTTGCTCTCTAGCTCTGCGTAAAATTAAGTCTTTCGTGCGGTAGTCTAGGAAGCAGCAAAGCACGTTACGGGGGTGTCTCCTTGTGACGGTTAGGGGCGGAGTGATCTGTGCACCCAAGTTAGCTCTATCTCTTGAGGATCATCGTCTCTTAATAGGGCTGTAAATATTTCAAGCGTTGCTTTACCCAGAGCTTCAAATGCCACTGTTTCAGGGAGCCCCTTAATCAGGATATTATTGGGGCGCTCCTTGTTTTCGTGGTCTTCTTGAGTGGCATGGATCGTATGGAGCTGCTGTTCATGAGAGGTTAGGCAGTCTAGTAGAGAATTGGTTTGTTGTGCCATTGTTGTCTGGGTATTTTCTAGTGACTCGACCCTATGACCCTGTAGACTATGGTCTTGTTTGATTTCAGCCAGCTCCCTCCCTATGGGTTCCAGGGCTTTAGCTAGAATACGCTTTATAAAAGATCTGGTCAGGATGGAGTCTCTTGACATGCTGCCAACATTGGAGTTGCTCTCCATGTCTGAGTCTGCGTCTTCTAAATATGTCAAGTCGAGTTGTTTGGTGGGTTTTGGGGGCTCTGAGGAGGCACACTGATTCTTCAAAAACTGGTCTACATCCGCTTGGGTTATATGATCGCTTGCACTGTGCTCCTTGAGATGTTTAAAACTTGGTAAATCTTTTTGTATCCAAATCCGGCTTTAAATTTCACCACTACAGTATCTTGGACCTGCCTGGTGTGTTCCTTGGTCTTCATGATGCTCTCTGCACTTGAAACAGAACCCTGAGACTATCACAGAGCAGGTGCATTTATACGGAGACTTGATTACACACAGGTGGATTCTATTTATCATTACCAGTCATTTAGGACAACATTGGATCATTCAGAGATCCTCACTGAACTTCTGGAGTGAGTTTGCTGCACTGAATGTAAAGGGGACAAATAATATTGCACGCTCCTGTGGAGCCCACTGGGACGGGGTACTCGGTACCAGACCGGGGTATCACAGAAGTTATCACGGCGGTCTTGGTCCGGACCGTGTCCCGAGCCCACAAGTAAAAGGGGTTATTTACAGGGAGGATGGATGGTGCTGCAGCCGGATGGATGAGCCCGCCGTGGGTCGGGCTGTTCCTAACAGGGTGTAAAGCAGTTTAACATTCGGGGAATCACACACTGGAGACACTGGCAGGATTCACCGGGTTTTACTGGCAGTTCTTCCACAGTACAGTTCACAAGTTGTTCCACAATTTAACTCCAAACTTTCACCATTTAGTTCACCCCACTGCAGCCAGGTTCCTGCCTTGAGACCCTTCTCTTTCTCTCTACCATTCAGGCTTTTCTGTACTTCTCTTCTCCCCGTGTGCTGTATGGTAGACAACTCGGATCCTTGTTTGGCTTTCCCCTGTGTGTTGGTAGCAAGACTTGGTCCTCTATGTTGCTGTACCTCCTGCACGTGTGTTAGGAGTTCAGACTTGGAATCTGAGCTCCCCGTCGGTGTGTCTGTGATCCAGCATGTAGCTACGGTCACCTCAGAGCCGTCTCTCTGGTCCCAGCCTAGCCTTCAGTGTCCCTATGTTGCAGGGGATCACCAGGCTCTTTCCTACCTGTGTGACTACGGCGTACATCAGGGGATCCCTTCTGTCAGTCATCTTCTGTCACTGCTACCGTTTTCCTCGGACCCAGCTGCACTGGTCCAGTCTTTCCCCTTCCCTTTGCTTATGGGCTGTGGAGCGGGCTTTCTCTTCAAGGGCTTAGGCCTCACAGGATTCTGCGCCTCCAGGGAGCCCGAAACCTTCAGGGAAGTGTCCTTTTGTCCAGTCTTTACTGTACAGTCTTTGCTGCTCGGCACCCATTGGTCTACTCTTGGTCTTTACTGTTCAGCTCACTCTGGCCTAGTGACTACTACTTCCTGGTGTTCCCCTTATGTACCCGGTCCATCACCTTGAATACGTCCCACCCACTTTGACCACCGCCTAGAGTCCCGGGCTCCGGGTTGGGTCTTGTGTGTTTATGAAGGTGTTCGTAGAAAACTGTCTCTATCTCCTGGCTGCAGTTCTTACCTGTGGCCATCTTGGTCACAGGGGTGCCACACTCAACTTTTCAGTTTTCTATTTGTTAAAAAAGTTTAGAATATCCAATAAATTTCGTTCCACTTCACGATTGTGTCCCACTTGTTGAGTCTTCACAAAAAAATTAGACTTTATATATTTATGTTTGAAACCTGAAATGTGGCAAAAGGTTGAAAAATTCAAGGGGGTCAAATACTTTCACAATGGAATAAAACGATGTTTGGGTGAGCGCTGGGATATGAAGACAGCTGCACTTCAACAAGTATTTTACCTGTAAGTTTATTGTTCAAATCACACTAGGTCCTGCATATCCATCTCCCTATGGGGAGAGCGGTGGAGCAGCTCCGGAGGAGAAGACAAATCTAACAGAGGAGAGGAAAACACATGACGGATCACGTGCAATTACACAGGCGGACACCGAGGAAAAAGGGAAAGAAATCCACACCGTCCAGAGAGAGACCCCGTGCACTCACTACGTGAGCCCCCCTGTTGTGCGGACAGCACAACAGGAAAAGGTGAGTGTAACGGTGATTTAACAGATATAAAACATAAAGCAGCGTGGCGCAACCAATTTCTATATCTCATTAAATACTTTCACAAGACACTGTATATTGTAATTACTCTGTATAATATAAGTGTTTCACTTTTTGTATTGAATTAGTGAAAAAAATTAACTTTTTGATGATATTCTAATTCATTGAGTTGCACCTGTATATAGTAAGAGAGAGATTTCTAGAGAATGCACTCCAAAACTTCCACAGCATGCATGCTTTAGCTTTACTATTGGAAAAAGCCTTGATGTAAACAAGAATCACAACTAACAAACCAAACTGTAGTTAAAAAGACCAAAAGGTCATTCAATCAGCACGTTTGAACACCACAACAGGGGAACTATTGACATGTTCAAAACAGTAATTCCTTTAACTATAAAATACGTCTTCATTTCTAGATTCAGTCTATAATGGTGTGCTTTTCCTCAAAGATGTCAAAAAGAAAAGGCAGTACAAACTGTAAATGTCAGACTCATTCACAAATGACACTCTCAAACATCATTTTGATGTAATAAATATTTATAAATTACTAGATGGTGGCCCGATTCTAACGCATCGGGTATTCTAGAGTATGTATGTAGTTGACATACTGTGATTGACAGAACTTGTTCAGTCAACATGAGTGAACTACACCGCTCCTCCTGTCACCGCTCCTCCGTCTCTCCTCCTGTCCCCACTCCTTCTGTCACCGCTCCTCTGTCTCTCCTCCTGTCACTGCTCCGCCTGTCCCCGTTCTTCCATCTCTCCTCCTGTTACCGCTCCTCCTGTCCCCGCTCCTCGGTCTCTCCTCCTGTCACTGCTCCTCCTGTACCTGCTCCTTCTGTCACTGCTGCTCCTGTCACCATTCCTCCTGTCCCTGCTCCTCCTGTCACCGCTCCTCCATCTCTCCCCCTGTCACCGCTGCTCGTGTTCCCGCTCCTCCGTCTCTCCTCCTGTCCCTGCTCCTCCTGTTTCCGCTCCTCTGTCTCTTTTCCTGTCACCACTTCTCCTGCCCTGCGCTCCTCCTGACCCCCACTTCTCCTCTCCCGCATTCCTCCAGCCACCCACTCCTCCTGTCACCGCTCCTCTGTCTCTCCTCCTGTCCCCGCTCCTCCGTCTCTCCTCCTGTCACTGCTCCTCCGTGTCTCCTCCTGTCATCGCTACTCCTGTCACCACTCCTCGTGTCCCCACTCCTCCGTCTCTCCTCCTGTCACCACTCCTCCTGTTCCCGCTCCTCCATCTCTCTTCCTGTCACCGCTATTCCTGTTCCCGCTCCTCCATCTCTCTTCCTGTCACCGCTCCTCATGTCACCGCTCCTCATGTCACCGCTCCTCCGTCTCTCCTCCTGTCGCCACTCCTCCTGTCCCCGCTCCTTTGTCTCTCCTCCTGTCACCGTTCATCCAGTTCCCGATCCTCTGTCTCTCCTCCTGTCACCACTGTTCCTGACCCCACTCCTCTGTTTCTCCTCCTGTCCCCCGCTCCTCCTGTTCCCGCTCCGCCATCTCTCTTCCTGTCACCGCTCCTCATGTCACCTCTTCTCCATCTCTCCTGTCACCGCTCCTCTGTCTCTCCTCCTGTCCCGGATCCTCCTTCTCTCCTCCTGTCTCCGCTCTTCTTGTTCGCGCACCTCCTGCCTCCTGCTCCTCCTGCCCCGCGTTCTTCCTGTCCTCACTCCTCCGTCTCTCCTCCTGCCCCACGCTCCTCCTGCCTCGTGTTCCTCCTACCCCCCACTCCTCCTGTCAGTGCTCCTCCTGTCAGCGCTCATCCAGTCCCCGCTCATCCAGTCCCCGCTCCTCCGTCTCTTCTCCTTTCACCGCCTCTCCTCCATCCCTCCTCCTGCCCCGCGCTCCTCCTGCCCCCCCTCTTCGTCCCCCGCATTCCTCCTACCCCCGCTCCTCCTGTCACCGCTCCTCTGTCTCTCCTCCTGTCCCTGCTCCTCTGTTTCTCCTCCTTTCACTGCCCCTCCTCCTTCCCTTCTCCTGCACCCCGCTCCTCCTGCCCTATGCTCCTCCTGACCCCCACTTCTCCTCTCCTGCATTCCTCCTGCCCCCCGTTCCTCCTGTCACCGCTCCTCTGACTCTCCTCCTGTCACCGCTCCTCTGTCTCTCCTTCTGTCAGCGAACCTCCTGCCCCCTCTGCTCCTCCTGCTCCCTCCAGTCCTCCTGCCTCCTCTGCTTGTACTGCCCCTCCTGCCCCCTCCACTCCTCCTGCCCCCTCTGCCCCTGCGCCCCTCCTGCCCATTCCGCTCCTCCTGCCCCTCCTGCCTCCTCCGCTCCTCCTGCCCCCTCCGCTCCTCCTGAAAGGGCAATTTCATAACAGTTTAATTTTTTTGCTTTGACAGTAGAAGAAAAGACGAGGCACTCACTATTTGAAGAAAGTTCCTTTCTTTTTTTTGTAATATAACTTTTATTGAGTTTTTTGAGTAACAGTACAACATATGGTAAACTACATCACCATCTTGTGGCCATGAACACTCCGGAAAAAAGACATTACCCCCTTACCCTATCCCTCCTTCCCCCTCCCCGTGCCATGGTCTCACAGAGAAGGAGAGAGAAAAAAAGACATCGTAATATTACAGAACAGAATAAAAGAAGAGAGAAAAAAGCTACATAATAAATGGGGATGATCCCTTGAAATGATCAAAATTAATTTATTTTATTGGTATATCAAAAAGACTTAAACACAGCAAACAAGACAAATCACTGAACAATTAAAAACATTTAAAAAGTATATTATATTATGCATACTGAAACACACCTGGAACATGGGTATGATAACAGAGAATGCAGGAATCTTCAGTCTCATGTCTGGTTACTGGGCTGGCCAGTCCTTGAGCACTGGTTACTATGAGTTGACGGATGACATTAAAGATTTATGTATGGATTTGCTCAAATTAGTTCTCGAAGAGAATCTCTTTCTCTTTGGGGATCAATTTTATCTTCAACATAAGGGGACAGCCATGGGTTCGAATGTGGCGCCCCCTTACGCGAATATCTACATGACGCATTTTGAGGATAACCATGTGTACAGGAATACATTATTTCAACAACACGTGTTAACATAGAAAAGATATATAGATGATATCTTTTTGATCTAGACGGGTTGTCTGACCTTACGCCCTTTTTTGACTATTTGAATACCAGAGTTTCGGGTCTCACATTACGCATCATGATAACACTAAGATTAATTTTCTCGATACGATGGTGTTCTATAGCCCTGTTAGTGGACTTAGTACTGATTTGTATACTAAACCCACCGACTGCAATAATCTGCTTCATTTTTCTAGTTGTCACCCCAAACATGTCAAAAAAGCATTACCTAACTCCCAACATTGGAGGGTTAGGCGTATTGTTTCAGACCCCGAGATACGTAAAACCCGACATGATGAGATGGCCTTTAAATTCATACGAGAGGGTATCCCGAAAACCTAGCAAGACAACAATCTATAGCTAGTAGAGAAAAAATTCAACCGTCATCGAGACTCACGAATGTAACCACTTATCATCCCTATTTTACTGCAGTACGAGAAAAAGTCTTAAAACATTGGCCATTACTGTCCACTGCTTATCCCGATATAACTGAGTTAAAAAATCCTTTGCTTTTTTGCAATAAGAGGGCACGCAACTTAAGGGTCCACTTAGTTAGGGCCGATGTGATGTCAACAAAGGTTTCAATTCGACAACTGACTTTCTCCACAACAAGTAATGGGACTTATCCCTGTCTTCACTGTCTACAATGTTCACATATGATCAAGGGGGATTCATGCTATCATCTCAGGACAGGGAGGAGATTTGGGATTAAGGGCTTTTATACATAATAATAATAATAATAATATTAATTCATTTATATAGCGCTATTAATTCCATAGCACTTTACATACATGAGTAATGCTGTCTCTCTTGGAGGTTACAATCTAAACATCCTATCAGTATGTCTTTACAATGTAGAGGAAACCGGAGTGCCCGGAGGAAACCCACGCAAACACGGGGAGAACATACAAACTCATTGCAGATGTCCTTAGTGTCTTTGGTGGGAATTGAACCCAGGACCTCAAAACCCCAGTGCTGCAAAGGCTGCAGTGCTAACCACTTGAGCCACCGTGCTGCCCATGCAATTCAAGCTTCGTTGTGTATCTACTGAAGCGCCCGTGCAGTCTCGGATATGTTGGGGAAACAACCCACAATATCCGGGACTTCATCAGTAAGCACAAGTCAACTATACGTTGTAAAAACACTATGCTACCGGTCCCTGCTCACTTTATTGAGAAGGGCCATAGTATTAGTCAATTACGCTTTAGCCGGCTGCCCGCAGTGTTTTCATTGACTGGTCTCCCTGAGATCAGTGAGTGCTTTGTGATGGTGGTCTACCATGCATTGCTCCCACCTAGCCAGAATCGTACTCCACACTGATGAGGGGCATTACCCCAAAACAGCAGTCTGTGGATGGATACCTGGCTCTGTTAATTCCCTTGTCATATCCTTAACTCGTAACTGAGTGGGATATTGACTAAAAGGGCCACTTAATATGGTGGTTATGGTGGTCTCCGCAAGGATTCCACCCCAGGGCTAGGTCCTTCCCTGGAGGGATATCTGGCTAGTCCCGTGTTTGAGACTCTTAATCGAGGCTCCACAGACTCCATTATCATATTCAAATTTCCAGGGGGCAATGCATCATGGATTTCACTGTGTTTGAGCGCTTTAGCCGCCTGCCCGCAGTGTTTTCCTTGACTGGTCTCCCTGAGATCAGTGAGTGCTTTGTGATGTTGGTCTACCAGGCATTGCTCCCACCTAGCCAGAATCCTACTCCACACTGATGAGAGGCAATACCCCGAAACAGCTGTCTGTGGATGGATACCAGGCTCTGTTAATTCTCTTGTCATATCCTTAACTCGTAACTGAGTGGGATATTGACTAAAAGGGCCACTTAATATGGTGGTTGTGGTGGTCTCCGCAAGGATTCCACCCCAGGGCTAGGTCCTTCCCTGGAGGGATATCTGGCTAGTCCCGTGTTTGAGACTCTTAATCGAGGCTCCACGGACTCCATTTGCATATTCAAATTTCCAGGGGACAATGCATCATGGATTTCACTGTGTTTGAGCGCTTTAGCCAGCTGCCCGCAGTGTTTTCCATGACTGGTCTCCCTGAGATCAGTGAGTGCTTTGTGATGTTGGTCTACCAGGCATTGCTCCCACCTAGCCAGAATCCTACTCCACACTGATGAGGGGCAATACCCCGAAACAGCTGTGGATGGATACCTGGCTCTGTTAATTTCCTTGTCATATCCTTAACTCGTAACTGAGTGGGATATTGACTAAAAGGGCCACTTAATATGGTGGTTATGGTGGTCTCTGCAAGGATTCCACCCCAGGGCTAGGTCCTTCCCTGGAGGGATATCTGGCTAGTCCCGTGTTTGAGAGTCTTAATCGAGGCTCCATGGACTACATTTGCATATTCAAATTTCCAGGGGGCAATGCATCATGGATTTCACTGTGTTTGAGCGCTTTAGCCGGCTGCCCGCACTGTTTTCCTTGACTGGTCTACCTGAGATCAGTGAGTGCTTTGTGATGTTGTAACACTATGTCACTTCCGCCGGAAGCCATAAGGCAATTATACACCCAAGTTTTGGGTGTAACAATATGGCGTCCGCTGGCAGTAGTGCTGCCTGCCACACACTATCGCCAGTGGAACCCCCGCCACCGGCACCAGCAACCAACCATGTCCTTCCCCCTCGCTCCCCTCCATACTCACCCCTGCCAGGGGAAGAGGCAGTGACACAGGGGGACACAGGGGAAGAGGCAGTGATACAGGGGGAGAGACAGTGACACAGGGGAAGAGACACAGGGGGAGAGGCAGTGACACAGTAGGGCACACAGGGGAGATGGCGCACACGGGGAAATGGCGCACACGGGAGACGGCACACACAGGAGAGATGGACACAGTGCATACAGGGGAAATCGCGCACATGAGAGAGACAGAGACAGGACACATGGGGGAGACAGCATAGAGCGAAGAAAAAGGCACAAGAGGGAAACAGCGCACAGGGGGAGAGATCTCGCAGAGAGGAGACAGCACACAGGGGGAGAAAGGCACAGAGACGAGAGACAGCCACATACACCACCCTCCCGATGCTATTGCATCGGGCCCACATCTAGTTATAATATAATCTAGATCCACCTAGCATTATTGCATTGGTGTTACTGCTATGTGGCCCAGCCGTAGGAAACGCTCACATTAAGTAATGCAATTATAAGTTAACTAGCTGCACTAGCGAGATAGCCCTACTCGTTTCTTCAATGTGGGTCAGTACTCGAATCATCAGGGGCTAGCAGTGTATTATATAGATGTGCTTGATATAGATGTGCAAATATCAGCAAGGTTGTAGAAAGCAAGTGGAAGCTGTGGACTATGTCAATAGAAATGTTTGTGGATTTGGTATTGGAGTCATAAAAGCTTCTATAGTTGAAAAGTAAACTACTAACAGCTATATTCACCACTGGTGCTGATGCTATTCCAGTGGCATCAACACTGACTTTATTGGGGCTTGCGTGACATTGTTATGCTGCATGAGCCTTGCAGCCAATCAGCAGACATTTGACTGTCCACTCCTTTGGACAAAACTGACATTCAGAGGCAGTCAGGAAACAGTTGTAGCTCTCACTTCCTCCAGATATTAGATTTGTTTGAAGGAGGAGAGAATGAAGCATCTGCTGAGTGGCTACAGGGCACATGGGACATGACATGAGTCCTGGCAAAGCGAGTGTCAAACCCACTGGAATGGCGCTACCTCCAGAGGTGAGTATAGCTGTTATTATTTTACCTGGTGTGCACGTAGTGATTGACAAGGGATTGGTCAACCTCTTTAAATTTAAATTAAATTTTAATGCAGAATTAACTTTCAAAATCAAAATTTTAAAAACAAAATTACATTTTAATTTGAAAACATTGTTTATAAGTGAGGCAGTGGTTTTATTTTTTTGTTGTGCAGTAAACGGAATTACTAGCCTGAAATAACTATTTAACTAGTTATTAAAGTGGTAACAATATAAAAGATGACATTAAAACTGGCTACTCTGTCATAAATGCACAATGCCCAATAAATCTGTCTAACAATACCTATTGTGTCGTAAATTAATGGCCAACAACTGAAAATATAGTTGGTAATGGATAGAAAGATTCATTGTATACTCCTATCTCAGTAAACAATTAATCTTCATCATTTGTATCACATCATTTGAAATGTAAAAAATTCAAAAACACCACCAAATAACATAATACACATAACACGTTGGTTTTTTTGTATTTTTAGATACATTAAACATATTGAATTTATGGTATTGACTCCCAGTCGAACTAGCAATATTATTGCTAACAATGCAGTGTGTGAAGATACACCAATGATGTATTTTTAACTATTTTATATTCGTAAAGTGGCTGACAGCAAACACTGACCAAAAGTCATCTATTTACTTGTCCTATTACATGCAGGTGGTGCTTTGACTTGATAACCCCTCCCCATGTCAACCTTAAATAACACATCAATAAAGAATGGCAGTAATATTGTCTTTTGCTGCCATAATTACCCACAAAGGTCAGTCAGATGCTTGTTAAGTCACAGTTGTGCGGCACTTTAACATGACACATTTTGTTTTCATTGTGCTTGTGTCTAGATGTCTATTTTTGGTGCTGTCATCCCAACATGTTTCGCAGGGTTCAAATACCTTTAATAAAAGCACTTACAGATTTATTTTGCGCAACAGATAATTATAGTTTTTTCCTCTGATGTGTAATCATCTCAGTAGGATTTCATGCCTCAAGAAGTTTTTCCATTTCTGTCACTACAAAAAAGGATAACAGAAAAGTTATTTTGTTTTACAAGTCTATCTGTAAAATTCAAGACTTCCTCTATTGCATCCTTACCATATGTGAGTTTTCAATAACTATAAAAATCCCCAAAATTAATATGTTCTTAATATTAAAAGAAAACTTTCCATGTCGTTTTACATATGGAAGTAGTAGTATGGCTATAAAGGCACTTTTCCTCCAGTAAAAGTTATGCAAATTTTGTAAGATGTGATGTGTCAGTCATGAGAAACCTAGCTTAAAAGCCACACACAAATTAGTCTGGAAGTGCACCAGGGGCGTGTCAATGCACTTAAAGGGACACTGTCAGGACATTTTTCAGTATGATACAGAGCTCCAGCATTAGTGCTGTCCCATTATAAGCAAACAGAAATAGTCCAGTGCTGTATAAACTGTCATGTAATTATGCACTCCCTCTCAGCAGCTCTCTCCTCCCTTTGCTAGTAGTGCAGTTTCAGGTTACACTTACAGGAGGACTGTTCTGTTGACGATAGCAGGAAGGGAGAGAGTTTCAGAATTATAGAATGTCCAGCTCCATGTCTTTACATTAACTCCAAGATTTATTAGTAACTTTAAAATTCCATCTGTATTGACATGTTTCGACCATAGTGCTGGTCTTAATCATAATACAAAGAGGAATAGGATCTGGATCTTGTTTATGACCACATCCCAGTTAAAAGAAAAATAGGGAGGGGGACAAAAGGCGCAATAGTGCCCTATCACTAGTGACACTTGTGTAAGGAGGTGGTGCTGTGAAGCTGCTCACCTGGTCCAGTTGTGATCCCCACAACTGGTTTGAAGGCGTTTTGGAAACAGTGTTCCAGCTGCTGCAGGACCTCCACCGACCACTGGATAGTGGTTTAAATCCAAGACAAAGATGGGAGTACTGGTGTGCCACGGTCCGCGCTGCTGTGGTATGAAAAAACTCACCTGGGTGAGTTTTTTCATACCACAGCAGCGCGGACCGTGGCACACCAGTACTCCCATCTTTGTCTTGCACATCCCAGTTAAGGCGGTCATTCACACAATGATTCCACAATTCCACCTGGTCAAACACGTCAATTAATGAGTAGGGAGGGAGAGAGCTATCACAGATCTGCCTTATGTAAACTCCATTTGTTTCTGTAAGCAGATGTCCTGCTGTGTTGTGACAGTTTCTGTGTTGTATTTGACCTCTTGTGATGCTGCAAACACAGAGCAGAGAGGAGAATACAGCCCAGCCCCAGTGATCTCGTGTGTAGTGATGTGATGTAGATATATGACATGTGTCACGCTGGGGGGGTTCCAAGAAGTAGAATGGAGCTGAGCATAGGGTAACAGGGAGCCCGCTCTGGCCCTGATACTGGGATCCCTGACTCACCCTGTACTCGGAGGAACCTCTGAAGGCGAGGAGGTCCGAGCCCCCAGCCTAAGTCCCTAAAACTCCTAAAAAGCTCTTGTAATAAGGCCCCTACCTCCACCCATGGACCACAGAACCCAGCAACCTACAATGGGAAAACCAGAAGCAGCTTGAGATCACATCTGCACTCCAGGGTCACATAATAGCAGTGAACTGAATCAGTGACATCAGGTGGATATGAGCTGACCCATTTATGGCCAAGGGGTGGAGAGCAACCAGCCCAGGCACGCCCCTCAGCTCACCCAAGCATGAGTCACATTCAGCACACAACCTGCTCCCACTCATTAACTTCCTCTCTCCACACTGAGAGCTGGGGAAAAAAAGGCTTCATTTAAACAACAGCAGCAGCACTTCCATACTGCAAGGCAGTCAATACGTGGCAACATGCATATTCATGCATGGGGAGTGGACAGCAGAGAACTAAGTGGATCATTCATTGTGAGTGACAGATGGAATGAATCTCTTTTTTTGAAATTTACAGGGGATAGGAGGAAAATATAAATAAGAGAAATACATCAATAGAGAGAGTTTAGAGGGAGGAATTAGAAAATGATAGCAGTTACACATGGATTTTTGGCCTTACAGTTTTCCTTTAAAATAAGCATTGTCAAGAAAACCAAACTTTAGAAAAGTGGTGTGAAGAGCAGGAAAAAGAACAAATATCAAACTATTGGGAAAATAATAACCAGCAGGGACGGCCGCCAGGGCAAAGTAGCTTCCACTGTGGAAGGAGTCATGCAGTGATGGCCTGACATGCTCAATCGCACAGAGGGAGAGACATAGGATATCATGGAAGATGTGACACCACAGTATGGGGAGTGGGTAACAACAGGGGGAGGGGGCTGAGAATTCACAGTGCGGTGAGCGTGACAAAGGGGGGCTGAAAGGACGGACACTTCAAAAAGCCGGCGGGAAGGCCGACTTCACCGTCGGCTTTCTCGGCCGCTATTTGAAGGGAAGCGCTGTCTCTCTGTAACGGAAATCCCACGTCTCTGATTGGTCACGGAGTGGCCAATCAGTGATGGGGGATTTCCGTTACAGAAAGAAAGACGTGATAAGGCAATTTTATAGTAGGATATGCTGGGTACAAAAATGATAGTTACCACAATGATAGTGCCCAATGGGACTCGATCTCTGCAATCATGTTTTACTGGGTAAAGTTCTTTTCCTAACTACCATGTCCCCAATGTTCCTACACCTCCTGTATATGAACAATGGTTTACGTAAAGCTACCTCCCTTAAATGCCTATCACTCTCAATTACATACGAGTTCTTATTGATGGCAGTACGTAATGCCTTATCCATTGGGCCAAATTTAAATTAAAGATAAATATTTTTTCCTGTTTATTTCTATCCATCTTCTGCCACCCCTCTTTCTATATGGTATTCACTTTCTGATGTGCCTCCTTAATCATCCTATCGGGGTAACCCCTAAGTGTCAGGTGATTTTTTCACCTCCTTCACTTGTTCTTCATAACACTCTTCTCCATTATTTATCCTTCTTAAACGTAATATTTGTTTGTAAGGTAGGGATTTCTTTACATGATATGGGCGGTTACTTTTGTAGAGCAAAAGTGAATTTGTGGCTGTTGCCTTCCTAAAATTCTCTGTGAATAATTTACCCTCACATCTAGGAATTCAAGTACATCACCCCCCAGCACGTAAGTAAACCTCATTTTTATTTGATTCACCTCATTCAGGTATTTCACAAAATCTCTATAATTGTCGCCTGACCCATCCCATACCAAAAACATAACGGTAGAAAGTTTTTATATATTTTAAAAAAGGATTTGTCTTTTGACTTTAAACTGGAAGTGTGCACCCAGGGAGCCAAGAGAAGGAAAACACAGCAGAAAGCCATCCATTTGATCAGCACTGCTGATTGCAGAAGCAATAAATACAATGTCCACGAGCGGTGGTGCCCGACAACATTTCTTCTTAACTGTGAAAGATTGAGTCTCTAAATGTGTTTTTTGTTTTATTTTTAATAAAAAAATTTTTTTTCTCTGTGTTGTGTTTTTTTTTACTGTTAACTAGAAATTTGTGATGGCCATGTTTAATTTGGCGGGACACCATGAATTTCGGGCATAACCCCATTATTACCCAATGTACCACCCCCCTCCAGGGCCACTGAAAGAGCTGGGTTATGCGCCTGGAAATAATGCCACGATGAATGCGCCATTTTCAGGGACGGCTGCGGGCTGCAGTTTTCAGCATGGGGGTCCCAGAATGCTTAGGTCTTACCACGCTGAGAATCCAAGCCCCCAGCAGCCTGGTTTTACCTGGCTGGCGCTTAAAATGGCGGGACCCCATGCATTTTTTTTTAATCTAAATATTTTTTAAAAATTAATAGGCTTTCCTGTATTTTGATTGCGAGCCAAGCTAAAGCCAGGCAGCTTTGGTGGCAGCCCATAGTTGTCCAGTTTATCCGCGCTGAGTGAGAATCAAAAATACCGTGGAGCACTATGTCATTTTTTAAAATTATTTATTTATATTTACACTACTATATGTGTGAGGGACCCAAAAGCCAATCACAGATGCTGTCAAACAGAATGGGCGTCTGTGATTGGCTGCTGGAGTAACCTGGAATCTGCCCATACATTCTAGATGCTAGAATGTATAGGCTGGTTTCAGGTTACTCCAGCAGCCAATCACATATGCCCACTCTGTGACAGCGTCTGTTATTGGCTGTTGTGCCCTTCAGATTAACCGACATCATAGTAATGGAAAAATAAATAATTTTTAAAAAGGCTGTAGCGCTCCGTGGTATTTTTGATTCTCAGTGCAGATAAAGCGGACAGTTATGGACTGCCACCCCAGCTGCCTGGCTTTACCTTGGCTGGCAATCAAAATACAGAAAGGCCAATTTTTTTATTATTATTTAAATAAATACTAAAAAAAAGCATTGGCCTTTGCTATATTTTGTTTGCCAGCCAGGTAAAACCAGGCAGCTGGGGGCTAGTATGCTCAGCAGGGTGCGAGCCATAGTTTAAGTTCCCCCCACGCTAAAGCATAGCAGCCTGCAGCTGCCCCTTACAATGGTGCATTCATTGTAGCGCCATTTCCAGGCGCTTTAACAGACTCTTCCAGTTGCCTGGTGGGGGGTTGCATGCTGGGCAATAAGGGGTTAATTCATGATGTTAAGCTAAATCAGACCTGGCCACCAAGAATTTCTAGTAAACGTTATCTGGTAACCATGAACTTGACTGAACCCTGACGTCACCGCAAACACTGCCATCACCAGCCGAAAACTGCCAAGTGCCGAGCAGTGCAGTGTCCCTTGAAGTTAATGAGCAGCTGCAGAAGTAGAAGCGTCTGGAGACAGCTAGGTGGCAGGACACGTCACAGGACCCGGTAAGTATAATCATAATGTTTAATATCAACTATATGCTTTATTTTACAGCCCCCGGATCCCATCTCTTAACTGTAAAGTCCAAGCTTGGCGTTCAGACGCAAGTTCGAGTTATGTCCGGCCCAAACTCAGACTTGGGAACAGCGCAGCTCCTAATGACAGGAGCCGCCTGCTTCTCTGCAGGGCAACCCAGACCCACAGGCCCGGTCGCACTTGCGACCTCTGCGACCTCATTAGTTACGCCACTGCATGGCAATAATTGGGCATTTGTGATCATGTTACAAGGGTCTTGATTGGGTGGGAGAGAGAGCCCGCTCCCTCTCCCAGCCTCCTAAATGATGTGATCGCTATCGAACATGGCATTTAGAGGGTTAAACAGCTAGAGCTTGGCTAACACTCCCAGTGGTGATCACAATTACCAGGATGTACTGGTAAATCCATTTGCAGGAATGTACTGAAAAATTGGACGTATCGGTATGTTCAATGTTAGGAAGGGGTTAAAGCCAAAATTCAATTATTGTGCCCCTTAATATAAAATACAGTATATGTACATTTGTTTCCGGAAGGCCAAATCCCCCACATTGTACTGCTGAATACAAATGTGCACCACAACATTAATACATAGTTGGCCATTGTGTGGCTACTCAAAATATAAATTCATAAGCTAGAACTATGCTTCCCCCATTAACTGTCATTTATCCAATTTTTACCACCCAATAAAGATATAAATTATCCATTTTACTCTTTCTTCCAATCCATTATGATTCACCCAGGGGTCTAAGGGAACTCAGAACACGGGTGGAGTTGGGGGGGATGTCACTGGTGGCCTGCTCGGACCCGTAGCCCTGGTAGTCAATTGTAAATTAGAAAAGAAAAGGGAAAATAATAAATGTCTTGTGACGCCACCTGAAGTTCTGGTGATGCTCACTAGTGCCACTGTCAGATCGCTGGGGATGATGGTAATGCAGCTAGATGGTTCAGGTCCCTGCCGGCGGAACAAATCCCCGGGGCAGCGAAGCTGCTGTGCTGGTTGTTGTGGTAGCAGCTCTGTGAGTTAGCTTGCTGGAATAAGACATTGGAGGCTTATAGACTCTGTACGAGTGTTTACTTGTAAAAGTGCACGGATCAGGTTCACAAAGACACAGTTCTTTACTGGGTAGCTGCCAGGTAGTCACTGAGAGAATAACATCTTTTGAGGCTCCGAGAGTATCTTCTGCTTGCTTCACTGTCCCGTTACTTTCCTTGCACCTCCTTACTTCCTTGCGCTGCCCTGCACAGCCCCTTTGTCTACCAGGCCCGTCAGGTGCTACAAGGTACCCTTCTTCTCTTCTAAGGGGCTTAACCCTGTCTGGCAATCCTGGTGGGGCTGCACGTTCTGGACGGGGGAGTTGGGGCTATTAGATAGTCCCACACCTACTGGTGTTGATGGCTCAGGGATAGACTCCAGCACCACTACTCAGAGCTGGTTCTCCCTGTGGACCAGGATTCACCCGGACTGCAGCAGGTCCAGCACTGGGTCTCCTCCTTCTGTCTGGGTCGCCGCTCCTGTTGGGGGTCCCTGTAGGGCTTGTTCCTCCGACTAGACTACTCCAGCTCACACTCTCTAACTCTCTGCGTGGTGCCCGCTTCTTCTACCCTAACGCTCCTCCCACTGGGACCGGCTACCCTGGTAACGGGTGGCCAATTGGTCCCTATGCTAGGTGTAGGGATGCTGGGATAAGTGCCTTAGGTTGATGTTACACTCCCCAATGACAGGAATACCACACACTTGTTGTGGGTGCAGTACACCTACTGTCGCGCACTGACCAGTGAAGCACCACAATTACCAATATGGAGGTTAAGGACAAAATTAGAGTATGCAAGCGCCAAGAGAGAGGCCAAGCAGGAGGATATTGCTTCAGGGTGTTTAATCACAATTCGTTTTGGCAGTAGGTGCCCACCTTCATCACCTGATGAACACGGGTACCACCGCCGAAACACATTGTGATTAAAGTAATATCCTCCTGCTTGGTTTCTCTTTCACACCTGCATACAATAATTTTGTCCTTAATCCTCCATATCATTATCCCTTTACAAGGGATTAATGTCAGAGCTGCATAAGAGGAGACCGAAGGGAGAAGAAGCCTAAAGGACCTTAATTTACAGGATCTGTGGTCAGGGGCTGGCTGGCAGATTTCAGCCTGGGTGGCAAGCACAGTGCAGAGGCCCATTATGACGGGCCGCCAGCCCCTCTGCCGCCTGAGGCCAAGTGAGGAGCGGGGGGGGGTGCTACCGCGGGTGAGGAGCAGGAGCGGGGAGGGGGCACAAAGCAAAGCACTAAGCAGGAGAGCTGGTGGAGAAGTCCTCTTCTTACCACAGGTTTCCCCGCCTGTGTCTTTTGCTCCACAATCCCGATGCTGCTCTCCCTCCTCCCTGTAGTTGCTCCCCAGGCCCGGTAATAACATTAAAGCAAAGACTGCAGCCTTATTATTTATAATGTGACGCATGGTGCCTGCAGATGCTTGCAGACCGCCGTGCGCTCCCATTGCCCGTCATGAGTGATCTGTGCGCATGCGGAGACATGCGCACAGATCACACACTCTCGTCCGCACGGGAACGCGACAGACAGGTCACTCATGGCGGGCAACGGGAGCACACGGCGGTCTGCAAGCATGTGCAGACACCGTGCGGCCCATTATAAAGGATAAGGTTGCCGGCTCCTTGCAGATGTCCTCCGCAGAACGCTGCCGAGGAATCTGCAAATGTGAACTCAGCCTTACCTTTACATGTAAGCAGCAGCAGGACAACAAACTCAGTCACACACACACAAGCAGTTCACTTACATTTACACAGGCGAGGCGCTCAGGCGACTCAGGCGAGGCAGGCAGCAGTAGTGCAGCAGCACACTACTTGTCTTTGCAGCAGCAGCACCAGGCAGGGAGGTAGTGGGGGGACTCAGACTGGCCTGGCTGGCCTCCGCTCCGGCTCCAGTCCTCAGTCAATCCAATGGCACTGCCTGTGGGGGCCACCTGGCTGCCACCACCAGACTCCAGTCTCACAGGCAGCAGAGCAGACAGCAGAGCAGCCAGAGCTGCACAATCAAATTTCAAACAGTATGGCGGCCATCACTGTTTGCGCTCCGCTCTGGAGGGACTGGGTGGGTTCACACAAGGTTCACTGCCTGCATGCTGACGTAGCACGCAGGCTACACACCGCTCTGAACCCTCCCTCCTCCCTGCTGGCCTGGCTGGCGCAGTGGCGCAGGCGCCCTCTCATCCACTCCCTGCATCCCACAGGCCAGCAGGGTGCCATGACAACGCACCCGCTGGCGCTGCTGCCGGAAGCCCGGACTGGCCCGCGGTGGCACAGCCTGCAGAGAGAGCTGAGAGCTCTTCTCAGAGGTGAGTGCAGCTGCGGGCGGCCGCGCCGAGCCGACAGACGGCCGCCCGCTAGCACTGACTCAGTCAGTGACTTAATCACGCCCGGCGTCCCGCCGGTTGCCAGGACAATGCAGCCCTTGCTGCGATTTGAAGCCCGGGTGGTCCCACTGCGGCCGCACCGCGCTGACAGCCGGCCGCTCAGTCAGATGATCCTTTCACTATTCAGGGCGGCTGCCGGCAGTACCGGGCGGCCCTGAACTGTCACTATACCGGCGGCCCGGAGGGCAGTTGCCACCCAGGAACCCGGCCCAGTCCGCCCCTGTCTGTGGTGATGTCACCGTCACATGATCCACGGCCATCCCGAAAATGCTGGGCCAGTTTGGTGCGTGGCAAAACACCGCAGGCTGGAGAACCTGGTTGTACAGGCGGTACAACCAGGGAAGGTTAATGTGACAATCAGCTCCCCAACCCCACACTAGACCACCAGGTATCACACATTGGAGCACCCCTCCTGTTTTTCATTCTTCCAATTCATTACCAGTCACTTTCCTGGTTCTTCTTAACATAAATGGCTTTTCACAGCTATGCTGAGATTTTTCTTAGCTGGCTGTGGAGCTACAAGTATGTTCCCTGCCTGTCGATTTACACTGTTGTTCGTGCTGAAAAAAATACTACAGGGTGGACCATTTATATGGATACACCTAAATAAAATGGGAATGGTTGGTGATATCAACTTCCTGTTTGTGGCACATTAGTATATGGAAGGGGGAAACTTTTCCAGATGCGTGGTGACCATGGCAGCCATTTTGAAGTCAGCCTTTTTGGATCCAACTTTATTTTTTTCAATGGGAGAGGGTTATGTAACATATCAGACTAATTGAGAATTTCATAAAAAAAACAATGGTGAGCTTAGTTTTCTCATTTTATTTAGGTGTATCCATAAAATGGCCCACCCTGTATAATGAGGGCAATCTGGCGATGGGCCTCATCAGAGCTTTGGGTACCAACCATTAGCGAAGATTGACCTACTTATAAACCTTGGACTCCAGCCTGATAGAGTGAAAGATATAAAATATGTACCTGGCAGCGGTCACTACACAGTTGTCAGTGCTCCGCAACTACTAACGTCAGGCTACCACCACCAATAGTTGATCAATGGGGTTACCCACTAGACAGTTCATTATAATTATAATAAAAGTAATAGAACAACCAATTAACTTAGCTTAGTGTGTGATTTCATAAAGGGAACATGTTATGTAAAAAAAAATTTAACCTGCATATATGGGGTTAATCTGAAAAGGAAGAAATTAACATTATTCTTCCTGGCAGCTTTGGGCATAGCCAGCAGTGTTTTAGTCCCCTTGTAATGAGGTGTACAATTCAGATTGTATTATTGAAATTGACACTGGAATGAACTGTGCACAGTCCGCACTTGTCCACCAGGGGGCATCAGTGGACTGTACAATCACAGAGGGTGGAAAGCCCCCACCATCTCTGTTATTTACCCAGGAAGTGAAAGCAGAAAAACAGTGCAGATCCAGAGAGCGCAGCCAGGACAGACATAGGGCTCTTTTGCAGCCAGATTCTTGGGAAGAAATACCCTGTGAAGATCGTTGCTGCAACCCCGGTCTGCAGGACCTTGCCTTACCGAGGGTCCCACTCAAATTCAGGACATTGCCTCCGGAATTCAGGACATTGCCACTGGATTACATGTGCAGGGGCTGTGACTGACATAAGGGAGCCATCTGTGCTACTGTGATCTCCCTTCTGCTCATCGGTTTGCCCCGAGACTGAGAGAGACTTCTGTGCTGCTGTGGGCTCCCGTCTGCTGCTCGGTGTGCCCTGAGACTGGGAGAGACTAACAAAGAAAGATTCTGTTACCTGCGGAAGGAGACCACAGAAGAAGACTGAGGAGTTTCCCCCTTCAGCGCTGCACCGGGACCCGTCATCGTGAGATCCCCAGGCCTGCTACGTGGGAGCGACACCTTCTTCTGTGATAGACTGGTACGTGATTTTAGGGAAAGTTAGGGAAAGATATCTCCATTGTTGTGTTTTTTTCTTTGCTAGCTGCGTACCCGGAAGAAGTGAAGATCCAGAGACCCCACCATATACATGTGTGCAGCTAGATCAGTTGACTGTGTTATAGACATGTTTTACAGTAAAGAAATGTTACTACCGGTTAAATCTGAGTATGGGGATTCTGTTGAGAAAGATCATACACACACACCCGCGGCCTTACTACCGGTCGCTACACCCTCTCAGTACATAGTGAGCCGTGGCTGTAACCACGCCCCGACACAGACTAAGAGTAAGCTCTGTACTAATGTACTGCTGAGCTGGCTCTCAGTCAGTGCCGGGGTGTGGTTACAGCTGCTGCCCATGGACTGAATGGTGACTGAACCTGTTCCCCTATGGCTGAAAGTACAAGGCTGCTGAGAGGACTAAAGTTAATTTCCTCTCGGTAGAGGGGCTTTCAATGCGGTGGTCACACTGCGTCAGAACACTATTAAGCTACGGATTCACCCCATATCTGTAGGTTTACAGTGTTTTTTCACTTGACAGGTTCCCTTTAATACTAATGTTATTGTTGAAATTATTATTGAGAGTTTTTCTGAATATATAAACATTGCTAATATAAAATCATTATGAAGATAACCATGTGCAATTTAACAAAATCCATGAGAAGCCTTGGAGCCAGAGCGCTTAGAGGATGTTCTCCTTTGTATTTTTCAGTTAATCTGATGCAGTTTAGCCATGTGAAAATCTGAGTCCTCAGACAGCTGCACCATAGTGATAGGCTCCCTCCTTGAGCAAATCTGCTTCAGCTGGAAGAAATGACAAATTATGTTTCAGAGTGGGCAAATGCTTCTCTAAAGCTAAAGAATGAATGTGTTTATTTCTATCACACTGACTGTTCACTGATCCACTATAATTTAACTCTGATTTATAACAGTGAACCAAAGACCACTTCAAAGGTAATTTTAGTTTTCCCCATTTATCACAATCCTCATTTGTATTCAGTATAATGGGAAGTTGATTCTCCACGTCAAAGAAAGGTCTGACCTCCATTCACTTGAATTTATAGCATCATTTTGCGGATACTGTACAGTATATTGGAAGCAACTGCATTGCTGTAGAGGAAGCAGACACATGCCACCTTGAATGGACATTAGCGTTCCACATTATGCAGCTATGAGGCATTATATTAAACACATCTCTGCAGGAGGCATTCTTATAGAGGTCCAACATAAAAACTGAGCAAGAGATTTTATTATAAGCCTTTGGGTTGCGAATGGAAGTTTAAAAGAGAATATTAAATTATAGGTTAACATGAGAAAAAAGTCAGGCTTGTATGTGAATAACTGTGTTTCGTTATCAAATTTTCTCTAAACATCATGGTAAACCTGATAAATTATAAAATAAATACTTCTCTGGTGCAAGGGGACATGTTTCTCTGAGCATCATTATTCCCTTATTGTTCACAAGTTATAGGGAAAATTAATTACTTAAATAAGACCTATAATTTCCTGGAAAACGTGATTTAAAAGGAGAGCTACCATAAGCTTACTAAACTCGGACCTCAAAATCTATACTAAACTATTTGCTGAGAGACTGGGCAACTGGCTTCAGCACCTGATTAATAAAGATTAGGTGGGGTTTGTGCAGTTCAGACAAGCAGGAGACAATGCCAGACGCATCATAAACTTAATTCAGGTAGCCAACAAGAAGCAGATGGAGGCGGTTCTCTTGGGGCTTGACGCAGAGAAGGCCTTTGACAGGCTCGATTGGGCGTTTATGTTCCGCACCTTACGTCACTTTGGCCTATCGGGGCCCTTTGTCTCAGCCCTGAGGACCTCTACTCTCGACCAATGGCTACAATACGACTGTCACATGCTCATACAAAGAGCCTTTCTATAAGAAATGGCACCGACAGGGTTGTCTGCTCTCGCCATTACTATATGTCCTAAACATTGAGCCCTTAGCGGCCGGAATACGAAATATCCCTGATATCACTGATATTCCAATTAGGAGTAAAACCTTCAAAGTAGTGTTCTTTGCAGAGGATGTCATATTATCCCTAACCAACCCCATTATTTCCCTTCCTAACTTACATCGCACCCTTGATAAATACTCCACCCTGTCTGGGTACAAACTTAATACTGCGAAGACAGAAGCGCTACCAAATAATATTCCTGACCCCAAACTCCAATTTTTTTAAAACAATCATATAACTATATGTTGGGCAAGACCTCCATAAAATATTTAGGAATCCACATTACCTCAAGTTATAAAACTATATATCAGGCAAATTTCCCCCGCTGGTCCAGGACTTCGAAACTCAACTTCGGAAATTCCATGCAAATTTCCTGGTGGGTAAAACCAGATTAAAAGATGCGATTAAAATGTTATTCCTCCCTAAGTTCCTTTATTTGTTTAAGACTATCCCAGCTAAGGTCCCGATGAAAATGTTAAAAAAAATCCAATCACAGATCTTACAATTTATATGGCACTCAGAACGGCATCGTATACCCAGCTCAGTCCTATGCGCTCCCAGATCGCAGGGAGGTCTAGGTAGCCCGGCCATCTCTAAATATTACTATGCCGCCCACCTACGCCGAATTCCATCATGGAAAACACTCCCGGCATATAATAAGTGGACGGAAATAGAAAAGCTTTGGATGGCTCCTTACCATATCAACACCTTAATTTGGGGACAACCGTATGATACACATTCTAATACACTCTTAGGCCCCATGGCTTTCACTAGATAGCTTTGGTTTAAATGCAGAATGCAATTCCAATTGACCTCACACGCCTCCTTTTTACACCTTTCCTATACACCCCACATCTGAAGGAGATAGCGAACGCCACTGTGACTCGACAGTGGGCAGACGCAGGACTCTTCACATTCAGAGACCTGGTGGATCCCTCACACGGAGATCCAGAACATTCAAGGAACTCTCTGAAAACTTACACCACCAAATAATACATTACATTAGAACTGTCATGGGCTCCTCTAAGATTCCTTCCCCTTCTAAATTTGAATATATCTAAGGGCACCTCAACTAGACGTCTCATCTCTGACATATTTAACCTTCTCCAGACGCCTATAGACCAAATTACAAATAAACACCTTTATATGCAGAAATGGGAGAAATGGTTAGGTCGGGAACTCTCCCATCAAAAATAGCAAGTAACATGGTCTAGAACCTATAGATCTTCGTGTGTATACTCTACAAAGAGAACCAATTAAAGCTGTTCATGACCTGGTATCATATGCCCGAATTATTGCACAGATTTAACAATGCTATCCCAGACATATGCTGGCGCTGTGGGGCTAATGAGGCTTCCCTAAATCATATTTTTTGGACTTGCACAGGAATATAGGCTTTCTGGAAAGAGGTGGAGACCTTTTTGGGGAGGGTCTTTTGCAAGAGTGTATCCCTGGATTCATTAGCATATCTGCTAAATTTGTTCCCTATGGGATTGGATAAATTGGGATTACGACTATTGATGCATTTGTTAACTGTCGCTAAATGTTTGATCTCCCTCTTTTGGAAGAGGACTACAATTCCTGCTCTTTCAGACCTATACGCTAGAATAAATTATGTATATACTGTGGAGTGGATGACCGCTATAATACACAACAATATGGACTCGTTCAACAAACTATGGACTCCCCGGACTCTGTTCATTGAGGATATACAATTGTAAGAATACATGAATGTACTGCACTAACTAGAGCTACTTCCTCCTCTTACTGTGGACACCTGGTCCACCGGACTTTCTCCTATTGACAACTCCTGTTTTCTGGATCCCAGACACAATCAATCTGGGACTCCGTATAGTTTCAGACAATGGAACCATTTAGTTCAAGCCAAGATGAAATGAACAACGATGCTTAGCAACACTGTTTTATTGTATTATATAACATGTAATTGTCACTGTATGTCTTGGATAATAAATTTCAATAAAAATAAGTTGATTAAAAAAAAAGGAGATCTAATTCTAAAATCTTTTCTCTATTAAATGTATAATTAAATAATTTAAAACAAATGTAAAGAGAAAAATAAAGCTCTGAACTCTAAAGGTACCGTCACACCTTCCAACATTGACTGCGATGCTGCGGGTGCGCGCTCGCTTCCGACATCACAGCCTAGCTGTCACACGGCAAGATGTTGCCGGTGACGGCGCTGCGATGTTGGCGCAGCGATCGCTCGCTGGGCTGGGATCAAGCCAGCGAGCGATCCGCTGCAATGCAGCAAATAGGCGGGATCAGCCGTGACATCACTATTGCAGTGTCACACCGAACGATGACGCAGGTTGTTTAAGTTGAAGTTGACAGGTTTTCCTGCATGCAGGAAAACCTGTCAACTCCGACTTGAACAACTATCGTTGTTGAATCGTGCGTTTACACGCAACGACACAACAATGATGCTGTTTCAACATCGTTCCTGACGTCACTTTTGAACAACGTTGGAAACGATGTTGAAAGGTGTGACGGTACCTTAAAGGATGTGTACTCACGATCTGAAGGCGCTGTGTGTTGGACACAGTTCCTCTGAACCTGCAGGAACCTGGGAGACCGCAGCCACCCTGTACTCATAATCTGTGGTGGATGCAGGGCGGCTTCTTCCTGTGTGCAGATGATGGGCGCCGCTTCCGACTCCACAGCACGAAATCGACATTCTGCAGAGATATGAAAATCTGGAAACTCGTACCGCAGCTGAAATAATGCTATGGTTGTTTGGAGTATAGTGAGGATGGGATTTCTACAAAGACACTGTGTCCAAAGTTCTGCAAGTACGGATGGTGAGTATGCACCCTAAAGGTACTGTCACACGCAGCAATTTTGCAAGCAATTTCACTGGCAATTTGCTGGTTGCAGTGAAATCATGGACACATTGTTCCATTTCTACACGGCAACAAAACAGAACCATGTATCCATGATTTCACTGCAGCCAGCAAATTGCCAGTCAAATTGCTTGCAAAATTGCCGCGTGTGACGGTACCTTTAGAAAGGGAGACTGAAGTCTGGGCCCTCTGCTGTCCAACTATTTAACAGCTGTGTGAAGGTACCGTCACACAGGGACATATCGCCGGCGATATTGCCGGGGATCGCGGGAGCGCGCATCCCTGACAACATCGCCGGTGAGCTGTCACACTGAGCAACTTACCGGCGATGTCGCCGGCTAGTTGCCGCGGCTATCGCTCGCTGGGTTGCCCAGCAACCCAGCAAGCGATAACCCGCAATGTTGTAGGTAGGCGGAATCGCCCGTAACATTGCGGGTTGCCGCGTTACACAGGGCGATCAGGCAGAATCGCCTGAGCAACATCGCCAGGTTTCCCAACATTGTTGGGAAACCTGGCGATGTGACTCAGGCGATTCATCGCCTTATTATCGCCCTGTCACACGCGGCAATTCGCCGGCGATGTCGCCGCAACCTGGCCACGCCCCTCGGTTGCCGGCAACATCGCCGGCGATATCTCCCCGTGTGACGGTACCTTAAGATTTCCTGCTTCTCAAGTAGGAAATACCATTGTGGGAAGAATTAGATTCTGCAGCATGTATACGTATAGGAAATACAATTATCTTTACACATGGGGGAGATTCTATTATCTTCACACACAAAGAAGGTGCTTTTATCTTCATATACGGTGAGATGCAGTAATACACAGGAAAGGTGAAAATATCTTCATAGGATGTGATGGTTCTGTTATCTTAGGCTATATTCATACACAGCATTTTTGATGCGTTGAGGATCCATTTTTATGATGCAAAATTGGATACGTTTTAAAAAAAAAAACACATCATAAAAGAGGTCATCCGTTTTGATCCATTTTTTATGCTTTTTAGACTGTTGCGTTTTTTTAAGCTTTTAGACAATGGTTTCGATGAAAAAAGTGGATCAGAAAAACGCCACATAAATTGACTTTTTGAGGATCCGTTTTTGAACCAAAAGACACACCACTGCAAAAGTTTGTATCTGAATGACAAATATTGCAACCTCATTGACTTTGCTGGGAAGCTCAGAAATTGATCCATTTCACTGCACTGCAAAAACAGATCCTCAAAAAAAAACACATAAAAAATACTGTCTGTGAATATAGCCTTAATTTACACGAGAGGCACTGTTATATTTATACACAGGGAAGATGCTATCTTTTTATGTAGTAGACAGAAATTGCATAAAAAAATTATATTTTTTCCTTCCATATTGCTTTAGTTCCTGTGAAGCACTTGAGGGGTTCATAAACTTCTTGAATGTGGCTTTGAGCAGATGGAGTGGTTCAGGTTTTTGGATGGTGTCCCCTTTATCTAGATGTGTGGTGAGCATTTAAATGCCCAGGTGATTGAAATTTTTTTTCTCATGTTGAGGTGTACAAATAAAAAAAATCACTTTTTTCCCGCAAAAATTTCTTAGTTCCAAATTTTGCATCATCACAAGGGTAACAGGGGAAATTGCACCATACATTTTGTTGTGCAATTTCTCCTGAGTACCCCAAAACCCTATATATGCGGGAAAACTACTGTTTGGGCGCACGGTAGGCCTCAGAAGGGAGGGTATGCCATTCGACTTTTGGAATTCAAAATTGTCTGGAATGGTCAGCAGATGCCATGTTGCATTTGGAGAGCCCTTGATGTTCCTACAGAGTGGAAACCCCCCTCCACAAGTGTCCTCATTTTCAAAACTAGACCACTCAAGGAATTTATCTGGGTTAGTGCTGAGCACCTTGAACCCCCTAGTTCTTCACAAAATTTTATAGCATTGAGTGTGAAAATAAAAAAACTTTTTTTTCCACAAAAATGTTGTTTTAGCTCCAAATTTAGCAATTTCACAAGGGTAACAGGGGAAATTGCACCATACAATTTGTTGTGCAATTTGTTCTGTGTATGCTGATCCCCCATATGTGGTGGCAAACAACTGTTTGGGCACAAGGCAGGGCTTAGAATGGAAGGAGCGCCATTCGACTTTTGGAATGGAAAATTGACTGGAATAGATTGTATATGCCATGTCGTGTTTGCTATGCTCCTGATGTGCCTAAACAGTAAAAAAAAAACAACAAGAGACCACATTTTAGAAACTAGACCCTCAAGGAATATAATTAGATGTGTGGTGAATACCTTAAAACCCCAGGTGCGTTACTGAATTTTATAATGTTGAGGAGTGAAAATTTAAAAAAAAAATCACTTTTTTTCAACGCAAATGTTTTAGCTCCAAATTCTACATTTTTACAGGGTCAACAAGAGAAATTTTATAGTAAAATTTCTCCTGAAAATGTCATATCCCATACGTGGTGGAAAACTACTGTTTGGGTGCATAGCAGGCCTTGGAAGGGAAGAAGCACTATTCGATTTTTGGAAGAGATTGTGGATGCAATGTTGTGTTTGCAAAGCCACCAAGGATCCAAAACAGCTGAAACCTCCCAAAAGTGTCACCATTTTGAAAACTACACCCCTCAAGAAATTTATCTAGGGGTTTGGTAAGCATCTTGAACCCACTGTTGCTTCACAGAATTTCATAATATTGGGCTGTGAAAAAATGTGATCAGAAAATACCTTCCAGGCATAGTGAAGAGCTCAGAAGTGAAGGAGCACCAAATCAAAGTTCAAATTTGGCTGGAATGGTTTGAGGATGCTATGTCACATTGGCAAAGCCCCTAAGGTGCCAGAACAGCAGAAATCCCCCACAAGTGATCCCATTTTACAAGCAATGAATTCATCTAGGGATGCAGTAACTATGTTGACACAATAGGTCTGTCAAAAAATGTTATTCCATTGGGTGGTGAAAAAAAAATACATTTTTACCACTAAAATGTTGTTCTAGCCCCAGATTATACATTTTTACAAGGGGTAAATAGACAAATAGACAAAAATGGCAGCATAGTTATTACACAAGTTCTTGTGAATGTGACAATACTTGATATGTGACTGTACAGTACCATTTGACCACATGGCTAGTCTCAGGACGGAAGGTGTGCTATTTAACTTTTGGAGCACAGGGTTTCATAGAATAGTTTTTGCGAACTCCATATACAGAGCCTCTAAGTGCCAGTATAGAAAAAACCTCTCTAAAGTGATCCCAATTTGGAAATTGCACCCCTTTGGCAAATCATCTACGTGTGTAGTGATGATTTTGACTCCATGTTTTTTTCTCAGAAACAAGTGGCAATGGATATTGCAGAGTGAAAATGTTAATCAGCCATTGTTGTTCCCTTTCATTGTTCCCTTTGATTGTATCCAGCTTTAGCAAGCTCCAAACATGCGGATGCTAACTGTACTTTAGGTGCACTGTGGGGTCAGAAGAGACAGGGGCATTTGGTTTTGGGAATTCACTGGATTTATTTTGGAGGGCAAAGAGCCATAGTGCTTTTGCAGAACCTTTGTGCTACCAGTAACGCGGAAGCCCATATATTTCTGTTAACAGATGATGAACCTGAGTAAGAACTTGTTTCTTGTGTGATGAGTAGAAGCTTTTATTGGTGGCATTTTCAGGAGCATAGTTACTGGAAAGGAAAAGAGGCACACAACAGTGTTTATCTGCAACACCACCAATATAGTGAAAAGGTTGTACAAGCTCACCTCAAAGATTTGTGATATGTCACAACTGCTATATAAGTAAGCAATATCCTCAATATCAGTGGTGTGCAGCAGCCCTCCCATGTGTAGAACTCCAAAGGAAAAGAAGAAAGAAAAGGGGCTCCAGACTGCACTCCCGCACCAATAAATCAATGCATTCAGGTTCCTTAGATTTCATGAAATAAACTTTAAGGAACCTGAATGCATTGATTTATTGGAGCGGGAGTGCAGTCTGGAGTCCCTTTTCCTTCTACCTATCCTTTGGATTGGTGGCATTTTGTTATACAGAACATTTTGGATCAGTTTACATTTATCCTGTGCTTATATTAGGGTTTCCTATAAAATCTATAAAATAGGTAATTCATATGAAACTCCTGACTAAGTTATTCACTAATGAGGCAGCAGAGATACAGCAGAATCTGTGTGGCTTCTGTTCGGCGATGTCCAGCCTATAAGATGGGCAAAAAGGAGGTGGTCGACCAGTTTCTTATGCACACCTAAAGAGATGAGCCCAACCGGATCATAGGCCAGAAAGAGTCTAAGGTGACTCCATTGGCTTAAATTATAGTGCATTTTCCATCAGGACATCCATCTGAATTAGGTATTTCAGAGATTTACATGAAAACTCTTATGTAAGTGCTCAGCGTAGAGCACAAGATAAATATGAGCCAAGGTTTACTGTGATCTTTGGAAGGAAGAATGACCAGCAGGTCAAGAATTTATTTTATTAATTTTTTACGCCGTTCGACATGTGGTATAACTGGTTAGGCGGCTTTATTCTTCAAGTTGGTGTTAGTGCAGCAATATCAGATTTATATCAGTTTTTATGTTTGGCTACTCTCATACAGTAAAAAATTTTTTTTTTTTTGCAAAACAAGTTTTTGCATAATTATATTTTCAGAGCTATAATTTTTCTATATTTCTGCTGACAGAGTCATGTGAGGGCTTGTTTTTTGTGGGATGAGTTGATACCAGTTTCAGGCACATACAAGTTTTTGATTACCGTATATACTCGTGTATAAGCCGACCCGTGTATAAGCCAACCCCCCTACTTTTGCCCCCAAAACCTGGGAAAACCTATTGACTCGTGTATAAGCCGAGGGTGGACCCCAGCACAAGTATACAGCCCCCAGCAGTGTGGTATACAGCAGCCTCCCCAGTGGTAGTATACAGCAGCAGCCCCAGTGGTATATACAGCAGCAGCCCCAGTGGTAGTATACAGAAGCCCCAGAGGTATATACAGCAGCCCCAGTGGTAGTATACAGAAGCCCCAGAGGTATATACAGCAGCCCCAGTGGTAGTATACAGAAGCCCCAGAGGTATATACAGCAGCCCCAGTGGTAGTATACAGAAGCCCCAGAGGTATATACAGCAGCCCCAGTGGTAGTATACAGAAGCCCCTAGAGGTATATACAGCAGCCCCAGTGGTAGTATACAGAAGCCCCAGAGGTATATACAGGCCCCCCCATCAGTATACAGCAGCCCCAGTGGTAGTATACAGATGCCCCAGAGGTATATACAGGCCCCCCCATCAGTATACAGCAGCCCCAGTGGTAGTATACAGAAGCCCCAGAGGTATATGCAGGCCCCCCCATCAGTATACAGCAGCCCCAATGGTAGTATACAGATGCCCAGAGGTATATACAAGCCCCCCCCATCAGTATACAGCAGCCCCAGTGGTAGTATACAGAAGCCCCAGCGGTATATACAGGCCCCCCCATCAGTATACAGCAGCCCCAGTGTTAGTATACAGATGCCCCAGAGGTATATACAGGCCCCCCCATCAGTATACAGCAGCCCCAGTGGTAGTATACAGATGCCCCAGAGGTATATACAGGCCCCCCCATCTATGTACAGCAGCCCCAGTGGTAGTATACAGATGCCCCAGAGGTATATACAGGGCCCCCCATCAGTATACAGCAGCCCCAGTGGTAGTATACAGATGCCCCAGAGGTATATACAGGCCCCCCATCTATATACAGCAGCCCCAGTGGTAGTATACAGATGCCCCAGAGGTATATACAGGCCCCCCCATCTATATACAGCAGCCCCAGTGGTAGTATACAGATGCCCCAGAGGTATATACAGGCCCCCCCATCTATATACAGGCCCCCCCCATCAGTATACAGGCCTCCCCCGCCGCAATCCTGTTAAGGAAGAGATTAGTATTCTTATCCCTGCTGCTGTCCCGCTGCCGCTGTCCCGCCGCCATCGCGATCCTCCATCTTCTTCCGGCTTCCTCCTCGGTCGCGCAGACAATGATGTCATTGCCTGCGCCGACCGGAGGAAGCCGGAAGAAGACAAAGGATCGCGATGGCGGCGGGACAGCGGCAGCGGGACAGCGGCAGGGATAAGTATACTAATCTCTTCCTTTACAGGATTGCGGCGGGGGGGCCCTGTATACTGATGGGGGGCACTGTATACTGTATACGCGTATAAGCCGAGGGGGGACTTTTCAGCCCAATTTTTGGGCTGAAAAACTCGGCTTATACGCGAGTATATACGGTACTTTTTATTCCATTTTTGGGAAGCAGAGGCATCAAAAACCAGCAATTCAGACATTTTCGTGGGGAGTTTTTTCTATGTCATTACCGTATGTTAAACGTGATAAACATTTTTATCTTCTGGCCTAGTACAATTACAGTGATTCCACATTTTCAAAAAAAAATTTATGTTCTGTCACTTTTACACAATAAAAATAATTTTATAGAAAAATTATTACTTTTGCATTGCTGTATTCTGAGAGCTATAGTTTTTTTTATATTTTTCCGCTGACAGAGCTTATTGGGGGCTTGTTTTTTGAGGGACAAGACAACATTTACAGAGATACCTTTTTTTATTAAAATTTGGGTTTTTAATTGTGTTTTACTCCACATTTATTTCAGAGGTATGATGAAAAAGCATTGTTTCTTGCCATGCTTTTTTTTCAGTGTTCACTGTAGGGGTTAAATAGTTGGACAGTTTTATAGAGGAGGTTGTTATGGATGCGGTGATGCCAAATATGTTTACCTTTTATTTTTTTTGCTCACTGATCTCATGTGTTGCAATAGACATGTATTGCAATACAGGAGACCAGTCAGATTACAGACAGACAGAATACCTGTCACTGCAATCTGGCCTAACAGGCCAACATATCTGGCACTCCAGGAGGTCATTACTTGACCTCCGGATGCCATGGCAGCCATCAGCTCCCTGTGATTTAATCACGGGGCTGTCGATGGTGGTCAAAGAGGGAACGTGTTCCCTCTCACAACCTTCTAAATGCTGCGATTGCTATTGATCGCTGTATCTAGAAGGTTAAACAGCCGAGCTCCTGTAGTGATATTCAACTCTTCCCTGTGTGACCATGCTGTGATCGGACAGCCAGATTGACTGACCGATCACATTGCTCTGAGTGCGGGGAACGCTGCCATGGGTCGCCGCACCTCTTCAGTGATAACTGAGGACACGGAACTGTCACTGCATGTTTACATGAACTGACAGTGCAAAGCAATGTAGGACATGGTATGTTCGTAATTGGTCATAAGGGGATTAAAAATATTGTTGAAACGACCTGGTCTATGTGATTTAGAATGAGAAAAAAAGAAATGTTAACTACCTAAAAGTAACAGGCATAGGTCTAAAGGGAAGACAAAAAGGAAAAAAAGGGGAGAAACAATCGTGAGAGAATAAGAGGCAGATAAATAATTATATAAATGGGGAAAGGTACATGAGGTGAATCTATAAAAAGGATCCAGGGTTGCCACAATCTTACAAATTTATCATTATTGCTAATAGTTTCTGCTAATAACTCTTTCATATGACAGATATATCAAAATCCATCGATAAAGAAGAAAGGACCCTCACCCATCTCAGTGCTGAAGATCGGTTTTATTTCAGTGCCATTTAACAAGTAGCAGGGAGGGGAGTGGACAATGGCCCATTTCGTGCTAGTCTGGCACTTCAACTGGTCCTAGGTCCGGAAGCAAGCGGCTTAACAGTCTTTTCAGAATATTTGTTGGAGTATTATGATTTGTTAATTTGCTAACAAGTTGTTATGCTTCGGGGAGTTTGTGGGTGGGAAGGGGTGGTGGGGTGGGGGGGAAGTGGAGGGTGGGGATATTGGCAGTTTGGGCTATTGGATTTTCTGATGTATACTTGCAAACCTTAATAAAAATGATCTGATTTAAAAAAAAAAAAAAAAAGAATATTTGTTTCACTCAAAAGATCACATACCTGCAATACTGCTTTAAGTAGTAATCCCTGTGATGCTATTTGTACTGTGTCTGTTTTTGGTTTCGATCCAGGGGAGATTTTTAAAGGGGAACCCAGGAATATTATTGCTCTATTGTGATCTATTGTTTGGCATTTCATTGAAAATACCAGTCAAAAAATTGGGACAACAAAGAAGCCTGAAGTCTAGACCTGCTCGTTCCCCAAGTTTAGGACGAGTGAGAGTCTCAGGCTCAAGTCTAGACCTGCTCCTTCCCTAACTTTAGGTCGAGTGAGAGTCTCAGTCTTGAGTCTAGACCTGCTCCTTCCCTAAGTTTAGGATGAGAGAGAGTTTGGTATTTAGTTTTAGGTCTAGTTTGTTTCCATATGAACATAATTCATGCAGATTAGAGTGTTCTAAAGAAAAAACTTGGCAGAATTTTTATCATAGGAGGAAACATCTTTAGGGTCCTGTTTAAAACGGTTTAGTAAATTAGAGAATAAAGCATAGCAAGGTTGGAGGGTATGAAAAGGTCTAATTAATTGCATTTAATTGCTACCAGAAAGGAAAAATGGTTCTTGCTATATGAATGTCCAAAAGTGCTAGGAATATGCTTAACGCGTCATCTTTGGAATAATTCATTTTGAAGTTACTCAAAGAACCAAATTGATCAAATTCCTTCACCAAGGAGGGAAATGTAATGAGAGGCTGTGAAATGTGTAATAAAAGAACTTCTGCATATAAAGAGGTGTTATACTGATTCTTGTCTACAGACTGTGTACACTAGGATTATTTCTGATTTCAATTGCTAAATGTTCCATAAGAATTACGTATATTAAAGGGGAAAAAGGGCACCTCTGTCTCATCTCTTTACTGATTGCAACTGGACCAGAGAGAGTTCCCTTAAGGTCACTTCACACACACAGATAGTCCAATATCTGAACAGATCTCTGGTTGCAGTGAAATCATGGATACATTGCTCCATTTTGTGGCTGTGTACAACATGGAGTAATGTATCCATGATTTCATTGCAACCAGAGATCTGTTCAGATATTGGACTCAGATATCTGTGTGTGTGAAGTGGCCTTTAGCTTTAATATGTACAGATGGACAGGTATATAGAGACATGATTTTGCTTAACAAGCATTATGCCAGTCCAATCTGCTTGAGAGCTGCTCTCATATAACCACAATCAAATGTCTTTTCTGCATTCACTGACAATAGACTTAATGGTTTTGATAAGGATAATGCACTGGCAATAAGCAATACAGTCTTGTTTGCATTGTATCCGGCCTCTCTACCTTGAATAAACCCCACCTGATCTGTGTGGATTATTGAGGGATGAAGGGAAAAAGGGGTGTTAGTCTGTTAGGTAAACGTTTTGAAAATTGTTTTATATCAATATTTAATAAAGATAGGCCTTTAATTGGATACTACAGTTGCATCTTTCCCAAGTTTTGAGATTACAGTGATATGGGCTTCAAGGTATAGCTGGGTGAAATGATTGGCTTCATGGACAGTATTAAACACTTTAGTGAAAAATAGTGTAAGTTGTTCTCTATACAGGGGTGAACCTAGCCTCTTGGCTACGAACTGCAAAACGACGCCCCACCCCATTCCCCAGTAAATTTTTTAAATTAGTAGAAATAAATCTGGTTCATACAGATTTGTAATTATCCTGTAAAAATGAGTACAATAGCGGACATTTTAATTTAGAGAAATAGAAAAAAATATATCCAAACACAAGAATGACAGTGCCATCATGCATACATACAAGAACCACACAGAATAATCCAGAACAAGGATCATTAATGGCAATAACTGGCTTGGGACAAGCACACAGACACACAATGATGGCTGGAAGAGCTGTGGTCCTGTAGGCAGACACAGATCTGCATCCTTATAGCATACACCTATTACCAGCTACCACAGGAGGCAGGCACTGATTGACAACCTATTATCTCCGGCCTACAAAAGTCTTGGTAGCTCCAATATTGCTGCTGCCTGGCACAAACTAGTCAGACATGTACACCATGCAGCACCGACCACACACCACATGCAACGACCTGCAGTCTGAGCATCAACTATCAGCAACTGCACTAAGCTGTTAAATGGCGCATCTTTCCCAACAGACCATGCCCCCATTTCCTGAAACGCAATCACAAGCGCAGCTCAAGGGGCTGTCCAGAGCTAATAGCAGGAGCTGTATAATTGGGTTGAGCAAGGGATGTCGCAGCGGGAAGGGGGACAAGCGCCACCAACCAATCATCATTCAGGAGAAACATGGCTGGAATGCCTGTATGTTCCGAGGGTCGATATTGGATGTGGTGTGCAAATTATGGCCAATCAGTCCTGCAGCAGAGGTGTATGTGAAATTGACAATGCATCCTGCACCAGAGGTGTACATAGAAATCATGAGACCCCATAGCAAAAGTTCTAATTTCCCCCCCAAAAAATATATATATATTTGGCTGGGTCACATAGATGCATATCTCACAACTTTGCTATGAGATATGTACTTTGCTGCTCTTACAAAGTAATTTTCCTCCTATTGAAGTCCCTAGATTCCTCTTTCATTGCCCCCATAAAGTGTGATGCCAACAAAAGTGCCCCCAAACACTATATGATTCTCCACAGTGAATTCCTGCACACTCACAGTATGATGACCCTACTGTGACCACCCACGAGGCCCTCCATGTAGTATAATGGCCCCTACACCTCTTCACACTTTATAATGGCCCCAACACAGCTCTCAAATAGCCCTACATTAAGTATAAAGGCTCCCTTATAGCCCTCCAAGTATTATCATGCCCCCCACAGAGCCCTCCAAATATTATAATGGCTTGCATATAGTATAATTGGCTCCTTATAGTATAATGCACCCCCCGTATTCCTCCATATATTATGCATCATCCATAGTCCTCCTTATATTATAATGCATTATAGATAGTTCTCCATATATTATAATGTACCCCATAGTCCTCCATGTAGTCTATTGCAACTCCATAGGACTCCATATAGTATAATGCATCCCCATAGTCATCCATATAGTATATTGCACCCCCATAGTCCTCAATATACTATGAAGTACCCTTCATAGTCCTCTATAATATCATGCACAACCATAGCCCTCCATATAGTATCATGCATCCCAATAGCTCTGCATATAGCATAATGCATCCCCCATAGTCCTCAATATAGTATATTGTACCCCAAAGTCCTCCGTTTAGTATAATGCATCCCCATAGCCCTCCATATAGTATAATGCACTCCATAGCCCTCCATGTAGTATAATGCACCCCCATAATACTCCATATAGCATATTGCAGCCCCAAAGTACTCCATATAGTATAATGCACCCCATAGTGCTTCTATATTATATTGCACATCATATAGTCCTCCATAGCCTGCAATCAGTGTACTTACAGATTAAAAAAAAAAGTAAATACTTACCTTAAGAGTGTGTCTGCCGCTCTGCACAATGGGGTTCTCAGTGATGATGTCATCATGCCCCACAGTGCTGAGCTGCAGAGTGCAGACAGAGGCGGCCGGGACTCTGAAGAATGTATGGCAGCCCCCTACAGATGCCGCCCTCTGTTTACCAGAAGGTGGCACCGCCTCAGGCAACCAGTTCAGGTCACCTCATGATAGGTGTGCCCCTGTCTCTATAAGATTTGTAAAACCATCTGTATTTTTAATAGCATCAAACTCTTCATCTGAGAATTAATTCTCTAGTTGTCTCTTCATCAAAAACGAGATGGGTATATTTGCAATATATTTATTGTAATGTCTCACTAACTAATTCAGAGTATTTTCCTGGAATGTTGTAAGCTTAGAATAAGAATAAGCTTTCATTATATTTAGTATCTCAGTCAGAAGATATGTTTCCATTCCTCCCTGTTTTCTTAACCTTATTTGCAGCTGATGTAACTCACATTTCAAAACAGATAACCGATTGGAAGGGACAGCATTACTCCACCTTCAAAGTATCTAACAATACGGTTAGGAAGCAGTAGGGTTTACTCACATCTGTGTATCTCGCCTCTGTATGACATTTATATGGCATCCGTATAACATGCATATGTCATACGTATGTCTCAAACAATGTAATCTAGATAGATAGATGGATAGATTCATCTAACTAGTCTCTCGCTGTTTGCTTCAGGGACCGCTCATTAAGCTTCATGAATATTCACTACACTGAAATGCAACAGCCAATCACAGATGGTCACATCTTGTGACAGTGTCTGTGATTGGCTGTTGCACTCAGACTGCGGTCCCACAATTTGTACTGGTGTCTGTGCTAGGTTGCCATATGCATTAGTGTTTAGCAACCAACCTGACATCATATGTGTGTAAAATAAATAAATAATGTGGAAAAAATTTGTATACTAGTCCCCTGTATTTTTCATTGTCTGCACTGCATTAAAATTGCAAACAAAATGGAATTCAACAATAGGTTTTTTTTATTATTTAACTTGTATACTATATAGTAAAACTGACTGGTTAATATGATTCTCTATGACAGTACAATTATACAGATACCAAACGTATAGTTCTTTAAAATTTTAAATGTATAAGAAACTTTTCTTTGCTTTTGTCGCCTTTTTCTGTGAACCGTTACATATTCCTTTTTTTCAGAATAAGGGGCTATGTGAGGGTTATTTTTTGTTCCCTGAGCTGATATTTTTCTGATACAATTTTAGGGCAGATGTTTTGATCACGTCTTATTGCAATTTATTGCAATATTGTGACGGCCAAAAAATATAATTCTGGCATTTTGATTTTCTTTTTTGTTACACCATTTACCAATCGGATAAATTTATTTTATATTTTAATATATAGGACTTTTACAAAAGCAGCAATACAAAATGTGTCTTTTTTTTTATTTTTTTCATAAGGGACTTGAAGCTGTGATTGGCTATTCGCTTGTTCTTTGCAGTGCAGTGCATCAGCACCGCTCTAGATAGCAGAAATAAGTATCTCCTGTGAGTGGCAGCTCACAACCGATGTTCACCGAAGGATCATAATGACAGACCCAGGGGTCATTATCTGACCCCTGTCTGTCATAAAAACCCATCAGCACCCTGCAATCATGTCACATGCGCACCATTAGGAGAAGGGAATAATGTGGCCCCTTCCGGCATGTGTCAAATCCCGCTGTCAGAGACCGACAGTGAAATTTAACTGGTAAACAGCCATGGGCAAATCTCCAATCCACCTGCAGCTGTTAGGGTACCTTTACAAGCCGCAACCGTGGTGAGAAATCTGACAGGCAATCTGTAGCCCCGTCACCATCGCCGTGAAATTGCCTCAAAATTGCGGCGTGTAATTGGGGAATCTGGCGGCGATCAAAAAGGTTTCGCCTGGTTCCGATTTCACAGCACTGCTCCAAAACCAGAGGCAATCATGAAGGCGAAATTCCCTGCTTTTGGAATTAGCGTCGCCTACTGATTTCCCGGAGGCGTGCCATAGCGTGCTGGACACCGTGCCCGGTCATCGATGATTGGTGGTGGCTACTGTGTTTCCATTGGCTGTCCCTTCACAGGGCGCCATATTTGAACAGCTGTCCATTCACACTACACAATGGCAATAGCGTCATGTATTAGCCAGCCTTCCTGCACAGGCTGGCCAATCATAACGCAATTGCGTTGTTTAATCAGCGTGTTTGGGGCGTGGAATACACCAGTCTGTCACGCCTATGTTCTTGCGGCGCTGAACATGTACACCCACATTCCTTTGGGGATTGCGGCGTGTGAAGCAGCGACGGGAGTCTACCGGATGTCTCCTGCAGTTTGTGTGTTAACTTCCAGGGAGACACGTCTCCTTAGGTTGAGGGCGAAATTGGGGCGTGTAAAAGTGCCTTCGGCGCTCAGAGGCAACCATGAAAAATGTGCAGCGCACGTTAGGTTGCCTCCAAGTGCCGCCAAAAGTTGCGGCGTGTAAAGGTACACTTAGAGGCAAACAATGGCTCATTAAATCAGCCATCATATGCAAGGAAAGATGCAGGCTCGGTGTGTGACCCCGCATAAAAAGGCAGTGGCTCGACCTTTGAAAAGCCAGTATGTCAGAAGTGGTGAAGGAGTTAAATAGTTAGATTTTTTCTTAATGTGTAATTGATCCAGGCAGAAATATATATTTTAACATTTTAGTTAACTAGAGATTTTTAATAATTTCAAAAACACTAGATCATTTTTGCTATTGCTACCTAAAGCAGGTCTCCAGGTCTCGAGGGCAACCAACCATGCATGTTTTCAGGATTTCCTTAGTATTTCACAGGGGGTTGGAATCATCACTTGCACAGGTGATATATTATCAGCTGTGCAATACTATGGAAATCCTGAAAATATGACCTGTTAGTGGCCCTCGAATTCCCCACTCCTGACCTAAGGTCTAGGCAAGACCTGTCCAACTTTCCCTTGCACAAATAAACACTTTCAAGGGTAATTTGTTTCTCTTTTCACAACATTTTTCGTTAGTGAGGGAGGTAAGAGCATGCAAAACTAGTGGGCAAAATGTAGCTTGGAGCTTTTTAGCTACAATAAGGGTGTGTCAAGCCCACCAACTAGTGTATTTAAACTTCAGTTTCTGCAGAACAAAGGCAGTGATTTAACTACTAAGGCCTCATTCAGACATCAATGATTTTTCAGATACACAAAACACAGTCTGAGGGCTGCTTTACACACACCAACTTTTGTGTCCAACTTCTGACCAACTTACTGGATGCAGTGAAATCATGGACACATTGTTCCATTTTGTGGCTGTGTACAAATGGAACAATGTGTCCATGATTTCACTGCAACCAGTAAGTTGGTCAGAAGTTGGACAGATAAGTTGGTGTGTGTAAAGTGGCCATGAGTTTAAACGTTTTTCCTCCAATTTTTCTCAAAGTTTGGTAAGTTTTTACTATAAGGGCCACTTTACACACACCAACTTATCTGTCCAACTTCTGACCAATTTACTGGTTGCAGTGACATCATGGACACATTGCTCCATTTTGTGACTGTGTACAATGGAACAATGTGTCCATGATTTCACTGCAACCAGCAAGTTGGTCAGAAGTTGGACAGATAAGTTTGTGTGTGTAAAGTGGCCTAAAGGCCACGTCACACGCATCAATCTTATGAGCAATATTGTTAGCGATCACGTGCACGCGCGATCGCTAACAATATCGCTCACATCGCTGGTGAGATGTCACACAGACAGACTCACCAGCGATGTTGAGCAGCGAGATCGCTGGTAACTATGGTAAACGTCGGGTTACTAGGCGCCGCGCGGCGCTTAGTAACCCGACGTTTACCATAGATACCATCTCCCAGCATAGGCTCTGCCGCTGGGAGATCGTTCATCGTGGTGTCACACACCACGATGAAGCAGATTGATCAAGCGATTATCGCTTGATTTGAGCTCCGGCTCACAAATCTGCGATCAATCAATCAAGCGATTTTACATCGTAAAATCGCTTGGTTACACGCAGCGATGCACAAACGATATCGCTTAAGCGATCAAAAAAGCAGATCGCTTAAGCGATATCGCTCATAAGATTGATGCGTGTGACGTGGCCTTTAGTGTTTCACATATGAAAAGACAAATAAATGCATTGCAAGATTCTCTTCTTCATTGGAATTTCAATTGTGGACAGCACACAAACTGCAAACTGATGTCATCCGCGTGATGTCTGTGTTTTTCATGGACCCATAGACTTGTTTTGGTAATTTTGATTTGCTGATCAAAAATGGGTGCGTCCTTTTGATTTGTTTGCACACAGGTACTACACAAAAATAAACGGACTTGGGTACAGTTCCATAGATTAAATGGATATGTATTTTATGTGTGAAAACCACTGATAGAACAAATAAGGCTGGCTTCACACCACGGCACGGTCCGGTACGGGCTGTCCGGAGTAAACCAGACAGCCCCGTAACGATTTTTGGCCCCATAGTAGCCTATGGGGCCGGATGGAGCCAGAAGGCAGCTCTCTGCCATCCAGTTTCATCTCTGCAGTGGAATCCGGGAGAAATCTGATTTTTCTCACCGTACACAAAAACGTTGCTTGCAACGTTTTTTTGTCCGGGGAGAAAATTCTCTCCAAAATGCCGGATCCCAGATTTTCCCGGATTGTTCTGGATTGTCCCGGATCCGGGGCAATCCGGTTCTCCCTAACATGGGAGCCTATGGGGCCGGATTGCCCCGGTCCGGGCGAATCCGGGAACCGGATACTGGCGGCTGCACGCCGCTGTTGTTTTCGGCAGCTGCAGCTGTAATTACAGCCATCTGGCTGCACACAGGATCAGAGGGCACATTTGGCAGAGAAAAACTATAATTGAAAGATTGACATCTGTTCTGAGTTTTGGAGACACTCCTGGTTTTGACACACACAAACCTGATCAGGAAAAACACTGCAGTGTGAAACCAGCCTAAGGCTACTTTCAAACTACGATTTTTTAAAATCCGATGCTGTCCGATATAAATCGGACAGCATCGGATTCCTCTGATGCCTGGAATCGGATGCCAAATAGGCATCCGATTCCGACAGAAAATAGGATGCCTGCCCTCCTGTCAGATCGCTCCCTAGCTGTCACTGTCTCTCCCCCAGTCCTCTCCTCTTGGCCCCCGGTCCTCCTCTCTGCACCCCCGGTCCTCCTCTCTGCAACCCCGGTCCTCCTCTCTGCACCCCCGGTCCTCCCCTCTGCACCCCCGGTCCTCCCCTCTTGGCCCCCGGTCCTCCTCTCTGCACCCCCGGTCCTCCCCTCTTGGCCCGTTCCTCCTCTCTGCACCCCAGTTCCTCCCCTCTTGGCCCCCGGTCCTCCTCTCTGCACCCCCGGTCCTCCCCTCTTGGCCCCCGGTCCTTCTATGTGTCCTCCCCCAGTCCTTCAATGTGGTGCCCCCATGTGTCCTCCGGTTCCCCCCATGTGTCCTCCGGGTCCCCCCATGTGTCCTCCGGGTCCCCCCATGTGTCCTCCCCCTCTCCAATCTTTTCTCACCTGTCCACGACTCCTGCACGGTCCCGCGCGTCTCCCGGTATTTTGCTGTTCTGTCTTCTGTGCTGCTAGGACCTCTCGTGATGTCACAATCACATGACTGCGAGTAACCAATAACCGGCAGTCATGTGATTGTGACATCATGGCAGGTCCTGGCAGCACAGAAGACAGAACAGCAAGATACTGGAAGACACCTGGAGACACCGGAGACGCCGGGGGCCTCGTGGACAGGTGAGTATAGATTTATTTTATTTTTTTAACCCTTTGTTTCACCTTTAGGAGCTATTTTAGTGTACTGAGCATGCTCAGTACACTAAAATCGGGTCCGAGGAGACATCAGATGTTTCCTCGGACCCTTCTCCATAGGGCCCCATGTTATAGGGATCGGGTCAGATCGGATGTGCACTAAATGCCATCCGATTTGGTCCGATCCGAATCTGTCAGATTTTATTTTCAGTGCAAAAATCGGAGCAGGCTCCGATTTTTGCACCGATAATAAAATCGGACAGAATCGGATCGGACCAAATCGGATGGCATTTAGTGCACATCCGATTCGGTCCGATGCCCATAGGGCTGCATGGGGCCAAATTCGGATCCGATGCTGTCCGATTTTCATCGGACAGCATCGGATTTAGAAAAATCGTAGTGTGAAACGACCCTTACACACACAGATATCTGTTCAGATATTGGTCACAGATCTCTGGTTGCAGTGAAATCATGGACACATTGCTCCATTTTGTGGCTGTGTACAATGAAGCAATGTGTCCATGATTTCACTGCAACCAGAGATCTGTGACCAATATATCTGTGTGTGTAACGTGGCCTTCAGGGTTTGTTTTTTTTACATGCAATTTATCTGACTTTTTTTGCAACAGTTTTTGGAAAACTACTTTTGTTTCGGAAAGTTATTCTTTGCTAAGTTACTTAGCTTTGGTAAAACTTTGACAGTCATTTGCAGATTACATGTGTTTTTACTTTGTTTCCACTGCAGAAATGCAACAAAAATGTATGTTTTTTTGTTAAAATTTGGAAATGATGTTCATATAATACTCTGAGGATAGGGAATACAAAAGAAACAGCGCCGCGCAGGATCTATGCGCAATATAAAAAAAATCACAAATAAAAGTGCAGAACTGATGCACTCACCAGACTTAGGTTGAAGAAACAGCGTATTGGCCCTGGGGGAAGATCCCAAAGAAGGCTCTAGTTTCTCGGTCTGCTGCACGGCTCCTGGTGCACGAGGCAATGCTCAATTGTCCGCAGGTCAAAGAGAAAAGATACAGAAAAACAGTCTAATGCAGGCGCTCCCGAAAATTATACAATCTGCTATATTAGTTTGTTAAAAAAGGTTTTTATTCTACACTTACAAAGTAAAACCCAACGCATTTAGGCTTGAAAAAAAGCAGAAGCCTTCATCAGCTATATTATACATCATGTAACTTCTTTAATAAGCCAATTTAGCACATCATATCATTTCCAGGAGCGCTGATATTAAACTGGTTTTCTGTATCTTTTCTAAAATCTGCAAATAAATGCATAATAACTGCAAAGCAAATTTACATGCTGAAATTTTACAAATTCGCACCTGAGGTCAGTTTGTGCAAACAATTATATAGAAAAAGCACAGTTGACATAAGAGATGCATAAACCTCATCCACTTTGCTTAAACTATGTGCTGCATTTATTCTGTACATGCAATTACACAGCATAAAAAATGCAGTATACAGTATAAGAACTGTGTGAAAGTCCGGTTTCAGACGGCTGCATTATAAACCAGGCAAGTTTCATCTGCAAAATTTGGACCTGACTGGCTTCGGGTGCTCGTTCACATTGTGAATAGGTACCTGAGCTGCCTTTACATTTCAATCATTGTTCTGGCCTGTAAAATGGACCTAAGTTGTACTCACTGCAATTTTTTCCATGGAGATCATCGGTTAAATGGACATTAGGCGGCCGTCACACGCAACGATTTCTTGCCCGATATCGTTTAAGCGATCTCCTTTTTGATCGCTTAAGCGATATCGGGCAAGAAATCGTTGCATGTAATCAAGCGATTTACGATGTGAAATCGCTTGATCGTGACATCGCTGATCTGAGCTCCGGTTCTCAGATCTAGCGATGAACGATTTAACGATCTCCTTCATCGTGGTGTATAACACCACGATGAACGATCTCCCAGCGGCAAAGCCTATGCTGGGAGATGGTAACTATGGTACACGTCGGGTAACTAAGCGACGCGCGGCGCCTAGTTACCCGATGTGTACCATAGTAACGAGCGAGATCGCGGCTCCGCATCGCTGGTGAGTCTGTCTGTGTGACATCTCACCAGCGATGTGAGCGATATTGTAAGCGATCGCGCGTGCACGTGATCGCTTACAATATCGCTAAAGATATCTGTGCGTGTGACGGCCGCCTTAGGGGGCCGTCACACGGAACGATATCTTGCCCGATATCGTTTAAGCGATCTCCTTTTTGATCGCTTAAGCGATATCGGGCAAGATATCGTTGCATGTAATCAAGCGATTTACGATGGTAAATCGCTTGATCGTGACATCGCTGATCTGAGGTTCGGTTCTCAGATCTAGCGATGAACGATGCAACGATCTGCATCATCGTGGTGTATGACACCACGATGATCCATCTCCCAGCGACCGCGCCTATGCTGGGAGATGGTAACTATGGTACACGTCGGGTAACTAAGCGACGCGCGGCGCCTAGTTACCCGATGTGTACCATAGTAACGAGCGAGATCGCTGGTCCACATCGCTGGTGAGTCTGTCTGTGTGACATCTCACCAGCGATGTGAGCGATATTGTAAGCGATTGCGCGTGCACGTGATCGCTTACAATATCGCTAAGGATATCTCACCGTGTGACGGCCGCCTAACACAGACCAATAGTATGCTCGTCTGAATGAGCCCTGAACTCTTCAGGGCTATGAACACCACAAGGCTATATGCTTAGTTTAATCTGTCAGTTCGGGCTGAAAAACTCCCTTTAATATATTAATTCAAAACAGATGTTACATAATCTATAATTGATGCTGTAAACACCAGACACACCAGAGCATAATTTCATTAGCACTGGCATATGAATACTACTGTTCTTAGGAAAACAATGCATTCATTCCCTATCAGACACCTAAAAAGGAAGCAATCTAATGGTAAAAACTCACTGCTGCCATCAGGTGGCAGATCCTAGACTACACAGAAAACTAGATGACATTACTCAGAAAAAGTAGAAAAACGATATATTGTACATTGAACATCATAGAAATCAATCCAATGGTCAGGGCTGCTATATGTTTTCTTTAGACATGTAATGCTCAGCACAAATCAATATCTTACTGAACACAAGAGCAATTTAAAAAGTTTTGACAAGATTGACTTCATAGAACTTTTTCTTATATAATTTATATATAATTTTTATTGCAAACTTTGAATACAATACATATAACGACTGTGAAAAATTGAGAACCCAGCACACAGACTGGGGAAATGGTAAATTAAATTGTTGATCTTACAAACCATGCAAAATACCAATAAAATAGGCCCAATAGAAAAAACAAAAAACAATAGTACAGCGGTCTCAGGGAGCGCCAAAGGAATACTTGACAAATTAATGGATAATAACCGACCTTTGTTCTTCATCCAATACCACGGCCACAACGCGTTTCGACGGTCTAAGGGCCCTTTCACATCAGCATTTTTTTCAAATCGCGGCAGATGCAGTGAAAAAACCGCATCTGCCGCGATTACCACATACCGGCTGCACTTGCAGCACGGTTGCGGCGCGGTTGCGGTAAACGCCATACAAGGTATAGGCGGACTTGCGGCAGGTGCGGCAAGTGCGGTTTTGGCACTTGTGGCAGGTGCGGCCGCGAAAAAAAAAACGCGGCTGACAGCACCTGCCGCAAGTCCGCCTATACCTTGTATGGCGTTTACCGCAACCGCGCCGCAACCGTGCCGCAAGTGCAGCCGGTATGCGGTAATCGCGGCAGATGCGGTTTTTTCACCGCATCTGCCGTGATTTGAAAAAAACGCTGATGTGAAAGGGCCCTAAGCCGTCTTCATCAGGTGACGCGGTATCCGGTCCGGTAGGATTACGTGAAATTCGCGGAGCACGGAGTTGTGAACGCAAACACCGGCAGGACGGCAGCACTAATAGAAAGAGGCGACCCGGAGCCCCATCACCCACACGTTTAATCTTGGTTGTGTAGATGTACACAACCATTATAGGTGAGTGCACTGGCACTTTTTATTTATACAAATAGCCCTGTGTGTCTACACATGCGCCCTTTTCTTTTTCTTTCTGCAATAGAAAAAACAGTGACATATAATTTGGTGGGGTGAAACTCCCTTCAATCCTGAGCAATTTTCCATTTTTTTCCTCCCGTTCTTCCAAGAGCCATAACTTTTTTATTTTTCCCTCTATTTAGCCATATGAGGGCTCGATTTTTGTGGGGCGAGTTGTACCTCATTAATTAATTAATGGGGGACAAATTCCAAGTGTGGTGAAATTGCAAAAAATATTACATTCCAAAATGATATCTTTTTTTAATTTACCATGTTCACTATATGGTAAAACTGACGTGTCGGTATGATGCCTCAGGTAGGTATGAGCTTGTAGATACCAAACGTGTATACTTTTACTTTTATCTAAGTAGTGAAAAAAATTCAGAAGTGTGTAAAAAAAAAAAATATTTCGCTTTTGGTGACATTTTCCGAGACCCATAGTGTTGTCATTTTCCAGGATCTGGGGCTAGGTGAGAGCTTATTTTTGTGCTCAGTGGCTGAGGAAATCTCCCACCGAGGTGCGATTTAAGTCACGAGCCAAATGCGCTGCTTGGTCACCACCACTGGTGACCAATCAACGCTCTCAGCGCGTGACTTAAATCACGTCTCGCTGATTTGTCGCCGCTGACCGTGCGGCGACCAATCAGCAAAGCGCCTCGCGCCTTAGCAGGAGATTTGAATCTCGATCCGCTCATTGGCTGAGCAAAGCTGAATTAAAATTTCCTGCCATGGTGCGAGGCGCTTCGCTGATTGGTCGCCGCACGATCAGCGGTGACCAATCAGCGAGGCGCGATTTAAGTCACGCGCCAAGAGCACTGATTGGTCGCCGTCGGTGGCTGCGACCAATCAGCGCTCTCGGCACGTGACCCCGACTTTGGTGGGGGATTTGAATCCCAGCCGCCATATCGGAATACCTGAAATTTGGGTGTTCTAATATGGTGGTCAGGGCACTTTCGCTCCGTGCAGTGCGGCGCTCATCTCCTGGCTGCTTCAGCGGTGCACTCCGAGGTGCGGGAGGTGATCGGCGGCTACCGGCGGGAGATCAGCAGATAGCGCCGCTGATCTCACGATGGTAGCGGTGGCGTTGGTGTCAGTTTCTCCTGCCACCACGGTGCATTGTGGGATATTGACATAAGCCCCGGAAGTCTGTGACACACATTATTGGTGATTATATAGTAGATGTGCCTGGGTCCAATAGATTATGTTTCAATCATGGGATAAAACATTGATATTGAGGAAGTGCTGTCTGGGATAGAAATATGATGTCAAGATCATTCTGAATCATTTCATAGGAAACATCTTGCAAGTTAGACTTTACACTATGTCTGATTTGTTCAAATTGCAAACAGTGGGAGGGATGACGATCATATCTTTCCACATACATTTCTAGATTCAGTTAGATGTTGAAAGTAAATATTTTTTTAATCCAATAAATTTTTATTAAGTTTTCAAAATTCGATACAAACAGCCAACTGCCAACATGGCTGGCGGAACCACATAGCAGAGGATATCTGTGCAATATATCAATAACACTGTGATTTCAGGTTTTCCATCAAATAATCATGCACTGTATATTAACTTTTGAATATTTAGTAGTAAACATAATGTATTGGACAAAGAGGCAATATGAACTGTTACTTCATAATTACAGCCAAACTTAACATGTGCATGATGACATAAGAGCTGGAGATTTCACCATTACTTTTCTAATTTTCTACACATCTCAATGAAGTAGGTTGGACATAGGACTGTCTAATCAGCGATCCCATATGTGCGATCTAAGGTCAAAAGGAATCCTATTCGTTACAATGTGAAGTACAATTAAAGGGCCCCCTGACCAGCCGTCCACATTCGGGAGACCTCCGGGAACCCGGTAAGACCTGCCATGGCCACCCTGGACAAATATTTTAGAAAGAACGCGGAGGGAGAGAGGGATGAAGCACCATGTGCAGACCGCAAAGATGGCGCGGTCTGCACACAAACAACACGGGGCTCAATTCAAGATGAAAGACAGGGACGGCCAGCTGGGGACAAAGAGAGGGAACCGGGAGAGAACGGCACGTTAGAGAGATCGGAGGGTTCGCGGGAGCAGACCCCAGAGTGAGGAGATGACAACCCCCCAGGACAGAGTCCTAATGCTGTGAAGGCGATCTGTGACCAACATCAGCCCCAGACACCATCCCAGTCACAGGCTTCAGACACAAGCTACACACAAAAACAGTGCATCTCTACTGCTTGGGATGATGGTTCAGGAGACAGCTGGAGATTCCAGCCCCTGGACTATAAAAAATTAGCCAAAGAAATGGCTGTGCATTTAGCAGAAGAATTTAAAGTCACAGTGGCAGAGATGGTGGCAGCTTCTACTAGAGACCTATCTGTGAAAGTAGAGACACATGAACAGCAGCTATTAGAAGCTGAATCTAGAATAGGAACAGCAGAGGACAGGATTCTGGAACTTGAGGAACAGCTAATGGCCCTGCAAAAGCATGCTGATTACACACATAACAAGCTGGAAGACATTGAAAATAGAACGAGACGGAGTAACCTAAAAATTGTGGGACTCCCAGAGTCTGTCCCTGTGAGCCAACTAGAAGAAATTTTTGAGGTGGAACTGCCTAAAGCCCTGGGTCTAACTCACAGGTGCAAGACAGAACGTGCCCATAGGATAGGTCCCCCTAGAGATGTACAGGAGACGTCCGACGCCACGAGACGTCCAACACCGAACGCAGCCTCCAGAGAGCCCAATAAATCCAGGCACGCTATAGCAAAATTTTTGAACCACAGAGACAAGGAGGAAATCCTGCGGGCTTATAAAGCAAAAAAGCAACCTCTAATACTTCAGGGCCATAGAGCACTGGTCTTTGCGGATTATTCTGTGGAAGTCACGCGTCGTAGACGAGCATTTAGTGAAACGTGTTCACTGCTGCATAAAAAGAACGTTCGCTTCCAACTGAACTTTCCTGCAACGCTAAGATTTAGATCTAGAGAAGGTATCTTGAAGACCTTCACAGATCCTGAGGAGGCAATGGCGGCTGTCAGAGAAAATCTCAACTCCCCAAGGAGAACCGAGTCACCGCCTCGCAGCAGTAGGAGATCACCTGTGAAATCTACGCCTGCTCCAGATTCAGAAAACGGAATGGAAAGAACCTCGGTGCGATCCTATAGACTCAGATCGTATTCCTTTATTAGATGATGGAACACAAAAGGGAGCAACACCGGGCACTCCGAAACAACAGAGACAAGCCGGTAACAGATGGCAAAAGAAGAAATGAGATGGGAACACGTTATTTGAACTAATTTTTATGGCCCTTGCATCTGGTGGATAAAAAACGGAGTCCTGAAGGAACAGAGATATGAATTGGATACGCTAAGAGATGAAGAGGATACACTACGAGATGAAGAGGAGAAATTATTTTAGCCTTTCCCCCCCCCCCTTTTTTTTTTTTTTTTTTTTCTCTTCTTCTCTTTCTTCTCCTCTTTCCTCTCTCTCTCTTCTATATCTTTACTTTTGCTTAATCCACAGGACCATGGATATAAGGACGTTAAGGTGTTTACGGAGATCTTCATTTTGGCGATCTGTTATTGACACCTGAACATGGAGAGGCTAAGGTGCAACACACTCAACCGAATACAGAAACTCTCTGAAACTCTCTAAACCCATATTACGGTAGAGGGTGCGAGAAGGGTTGTGAAATGTTTATAAACTGTGATCACGAGACATGACCCTTGGGCAGTTTATAGAAATACCTCCTTATTGAAGATTACCAATTGGAGACTAATGTTCTTTGGGCAGTACGTTGGAGTTACAATATTATCTGTTTAAGTGTTTTCAGAGGTGGTGGAAGACGAGGCGGGGGGGAGCTGAAGGTGTGAACTGCACTGGAGGACATAAGTGAAGTCGCGGACTTTTTGATGTTGAATGATGTTGGAGAGTTTTGGGGGAAGGAGGGTGGGAAGGAAAAAGAGGGAAACACCGAAATTATCCATGGGATTGGGACTATGTCTTTAAAAAGTTATACCATCACTGTTTGCCACACCTTATTCAATGTCATGCCAGTTGAAACTTCCTACGTGTCGATATTCACCATGAAAAAATTTTGGGACCCGAGCGGGGAGGCTTCCGATGGTTAGGTGGGCCTCCTGGAATGTTAAGGGACTGCGTTCCCCGGCAAAGCGCATGATGATCCTGCGCCATCTTAAGAGACTACATGTGGACATAGCGTTGCTTCAGGAGACCCACCTGACCGCGGAAGACTTCTTTCGCCTTAAAAAATTATGGGTAGGAGAGGTCTATGGTTCGGGGGCAATAGAAAAAAAGGCGGGAGTTATAATTCTGATACATAGGTCACTAGCCCACACAATACTATCTACTTCACAAGACGAGGAAGGTAGGATAATACAAGTAAACATACAAATCCATAATGACACCTTTAATATCTATAATATTTATGCCCCTAACGGAAAGCAGAAACCCTTCTTCCAACAATTACAAAACACTCTGCTCCTAGATAATGAGATCACTAAAATAATCGGTGGAGACTTTAATACGGTCATGAAAGAGGAAGAGGATAGGCGCACGACCTCACAAACTCACTTGAGAAAGCAAGCAGGAGGTAGATCAGATGAATATAGTATTTTGGAAAACCTAGTGGGAGAAACTGGATTGTTGGATGCTTGGAGGTTAGTAAACCCACTGGGTAGAGAGTTTACCCACTTCTCGCACCCCCATGGGTCGTGGTCCAGGTTGGACATGTTCTTTGTTTCGCCCAAGATAATCCAACAAATGAAAGACATTAAAATTGAGGACATGCTGATCTCGGACCATAGCCCGTTGGTGTTAGAGACCAGGGACAAATTTGAGAAAGGCTCCGATTATTTATGGAGATTTCCCGACACGTTTGTCAGAGAAGAAAATTTCATTAACTTATTGGGTGAATGGTGGTCTCACTTCTCTTCTGACAATCGTGAACATAGATCTGATCCAGCTCTATACTGGGAAACGGCAAAAACAGTGCTACGAGGACATATCATGGCATATAGCATGAGAATTAAGCGCCAAATTAAAGACAAATTTCTCCAAACCAGTATTGTGGTAAAAGATGCGTATACACGCTATCAATCCACAATGGCAGCTCCTGACAGAGATAAGTGGATGCAGGCAAAGAGAGATTTTGATGTTTGGGCGGGAAAGCGGGAAGATATTTATAAAAATCGCTTAGAACTTGAGCTCCAGAAATTCGGAGACAAGGCAGGACGCCTACTAGCTAGGTTAGCTAAGGGTAGACATAAACCTTCCCCAATACAAGCGATAGTGGACACCCATGGCACCACTTGGCATGATCCCAGGAACATCTCAAGAGTGTTGGGCAGATATTACACCTCTCTCTACACAGAGATCAGCGCTGATAGCCCAGACAGCCCTGACTGGTTGGGGGGGATCACACTGCCAGCTGTTTCCCAGGAAGATGTGCAATTTCTTAATAGCCCAATCACAACTGACGAAATTGAGGTGGCTATACGTCATTTAAACCCGGGCAAAGCACCCGGTCCAGATGGATATAATGGGGCTTTTTTCAAGTCATTGAGGGAGCAGATCACTCCGGTGCTATGCGACCTATTTAACTCAATACTAGGTGGGGCTCCTATACCGGAGAGAATGAACCTAGCTTACATTAAATTGATACCTAAATCAGGGAAAATACCCACAGACCCGGCCAATTATAGACCGATATCACTAATAAATCAAGACTTGAAGCTCCTCTCCAAGATCCTGGCGGACAGATTGGCGGTGGTCCTACCCAAACTGATACCCGCACATCAGGCGGGGTTTGTTAAGGGGAGGTCAACCACTACAAATATTAGAAAAACACTACTGATGATAGATGTGATGTGAAAGAAAACAAAAATTAATGGCGGCAACCCAGCCATGATCACTCTTGACGCTGAAAAAGCATTCGACAATGTCAGATGGTCATGGCTGGGTAAAGTGCTCGACTCCGTGGGTATAAGAGGCCCCTTTAGACAATATATTAATGCATTATATAGCAACCCCAAAGCTTGCATTAGTACCCCTGGTTTCCTATCTGACTCTTTCAGCCTCCAAAAGGGAACGAGGCAGGGCTGCCCACTATCACCCCTGTTATTCAATCTGGCTATAGAACCTCTGGCACTACATCTGGAACGTCATAACAACTATGAGGGTTTTAAGATAGGAAGCGCCGAAGTCAAGCTTTCGCTTTTTGCTGACGATATTATCCTATATGTACAGAACCCAGAGAGGGACCTTCCAGATATATTGTCGGACATAGAGAAATGGGGTAGATATTCAGGTTTTTCTTTAAACAAAGACAAATGTGAAGTCCTCTTCATAAATCAAGAAGAAGGAGCACAAAAAGGAGACCATTTTTGCGGACTACCCGTGGCGAAGCATAGCCTCAAATATCTAGGCATACACTTAGCTAGGTCCAGTGAGATGACATATAAACTAAACTTTTTACCGATCATTACAAAAATAGAACAGGAGCTGGGAAGATGGGTGGGACTGCCACTGTCTCTGCTGGGACGCTGCCATTTACTTAAAATGATGAGTTTTTCAAAACTGCTTTATCCTCTCCAAACCATTCCTATGTTAATGAAACACACTGATATTATAAGACTCAACAAAGCGTTTACAAAATTTTTATGGAGAGGAAAAAGATCCAGACTAGCCTTTAGGACATTAATACAACCTAAACAAGAAGGGGGACTGCAACTTCCTGATGTTAGGGGGTATAATTTAGCATGCAACCTTCGCTATGTACTAGATTGGATTAAGGGAACAAGCAAGTTTGCAGACTCAGAACTGGAGGGAGAATGGGCTAAAGCCTGGGACTTATCTGCATTATTGCATTCTCCGTTGTCCTGCCTTCCGGCTTCCCTGAAAAACACAGTAATCTATAGAGATACCATTATAACATGGAGAGAAGTCAGGAAAAAACTCAAATTGGCCTGGAAGATCTCTAAGAGACTCAATCCGTGGAGATGCCCGGCCTTTGAGTTAGGGCGGGAAAACTCTCTATTCAAATCTTGGAAAGCAAAAGGTGTCAATACTCTAGAAGACCTCATAAATTTTGAGGAACGAAGGTGGATGACGGAGAAAGAGGTCCTTACTACCTTTAATTTACCCCAATTCCAGGCGATACAATACCGCCAGTTGAGTCACCATCTCCTTTCACACCTGCGGGACCTCTCTGGAGAAATTGATAGTAACTTATGGTCCGAAATATTACAGATAAATGCAGGTGATGTATCAATCACCTCGCTGTATACTAAAATACAGCAAGTCCTACGCCCGCGGGGGAGGAGAGGGTTCTTCAACAAATGGCGAAAACACATTAAAGATCCTGAACTCACCCAGAAAATCCTGGAGGGATGGGGGTTGATGAGACGATACATTAGCAACGAGAGATGGAGGGATTCCCAATTCAGGATTATGCATGGGATCATCCAGGGATTTAATGTTCCCCCCTCCCAAGCCAACCAGGGGAGATGGATTCACTGCCCGAAGTGTAAACTTGAGATGACAGACATAGAACATGGGCTTTGGTCTTGCCCTGAGTCAACAAACTTTTGGAGAAAGGTGGTCACTTGGGCCAAGGAGATATGTGGGGATATGGAGGACCTAGACCCGTTGCGCTGGATCTTCCACTATCAGACAGAGACTGGAGCTCTCGGACACCCACATGTCTTATGGCACTATATAGCAATAATAGCTAAACGACTCCTTCTACAATACTGGCTCAATGACAGACCTCCAGACCTGCATCAGATCAAATCAATGATGCGTCATACTCTAACGCTTGAATCGATGGACGCGATACGGAGCCCTAATAAATTAAATAAGAAATTCTTTTACAAATGGCAAATATTCATCGAGAAAGAATTCTCAGAGGGTGACATAACTAAATTCATGCTACCCTTTCGATCGACGGTTTGGTACGCGGAAAGGGAGCTAGAAGGGACACTAGGCAGACTGAGGGGTGATGGTTAAATGATTAAAAGGTTAAGAAAAAAAAGAAAAAAAGAAAAAACTAAGATAAATCTTGATTTGGTTTTTATATAACATGTTCATATCTTCTTGCAATCTCAAAGCACGATTGAAAGACTGGATGATTTCCGAAGTGGGTGGGGTAGGGTTTATTGAAAGTCAAGAGACGTAATTGCAAATAGATAAAAGCTGTTTATTTCAGTTGAAAACTTTGGTTTCGTGTAACTTAATGTTGGATATGCTTATCCTAATACTATATTTCTTATGTAATGTCAAACACCCAATAAAAATATGGTTCAAAAAAAAAATTAGGAAGACTAAGGGACAAAACCATCACAGATGACCCAATGTACCTTTCTCTCCACATCCTTTCCACTTTAGTAAGTACTGATTTGGAAAAAAAATGAGCTAGTTTCCCTGGCCACTGGTACCAAAGATCTATCTTTTTCAAGTGTTCAAGATGGTTTATACACGAGGATACATACTGTACCTCTCCCAAACCCACTTTCCAATCGTCCAGTTCCACGGACATGCTTAATTCTGATTCCCAGTACCTTATATAAGGTAGTTTATCAACTAAATCAAACTCATTCAGAGCTTTGCATAAAATTGAAAATTGTAAATTCTAAATGTTGATGGCCCCTAGAGAATGTGGAGGAACAAGCCTTCCAGACATTAAAGCTTACTTTCAAGCCGCAACAACAGTAAAGGTACCGTCACACGCGGCAATTTTGCTAGCAATTTCACTGGCAATTTTGCTGATTGCAGTGAAATCATGGACACCTTGTTCCATTTCTACACGGCAATAAAATAGAACAATGTGTCCATGATTTCACTGCAACCAGCAAATTGCCAGTGAAATTGCTAGCAAAATTGCCGGGTGTGACGGTACCTTAAGGCTCCTGCACTGGCAATATAAATCCGCCACTAAGAGATGGGTAGAAATTGAACAGGAGGGCATGTCTGTTCCTCTACATTATCTTCCATGGATAATCCCGATGGATACTAAACTGTTGGGGCCTGACTCGGAATTCACCTTTACTACTTTGCGGTTATGGCATTCTTTACGAAAACCCTCTGCCCAGGAGGGATTGCTTAGTCCACTGATTTCACTTTTCAACCAGGGGTGTCTAGGCGAATGTTCCTGGGCTGGTCGAGTTCAGGGGATGTTAGAGTCGGACTAATACTATCGGATGGTGAACTGCCTTCCTTTGAGGTTCTACAGTGGAGGTTTCCATTGACACAGTTGAATTGGCTTGAATACGCTCAGTTGCGTTCCTTCCCCTCATCGGCAACCCACACATGTAGAGTTCGCTCATTTTAGTAGCCTATGGAAGGAATGTTTCTCAATGAGTCTCCTCCCAACCATGCTGTCTCTGAAGCCTGTCATACCATTTTGTTGGAAAGAAAGGGAGGGAAATTCAATTTCCAATTATCTTGGGAGAATGACCTGGGAAGAGAACTTTCAAGTGCCAAATGGCAGAAAAGTTTCCTGTGTACTCACGCCTTGGCAATCCGTGCTTGGCACAAGAAAGGAATTGTAAAGTACTCACCAGATGGTACCTCTGCCCAGATCGTCTTCATAAGATTTCCTCCTCTTTCTCCAATAGATGTTGGTGATGTGAGGCAGCAGTTGAGAGCATGTTATATGTTTGGTGGGATTGCGTGAAAGTCAGGAGTTTTTGGGATAAAGTCTTCAGGAAGTATACCTTAATAACGGGCATAGATGTCATTGGCTCACCAGAGATAGATCTTTTGTCAATCTTGCCGGGCTCCATCAGTTGCATCAAAAGGGAGATCCTCCACTTTTGTGTCTCGGCGGCCAGCACTGTCATACCAAGGCTCTGGAAATCTCCGGAACAACCCTCTATTCAGGAGTGGTATTCAGAGATGACAAATATTTACTGTATGGAGGAGCTGACGGTGAGAGCATGGGATCCTTGGATACGTTTAATTTGATATGGATTAAATGGATCATGTTTCACAACTCCCCTAACTTTCAGGAGCTGTTCACCTGAGTGGATGGGATTGCAAGACCTAGTCTGGCCTGAGATATTCGGGAACTGGTCATTAACTGAAGTTATTGTATTGTTCCTCTACCCCCTTTTCCCTACACATTCCCTTCTTTCCTGTTTCCTTTTGCTAAATATTTTTGTTTTCATGTCTCTCTTTTTTCTTTTTCCCCTCTTTCTCTCTTCTCTTTCTATCAACTTAGACGTAGAACCTACTTATGTTGGCTCTTGTGCTGAAAGCATATGAGCATTTAGTTAAACCCATTTTTATTATTGCTGGCTAATGATGATCTTTATTATATTATTAACATATATCAGTAAAGGGGGTGGGACCCTTTACCTAATTTACATACAAGGAATTGATTATTCTTTACTCCTTGTTTCTTTTTTCTTGTTTTCTCTTTATGAACAGAATAAGTGCTCTAGGGCACTCTTAAGGATAACTGATTTCATATTCTTTAAAGTACTAGTTATATCCTAAAACTGTGATTCACGGTAATTTTGTATTCACTTGAATAATTTTCAACCTTTGATAAATAAAGATTTTATCAAAAATACAGATTGTGGGAGGTCTGGATGAGGTGTCAAAGTTGTAGGTATTGGTAAAAATAACACTGAATCCCTGGAGATTTTGTTGTCAGTCGATTGAAGGAGATCACTGAGAAATTGTCCATTAAGTCTTGTACATTTTTTACTCCTGCCTCTACCCATTTTTGAAGATTAAGAAAGAGAATGCCCAGCACCGGCAGCCCCTGCTACTGCCGTGGGTGCTGGCTGTGCCCAGCACCGGCGGCCCCGGTTGTAGCTGCGAGTGAGGTCCGGAAGAGGGGGGAGAATATCACTGCGCTCTCACAGCCCCTGCTGCAGGTCTTACCTCCCCTTGCCGCCGCCCCCTTCTCCTAGGGCTAGGGTTAGGGCTAGGGTTAGGGCTAAGGTTAGGGCTAGGGTTAGGGCTAGAGCCTGGGCTGCAGACAAGAGGAGGGGCGGGAACACCCAAGGGAAGCATCCCTCAGTTACCCTCCTCTGTCACAGGGTCACGGGGGCCCCCTACTGATGGTTGAGGGGCCCCCTACCCAGTCGGGGCCCTGGTGCAGCTGAACCAGCTGCACCATGGTAGGTCCGCCCCTGACGCTCGGGGTAAATGGCAGCGGAGTCTCCTTCCCTTCTGGTGATCCACCGATGTGATCGCCGGTGAGAGCCCCTTCGGATGCCTCCATATGACTTCCTGGTTCCGTCTCTGTGAGCCGCAGCGGCTCATTGGAGACGGAACTGGGCGGGAAAAAAAAAAAGAATAAAATTTGGGCCCATAAAAGAAATTTATAACGGAAAAAAATGGTACCGCATTTAGTACAAAATTCTTGACATAATCATACCGCCAGGTATGAGATTATTGATTATTGAATAAAATTATATTATTTCTTTAATTATAATTAATGATTTTATGTTTCAAACTTTATCACATCTGAGAGGTCTACTAGAGTCTTCTTTGATCAGGTAATTACTAAGAATTGCAGGCCTACAGTACATAACACCAAATTTCCATGCAAAAAATGGTACCGCTTTTAGCACAAAATTTCTGACAAAATCATACCGCCAGGGAGGTTAAAGCAGTTTTGAGTAGCACTCAGACCCTGAGACCTCACAAAGTTTCCCCCTCCCTCACTTTGTCACTGGTTGTGATATCATCCCCCAGCTTGATCACCACTCAGTACTCTGAGACAGTCACTGGTTACAATATCATGTGCCAGGGATTTGCCCAGAGTGCTTCTTGTGTTGGGGTGCAGGTCATCCTGTTAGATAGATAAGAATGAATGTATGTGTGTATGCTTTCTTAAAGGTGAAATGAATGCTAAGCCTAAGGCCATGTGCACACGTTGAGTATTTGATGAGTTTTTTACTTCAGGATTTGTAGACAAAACCAGGAGTGGAGCAATCAGAGGAAAAGTCTAATAGAAACACCTGCACCACTTCTGTATTTAATCATCCACTCCTGGTTTTGGCTACAAATCCTGAGGTAAAAAACTCATCAAATACTCAGCGTGTGCACGTGGCCTAAGGCTATGTTCACATGTTTTTTTGCTGTGTTTTTTGCAGCTTCTCATCATAAGTTTTATGAAAATTAAAAGCTGATTTTTACAGAATTAGGAAAAACTATGAGACTTCATAAGTTTAATGCATGTGATTTTTTTTTTTCCCTTACTGAATTTGAAAACAGCTGTGTTTTTAAATGAACGCTACATGTGAACATAACCTAAGACTAAATGGTCGTAAAATCAAAGCATCCATTGTACTTAATTGAGTACCATGAAATTAAATTTGATAAGAACCTGATGATATATATAATAATTTTTGATATTACCCTGTGAAACTGTGCATTCTGTACAAAGTTGATGCAATTTGCCTCTATAATTGGACAAATATTAGTGATTTTTATATGAAGTACCGTATATACTCGTGTATAAGCCGACCCGTGTATAAGCCGACCCCCCTACTTTTGCCCCCAAAATCTGGGAAAACCTATTGACTCGTGTATAAGCCGAGGGTGGACCCCAGCACAGGTATACAGCCCCCCGCAGTGTGGTATACAGGCCCCCCCAGTGGTATACAGGCCTCCCCAGTGGTAGTATACAGCCCCCAGCAGTATATACAGCAGCCTCCCCAGTGGTATATACAGGCCCCAGCAGTGTTACAGCAGCCTCCCCAGTGGTATATACAGCAGCAGCCCAGTGGTAGTATACAGCAGCCCCAGAGGTATATACAGCAGCCCCAGTGGTAGTATACAGCAGCCCCAGAGGTATATACAGCAGCCCCAGTGGTAGTATACAGCAGTCCCAGAGGTATATACAGCAGCCCCAGTGGTAGTATACAGCAGCCCCAGAGGTATATATAGCAGCAGCCCCAGAGGTATATACAGCAGCAGCCCCAGAGGTATATATAGCAGCAGCCCCAGAGGTATATATAGCAGCAGCCCCAGAGGTATATAGCAGCAGCCGCGCCGCCACCCCCATCAGTATACAGGCCCCCTCATCAGTATCCAGTGCCCCCCTTGCTCCGCGAACCTGTAAAGTAAGATCATTATACTTATCACTGTCCTATCGCCAGTGTCCCGCCGCCGCCATCGCGCTCATCCGGCTTCATCCGTCTTCTTCCGGCTTTCTCCTCGGCGCACAGACAATGACGTCATTGCCTGCGCCCACCAGAGGAGAAAGCCGGAAGAAGACGGATGAAGCCGGAGGAGCGCAATGGCGGCGGCGGGACAGCGGCGACAGGACAGTGATAAGTATAATGATTAGTGATGAGCGAGCACTAAAATTCTCGGGTGCTCGGTGCTCTGGCCGAGCATCTCAAGATACTCTTGTACTCGGCCAGAGCACCGAGCCCAATGTAAGTCAATGAGTGACAGGCTCCGCCCACAGACTTCCGGTTATAAAACGAGTCATTCCGGAAAAGGGCGGGAGGGTGGGCTTTTTCAAATCGCCGCAGCATACAACACCTTGCTGTGGCCCCCAGAGGGATCCTAAAAATTAATCTGCTCCCTGTATGGTGCCAGCTCACTGTGTGCACTGAAGGGAGCAGTGTACATGTATCAGATCGCTATTTATTACCGAGCGGTCCGAGCATCTCGGCAGTACTCGGTGCTCGCCGAGCACCCCGAGTACCGAGATACTCGTGCGAGTACCGAGTAGCGCCGAGCATACTCGCTCATCACTAATAATAATCTTACTTTACAGGTTTGGGGAGCAAGAGGGGGGCCCTGGATACTGATGGGGGGGCACCTGTATACTGATGGGGGTGGCGGGCGCGCCATATGACTCGCGTATAAGTCGAGGGGGGGACTTTTCAGCCCAATTTTTGGTATTTTTTGTTGTGGTTCACTTTAATGGTGAAGAACGGTAAATTTGGACGCTTATGTGTATCAGGCGGCTACTGTGCAGGCAGTCTTTAATTCATTCTGTCTGCTGACAGGTTCCCTTTAAATCCTCCAGAACACCTATGTTTTTGTCACTCTTATGAACACCGGAAATCATGCAGCTCGCAGTACTAAAAGATGGAAAGCTGCACATGTGACTTCTTGGACAACCTGGAAGTGATACTTCCTTAGTGAAGTGCAAATTTGCATATTTGCATGGAAGTGATATGGCGCTCTAGCGCTAATTAATGTAATCCTAACCCAGTGGCGTACCACCAATGGCAGCACATCACGGGCCACTATGGGGTCCATGAGTCACAGGGGCCCATCCCTTCCCTTCTCATCAGTCATGGGGGCCCAGTGTCAGCGCTGGCACCGCCAACTCATCTTTGCACGGTCAGATTCTCCCACTGCACCTGCACTGACGCTGTGATCTCCAGCACAGCAAGGGGTGATGATGTCACTACTGTCGCCGCTGTGCTGAGATATTCACAGCTGCAGGGTGCTCGCATGGAGGCCAGAGCAGCGGAGTAACCAAGGAAAGGTGAGTACTCAATATTCAATATTCAATATTCAAAGAAGCTTTATTGGCAGGACAAATACACCTCAGTTTGCAAAGCAATTGTATAAAGGAATTGGATAGGACTGTAGGGATGTTGGGTAGGAGCTGTGGAGGTGATGGGCGGATCCAGATGGGGGCTATAGTCCATGGCATAGGGAAGGTGGATGGGGCAGTCCAGGGTGGGGGCTATAGTCCATGGCATAGGGAAGGTGGATGGGGGCATAGATCCAATTGTGGAGGCTATAGTCCATGGCATCATAGTTCTTTTTCTCGCAGTCTATGGCATTGCTCACATACTGCACTGCTATCTCCACTGCTCTCTCTTCTCCTCCCAGCAGGATAGATGTTTTTTCTTCTCCTTCATGGTGATGAAATCTGGGAAGAGATGTGAGAGTCTCCTGAAGTGAGTGTCCCTCACTGCTGAGTATTTGGAAGAGTGTAGCAGGAAGTGGGTTTCGTCGTCCAGTGCCTCCTGGTCACAGTGTTGGCACAGTCTTTCCTCCCTGGGCTTGTATCTCTGCCTGTGTTGGCCGGATTTGATGACCAGACTGTGGGCACTAAGTCTATATCGGCTGAGGATCTTGTGGTCTCTGGGATCCGGGAGTTTCTCCAGATATGGGGCCAGTCTGTAGTCTCTCTGTAGACTCTGGTACATGGTCAGTTCTGTGAGCTGAAGATATCGTTCTTCCAGTCACTGACATACCTCTCTTGGCCCTCCTCTACCATCTTCCTGATTCCAGCTTTTGTCAGGTTGTGATTGGTGTTCTGGTTGTGTTGGGTTTAGCTGGGCTGTTCCGAGGGTTCTGGTTTTTCTGTTTCACCTACATGTATCAGGGCTTTATGGTGATGGGAGCTTGGATTGCTCCTATGCAGGTGAGCCCGGAATGACAGCGCCCTCTTTAGAACCGTTAGGTGTAGAGGGAATCTGCCCAGCTCTGCCCGACAAGCACTGTTGGAGGTGCTCGTGGACCTGGAGAAGGTGCTTACAGAATTCCAGGTGGAATATTTCTGTTGGACTGGAATCCCACCTTGACCAGTCTGGGTAGGTGTGAGGACCCAACTTCACTCCAATAGGAGGATTGGGGCGATGATGGAGTCGAAGATTTTTAACCAGACCCTCACTGGTGGCTTCAGATGATAGGTTTCCTTCGGATGGCATAGAAAGTTTTGCAAGCCTTGTCTTTCAGGGTCTCTATGGCTTGTTTGAAGCTCCCTGACCGGGGAATCTCTAGGCCCAGGTAGGTATATTTGTCTGTTCCTGTGAGGTCGCAGTTGTTGAGGACAAATGATGGGTGCTGGGCTGATCTTCTCTTTCTCCTCTGGAACACCATGGTGTTGGTTTTCTTTAGGTTGACCGGTAGGGCCCAGGTGGAGCTGAATTTCTCTAGGATTTTCAGGTTGTCTTGGAGGCCTTTCTCGGTTGGTGACAGCAGCAGTAGGTCATCTGCATACAGTAGGAATTTCACCTGAGCTCATGGAGGGTGAGACCTGGTGCGGTGGAGGATTCCAGAGCGGTAGCCAGCTCGTTGATATAGATATTAAAGAGCGTTGGACTTAGGCTGCAGCCTTGTCTGACTCCGCGGCTCTGTTGGAAATAAGCCGTTTTTTGCCGTTCACACTCACGCTGCAGCGGTTCTCGGTGTTGGAGCTTTGATGACATTGTAGGTCTTTCCTCCTATTCGCTCTCCAGCAGTTTCAGGAATAAGCCCGGGTGCCACACCGAATCAAAGGCCTTTTTAAAGTCCACAAAGCTGGCGTATTCTTCCCATTCTTTGTATTGTAGACGTGTCTCTGAATGAGCTGTGCAGGGTGTAGATGTGGTCAGTGGTGGGTGGTTCGGCATGAACCCTGCTTGGCTCTTGCTGAGGACGTTGTGCTCGGTGAGGAAGGTGCGGATCCTCTTGTTCAGGATACTGTTGAACAGTTTTCCCAGGTTGCTGCTGACACATATGCCTCGGTAGTTGGCTGGGTCATACCTGTCCCCACTCTTGTGGATGGGTGTAATGAGGCCTTGGTTCCAGGTACGGGGGAAGTAGCCGGACACTCAGCACAATATTGAACAGTTTGACCATTGCAGCCTGTATTTCTGGTTGGCTGTGCTTCAGCATTTCCGGTAGGATTCCATCTAGGCCACCGGCTTTTCTACATCTTACGGAAGAGATCCTCTCGGCTACTTCCTGTAGTGTTATAGGTGTATCCACCGGTTTTGAAGTTTTTGATTTTTTCCTCTATTGCTTTTTAGTTTTGCCATTAAGTTTTCCTGTTCTTGGCTTAGTTCTTCCTTTGGAATGTCTTTATAGAGGTCTCTGAAGTACTGGAGCCAGATGTTGCCATTTTGGATATAGGTGTTGTTTTTCTGTTTTTGTGCCCATGTGGTTCCATAGTTCCCAGAAGGAGTTGTCTTGGAGGGCATCTTGGAGTTGGTTAAGCTTGGTAGAGATGTAACTCTGCTTCTTCCTCCTGAGGATGGTATTGTATTGCCTCTGTATGGTGTCATAGGCTTCCCGCAGACCCGGGTGGTTGGGGTCTCTGTGTTTCTTGTTGGAGGCTGTTCTCAGGGTCTTCCGTACGGCTTTACATTCTCTGTCAAACCAACCATTGACCTGTGTTTCTTTAGGTCTCTTGTAGTTTACTTTTTTAAGGTCGGACAATCTAGCCATTGCATAGAATATATTGTTGAGGTCCTTTGGCTCACTCCGTCTGGGTTAGCCTTGTACTCGTAGCTGTAGAAGTGGTGGAACATCCGCTGTATTTCAGGGCTGCTGGAAGCTTCTTTATACTTTGGTGCCGACCTTTTGGACCATTTATAGGATGGAGGCCAGCTGAAGAGGCCGCTCTGCTGTGGCTTCTGATTGGATGGTTTCTCTGCAGATTTCATGTACAGAAGAAGTTGGCTGCGGTCTGACAGGTGCGTTTGTGGGGTGACTATGAAGGTGCTGACATCTGCCAGGTTCATGTCTGTAATGGCATAATCTACTACACTCCTCCCTACATGGGAGTTTAGTGTATACCTTGCTAGGGACTCACCCTTGCTTCGTCCATTAAGGATATGAAGTCCTAAACTTCTACATACGTTCAGGAGCTTTCTGTGTACAGAGTCCTGGCCGTCATTCTCTGCTCCAAGTATGTAGATGTTTCCATCCGTGGTCAGGAAGTCTTTCTCTATCCCAGTTCTTGCATTGAGCTCTCCAAAGATGAGAACTTTGCCCAGTGCCTGATAATGGGCGGCTTCTCCTTGTAAGATCTCGAAGCAGTCTGGATTGAAGCAGGGGGACTCTGGCGGTGTTATATAGGTGGCGCAGAGGTAGACATCACACTGACAGGTGAGGATGGAGCTGCTGATTCTGATCCATATGTGGCTGCTTCCTTTCTTTACCGGTTTGATGTGTTGGTGGAGCTCCTCTTTATACCAGATCAGTACTCCTCCTGAGCCAGTCCCTGTTTGATGTTTTTATTTTTCTGGGCATGGACTGAAAATTCCTTGTATCCGACAGGCACCAGGGAGTACTTATTTATCACTGAGTACGGTGGTCTAAGGATGCATTGTATAAGGTGCATTATAATAATTGGTGGACTGTGGGGGTGCACTATAATACAAAGAGGACTCTGGGGTGTACTACAAGAATTGGAAGACTATGAAGGCTGCATTATACTGGGGGCTTATGGGGACTGCATTATAATAATTGGAGGACTGTGGGAGTGCATTATAATACATGGAGGGCTGTGGGGTGCATTATAATAGTTGGAGGACTATGAGGAGTGCATTATAATAATTGGAGGACTATGGGGTGCACTATAATAAATACATGGAGGACTATGAGGAGTGCACTAAAATAATTGGAGGACTATGGGGTGCATTATGATAATTGGAGGACTGTGCGGTGCATTATAATAATTGGAGGACTATGGTGAGTACATTATTATAATTTGAGGACTTTGAGGGTGCATAATAATTGGAGGACTGTGGGGGTGCAATATAATACATAGAAGACTAAGGAGGTTGCATTATAATGGAGTGTTAAGGGGAGTGCATTATAATGATTGGAAGACTATTGGGTTGCACTGTAATACATGGAGGACTATGGAGAGTACTTTATAATAATTGGGAGACTATGGCGTGCACTAAATTGGAGGACTATGGGGTGCATTATAATGGAGGACTATGGGAGTGCATTATAATAATTGGGAGAATATGGGGTTGCACTATAATACATGGAGGACTATGGGGAGCGCACTATAATACATGGAGAACTATAGGGATTACTTTATAATAATTGGGAGACTGTGGTGTGCACTATAATTATTGGAGGACTATGGGGTGCATTATAATGGAGGACTATGGGGTGCATTATAATGGAAGAGTATGGGGGTAAATTTATAATAATTCGAGGACTATGGGCTATGGGGGTGCATTATAATGGAGGACTATCGGGGTGCATTATAATAATTTGAGGACTATGGGGGAGCATTATTATAATTGGAGAACTATGGAGGCTGCATTATAATAATTGGAGGACTATGGTGTGCATTATAATAATTAGAGGAATATGGGCCCATATTATAATAATTGGAGGACTATAGGGGAGCATTATACTATTTGGAGGAGTATGCTGTGTTCATTATAATATGTGATGGGATATGAAGGAGCCTTTATTCTTTATTGAAGGCTATTTGAGGGCCATAATACTGTATGCAAGCAATTATACAGTGTGAAGGATTGTGTGGGGTCCATACTACTGTGCAGAGGGCTGTGTGCGGGTCACAGTTGGGGATCATACTGTGTTGGGGTCACCATACTTTGCCGAGGTAGATGAGGAGGGTACAGTAGGGTAATCATACTGTGCCTATGGAGAAATTCACAGTGGGGGGATCATACAGTGTTTTGGCGGGCACATTTATTGGAATCATACTTTATGGCTGCAATGAAAGGGGAATCAATACGCTTCAGTAGCAACACAGGTGCAAAATACTGATGAGACAAACACTCACAACCGACCAATTCATGGATGGGGCAATGTCTCAGTAATAATATTGCACATGGATAAGACTTGTATAGGGTGCTGGTCACACGCATGAAGTGCACTGTACCCAGCTTACAGTCTATTAGTGATACCCATACTATTAGTGCTGGGCAGCCCCCCTATACTATCAGTGCACCCCACTACCCCTAATTTGCAAGAGCAACATAGATGGAATTGTGTGCATTCTACATAAATATATACCATTTCCACTAAAATAAGTAGGGGGGAGGGGGATGGAAAAAATTAGACATCCCCTGAAAATAAGACACAGTGCATTTTTTGGAGCAAAAAGTAATATTAGAGAGTGTGTTATTTTCAGGGAAACAGGGTTATACAGTTAGGGCCAGAAATATTTGGACAGTGACACAAGTTTTGTTATTTTAGCTGTTTACAAAAACATGTTCAGAAATACAATTATATATATAATATGGGCTGAAAGTGCACACTCCCAGCTGCAATATGAGAGTTTCCACATCCAAATTGGAGAAAGGGTTTAGGAATCATAGCTCTGTAATGCATAGCCTCCTCTTTTTCAAGGGACCAAAAGTAATTGGACAATGGACTCTAAGGGCTGCAATTAACCCTGAAGGCGTCTCCCTCGTTAACCTGTAATCAATGAAGTGGTTAAAAGGTCAGGGGTGGATTCCAGGTGTGTGGTTTTGCATTTGGAAGCTGTTGCTGTGACCAGACAACATGCGGTCAAAGGAACTCTCAATTGAGGTGAAGCAGAACATCCTGAGGCTGAAAAAAAAAAATAAATCCATCAGAGAGATAGCAGACATGCTTGGAGTAGCAAAATCAACAGTTGGGTACATTCTGAGAAAAAAGGAATTGACTGGTGAGCTTGGGAACTCTAAAAGGCCTGGGCGTCCACGGATGACATCAGTGGTGGATGATCGCCGCATACTTTGGTGAAGAACCCGTTCACAACATCAACTGAAGTCCAGAACACTCTCAGTGAAGTAGGTGTATCTGTCTCTAAGTCAACAGTAAAGAGAAGACTCCATGACAGTAAATACAAAGGGTTCACATCTAGATGCAAACCATTCAATTCCAAAAATAGACAGGCCAGAGTTAAATTTGCTGAAAAACACCTCAAGAAGCCAGCTCAGTTCTGGAAAAGTATTCTATGGACAGATGAGACAAAGATCAACCTGTACCAGAATGATGGGAAGAAAAAAGTTTGGAGAAGAAAGGGAACGGCACATGATCCAAGGCACACCACATCCTCTGTAAAATATGGTGGAGGCAACGTGATGGCATGGGCATGCATGGCTTTCAATGGCACTGGGTCACTTGTGTTTATTGATGACATAACAGCAGACAAGAGTAGCCGGATGAATTCTGAAGTGTACCGGGATATACTTTCAGCCCAGATTCAGCCAAATGCTGCAAAGTTGATTGGACGGCGCTTCATAGTACAGATGGACAATGACCCCAAGCATACAGCCAAAGCTACCCAGGAGTTCATGAGTGCAAAAGAGTGGAACATTCTGCAATGGCCAAGTCAATCACCAGATCTTAACCCAATTGAGCATGCATTTCACTTGCTCAAATCCAGACTTAAGACGGAAAGACCCACAAACAAGCAAGACCTGAAGGCTGCGGCTGTAAAGGCCTGGCAAAGCATTAAGAAGGAGGAAACCCAGCGTTTGATGATGTCCATGGGTTCCAGACTTAAGGCAGTGATTGCCTCCAAAGGATTCGCCACAAAATATTGAAAATAAAAATATTTTGTTTGGGTTATGTTTATTTGTCCAATTACTTTTGACCTCCTAAAATGTGGAGTGTTTGTAAAGAAATGTGTACAATTCCTACATTTTCTAACAGATATTTTTGTTCAACCCTTCAAATTAAACGTTACAATCTGCACTTGAATTCTGTTGTAGAGGTTTCATTTCAAATCCAATGTGGTGGCATGCAGAGCCCAACTCGCGAAAATTGTGTCACTGTCCAAATATTTCTGGCCCTAACTGTATAAACCGTGCAAAACAATATATACCATAAATATGAGGTATTGGTCGATATTTTGGCCAAAATACACCAGCTTGCAACCTGCGTCAAGGGTTCTCATAGTCTTGTGAGTCCCTGTTCTAAAATGTAAAGCCAAGCCACAGAAAAAGGAACTTGATTAAATTCTTCTCAAATTCATAACTTCAATATACAAAAAGAATATACATCATTAATTTATCGAGGATTGGTCAATATTTTGGCCAAAATACACAAGCTCGCAACCCACGTCAAGGGTCCTCATAGTCTTGGATAGTCCCTATCCTAAATTAAAAGCAAAGTCAAAGGAATTAATATTTCTTTGGCTTTGCTTTTAATTCACCCCATTTAACTAAAATATGTACAACGCTGCCACCTAAATGTTGGGATCAGTTTAAGGCTGTCAGCTCAGTAAGGCTTCTTAGGAACCCCTGGCTGACAACCTTAAACCTCAATATAGTGACAGTTTCAATAGTATTAAGGTTGTAAGACATGTCCATCATGTTCAATCTAAAGCTAATTTCTTGATCAAGAGGAAGGCGAAAAACCCATGAGGCAAATGCTAATTGCCCCATATTCCTTCCCGACTCCATGTATGAGAATCAGACTACCGTAGTTCCCTGGATCAGGTCCCTAGGACACATACAGTGATATGAAAAAGGGCCACTTTCCTAGGTCTTTACCATATTTGTCTCGCATACTTTAAGTCTTTGGTAATCAAATAGTCGATTCACAGAAAAATGCCCACAGGCTACGCTAACCCAAATACTGGGCACCAGTCGGACAGTCTGCTTGGTCGGACACTAGGCACCAGTCAGACACTGTGCAAGGGTCATACACTGTTCAGGGTCATACACTGTTCAGGGTCTGACACGGTGCACCGGTGTTGGACACTGTGCACCAGTCGTGGACAATGTGCACCGGTCTCGGACACTGTGGAGAGGTCGGACACTGTGCATTAGTATCAGATACTGTGCATAAGTCTGGGACACCGTGAACCGGTCAGACACTGTGCACTGGTGTCGAATACAGTGGACTAGTCGGACACTGCAGGAATCGGACACTGTGCACCGGACTCGGACACTATGCATGGGTCGGACACTAATCACGTGTTGGACACTGTGCGCCTGTCTCGGACACTGTGTGCCGGTCTTGGACACTGTACACCAGTCTCGGACACTGTACACAGGTCTCGGACACTGTGCACGGATCTCAGGCACTGTGCACCGGTCTCGGTCACTGTGCACCGGTCTCGGTCACTGTGCACCGGTCTCGGTCACTGTGCACCGGTCTCGGACACTGTGCACCGGTCTCGGACACTGTGCATGGGTCGGACACTGTTCACGGGTCGGACACTGTGGTCTCAGACACTGTGCACGGGTCTCGGACACTGTGCACGGGTCTCGGACACTGTGCGCCAGTCTCGGACACTGTGACATCATCTTCAACTGTGCATGGTCTCGGACACTGTGCATGGGTCTCGGACACTGTGCTGGTCTCGACACTGTGCAAGGGTCTCGGACACTGTGCAAGGTCTCGGACACTGTGCACAGGGTCTCGGACACTGTGCGCCAGTCTCGGACACTGTCCACATTCTCGGACACTGTGCAGCGCAGTCTCGGACACTGTGCACAGTCTCGGACACTGTGCATCAGTCTCGACACTGTGCAGGTCTCGGACACTGTGCACAGGTCTCGGACACTGTGCACGGGTCTCGACACTGTGCGCCTGTCGTCGAACTGTACATCAGTCTTCGACTGTGCAAGGGTCTCGGACACTGTGCAGGGTCTCGACACTGTGCACGGGTCTCGGACACTGTGCATCGGTCTCGATATGTGCAAGGGTCTCGGACACTGTGCACGTCTCGACACTGTGCAAGGTCTCGGACACTGTGCACGGGTCTCGGAACTGTGCAAGGGTCTCGGACACTGTGCAGGTCTCGGACACTGTGCAAGGGTCTCGGACACTGTGCATCGGGTCTCGACACTGTGCAGGGTCTCGGACACTGTGCACAGGTCTCGGACACTGTGCAGGGTCTCGGACACTGTGCACAGGGTCTCGGACACTGTGCACAGTCTCGGACACTGTGCACCGGTCTCGGACACTGTGTCGACATTCAGGGTCTCGGACACTGTGCAAGGGTCTCGGACACTGTGCAAGGGTCTCGGACACTGTGCACGGTCTCGGACACTGTGCGCGGTCTCGGACACTGTGCGCCAGTCTCGGACACTGTGCGCCAGTCTCGGACACTGTGCATCAGTCTCGACTGTGCAGGGTCTCGGACACTGTGCACGGGTCTCGGACACTGTGCAGTCTCGACACTGTGCACGGGCTGACACTGTGCACGGTCTCGACACTGTGCACGGGTCTCGACACTGTGCAGGGTCTCGGACACTGTGCCAGTCTCGGACACTGTGCATCTCGGACTTCGCCAGCTCGACACTGTGCACGGTCTCACTTGGGTTCGACACTGTGCACGGGTCTCGGACACTGTGCACAGGGTCTCGGACACTGTGCGCCGTCTCGGACACTGTACATCAGTCTCGACTGTGCAAGGTCTCGGACACTGTGCACGGGTCTCGACACTGTGCACGGTCTCGGACACTGTGCACGGTCTGGACACTGTGCACAGTCTCGGACACTGTGCAGGGTCTCGACACTGTGCACGTCTCGGACACTGTGCGGCCACTCTCACGGCTCGACATCAGGTCTTAACTTTTTGCAAGGTCTCGACCTGTGCGCCAGTCTCGGACACTGTGGCCAGGGTCTCGGACACTGTGCAAGGGTCTCGGACACTGTGCACGGGTCTCGGACACTGTGCACGGTCTCGGACACTGTGCGCCGGTCCTCGACACTGTGCGCCAGTCTCGACACTGTGCGCCAGTCTCTGACACTGGCCAGTCTGCAAGGGTCTCGGACACTGTGCAAGGAGTCTCGGACACTGTGCACGTGGTCTTCGGACCACTGACTGCTCACGGGTCTCGACACTGTGCACGGGTCTCGGACACTGTGCACAGGTCTCGGACACTGTGCACAGTCTCGGACACTGTGCGCCAGTCTCGGACTGTACATCATTTTGACTGTGCACGGTCTCGACACTGTGCACGTCTCGGACACTGTGCAAGGTCTTGGACACTGTGCAGGGTCCCCGGACACCTGTGCACTCAGGTTTCGGACACTGTGCGCCAGTCTCGGACACTGTACTCAGTCTCGACTGTGCAAGGTCTCGGACACTGTGCAGGGTCTCGGACACGTGCACGGGACTCCGACACTGTGCAGCCGGTCTCTGACACGTGCGCACAGTCTCGGACACTGTGCGCCAGTCTCGGAAAACTGTGCACAGGCTCTCGGACACTGTGCAAGGTCTCGACACTGTGCACGGGTCTAGGACACTGTGCACGGTCTCGGACACTGTGCAGCAGGGTCTCGGACACTGTGCGCAGTCTCGGACACCTGTGCGCTCTCGGACCTGTGCAGGGTCCCGGACACTGTGCATCAGTCTCGGACACTGTGCACTGGGTCTCGGACACTGTGCGCCAGTCTCGGACACTGTGCACAGTCTCTGACACTGTGCGCCAGTCTCGGAACTCTGTACATCAGTCTTCGACTGTGCAAGGGTCTCGGGCACTGTGCACGGTCTCGGACACTGTGCACGGTCTCGGACACTGTGCACGGGTCTCGGACACTGTGCGCCAGTCTCGGACACTGTGCATCGTCTCGGACTGTCGCCCAAGTCTCGGACACTGTGCTCGGCGTCTCGGACACTGTGCAAGGGTCTCGGACACTGTGCACCAGTCTCGGACACTGTGCGCCAGTCTCGGACACTGTACATCAGTCTTCGACTGTGCACGGGTCTCGGACACTGTGCACGGGTCTCGGACACTTGTGCGGGTCTCTGGACCACTGTGCAAGGGGCTCGACACCCGTGCACAGTCTCTGACACTGTGCGCCAGTCTCGGACACTGTACATCAGTCTTCGGACTGTGCACGGTCTCGGACACTGTGCACGGGTCTCGGACACTGTGCACAGTCTCCGACACTGTGCGGGTCTCGACACTGTGCGCACGTCTCGGACACTGTGCGCCAGTCTCGGACACTGTCACAGTCTCGGACATGTGCAAGGGTCTCGGACACTGTGCACATGGGTCTCGGACACTGTACACAGGTCTCGGACACTGTGCACCGGTCTCGGGCACTGTGCACCGGTCTCGGACACTGTGCACCGGTCTCGGACACTGTGCACCGGTCTCGGACACTGTGCATGGGTCGGACACTGTTCACGGGTCGGACACTGTGCGCCTGTCTCGGACACTGTACGCCGGTCTCGGACACTGTACACCAGTCTCGGACACTGTACATCAGTCTCGGACACTGTACACAGGTCTCGGACACTGTGCACCGGTCTCGGGCACTGTGCACCGGTCTCGGACACTGTGCACCGGTCTCGGACACTGTGCACCGGTCTCGGACACTGTGCATGGGTCGGACACTGTTCACGGGTCGGACACTGTGCGCCTGTCTCGGACGCTGTGTGCCGGTCTCGGTCACTGTGCACCGGTCTCGGACACTGTGCACCGGTCTCGGACACTGTGCACCGGTCTCGGACACTGTGCACCGGTCTCGGACACTGTGCATGGGTCGGACACTGTTCACGGGTCGGACACTGTGCACGTGTCTCGGACAATGTGTGCCAGTCTCGGCCACTGTACACGGGTCGGACACTGTTCACGTGTTGGACACGGTGCGCCGGTCTCGGACACGGTGCGCCGGTCTCGGACACGGTGCGCCGGTCTCGGACACGGTGCGCCGGTCTCGGACACGGTGCGCCGGTCTCGGACACTGTGCGCCAGTCTCGGACACTGTGCGCGGGTCTCGGACACTGTGCGCGGGTCTCGGACACTGTGCGCGGGTCTCGGACACTGTGCGCGGGTCTCGGACACTGTGCGCGGGTCTCGGACACTGTGCGCGGGTCTCGGACACTGTGGAAGGGTCTCGGACACTGTGCGCCGGTCTCGGACACTGTGCGCCAGTCTCTGACACTGTACATCAGTCTTCGACTATGCACGGGTCTCGGACACTGTGCGCCATGTGGTGATGTGGCCCCTGGTCGGGTGCATCACACGGGTTATTAATGCAGGTCTCTGTTCACATGGGCCGGTTTTCCTGATTGTGTGTGCTGTGTGAAACCTGAATGGTGCACAGGGGGTTAACAGCTGAAGTGTTTTCATGCGCTGAGTGAACAGCTGAGTGTGAGTGCTGAAGATCTGCGAGATTCATGAGCCTAATGAGCGGCTGAACCTGTGGGGATGAGTGCTTTGCTGGGCTAAACCTGAATGGTGCACAGGGGGTTAATCACATCTCAGGTCTGTGTGTGAGTGAGATGTGCTGATTGACTCACTGTGTTGCAGCTGTGAGTGAGCAACCTGGATAAGAACCTGTCAGGTGTCTGAGTGAGGAGAGGACGATGGGAATCAGAGAAGTCCAGACCACTGCCATGTGAAAAGGTGCTGGAAGTGATCCGTCCCCCAGTGAGGGAAGTGATAGGAGCCTGCCAGCTCCATGCCGGCGGCACAAAGATGCGTGCATGCCAGCAAGTGTCCAGGACCGAGGACGGCTCAAGGGCCAGGCGGTCATATGTGTGATGAGGACCGAGGATGGCTCAAGGGCCAGGCGGTCAGATGTGCGGTGTGAGAGACCGAGTACGGCTCAAGAGCCAGGAGGTCACAGCCGACTTTGGGACTGACTGAGTGAGTCATGATATGGTCCCGTTGATCCAGATGTTAGTGTCCTAGATCCCGGTGGATCAGTGGAGGTCTTGTGTGTACTGAGTGACAGGGTTCCTGGTACTATTGTGGGCCCTGAGTATGTAGCATATGGGTTTATGTAAAAATGCCATGAATGCTGTGACATGCGTGAGTCATAATGGTTCATGAAAAAGTGCCATGTGTGATGACTCGTGTGCAATAGACGGTGATAGCCGTCTTTAGAACCAGACTGAGGTCTGCAAGGGTCGGTGGGTGACGCCTTGATGTTCTGGGGGAAACGTATGTGAATGTCCTGTAATGTATTGTCATATGGGAATGTCATATAATGCAATGTAAGGATATGCATATTATATGTGAAAATGGAAATACAGTGTTATGGTTTATGTGTTGAAAGCGGTTTATGACAGAAATTAATAAATCCGCTGGTTATGTTACGTTGAAATGTAGTCGCTGCTGTCATTTTCCCCGTGCCAAGCGGGTTCCCCTGGGGCGCTACCTCACAGCCAGTATCGGTCTCAGACACTGTGCGCCGGTCTCAGACACTGTGCACCAGTCTCGGACACTGTACATCAGTCTTCGACTATGTAAGGGTCTCGGACACTGTGCAAGGGTCACGGACACTGTGCAAGGGTCTCGGGCAGTGTGCAAGGGTCTCGGGCAGTGTGCAAGGGTCTCGGGCAGTGTGCAAGGGTCTCGGACACTGTGCGCCGGTCTCGGACACTGTGCGCCGGTCTCAGACACTGTGCACCGGTCTCAGACACTGTGCACCGGTCTCAGACACTGTGCGCCGGTCTCGGACACTGTGCGCCGGTCTCGGACACTGTGCGCCAGTCTCGGACACTGTGCGCCAGTCTCGGACACTGTGCGCCAGTCTCGGACACTGTGCGCCAGTCTCGGACACTGTGCGCCAGTCTCGGACACTGTGCGCCAGTCTTCGACTGTGCAAGGGTCTCGGACACTGTGCGCCAGTCTTCGACTGTGCAAGGGTCTCGGACACTGTGCGCCAGTCTTCGACTGTGCAAGGGTCTCGGACACTGTGCGCCAGTCTTCGACTGTGCAAGGGTCTCGGACACTGTGCACGGGTCTCGGACACTGTGCACGGGTCTCGGACACTGTGCACGGGTCTCGAACACTGTGCACGGGTCTCGGACACTGTGCACGGGTCTCGGACACTGTGCACGGGTCTCGGACACTGTGCAAAAGTCTTCGACACTGTACATCAGTCTTCGACTGTGCACGGGTCTCGGACACTGTGCACGGGTCTCGGACAGTGTGCATCGGTCAAACAGTATGCACCGATTGGACACTGTGCACCGACTTAGGATACTGTGAATTGGTCCCATCGGGTCGGGCACTATGGATTGGTCAGACACTGTGAAGCTGTCTCGGACACTGTAAATTGGTCAGATACTGTGCACTGGTGTCGGATACTTTGGACTGGTCGGACACTTGTGCACGGGTCGGACACTTGTGCACGGGTCGGACACTTGTGCACGGGTCGGACACTTGTGCACGGGTCGGACACTGTGCTGAACACTACAGTAGCCAGATCCTTCAGTCCTAGAGCCATGATACCCTCCGGTATATTCTTTCTATGCCTGATGCACTGAACACTACAGCAGCCAGATCCTTCAGTCCTAGGGCCATGATACCCTCCGGTATATTCTTTCTATCCCTGATCCACTGAACACTACAGTAGCCAGATCCTTCATTCCTAGGGCCATGATCCCTTTCTGGTATATTCTTTCTGTCCCTGCTGCAGCTACACACCTGTCCTCCCTCTCTGGTATCCTAACTGCCATTTACCACATCGTACAAGCATCTATCTGCTCCCAGCCAGGGCCAGCGTTCTCCACTCTTAAGCGGCCGTCACACGCAATGATTTTAAGCCCGATATCGTTTAAGCGATCTCCTTTTTGGCGATATCATTTTGGCATCGTTGCATGTAATCAAGCGATTTTACTATGTAAAATCGCTTGATCGTGACATCGCAGATCTGAGCTCCGGAGCTCAGATCTAGCGATGAACGACGTCACGATCTGCTTCATTGTGGTGTATGACACCACGATGATCCATCTCCCAGCGGCAGAGCCTATGCTGGGAGATGGTAACTATGGTACACGTCGGGTTACTAAGCGACGCGCGGCACCTAGTAACCCGACGTGTACCATAGTAACCAGCGAGATCGCGGCTCCACATCGCTGGTGAGTCTGTCTGTATGACATCTCACCAGCGATGTGAGCGATATTGTAAGCGATCGCGTGTGCACGTGATCGCTAACAATATCGCTCACGATATCTGTGTGTGTGACGGCCGCTTTAGTTCATAAATCTCCAGAGTCTCTTCTAGATCATACCTGCATCCCCTCGTCTGTACTTCTCTGTCAAGTACCTGCCATTGGCCATCCTACTCGAGCCTCGTGCCGCCTCCAGACGTCTGAGGGGACACCGTCCGTTGAGAACTGATCCAACTCTGTATTCCGCATGATGTAGTATCCTCACTAGCGCCACTCAGCCGTCAGTCCCTGCTCTCTCAGGACGCCACCTCTCCTGTCACAAGTTGCTCATAGAATGCGGAACTCTGGTCTGTCTGTGACCTAGGCTGGGGCCTAGCTCCTCCCCTATTGGCTAATCCCAGCTGTCACCTGTTACCGGGCAGATTTCATCTTTCAACTGCCTAACTATAACACTTATACTACCTGATTAAACATCGTACATTATATATTATATAACATTATATATTATAGCAATACATATACATTACATTATCAAAACTGCTCACCTCTACATGCAAACATTCTCAACTCTGCTACATCTTATACATTACAATGCCTTTCACTATACAGAAACACTTTACATGCAACATTATATAACAATGTGGGCAATATCTTTGAGGACAGGGACATGACCACCCCCTTACACTTAAACGCCGGCCTTAAATAAATTTAGCACCGCCTCCTCTGGTGACGTGATCGTCAGGGCGACCAATGAGTGGCCCCAGAAATCTGGCCCAATCAGATCCCTCCGCCTCACATAACATCCGATATACGTCACCAATCACAAGGTCTAATTCACTTGCTATGGTTACAGAGAGAAGCTTCCTGCCAGAAAGCAGGTAAGTATGGTTACATTAGAACAAGCAATCCAGAACCAAATCAATAGAAGATACACAGCTAATGTCTGTATCCATCTTTTTCTTTCCATTACCATAAACATTTTGAGATATTTCTATTAGTTTAGTAGGTATAAGAAGGAAATACCATTTGACATCGATAATGCTAATAGAGACTTAGCTATGGGTATTCTAGCAGGATAACAAAGCCAATAGGAGGATATCATCAATAGGGTCTTATTGAGGGAGTATTCAATACACCCTAAAGGGATGAACAATAGGGTATAATACCGTATAATCATGCCTTATTGAGGGGGAATCAGATGTATCTTAACAGAGGTTTATAAATCATGTGTAGGATTTATATTATAGAAGAGATAGAAGGAGAAACATATACCGTATATACTCGCGTATAAGCCGAGTTTTTCAGCCCAAAAATTGGGCTGAAAAGTGCCCCCCTCGGCTTATACGCGAGTCAATACGGCCCCCTAAAAAGTTTTGCGCCCCCACCTCCCTTTCTGGGCCCCCCGCATGCAGCGCTGCGCATATACATTACCTGTCTAGCAGCTGTCACCCTCCGATGGCTGATCGCGGCTCCCGGCTCCGGGCTCCATCTTCCTCTCTGTCTTCCTGATTGTCAGGTGACCGGCTGGCGTCGCGATGACGTCATCGCGCTGCGCCCCGGTCACACAGCAGGAAGACAGCGAGGAAGATGGAGCCCGGAGCCGGGAGCCGCGATCAGCCATCGGAGGGTGACAGCTGCTAGACAGGTAATGTATATGCGCAGCGCTGCATGCGGGGGGGCCCAGAAAGGGAGGTGGGGGCGCCAAATTATGAGGGGGGCCCTGCTGGGGCCCTGTATACTACCACTGGGGCTATATACTACCACTGGGGCTGTATACTACCACTGGGGCTGTATACTACCACTGGGGCTGTGTGTATACTACCACTGGGGCTGTATACTACCACTGGGGCTGTATACTACCACTGGGGCTGTATACTACCACTGGGGCTGTATGTATACTACCACTGGGGCTATATACTACCACTGGGGCTGTATACTACCACTGGGGCTGAATATACCACTGGGGCTGCTGTATACTACCACTGGGGCTGTATACTACTACTGGGGCTGTATACTACTACTGGGGCTGTATGTATACTACCACTGGGGCTGTATACTACCACTGGGGCTGTATACTACTACTGGGGCTGCTGTATACTACCACTGGGGCTGTATACTACCACTGGGGCTGTATATACTACTGGGGCTGCGTGTATACTACCACTGGGGCTGTATATACCACTGGGGCTGCTGTATACTACCACTGGGGCTGAATATACCACTGGGGCTGCTGTATACTACCACTGGGGCTGTATACTACTACTGGGGCTGCTGTATACTACCACTGGGGCTGTATACTACCACTGGGGCTGTATATACCACTGGGGCTGCTGTATACTACCACTGGGGCTGAATATACCACTGGGGCTGCTGTATACTACCACTGGGACTGTATACTACCACTGGGGCTGTATACTACCACTGGGGCTGTATACTACCACTGGGGCTGTATATACTACTGGGGCTGCGTGTATACTACCACTGGGGCTGTATATACTACTGGGGCTGCGTGTATACTACCACTGGGGCTGCTGCTGTATATACCACTGGGGCTGCTGCTGTAACACTGCTGGGGCCTGTATATACCACTGGGGAGGCTGCTGTATACCACACTGATGGGGGCTGTATACCTGTGCTGGGGTCCACCCTCGGCTTATACACGAGTCAATAAATTTTCCCAGGTTTTGGGGGCAAAAGTAGGGGGGTCGGCTTATACACGGGTCGGCTTATACACGAGTATATACGGTACATGGAATAAAGGAAATGCATTCATTTAGGCCAAAAGGGGTGACAGTCTTCAACCTATATGTTCATTGGGTTTCCTCTTGTTAGTGTCACCCCTCCTTTTTTTTTTTTACCAAATCATTTTTATTATTTTGAACAGAAATAAATAACAAACATTTGAAATTGTAACAAAGTGACAAGCAGTGAGAACAAGCAGTATTACATACCACATTCAATGCCGTATAACGATTGTCACTGGGGGCACATGGGGGGGGAAAGGTAGGTAGGAGGTGAATTGAAAAGGGAGTGGGGTAGAGGGATAGGGAGGGGGGGGGGGGGTGAACCAAAATAACAATTGCAGCATATTTCATACTCAATATTGTTTAGAGAATATAGCATTCCACTATTTTCACCAATTGAAACTTAAGTGTCAGAGCCCTGAACAGGAAGAGCCAACAATGATAACAATGAACAACCAAACCTAGTGAGGATCAACACTTCAAGTTTCGCAATATAATAGGAACTTGTCATCCACGGGTCCCAAATCGGAGTCGATTTTGTCTTTGCGGATCGGGACTGTGCCAGAGCCAGCTCATATTTACAATGTAAGTTAACCCTTTCCACTACGTCCTCAGCTGATGGCGGGGAAGTCTCCTTCCATTTGAATGCAATTGAAGAGCGGGCAGCAATCAATATGTGGGAAATAGTTCCTCTAACAATCCTGGGTATTGCCTCGAGGCCCATATGTAGGACCGCTGTGGAGGGAGTGAGTTGCAGCCGGATCCCGGTGGCTCCCAAGATCACCTGTTCCATCCCTTTCCAAAAAGATGACAAAACTGGGCAGGTGAACCAAGTATGTGTCTGGGTGCCGACCTGACCGCAGCCTCGCCAACACAGGGGGGAGTACTGCGGGCCAAATCTGGCAACCAGCACTGGGCAGCGATACCATCTCATGTGTGATTTTTTCAGCTGTTCCAAGTGGGTCGTGCATGAGGATACCCTCTTGATCTCAGATATACTGTCCCTCCACTCCTCTAACTCCAGAACAACCCCCAATTCTCGCTCCCACCTCTGCATCTAAGGAAGTTTTACCCCTTGATCAGAATCTATCAATACTTTGTATAAAATAGAGACTCCCTTTGAGCCAGAACCCGGGACCAGGAAGTATCCATTGATCCTTCTATCCATGTGACCAGCAAAGGAAGAAGAGGTATGGGGGACACCATGTAAGAAATGTCTCAATTGTAAGTACTGGTAGAAAAACCTTCTTAACCCCGGATGTTTTCGGGATAGTAGATCAAAGGGAGTCACACCCGAGGGTCCCTCTAAGTCCGATATTGTTTGAATACCAGCAGAATGCCAGGGTTGGAGGTTTAGGTAAGGAATATGAGTTTCCATGGCAAGCACGGAGAGTGATCCCCTAGGAATTCTAAGAAGTGTAGGGGCAAGAGATCTCCAAAGGCGCAGGGCAGCTCTCATTGTAGGTAATAGAGGCGAGACCGTACCCGTCCGGAGCACCTCAGACTCCAGTGTCAAGCGAGTGGAGCCTCGCCTAGAATAGAGTCTCTCAATTTGTAACCACCTGTGGTCCCTATCCATGTGCCACCAATCCCTGAGCCCCGTTAAGATCGAGGCCCTGTGATAGGTCAACAACTCTGGAACTCCCATTCCTCCCGACTCCAGGGGGCGGTACAAGACCTTTTTTGCTACACGTGGTGTCTTATTTGCCCAGATGTATTTATTAGCTAATAGTTGCAAGCGGAGAATAAGTTTTTTGGGTATGTCGAGGGGAAGGGATCTGAAATAATAAAGGATCTTGGGGAGGGCTATCATTTTAAATGCATTAATACGGGCGGACCACGAGGTCATTATCTGATGCATATCTTCCAAAAGGGCTTTAATTTTTGTATATAGGTTGTGGAAATTTGTTTTAATTGTCTGTGCCGAGGCAGTCAAAGTTATTCCCAAATAAGGGATACCGTCAGGCGACCACTGAAAAGGGAACACCTCCTCCAGGCGTCCCCGGCAGGAGACAGGGACCCCCACCGGGAGTACCAGAGATTTGGACGGGTTTAATCTATAGTAGGAGACCTCGCTAAATTTCCTCAACTCGGACATGATGGCAGAGAATGAAGGCCCAATATTTACACATGAAATAATAACATCATCAGCATAAAGGCTGATTTTATGAGCCTCCTTCCCCACCACCAAGCCCGCAACGTCAGAGTTGGCCCTAATCCTCTCCGCAAGAGGCTCCATACACAGGGCAAAAATTATAGGGGAGAGGGGGCACCCCTGTCGGGTACCGTTAGTTATCTGAAAGGGCTCCGATAAGAAGCCCGCAGTGAGAACTCTTGCCGAGGGAGTGGAATACATGGCAGAAATAGCCGAGTAGATAGGGCCCACCATGCCGAACTTTTTGAGAACCGCCTGGAGGTAACCCCAGTGCACCCTGTCAAAAGCTTTTTCAGCATCAAGTGACAGGAATGCACTGGGGAGGCCAGACAACTCAGCCACCAGCACCAGGTTCAACATTCTACGAACCCCGTCCTTCGCTTCTCGTCCCGCCACAAACCCAACCTGGTCCGGGGAGACCAGGGAGGGGACGATCAGGTTCAAGCGCGAGGCCAGCAATTTAGTGAACAACTTAACATCGCAATTTAGGAGAGCGATGGGTCTAAAATTGCCCGGGGCGGTTGGAGACTTCCCTGGTTTGGGTAGGGTCGTAATAGTAGCCTCCAAGCCAGGAGAGGACACTGATCCCCTATCTCTCCAGGCGGTGAACAAACGTAACAAATAGGGGGCTAGTGACGATTGAAAAGTGTGATAATAGGTATTGGAGAATCCGTCTGGACCCGGGGCGCTCTTCTTCTTAGTTTGTTTAATGGTCTCCTGAATCTCATTTATCGTGAAAGGGGCGTTTAAAAAGGTTAATTGATCCTCAGAAACAGCGGGTAAGTTGATGGAATCAAGGTATTCTGCAATACCATGAGATGTGGGCTGGGGAGTCAAGGGGTCATTTCCGAGATTGTATAGGCCTGCATAATATTTTGCAAACTCTGCGCTCTACAGGGCTTCTGACAGGATGGCCTCCAGGACTTAAAAGATGATCTATCCTGGATTTAGCCTCTCTTTTTTTGACTCTACGGGCGAGAAGGGCCCCGGCCCTGTCCCCCATAGAGTACCAATTTGTTTTCAATTTTCTCAGATTATGAGCATATGAGGCCAACATAGAATCTCGGAGTTTAAATCTTATTGAATAAATTTCTGCTGTCACAGAGGGGGATACAGCCGACTTATTAAGGGACTCCAGGACCTGCAACCTGGATAACGGCGTATTCCGGTCCTCCTCCCTCTTACGTTTCAAAGCTGCTGCTTGCTGTATAAATAAGCCCCTCAGGACCGCCTTATGGGCTGCCCACAACGTCTCGTCAGTGATCTCTCCCGTATCATTCAATTGAAAATATAGAGACAACTCTGAGGAGATCCTGGACACCACACCTTCGTTCAGCAAAAGGCCATCATTCAGGCGCCACCTAAAAGCCGGGGGAACCTGGTGTGACAGAGCTATAGTAAGGAAGACAGGGGCGTGATCAGACCAGGTTATCAACCCTATCTCGGAGTTGAGGCATCCGGACAAGGCAGCGTCATCCACCAAAAAATAGTCCAATCTACTGTATGTATGATGCCGAGGGGAGAAAAAGGTATAATCCCGCTCCGCTGCATGGGAATATCTCCAATGATCATGATATTGAAACTCAAGGGTATGTAACCTCAACTCTCCCCGACCTCCACTCCTCCAGTGGGAACAATCAAGGTCCCGCTTCATCGGGAGATTAAAATCTCCGCAAACGATCTTACCACCTCGCGCCAACGATTTAACAGTCTGTAGTGTGCGTCTCACAAATTTGCATTGGCCCGAGTTGGGAGCATAGAGTGTCGATATGGTGTGCAAGACTCCATTTAGAGTGCAGACCAGCACCAACAATCTGCCGCCTGGGTCTATATATGATTCCACCAATTTAAAGGCCACGGTATGCTTAATCATGATACACACTCCTGCAGTCTTAACTGAATTATTGGCAAAAAATATATGGGGGAATTGGGGGTTATGGAACCTAAAATTATCTGATTCCAATAAGTGGGTTTCCTGAAGACAAACAATTTCCGCCCGGGACTTCCTCACCTCCCTCCACACCATTGATCTTTTACCCGGGGAGTTCATCCCCTTAACATTGAGTGACATTAATTTTATACTCATTGTATAGAATCAGAGAGCAAAGCGGTCCACAGGGACCTATCGGTCCCCCAACACTGAACACAATAGTAAGGATATAAGCTGGAAACCATGGCTGACTCCACAGTAAGGGACAGATTAATAGTGGATGCTAAAACAGAAATGAGTTGCTGCAAAAAAGAAAACAGATATAAAGAAATAACAACCATCAACCGAAAAGGGTGAAGGAAAAAAACAAACAAATTGAAAAACAAAAATAAAAATAAAACAGTCAACAGACCAGGGTCTATCTGCACAGACCCGGGTCAAAAGCCCAGTTCCTCGGGCAACGAGCAGAACCAAAAAAAATCTGCTATCCAGGGGCACAGTACAAATGTACCGTTCAGGAGTTAGCCTCAAAAGGGCTGTCTGATGCTCCATCCATAGGATCGTCCCGATGTCCACTTCAGGTTGTGGACCACTCCGTGGTCACCTTCTTTTTCCCCGTTGGTTTAGCATTTGACAGAGCAAAGGGAATCCTCCATGAAGACAATCTGTCCTCTGCTTGCTTTGGTGAGGAGCAAGTAACCATCCGGTCATCATGATTAATTATTAACTTTACTGGATTGAAACCCCACTTGTAGCGCTTATTGGCGTCCCTAAGGGCCGCACACACGTGTGCATACTCCCGACGCCTCGCCAACGTGGCCGGCGACAGGTCAGGGAACACCTGCAGTCCCTGAAACTCCTCGGGCAGCAAGGGGGAGTGTCACCCCTCCTCAGGGATCCCCTCACCCCCTCAATACACTGGAATTGGATTGATTTAAGGTCACCTCCATGTTCTTGCCATATATTTCTGGCAATTGGTGTACTCTGCTTCCACCTAATATCCCCAATATGTTCCAATATCCTCTTTTAAAACTGTGAATTGTCTTTTAACTTTTAGGACATGGACTTTTGAAGTATTACCATTTAAGAATTCACATACCTCAGGCCTGTCGTCTGGCTTTGAAAACGGGCTACCTGTCTGATGGAATTACAGTCCTTACAGGAACCACATTTAAATGTTCCCACAGTGCGGCCATGTAAAATCATTACTCTGTTGGAGATTTCAGAGAAAATTGTTGGGAGGCATTCCAATGCCCCTTGAAAGAGAAGTGAAGGAGGGCCTCCTTAAATAATGTTCCCATTATTGGGAAGGAAGTGGGTCTTCCATAGTGTTGCCTTATGCGGGGCTGCCAAAAATTGGGAGGTACTCCAATGCCCCTTTTGAAGAGACGTTGAGGAGGGCCTCTTTAAATATTGTTCCGATTGTTAGGAAGGAAGTAGGTCTCCCATAGTGTTGTCCTATACATGGCTGCTAAAAATTGGGAGGCATTCCAATGCTCCTTGGAAGAGATGTGGAGGAGGGCCTCATTAAATAATGTATGTTCTCATTATTAGGAAGGAAGTGGGTCTCCCATAGTGTTGCCTTAAGCGGGGCTGCCAAAAATTGGGAGGTATTCCAATGCCCGTTGGAAGAGACGTGGAGAGCCTCATTAACCCCTTCTCGACCTTTGACGTTGTGCGACGTCATGAGAGTCGGTGCCTTCACGACCCATGACATTGCACAACGTCATGGCGGTTACAGCGGCACCGTTGCCACCGTAACCGTCATTGGGCCCCGGTGCTCTGTGATTCCTATCACAGAGCACTGAGGCTCGAGGTCACGGGGGGTGGATTCCCCACCCCGCCCCCAGGATCACTGTGATTGGCTGTTGAAACAGTCAATCACAGTGATACTGTCTCTACCTACAGAAGGGGCGGTCGTAGCCCCTTCTATAGGCTGGAGTGCTGAGGGGGGAGGATCGCCCCCTCCAGCGCTGATGGGGAGTGATCTGATCACTCCCCATCATCTTCACCAAGATGGCGGCGGTGCAGGCACTTTTGCTGGCCGCCGCCACCTGCTTCCCGCCGCCTCCACCTGCTTCCCGCTGCCGCCACCAGGTGAGCACGGGCGCAGTGATCCACTATGGACAGTGGATGTTACAGAGGCGATCAAGCATCGTGGGACCTTTGTTGTGGACTACGTCAGAGGCGATCGAGCGTTGTGGGACCTTCGTTGTGGACTACATCGGATCATTATAATAAAGATGGAATCCGAATTTTGTTTGTGGTTTTTTTTTTTTCTCCAAGTAAAAAGCTTTTTTTCTGTCGTCGGGTCTAACATTGGCCCGACATTATGAATCTCAGGCTTAGTGCCAGCTGCCAATAAAAAAGCTTGGCGGGGGGGCGGGCCCTGCTCGCTCCATGATGCAAACAGCCATGCCCCCTACAGTCATGGCCAGGCCCCCCTCTCCCTCATGAAAATGGCCACGCCCCCTGCGGGGAAGCCCGGGCCCCTCACTGGAGGCAGACGCGTCACCCCCTGATGGTGGGCATTTCTATACCCATTGGCCTATAAGTGATCGTTCTATGCCCAATGATTAATCAATAACCATTCTATCCCCAATGATCTATTAGTGATCATTCTATCCCCAATGATCTACTAGTGATCATTCTGTCCCCTATGATTAATGATCATTCTGTCCCCAATGATCTATTAGGGTACTTTTACACGCGGCTACATTTCTAGGGTGGCTACAGGTAACTTACTGGTTGCAGTGAAATCATGGAGACAAGGTTCTATCTTGTTGCTGTGTACAAATGGAATAATCTCTCCATGATTTCACTGCAACCAGTAAGTTACCTGTAGCCACCCTAGAAATGTAGCCGCGTGTAAAGGTACCCTTAGTGAGCGTTCTATCCCCAATGATCTATTAGTGATCGTCCTATCCCCAATGATAGATCACTGGGGATAGAACGATCACTGATACATCATTGGGGATAGGACGATCACTGATACATTAGTAATTATTCTATCGCCAATGATCTATTAGTGATCGTTCTATCCCTTATGATCTATCAGTGATCGTTCTATCCCCAATAATCTATTAGTGATCATTCTATATCAAATGATCTACTAGTGATCATTCTCACCCTATCATTCTTTGTTAGCCTATGTGAGGAGCCAATACACAAACACTGGACCACTTTATTAAAGTCAATAGTGCTCATTTAAAGGTCTAAAATTGGCTCCTGTAAATATACCGTAACTAAATATTTGTGTGTAATGTTGCAATTTGTCAGCAGTTGTGACCCCACTTCTAAGTTTTGGCCAGGGCCCGACTTTGTCTAAAACTGTCCCTGCCTGTAAAATTTCCATCACCGTGTGCAATGCCTTCACCGAGTGCGCTGCCCTCACCATATACATTTCCCTCACCCTGTGCACTGCCCTCATGTTGTGCTCTGAAATTGCCCTGTGTGCTGCCTTCACCCTGTAAATTTAATTCACTGTATGCAATACCCTCCCCCAGTACATTTCCCTCACCTTGTGTTGCCTTCACCCTGTACATTTCATCATTGTGTGCGCTGCCCTCACTCTGTACATTTCCTCACCTTGTGCTCTGCCCTCACCGTGCTCTGACTTTGCCCTGCCTACTGCCTCCACCCTGTAAATTTTACTCACCGTGTGCAATGTGCTCACCCTGGACATTTCCCTATCCCAGTGCGCTGCCTTTACCCTGTACATTTCCCTCACCCTATGTGCTGCCCTCACCTTGTACATTTCCCTCAAACTGTGCACTGTCCTCACCCTATACAATTCCCTCACCATATGCGCTGCCTTCGCCCTCTAAATTTCAATCACCATGTGCTATTGTCTCATCCTGAGGGACCGGGGTACTCAGAGCCAGACCGATCTGTCTCTGGGGTGTCATGGCGGTGTGGCCCGACTCCGTGGTCCCAGGTGCGGCAATGAAAGAAAAGGGCTTAATAAAGTTTATGGGATTTGTTACGCCACCAGTGGGTCGTGGCCACTCAGTGTACTTCTCGGGCCTCTCTGGTTCTTTCTGTCCACTTGCGTATGGGTTCGGTCCGGCCGTCACGGGCTCTACAGTGAGTTATCCCACACCCTGGATCACTAACCATAGTACGATGGCTTTGTCCTACTCCGCACCAGTTGTTGGGTCTTGGGGCATGGAGTTCCCACATCCCGCCGGGTGTCTTGTGGTTAGAGGCTTGAGGCGTTCCCGGCCACATCAACAGAGCCGGCACTCTGATTTTCTGGCCCACCACCAGTGACCTGGATAAGTCGGGCTCACCTGGCTCCATCTACTTCTCTGCGGGTTCCAGCCTGGGCTCCCGGCCGGCCATTAAGGGTGCAGGCTGCTGGGTCCCATCGTTCTCTCAGTCTTTCTCAGTCAGTACTCAGCTGAAGAGTGTCTCGCTTGGAGAGGCTTCCCTACTCCACCCTCGAGGGAATCACTCGATCTACTCGTCCAACTTAGTGTTGCTAGGTCCTCTTGGAGTCTAGTTCCTATACCCCTTTCCCGGGTTCTCTCTACTTACCACCCACACTTTGCTACTCCCACCACCCCTCGCCCGACATGAAGTGACTAGGGCTCAGGGTTGGAGTGTGTGTGTGTGTTTTTGTGAGCTGACCATCTTACCTATCTCACCTGCAGTTCACCCTGTGGCCACCTGGTCGCAGGGGCGTCACACTCCCTAGGAGCAAAGGCTGGCACGTCCTCGCTCCAGAACCCGTTACCGGTGACACAACTCAAAAGATTACAAGATTATTTTTGCTTCCCTTTTGGGAGGTACGTGGCTTAAACATTACGTAACAAAAATCAACTTTCTTATTATTATGGGGTAGGGGATAAAAAAAGGTATAAAAGTGCAAACAGTTAAAAACCGTCCACTGTCTCTTTCGTCATCTTCTTACTTGCTGTGTTCGGAACTCACCACAAGAAAAACCCTTTTCAAATCACCATGGGCACAGTCACAATGACCGCTTCTTCGGCTGAGCCAGTGGGTTTTTAAGCGGTACGGTCTCAAGTGCTCACAGTTCTTAGTGCAAACGTTCATGCATTTGTCAAATTCACTTACATTTTCTTTCACTATAAATATTTCATAAAAGCAGCAATAAAACCAATAGGGTGTACAGGATACACAACTATATACATCCAGTCCAGATCAATCAAAGTCTTATGATTTCACAGCCTCTTTTATAAATATACCGGCAAAAAAGAGGAATCAAACACATTCACACAGGGAAAGAATAGGGACAGCAAGGGAAAATGCAGTATTCACACTCACTGCCCTTGTAGCCTGTCCGTGGCTCACTCCTGCTTCTCTTTCTTCCATGGCAATACCTGCTGTCGGGCACAGGTCAGGTGTAAAGCTAGTGGAGAATATTCTAGCCATCCAGTCAATGGCATCTGCGTAGTCCGGCTCCAGGTTGCTGGCATCGCTGGAACAGGTACAGCCAGGGGTGCACCAAGCCCCTCTGCCGCCTGAGCCACAAGCTGAGGACCGGGGGGTGTGGGGGTGCTGTCGGAGCCCAGCACCACCGCCCCTGCAGCCGCAGGTGAGGACTGGGGGGGTGGGGATGGTGCTGTCAGAGACTAGCACCGCTGCCCCTGCATCCGCGGTGGGGAGGGCCGCCGCTCGGCGGGTCTTACCTGCCCCTTGCGCCGCCATGACAGGGGGACGCTGTGTGGATATGGTGCCGCCCCCTTCTGCACAGCCGCTCCCCCTGCCAGCTTGCTGCCTGAGTGAAGGGGCTCACACTGTCACTGTCCAGGTCTCTTCCAATGGATGGTGCGGCCCTGGGTACAGCTGCAGACGTCTCCGGAATGAAAGCTGCTGCCGAAGTTTCTTCGCTCCGCTGATTAGAAGCAGCTACCGGGGGTGTCTAATGTGGTAGTCAGTTTAACCCGGATTCCATAGGACCTCGCTCTCCCTCGCGTTGGACAAAAGCTACTTTGTCCCCTTTTTGCATGTTCCTGCCCGGGTGTCCCAGGGGCAGGTGAGACTCCAAGTCAGTCCGGGATATAGTCTCACGCCTTACTCTAGGCTCCTGAACAAACCCATAACCCTTTTTTCGTTGAAAGCGGTGACGACCCCTGTCTGGCGTGGAGCCTTCCGGGTGGATACATCTGCCCTTGCTGCAGCCTTGACCTCAATGGTCCTCGCCACCATCTCTGCTTCTGGACCTGCCTCTCTGCCTCCCTTGGCGAGCCACCGTCTCCTGAACTCCTCCCGGGTAAAGATCTCTACCTTTCCATGACCGAATTCCACCTCCCTGGGGAAACCCATCATCTCCTCCCCGAGGTTCTCCCACCAAGAGCGGAGGACCTCTCCCCTGACATCTTGGGTTGGTGGTGTGGGGATCAAGGGTGCTGGCAGGCCTGGGTTCCCTCTCTCCATATTCCCCAGGGATTGTCGCTGCTCCCTGGACCGGGACTTTCGGGGCTTGTTTGGATTCTTAGGACAAGGCCCCACCCGGGTGACTCAGCTTCTTGTATGTGGACCCACTCCATCCAGCATCCCAACTCCTCCATGACCTCAGTCTGCTGCTGGCCAGCCTCCAGGGAACACAAGGCTCCGCTCCTTCCACTTCTCCCTTCTATAATCGGGCCATCCCGATCCCCCTCCGGGCAACCACCATGCAACACGTGTCGTTTGGTGCAACTCCTTTGCATTCCTCCCGTTCGTGGGCATCACGAGCCTCTTCGTTGTCGGCCGACTCATCCCAGGGCAGAGTTCCATTGCCTCTGGAGCTGCCCCGGAGCGAAGAATGGCAGGGGCGGGAGTTCTGTTTCCCGCTCTGTGCTAGCCTGGCCCACGATGAAGGGCTCTGACATGCCCCATTGCCAACACATTGCGATGTCTTTTTGGGCTGTCATTACTCGGGCCTATTAAACAATGTCCAGGAAACAGCCTTTAGGCGAACAAGACCCGGTTTTACCGGATCGATAATCCTGTTTCTATGGTTAATCTCTTTTTATTAATTATAGAAAAATAAGGCAGTACAGTACAAGTTATACGAGTAAGTATAGAACAGAACATCTAATAAGGAATTCACCTTAGAACCATCAATACAAAGTATTATAAAGTATTATTCAATGTACAAGTTCAGATTTATATACCTTCCTCAGGTACAGGGTGAACTATTTCCTGTTCAAAAACCAAAATAGGGGATTGAAGACCCCCGTCTTAGGATAATCCTGTTTGTGACGCCAATTTGTCGCACCCTGAGGGCCTAGGTACTCGGAGCCGAACTGATCTGTCTCTGGGGTGCCACGGAGGTGTGGCCCAGCTCCTTGGTCCCAGGTACAGCAATGAAAAGAAAGGGCTTAATAAAGTTTATGGGATTTATTTGTGACACCACCTGTGGGTTGTGGCCAATGTGGCCTCTGCTGCCGTGTAATCTGCCGGCGACGGTGGTAGTGGTGGCAGCTGGGATGGTGAGCCCTCCACGGATAGGGCTTGGCCCCGAGCGGTTATAGGGATGCTCCATGCCCGGGTTGTTGCATGTATCTTCTCTCCGCAACTCCTCCTGTCGGGACACGCGGGGATCAGGGTACCTCTCAGCAGGCACCCGCTGCTTCCTACGCAGCAGCTCATGCAGTCAGTATGCGGCTCCGCAGGTGAGCCCAGTCTAAACACTCTTGGAATAACAGTAACACTCAGATCTTGAGTTGACTGGGTACTTTACTCCGTTACCATGTAACACCTCAGTCACTGGTCGCAGTTCTTAACAGTTCTGTTTACACTTGTCATGGACTGGGTCCACTCTATGGTCACGGGCTCAGGCTCTCACTGCAGCTGGGATGGTTCCTTTGCTTCACTCCCCTTAGTGTACCTCTTGTACCTTCTGGTTCTTTCTGTCCTCTCATGTACGGGTTCGGTGTGGCTGTCACAGGCTCTACAGTGAGTCATCCACACCCTGGGTCACTAGCCCTAGTACGATGGCTTTGTCCTACTCCGTATCGGTTGTTGGGTCTCAGGGGCATGGAGTACCCACACCCCGCCGGGTGTCTCGTGGTTAGGGACTTAAAGCGTTTTTGGCCACATCAAAATCGTTTTCTGGCCCAGCCACCAGTGACCCGGATTAGTCGTGCTCATGTGGCTCCTTCTACTTCTCTGCGAGTTCCAGCCTGGGCTCCTGGACGACTATTAAGGGTGCAAACTGCCAGGCCCCGCCGTTCTCTGTCAGTACTCAATTGAAGGGTATCTCAGCTTGGGGAGGCGTCCCTACTCCTCCACACTCCAGGGAGTCACTCGATCTACTCCCCCAACTCAGTGTTCCCAGGTCCTCTTGGAGTCTAGTTCCTCCACCCCTTTCCCGGGTTCTCTCTACTTCCCACCCACACCTTTCTACTCCTGCCACCCCTCGAAGGGACTTGGGCTCAGTGTCGAAGTATGTGTAGGTGTTTTTGTGAGCTGTCTTACCTATCCCAAATGTAGTTCACCCTGTGGCCACCTGGTCACAGGGGCGCCACACTATGCCCTCATCCTGTACACTGCCCATATACATTTCCCTCACATTCTGCACTGCCCCTACTCTGAATTGCCCTCGCCCTATGCGGTGCCCTCCCCCTGTATATTTCCCGCGCACACCGCCCGGCTCGCCGTACAGCACACACGTGCACTGGTGCAGGCATAGTAAGCTGTGAGGCGCCAATGAGCAGCTGGAGCACAACAGCCAATCAGTGAGTGCCGGGAGGCCGCCAATAGCCGCGCTCCTTGTATGCGGCAGATGGGGAGTGTGACGTGTGAGGTGGAGGCGCCGCGCTATAGGTGTGCAGCGCTGTCTTCCTGTTGTGTTGTGGGTGGCATTCGCAGCCCTTCCCTCCCTTGTGATGGCAGCACAGGACCCGGGATCAGGCAGCGGGCGGAGGACACAAAGGCAGCAGCTCTAGTACAGCCACCTCCAGTAAGTGTCCTACATGGTGCACACAGCTGCTGTGTCCCTGCCTCCAGTGGGCACCACCCCCGCAGCTGAGCCCCCGTTACCCTGGTGATGGAGAACAATGCAGTGCCATTTACTGTATATACAGGGCACTGAGGTCCAGGTGAAAAGTTCCCATTTGTAAGTGATAAAGTGTGTCTGTCTTATTTATGGCAGAATATAGAATCCACTACGAGCCACTGTATGGTAAATCTGTCTGGAGAAAGCCCATAAACGGAAGACTAAACCTTACTGCATCCACGCTCACAATCCGCCAATATATGCTGCCACAGCGCACTGCGATCCCAGCCCAAGGGGCATTCGTATTTTTGCTATTCCTAGATGGCCATTGCACAACATATCAGTCAGGATGTGCGAACAGGTTATACGTCCGAGTGGGGACAGGTATACGTCCGAGTGGGGACAGGTATACGTCCGAGTGGGGACAGGTAAACGTCCGAGTGGGGACAGGTGTACGTCCGAGTGGGGACAGGTGTACGTCCGAGTGGGGACAGGTATACGTCCGAGTGGGGGCAGCCGTACGTCCGAGTGGGGACAGGTATACGTCCGAGTGGGGGCAGGTATACGTCAGAGTGGGGGCAGCCGTATGTCCGAGTGCAAACAGGCAGAGGCGTAACTACAACAGGTGCAGGGGTTGCGATCACACCAGGGCCCTGGAGCCTAGGGGGTGCCAAAAGTCCCTGTGGTCTATAGAAAAAGACTATTGCCATTAAAGATTTGCAGTAATTGGGGGCCCGTTGGAACTTTCGCATCGGGGCCCATGAGCTTCAAGTTACGCCACTGCGAACAGGTACGTGTCCAAGTAGGGACAGGTATATGACCGTATGTGAAAAGGTATATATCCAAGTTGGTTCAGTGGATTCTACAAGCTGAGATTTTTCAACTTTGGTAGTTGTCATCGCTGTTGTTCTTAAAAGATGTTAAAATATTTTGCTATAGATTTAATTTAAAAAAAACTGCGACGATTGACATTGCATTGGGTTTCAATGTGGTTTTAAAATCATATTAACAGTTACAAAAATTCTGAAGCTGCTTTTGATTTTAAGTGCAAAAGGTTAAATCCATCCACAGGCTCCATGTGTTTGTGACAAAGTTCCAATGCATCTGATCTCACATTTATGTCACCTTTATAGAACAGTTGTTTCTTCACACATGATCTTATTTTTTTCATTATTGCAGACTTTATAGCTCCATTACAGAATCAGTACTGTTTGTGTTCCTGTAGGGGCTACATGGGCTCATCTGACTGCTTCTGTGTACAGTACAAGTCCCGAGCCATATGTATGACAAGTGAGCTACCTCAGCCTGTTCTGCTCACTTGGTATGTGAGACAATATGTGCACTAATGCATCCGAAGTTCTTAGGCTAGCTTCACACCACGGTTTTCACCTGTCAGGTTCGGTCCAGTGTGAACCGGACTGAGTCTGATCAGGTTTTGCCCCCATGTATCCCTATGGTGCTGGATTGGCGTTATTTGGCCTCCGGTTTTATGCTTTTCCGGGAGGACCCGGTTCTTTTTTGTTTTTGGCACCGGACACAAAATCGGAGTCTGCGTCCTTTTTTGTGTCCGGTGCCAAAAAACTAGCAGAATCGGATCCTAGCCATAGTTGTTAAGTCACAGTTGTGAAGTCAGAGTCTGTGTCTATTGTGATGGAGTCAGTCGGATTCAGGGAATTTGAAGAGTCTGAGTTGGATGTTTCAAACCCAAAAAGGAGTAGTTCTCAGATGATCCACGCTGCTGTCGGGATGAATGACAACGAACACGAGGCTTTTTATGATGCAGCTGCTTTATTCCCTTCGCCTGTCGGTGCTGCCCCAGCACCTTCCTCCAGGATTCAACCTGAGAAAGGTGCTGGGAAAGCACCGAAACACGAAGGGAATAAAGCAGCTGCATCATAAAAAGCCTTGTGTTGGTTGTCATTCATCCCGACGGCAGCGTGGATCATCTGAGAACTACTCCTTTTAGGGTTTGAATACACCACTACTGTGCACAGGCCAGTGCAGATCTAGTGGCAGCTGTCCTGGCAAGCATACCGGTTGTGGGTTAGCACAACCCAACCAGGTGATCATATACACCTACAGATAATGATCTCATTTAAATAAGACCCATTTGCGCCTCCTTTGTCTCTCCTTTCCTAGATATTTGAGTTGGATGTTTGGCGTACTGACTTCACAGACCTGCTTAAAACTCAATTCTTTGATTGTGTCAGAACGACTGCACTCTGTAAGCTACCGTATGTGATACATCGTTGGATAAAGAATCTCTTTGCTTACATAATGTTGCTGTCATATGATTTTTTATATATCCAGGATAAATATGAATAGTATTTGCAAGATATTAGGGCTCTCCTACATATTGCATTAAACATACTGATTTAGGTTATGGAGAGTTTTTTTTGACCCAATGATTTAGAGCACAAGTTTAACTGCTTTTCATAAAGATGCTTTTATTAATTCATCAGGAGATTAAAAATTGCAGGTACAAAAAGTGCTTAGAAAGTGTAAAATATAAGTTATACATGGATCTGGATTATAGAGGACACTAAGGGGTTGGGGTCTTCTTGTCTCCCCCTCCAGGACACATTCATGGTAGCAATTCTAACAAATACCAATGTGCAGACCTAGTATATTTGTGGCTAAGAGCTCCAGCTTGTAATGTATAGAGGGTTCATACCCTGTCACCCTTCTAATACAGCAACACTGACTAATAACTCCAACCCATTATACATCAAATTTATCAACATGGAATTTGTGCCCAAGCTTACCCATGTCAGTGCCAGGATGCGGAGATGACCACTAGGGGACGCCCCAACGCGTTTCCCTGATGCTTCCTCAGGGGGCATGTTTGGCCATGTCTCCCCCATCCTTATATACCCCCCCACAACCCCTCATACCACCTGCCTCCAATTCGCGCTGCTCCACGCCGCAAATGGGCGGCCGCGCCACCCCGAGCGGCGGCTTCCGGCCTTCACACACAGGAAGCGCGTCATTTGACACACCTTCCTGTGTTACTGAAGCTTTACGCCGCAGCCCGAGGCCGCGCGACCGCGCATGCGCGGACCGCAACCGCCATTTTGGAAGAGGGCATAGATGCCCTACTCTATTATATGTACTTTCTAGATTAGGTAAAGAGGTTAGATGGACACTATACGGCTATGGCATCACTTAGTAACCCGGATACAGCCCCATAAGTGAGTTCAGATGTTAACTTCTCTATATATATACACACAAGGATACTATAGGTACATAGGATCTTGATACATACAGAATTATACATATATACCAACAATATGTTTATATATGACACTCTCGTTATACATATATTCTGATGTCTTCCTTCATATAGCATCCATAGAGGTGATGCAGGTTACACTGTCCTGGCGCCACTGTAAAGGTCCAAATCGAGATGACATTCAGATAGTAAACGTGCAGGTGTAGAGTGGGGGAGGGGAGGGATACAGAACAGCTAAAAACACAGACAAACAATAAAAAACAGTTAAAACCATATTACAAAATGCCAAAAGGAACCCTCAGGAAAAACTGGGGGTCCACAGCATAGTCAGCGGCTCAGATCCCACACGTATAGCCAATCAAAATGACAAGAATATTTATCCACATTATGGATAGGATATAAATCCTCCTCCAATTTGGAAAAAAAGATCATATCCACATCCTTCTATCAAGGAGCTTGATAGTTTACTTCAAATATCAGAGATATGACACAAAACTTAGTTTTTCATTAAGACCATCTGGGGACTGTGTCCCCAGACGGACTATCCATTGACATTCCCTCCTTGCAAGAGCTTTTTTATAGTCTCCCATCTCGCTCCCAAATGGCACACGTCTATAGCTTTAAATTTTAAGTTGGTTGGGTCGCAACCATGTTTGGATTTGAAATGGCGGGGCAAGGTTTTTAAATTAGGATCACCAGGTTCCATCTTTTTAGCCGCCTCTATGTCCCTGATGTGCTCCCTTACCCTAACACGGAACTCTCGAGAGGTAAGGCCGATATAAATCAGGCCACAGGGACACGTGGCGTGGTATATCACATTCTTTGTGGTACATGTCAGGTAGTGTCGAATATCATATAGCCGATCACTATTGGCTGCTCTAAACGTCCTTGTCCTTTCCATATTACGACACGCCAGACATGAACCACATGGGTAGAATCCCAACGTCCTCCTCGCTCCACTAACTATTGGTTTCGATTCCCTCACATAATGACTATGTACCAACATGTCTTTTAGACTGTTACTCCTTCTCGCAGTCAGCAGCGGTTTTTCTGTGACTACGTCACTTAACCCAGGTACTAGTTTCAGAATCCCCCAGTGTCTCTTTAGGATTCCCCTAATCCTGTTCCATTTGTCATTATAGGTTGTTATGAAACGAACCATCTGGGTTCCTTGATTTTCCCTCTTCTCCTTATGCTGGTCACTCCCCAACAAGAGGGTATTTCTATCCCTCCTCCGGGCCTCTGTGTACCCCCGCTTAATACACCGCTTGCTATAGCCCCTCGCCAGAAAACGATCTCTCAGGTCTTTAGCCTGTCCCTCAAAAAAACCCTCCGTTGAACATACTCTCCTGGCTCTTAGGTATTGACCTACGGGGATCGCCGAGATCGTTGCTGGGGTATGGGCCGAGGAGGCGTGCAGTACTGCGTTTACTGATGTGGCTTTTCTGTACATATCAGTTTGTATGGATCCGTCGGGGTGGATGTAGAGTTTGATATCTAAAAAATCCACCGATGATGTGTGATGTGTGTAGGTTAATCTTATGTTATATTCGTTGGAATTTAAAAATCCCAAAAAGGTCTCCAATTGGGATACTGGTCCCTTCCACAACATCAACACATCATCGATGTATCTCATCCACGAAAGCACCTGGGTGGCGGCCCGGGCGCCCCCCCCCCCCCCCCGAAAATCTCTCTCTCCCAAAAGCCGAGAAAGAGATTCGCGTAGGAGGGCGCGCAGGCCGCCCCCGCTGCTGGAGGAAGAACCGGTCTTTAAAGAGGAAAAAATTATGTGTCAGGATATACTCTAGGAGATCCAGAATCAAGACACTGAGGGATTCTTCCATACTGCTACTTTCCAGATAGAAGGCTACAGCCCTAAGTCCATCATGATGACAGATTGATGAATATAACGATTCAACATCTGCTGTAACTAGACGTGCGTCAGAATCCACAAAGATCCCATTAACTTGCCTCAGGACGTCCGATGTATCACGGACATAGGAGGGCAGTGTTTCCACAAGTGGATGCAGGTAATACTCTATGAACCTGCATACTGGGTCACACAGCCCCCCTATCCCGGACACAATCGGACGCCCCGGGGGGTTGAGGGGATCTTTGTGGATCTTGGGGAGAAGATAGAAGGTTGGGACTATGGGTTCTTTAATCAAGAGTCCTTCCCATATCTTTTTTGGGATTATACCATCCTGACATGCCTTATCCACAATCTCAAATAATTGAGACATGAAACTTTTTAGGGGATTATAAGATAAACCTGAATAATTTTCTTTGTTTTTCAACTGTTTGAAGGCTTCACGTTCATACATTTGCACAGGCCAGATAACCACATTCCCCCCCTTGTCCGCAGGTTTTATAACTACATCTTGTAGTGCCCTCAGCTCTCCCACAGCTATTCTTTGATGGTATGATAAATTGTCGGTTCCTTCACGGTGACCAGACAATTTTTTTAAATCTTGTGCCACTAATCTGTGGAAGGTCTCTATTTCTGGGCATGTGGACAGAAGGGGGAATGTGGTTGATCGTGGATATAGTGACCTAGGGAAATCATGGGAATTACCTCCTACGTTATCCTCCTCTCCTTCTTCTAGATCTTCCAAGATCCCAATGATGTCCTGCTCCTCTCCTTTCACGTCAGCATCTGTTTTTTCTCCTTTTTTATGATGTTTTTTGAGGATTAACTTGCGGGTAAAGAGATTCAGGTCTTTTAAAGCTATAAAAAAGTCAAAGTTATTCACAGGTACAAAAGATAACCCCAAACTCAGCACTTCCAATTGGTGCAGTGTAAGTACATGTGAGGAAAGATTGACTACCTGCAAGTTGCTGCCCCGGCTCTTCTTGCCCTGTGGTTCTGGAGGTGTTATACTTCGTTTGCCTTTCTCTTTACCCACATTGAAATCCTCTCTTGGTGGGGGTGGCCAGTTTTTACTGCCTCCTTGTGGTTCTTCTAGTGACGATAATGAGGATATGGAGCTCGGACTCATAGGTGGTTCTACTGGAGGATCCTTAGATGGTATTTTGGGTGGACTTTTTGGCGTATTAGGGGAGCCATGCAGCTTTTTCCTCCCACTCTTCCATCTATACACCGTGTGGTTTTTGTAGTCCGACACATCCCTTTTATATTTTTTAGTTTTTGTAGTTAGTATTTCCTTTTCCCATTTCACAAAACTATTCTCTAGGTCACCATTTAGTTTTGCCAGTGCCTCCCCAGACAGTTCTATATTCAGTTTGGCTTGAATTAGATTTATCTCTGTTTCAATAGACTCCAAAGACCTTTCGTTCAACTTGACCAAAAGGCCCATGTATCCCTTTGAGCATTTAGTGGACAGATCTTCCCACTGACTCTTGATTTCAAGATCCTCCACCTTGAATGAAGGGAAGACTTGTATTCTAAGTCCTCTAGGTATTAAATCTCTAGTAAGGTAGCGTTCCAGGAACGCCTTGTTCCACCATATTCTCTTCTTTTGATTGAGTAACTGTTTCAATCTTGCCGTCTGACCTGCTGTGGCCCTTAGGTCGGGATTAACTGGTATCCCTGTCGTGTCATCAAATACCAAATCCAGTTTCGAGCGCCAGGATGTCTCCCTGGCCTTATGATCCATATTACCTAGAAACACCGCTGTGATAAACAGAAAAATATATTTTTTATATCCAGGATAAATATGAATAGTATTTGCAAGATATTAGGGCTCTCCTACATATTGCATTAAACATACTGATTTAGGTTATGGAGAGTTTTTTTGACCCAATGATTTAGAGCACAAGTTTAACTGCTTTTCATAAAGATGCTTTTATTAATTCATCATTTTATTGTTTGTCTGTGTTTTTAGCTGTTCTGTATCCCTCCCCTCCCCACTCTACACCTGCACGTTTACTATCTGGATGTCATCTCGATTTGGACCTTTACAGTGGCGCCAGGACAGTGTAACCTGCATCACCTCTATGGATGCTATATGAAGGAAGACATCAGAATATATGTATAACGAGAGTGTCATATATAAACATATTGTTGGTATATATGTATAATTCTGTATGTATCAAGATCCTATGTACCTATAGTATCCTTGTGTGTGTGTATATATATAGAGAAGTTAACATCTGAACTCACTTATGGGGCTGTATCCGGGTTACTAAGTGATGCCATAGCCGTATAGTGTCCATCTAACCTCTTTACCTAATCTAGAAAGTACATATAATAGAGTAGGGCATCTATGCCCTCTTCCAAAATGGCGGTTGTGGTCCGCGCATGCGCGGTCGCGCGGCCTCGGGCTGCGGCGTAAGGCTTCAGTAACACAGGAAGGTGTGTCAAATGACGCGCTTCCTGTGTGTGAAGGCCGGAAGCCGCCGCTCGGGGTGGCGCGGCCGCCCATTTGCGGCGTGGAGCAGCGCGAATTGGAGGCAGGTGGTATGAGGGGTTGTGGGGGGGTATATAAGGATGGGGGAGACATGGCCAAACATGCCCCCTGAGGAAGCATCAGGGAAACGCGTTGGGGCGTCCCCTAGTGGTCATCTCCGCATCCTGGCACTGACATGGGTAAGCTTGGGCACAAATTCCATGTTGATAAATTTGATGTATAATGGGTTGGAGTTATTAGTCAGTGTTGCTGTATTAGAAGGGTGACAGGGTATGAACCCTCTATACATTACAAGCTGGAGCTCTTAGCCACAAATATACTAGGTCTGCACATTGGTATTTGTTAGAATTGCTACCATGAATGTGTCCTGGAGGGGGAGACAAGAAGACCCTAACCCCTTAGTGTCCTCTATAATCCAGATCCATGTATAACTTATATTTTACACTTTCTAAGCACTTTTTGTACCTGCAATTTTTAATCTCCTGATGAATTAATAAAAGCATCTTTATGAAAAGCAGTTAAACTTGTGCTCTAAATCATTGGGTCAAAAAACTCTCCATAGCCTAAATCAGTATGTTTAATGCTGTCATATGATGTAGCAAAAAACTGCTGACAGATTTCCTTTATAGGGAATCTGTCACCAAGCTTTTGCCATCTAATCCGAGAGCAGCATAATGTAGCGCCGGAAATTCTGATTCCTGCGATGTGTCACTAAGTGGGCTGCTCAGTGAAGTTTTGATAAAATCAGTGTTTCATCAACTGGAAATTATGATTAAAGTACTGGTAAACCTGCTGCCAGGTAGTCAAACATATTCATGAACCTTGCATAACCCCACCCCCACCACTGATTACAGTGTCAATCAATGGTGTGGGCGGGGTTATAGAGCTTCACATTCAAATAACTGCTAAATCTGCAGCAGAGAGAACAGTAATTTTAACAAAATGACAGCAAGCAGCTCAGTAAGTGAAACATTGCTGGAATCTGGATCTCTGCCTCTACATTATTGCTGTCAGATGAGGTACCAAAAACCTGCTGACAGATTCCCTTTTAATTAGAATCCTTGATATTAGTAGCACTGCTCTTAGTTTACTAAGAATACAATTCACAATATTCTAACTAGACACTTTGCTTAGAATTTGGAAAGGTTTGGAAATATATTTCCCAATAATGGTGTTGTCTTATCTCTAAGAATTCTCCTATCCACAGGATATCTCGTAAAATGTAATAGATGTGGGTCCCATAGCTGACAACTATGACTAGCTCAAGAATGGGACGCTGTCACACTCTATTCAGAATGGATGGGTGGGGAGACATCCGTGAATCTCTTTATTCATATGTTCCATAAACTGCATAGCGAGCTCACGTGTTATCCTTCCATGCAAGCAAGAAGAGAAGTGCGCGTATGTTTCCACCTCTATTGACCACACTCTTCATAGGGCTCTATTCTTGAGATAGATGTGGGGCTGACAAGTATCAAACATTCATGGCATATTGACTGGAGTAGTGGCTAAGGGGATTTCTGGTGCGCTACTGTTAAAAATTCCTGTTGTATTTGCGATGTGAATTTTGCTATTGTATATACCAACCAATAAGAATCAGCTTACTAAGTGCATTTCTTTTTTACGGAGGCAGTGTACACATTGGGATAATGTACTAAGGTCAATCCTTCAGATTTTTTGCTATAAATGTACATTGTGCCAGATCTATTGTGTTTTAGACATTTTTTGTGCATCATCAGTTTCTACAAAGGAGAGTGGCCAAGAGATGTCATAACAAAGGGATAACGTCTAAGGCTAGGGTCACACTTGGTAGGGTAATTGCGGTTACCGCATCCAGATCCGTATGCGGTAACCGCAATTGCCTTCAGACACATTTTGTTCACAAAATGTGTCCGGCAAACCGCAATGCGGTAACCGGATTGCTCAGGATGTGTAATCCAGGGCAATCCGGTTACCGTATGCTTTGTTCATCCCTGCTGCTGCAGGGATGAACAAAGGGTTAATGTTAATAGTAGATGTGGGCAACATGTCTCTATGGGGTGCCTAACCCCCCTAGAGACATGCTGTCCACTCAGGTGGGCATGTGAGGGGTTAATCTTGGCATTTATAGTATTGCTGGCTATTGTCGGCATTTACTATTTTATGAATGAAACCGGCGGCTCCTCCCTGTGTAGTAGATACAGTACGTAATGTATGAGCCGCCATCCATGGTCCTGAAAGCATTAACATTAGGTCTATGGGCAGTGCATCGCCATAAACATAATGTTAATGCTTTCAGGACCAAGGCTAGCGGCTCATACAGTACATACATTATGTACTGTATGTACTACACAGTGAGGAGCCGCCGGGTTCATTCATAAAATTGAAAATGCAGACAATAGCCGGCAATACTATAAATGCCAAGATTAACCCCTCACATGACCACCTGAGTTGATGGCCTGTCTCTAGGAAGGGCGGCACCCCCTAGAGACATGTTGCCCACATCTATTGATAACATTTAACCCTTTGTTCATCCCTGCGGCAGCAGGGATGAACAAAGTATATGGCTGCCGCAGGCATTCACATGTGCCTTGCGGCAGCCGCATGGGCTCCCGCTGGAGCCCATTATAGCAAGCCTCCTGCGGTTTGCAAACCGCTGTGAAAACTGCAGCCTGCATGATTTTTACCGCAGGCTGCAATTCCGCAAGCGGTAACCGGATTGCATGTAGTGCAATCCGGTTACTATAATGGGCTCCTATGAACTGCAGTTTCTGATCCGGTTTTGAGCACTTTAAGGGTATGTGCACACGGGTCGTCGGCGGCTGGGCGGACCCGCCAGGAAGCTCTGCAGCCGTCCACCGGCTTCCTGGCGGGTATGTGCGGCGGGTGCACAGCGGGTTAGCGGCGGCGGTTATGCAGCGGCTGGAAGCAGCACATGATTCTGCTTGCAGCCGCTGCAGAACCGGCCGGTTTATAGAACATGCACATTCGTTGCTAACCGCTGGGAACCCAGCGGGTTAGCAACAGATGAGCATGTGTAAACCGCCGGTGTGTGCACAGTGGGTGTCGGTTTACATAGGTTTTAATGTTAATCCAAAAGCCGGTTTGGATTAACATAAATTTACATAAATCTTATGTAAACCGACCGGCGGTTTACACAGCTAAACCGACCCTAACCCGGCATGTGTGCACATACCCTTACTGCTCAAAACCGGATCAGGATCCGCAGTGCCCTGCCGCAACTGTGACCCTAGCCATATATGTCTAGTGAGATACATCAAAATTAATTAATTACTGTACTCTCTAGGGTTGTAGAGGTTAAAACAAAAAAAATATCTGTTCTCGCCTGTCATTACTCCAGTGCTTACTCTGCGCCACTACCCCTGCTCTTTGTAGACAGGCTGCAAATGTCATGTCCAACTCAGCGGCCTTGTGCCATGTACATTGCATGACCATTGGGTTATTGATTGCAGCAGTCACAAGCACTGTAGCAAGGAAATCACAACTGCAACCTGTCATAGACAGTGGCAGAGAGCAGAGCTGGAGCAGAAAAGCAGATTTTTTTTTTTTTTTTTCAGGCTGTGTGCCCACAATGAGTTTTTTACCACTGCGACAAAAACACAGCATCTGATGGCGGGTTTACACGCCGCGATATCGGCGTCCAACTCCGATCCAACTCCGACAAAAAGTCACGTGGTTCGGGAGTTGGACCCGATATCGTTTGCGCGTTGTACGGTTTGAACGTACAATGCGATGCTGGAACGATGCCAAAACGATATCGGGGTTGAATGAGCGTGCTCTTCAACCACCCGATATCGCATGGCCGTTGTAGCAGCATCGTCCCATGTGACAGCCCAACTCCGATGTGTACGCCGACGCTACCCATTAACTCTCATGTTAAATGATCGTTACTGGGTTGGTGGGCGTAGACATCGGAGGGACGTTGTTTCCCGATATCGCAACATGTAACCCGCCGATGCAATATCGGGAAAAGCGCACTAAAAATGCGCGCTCCCACGCCGTTGTATACCGATATCGTCCCGATATCGGGACGTGTAAACCCACCATTACAGTTTCTGCTATATTGATGGGATTTGTATAAATTTCATACTCTGTTCTTTTTCACTCAATGTAAAATGACCTGCAGCTCGTGTTTCAAATGTGCAACATGAGCTGAGTTTTATGTGCAGTTTCTTCTAAGGCTACGTTCACACATAGCGTATTTACCGCTTTTTTCTACGCTGCGCTTTTCCCCAATAGCGCGTCTGAGTTTCCCGGCAAAGTGAATGGACTTTCACTTTTGCAGTTCAGATGCTGCGCTTTTTTCGGCTGATCTTTTATGTGAGAAAGCGCATGGAAAAAGAATGAACATGTTAATTCTTTGTGCTTAATAGCGTGTGCTTTTTCCCATAGGCGCCATCGTTTGGACAATGCCTATTCCAGTGCCTATATTTGCGGACGCAGAGGGAGTAGCAGGAAGTGATGTCACATGGGGGGAGGAAGAATCCGGTGTCCCTTTCACCACCCCCCCTTGTGTGACATGTTGGGGCTGTAGTTTCGCTTTTGCAGTGTATCTACATACACTGCGAAAGCAAAGTAAAAGTGAACAAAAGGTATTAAAAATAAAAAAATTAAATACTTACCTCACCGCCGGCTGTCCTGGGACCCGAGGGTAAGACGTCCGATCGCTGCAAGGACCTGAATGATCTGATTGGCTGATAGCGATCAGCTGATGTCACGTGACATCATCAGCTGAGAATTTAATCCGCCCACCAAAACCGATCGGTTTTGGCGGACAGTTAAAACCATTTAGCTGACAGCATCAGCTGATCAGTTTAAACCACCCACTTGCCAATCAGTTTTGGTGGGCGGTTTAAACCACTTAGCTGATGCTGTCAGGTGACACAACAGCTGGTCAGTTTGCCGCCGGTCAGCTGATTCAGGTTCTGCAGCGATCGGATGTGGACGCCTCGCATCCCGGCACGCTCGGCAGAGAGGTAGGTATTGAGGGAAAAATGCGGCCTAAAAAAAAATACGTGATGAGTGAATGCACCGCGTTTTCTTTTACTGGCGCCTAATAGTGCGGCCGCAAAACGCAGAAAAAAAACGCGCCCGCGATACGATACATGTGAATGTAGCATGTAGACTTGCATAAGATGCAGAACAGGAATGTAAAAATGCACAAGCATTTTTCTGATCATCATAATGGGAGACCCAGACAATGGGGTTTAGGGCGCTGCCCTCCGGAGGTCACACTAGGTACTACAAGTTTGTAGCACCGCCTCCTCCGCTTATAAACCCCCACCGTAGGAGACATCCTCAGTTTTAAACTTAGTGTGCTCGGAGGATCACGCTTTGCTTGCACTTCACTGCATTCTCACAACTTACGTGATGGCGTATGAAGACAAGGTAAAATGGTCCCATTCGGGACCCTCGACAGCCTCCCCGCTCACCCCTTGTGGAACACGCTGGTGGAGGTACCGGAGGGTTTTTAGCCTGGACACTTCAGTGTTCTCCCGGTACGCTGTCGTGCTCCTTTCCTTTCCATCCCTCCATGGAGGCTCTGGATAGGGGGAGCCTGGAGCCTTGCACAGCTCCGCTCCGTCCGAGGCCTCCCTAAATGGTGCTTACAGACCGGACGGAGCCAGCCCAGTCCGAGGCCTCCCTAAATGGTGCTTACACTCCGGACTGGTGCTGTACCCCCGTCCGAGGCCTCCCTAAAGGTGCTTACAGACCGGACCGGCACTGAGGCACCTGGTGTGTCTCCTGTGTGCCTGGGGGTAGTGTCTGTCACTGTGGTGTCATGACACTCAGACCGCGCGGTTACCCTCGGGTCCGCGGTTCTGGCGGTGACCCTGTGCTGGGGTCTCCCTGGCTGACCGCCCTGTGTTGTCACAGGGGCTGAGGCTGTAGACTGCGGGTGTTTTTATGCATACATGCAGTCTGAGAGTGTGTGTGGTAATAATTCACTCTCGTTTCCCGCGCTGCGGGCTCCGGCACCTCCATTGCTGAGGCAGTCTGGAGGAGGAGGAGGCAGCCCTTATGGTGACATCACCGCTGGGCGTGTTGTGTGTTCTTCCCGCGTGTTCCTGGCTCCGCCCACATCTTCACTGTCGGCGGCCATCTTCTCCCTCACTTCCCGGCTGGGATCTGAACTGCAGCGCGTGTCTGCACTTGCAAGGGAGACCGGAACTCGCGGAGGTCACACACACACACCGCTTCCTCCTACCGCTTTACTGCGGTCGGTAAGCCACCGGGATTCCCGGTTTGTTTGTGACTTTGGCTTATATTCCCCTCACTGTGGAGATGTCCTCAGCTGGGAAGCATGCTGCTAAGGCAGCGGTGGTCACCATTGCCTGTACTACATGCAACGGGACACTGGTGGAGGGGTCCTGCAATAACTGCGGACGCCCAGAGGCCCGATCTGCTACTATTGAGTCTGCAAATCCGGGATTATACCCTGAGGTTCAGGTGATCCCAGGGCCATGGGAAACGCAGAATAAGATTAATGAATCTCTGCTGTCCCAGATGTCCTCCATGTCGCAAACCCTGGAGGCACTGCATAGGAGACTGGAGAACCCAGCTACTCCTCCTAGTTACCCCCGGGTGTCTCTTACTTCTGCTGTAAGACCCCCTAAGCGAGCCCGTGAGGCTTCTCCTGAGCTCCAGACTCTCTCTGAGGAGGAGCGTTCCTCTGATGGTGAGGAAGATGATGGGGGTTCTACTCTTGGGTCTATGTCTGAATCTCCAGATGGGGTGGAGGATCTGGTGTCCTCCATCAATGAGACATTACGTCTTGTCACTCCTCCTGAGGAGGTGACTGTACACCCCAAGGAGATCTATCAATGGCTGCGGCCAGAGGCTAGACCAAGTGGCTCCTTCATGGACCACACTAATTTCGGAAGGGTGATTAAAGCTCCCAGGTTGCATCCTGGGCGGCGTTATGTCCGTAAAACTAAGGACAATCGCTTTCCCTTTCCCCAGGAGGCGCTCCAGGAATGGTCGCAGTCTCCCAAGGTGGATGCTTCCATGACTAGGATTGCTGCGCGCTCCTTGTTTTCTGCCTCTGATAGCTCCTCGTTGAAGGATGCTACTGATAGACAGGTCGAGCAACTCGCCAAGTCTTCCTATGAGGCTGTGGGGTCTTCGTTTGCCCCTAATTTTGCCGCAGTCTGGACCCTACAAGCGATCACTATCTGTTTAGATGGTATCACTGATCTAGCTAGGTCCAGTCCAGAGGTCCTGGCTCTCACTGAGAGAGCAAGGGCCTATGCGGATTATGCCAGGACGGCATCTTTGGAAACTGCCACTCGCTCTGCTGTGGCCTCGGCCAATGCAATTGCGATCCGCAGGCTATTGTGGCTGCGTCTCTGGGACTCAGATGCCACATCTAAGAAGATTTTACAAAATCTTCCGTTCGCTGGTGACAGGCTTTTTGGCACCGAACTGGACAAATTGATAAAGGATTCTGCTGAGTCTAAGATACCGCAGAATAAGCCTAAGCCACGGTACACCGTGAAAAGGAACCCTAAGCAGTGGTCCTTTCGCTCCGGTTCACAGTCATCAACGGCGTCCACTCGCTCAGACCGAGGGGCAAGCCTGCTACTCAGTGGCGTTCCAAGAGTCGTCAGAAGAAGCCGGCGGGGGCAGCGGCTGCCACCCCCAAGCCCGCTTCGACATGACTCGCTATTTCATCCTGCCTCCCCACAGGTGGGGGGCCGCCTGTCCCGCTTTCAGGACACGTGGCTTCTGCACATTCAAGATCAGTGGGTTCGAGACGTAGTCTCAAGAGGTTACAGGATAGAGCTGACGTCACAACCAATACACCGATTCCATCGGTCGACTCCATCTCCAGAAAAGGCTCAGGCTTTTTACCTGGTGTTGGAGGGACTCCGCAGAGACGGAGTGGTGGTCCCTGTGCCCACGGAAGAGAGGTTCAGGGGTTTTTACTCCAACCTCTTTATTGTCCCAAAGAAGGACGGCTCTTTTCGCCCGGTTTTGGACCTCAAGTTGTTCAACCGTCACGTGTTGGTTCGGAAGTTCCGCATGGAATCCCTGCGCTCAGTGATCGCGGCTGTGTCACAGGGAGACTTCCTAGCGTCCATCGATATCAGGGACGCTTACCTTCACGTCCCCATTGCACCAGCTCATCAGCGCTGGTTGAGATTCGCAGTGGGGGAAGAGCACTTCCAATTTGTGGCACTGCCATTCGGGCTAGCCTCAGCACCACGGGTGTTCACAAAGGTGATGGCCTCCATGATGGCTCTCCTGCATGCGCAGGGACACGCCGTCATACCCTATTTGGACGACCTGTTGGTCAGGGCGCCATCGGAAGACCTTTGTCGGGTAAGCCTGGAGGTGACCATGAAGTCCCTGGAACGGTTCGGGTGGCTTATCAACATTCAGAAGTCGACCCTGGTTCCGACCCAGTCATTGACATATCTGGGCATGGACTTCCACACGGACTCGGCCCTGGTGTCCCTACCTCAAGCCAAGCAGCTTGCGATCCAATCAGGAGTGCAGAATGTTCTCCTGTCTCCACAGTCATCCCTACGGGTATTGATGAGACTGGTGGGTCGCATGGTAGCGGCGATAGAGGCGGTGCCGTTCGCACAGTTTCGCCTCCGTCCTCTCCAGCTGGAGATTCTTCGCAGATGGGACAAGAGGACGATCTCTCTGAATCGGCTGGTGACACTGTCACAACCAACCAGGGACTCTCTACAGTGGTGGCTCCAGCCACTTCACCTGTCACGGGGCCGGTCCTTCCTAAAACCGTCATGGTTAGTGGTGACCACCGACGCCAGTCTGAAGGGCTGGGGGGCGGTGTTCTTGCACCACAGGGCTCAAGGCCTCTGGACTCAGTCGGAGTCGGCGTTGCAGATCAACGTTCTGGAGATCAAGGCGGTCTATCTGGCGCTACTGGCGTTTCAGAAATTCCTGTCAGGACAGCCCATTCGGGTACAGTCCGACAATGCGACGGCCGTCGCCTACATAAATCATCAGGGAGGGACCAGAAGTGCTCAGGCCCTCGCCGAAGTCCACCGCATTCTACTCTGGGTGGAGGAAAACGGCTGCCTGATCTCCGCAGTTCACATCCCAGGGGTCGAGAACTGGGAGGCCGACTATCTGAGCCGACAGGGGATGGACGCCGGAGAGTGGTCTCTACATCCAGACGTCTTCCGGGACATCTGCGGCAGGTGGGGCACTCCGGACGTGGATCTGATGGCCTCACGGCTGAATCATCAGGTACCCCAGTACATGGCAAGATCTTGGGATCCCCAGTCTCTGGGGGCGGACGCCCTGATTCTGAGCTGGTCCAGATTCCAGCTGCCATATGTGTTTCCGCCTCTGGCTCTGATTCCCAGGGTCCTGTGGAAGATCAGGACAGAATGCAGAGTGGCCATTCTAGTGGCTCCAGATTGGCCCAGGAGGTCTTGGTACCCGGACCTGTGGCAACTGTCAGGCGGACACAGGTGGGCTCTTCCAGAACGCGCAGATCTACTCGCGCAAGGGCCATTCTTCCACCTCAATTCCAGGGCCCTCAGATTGACTGCATGGCTCTTGAGGCCTGGCTGCTGACATCCAGAGGTTTCTCTCCTACAGTGGTTGCCACTATGAATCGGGCAAGGAAACCTGTTTCCAGGAAGATATACCACAGAACGTGGAAAATCTTTTTTACCTGGTGTGCCTCTGGTGGCCGCTCACCGTGGCCTTTGTCTATCCCGACATTGCTGGCCTTCCTACAGTCGGGGTTGGAGTTGGGATTATCCCTTGGCTCTCTGAAAGGTCAAGTATCAGCACTTTCAGTGTTGTTTGACAGGCGCTTGGCGCTCCTCCCGAAGGTACGTCAATTTCTGCAGGGGGTGTCTCGGGTGGTCCCGCCCTATAGACGACCTCTGGACCCTTGGGACCTAAACATGGTCCTGACGACACTGCAGAAACCGCCGTTTGAGCCACTGAGAGACGTCTCTCTCTCTCGTCTGTCCCAGAAGGTGGTCTTTCTGGTGGCGATTACGTCTCTGAGAAGGGTCTCAGAATTGGCTGCACTATCGTGCAAGTCACCCTTTCTGGTGGTTCACCAGGACAAGGTGGTGTTGCGCCCACGGCCTGAATTTTTGCCGAAGGTGGTTTCAACATTCCACTTGAACCAGGAGATTGTTCTCCCATCATTTTGCCCCGCTCCCGTTCATCAGGTTGAGCGCGACCTCCATACTCTGGATCTCGTGAGAGCTGTACGCATTTATGTGTCCAGGACCGCCTCCTTTAGGAGTTCGGATTCCTTATTTGTCCTCACGATGGGTCGCTGTAAGGGGTCCGCGGCTTCAAAGTCGACCTTGGCCAGATGGATCAAGGCTCCCATTCAGGAGGCTTACCGGTCTTCTGGTTTGCCTCTCCCGGTGGGTTTGAAGGCACACTCTACTAGAGCTGTAGGTGCCTCTTGGGCCTTGCGACATCGAGCTTCTGCTCTACAGGTGTGTCAAGCGGCCACTTGGTCCAGCCTGCACACTTTCTCTAAGCACTATATGGTGCATGCCCATGCCTCTGCGGATGCGAGTTTGGGCAGGCGGGTTCTCCAGGCGGCGGTTGCCCACCTTTAAAAGGGAACCATGTGTTATCCGTCTTGTTGAGGAACTATTCCCGCCCTGGGGTATTGCTTTAGGACATCCCCATTGTCTGGGTCTCCCATTATGATGATCAGAAAAAAGAGAATTTTGTTTACGTACCGTAAATTCTTTTTTCTTGAATCATCAATGGGAGACCCAGCACCCACCCAGTTGTTCCGTTGCATGTTTGCATTTGATCTGTTCTCTGTTGAGACAGTGTTCCGGGTTGTTACACCGTCTGTGCACGGCATTCTTCCCGATGTTTCGGGTGTGGTTTATTTCTCCTCGCAGCTTATGGACTAAACTGAGGATGTCTCCTACGGTGGGGGTTTATAAGCGGAGGAGGCGGTGCTACAAACTTGTAGTACCTAGTGTGACCTCCGGAGGGCAGCGCCCTAAACCCCATTGTCTGGGTCTCCCATTGATGATTCAAGAAAAAAGAATTTACGGTACGTAAACAAAATTCTCTTTTTTAGTTTGTAGCTGCTGCGGAAACACATGTAATCAACATGTAAGTATATGACAAAATATTATTTAACCCCTTCCCGGCCTATGACGTTATAGAGATGTAATGAAGTCGGTGCGTTCCCGACCTATGACGGCTCTATAATGTCATGACTTGTTTGCGGTCCTGCAGCTCCCGTGACTGGGTCAGTGACAAGCCACCGAAGCTGCATGATTGCAAGGACCTATGCTTTAGCCCTGGGGGGGTGGCTTAGCATGTAAAAAACCTGCATGTCATCACATTTACATAATGGGTGCCGAAAATCTGCAACATCTAAAGAAAACGTAGCCTAAACCTCCACAATCCCATAGAGTTTAGAAACTTAATAATGGAAAACACCTTTAGTTCTGGAATAACCCAATTATCATAATAGCATTGAGTCGTCTGATCATTCTCTAAGGGCCTCGTCACACGCATCAATTTACTGAACGACATCGTTTAAGCGACCTGCTTTTTTGATCGCTTAAGCGATATCGTTTGTGCGTCGCTGCGTATAATCAAACGATTTTTCTTTGAAAAATCGTTTGATTGCAGATTTGTGAACATGTTCACAAATCTATCGTTGGTCGGCCGGTGGACACGCAGCTTTGTGACACCGGCAGAGCAACGATGAACGAGCTCCCAGCGCCTCGCAGCCTATGCTGGGAGCTCCTAGTAACCTGATGTTTACCATGGTTACCAGCGTTCTCGCTGGTCCACATCGTTGGTGAGTCTGCCTGTGTGACAGCTCACCAACGATGTGAACGATATTGTTAGTGATCGCGCGTGCATATGATCGCTAACAATATCATTCAGTAAATTGAATCGTGTGACGTGGCCCTACATCTGCAGAGACTAAATGTTAGATAATTATAAGATTACACAAAAAAACATTGCTTTCCAAATCAGACAATGTGATTTTCAGGATGTGTTTTCTCATTTTGTCTCACATAGTTGAGGTCTACCTATGATGTCAATTACAGGCCTCTCTCATCTTTTTAAGTGGGAGAACTTGCACAAATGGTGGCTGACTAAGGGTACCTTTACACACGGCTACATTTGTAGCTTGTCACCAGGTAACTTACTGGTTGCAGTGAAATCATGGATACATGGTTCTATCTTGTTGCTGTGTACAAATGGAATAATCTCTCCATGATTTCACTGCAACCAGTAAGTTACCTGTAGCCACCCTAGAAATGTAGCCGCGTGTAAAGGGGCCCTAAGGGTGCCTTCACACTTGTGTTTGGAGCGCAGCGCACCAAACGCTTGCGCACATGCGTTCCCATGTTTACCATGGGAACGCATGTGCCTCCTTATGGCTGCGCTTGGCCGCATTTGCGTACGGAAGCACATAATTTATGCGCCCTCCAACCGCACTCCAAACGCAGCATGTAGCATTTTTTGTGTGTTTGCGGGCGCTTGTTTTATCCGTGGGCGCACAAAAAATGCATGGATCTCAATGGATCTGCAGTGTCCTCTCCTGCGCTGTCATGCGGAACGCTGCGGATCACATTGAAATCTCTCCCGGTGGCCGCCGGTGATCAGCGGCGGCTAACGGGAGATCATGCAGAGCCACAGCTGATCTCCCGCCGGTATCAGCGGGGAGAAACAGCTGATCTGACAGCTGTTTAAATCTCCCGCGCTGACACTGATTAGGTGATGTCGGCGCGGGAGATTTGAAGCAGCGATCAGCCGTTTCATATCTCCTGCACTGATATCACCCTATTCGGTGTCAGCGTGGGAGATTTAAACAGCTGTCAGATTAGCTGTTTCTCCCTGCAGACACCGGTGGGAGATCAGCTGTGCTGGGAGGAGGAGATCTCTGCCGCTGATCTCCTCCTTCCGGCCGCCTGCAGAGACAGCTGATTGGCTGCCCGGCACCATACTTATGTGAACGCATGCGGAGATTCTCCCCTGCATTCACATAAATATGTGCTGCGTTGCACTTCGTTTGCATCTGCATGCCCTCCGCATGCAGACACAAACGCAAGTGTGAAGGCAGCCTAAATACTTTTTTCCCCACTGTAGCTGTTAGTAGATCATTAGAGACTTTAGTGAGGGCAGTTTCAGTAGAGGATCAAGAAGAGAATTGTCTGAGAGATAGCGGATCAGACCAGAGTGGACCTAGCATACCAAAAATTTAGAGATGAAAGGGAGATTAGAGACTGGTCGATAGTTAGCAGCCGAGGGATAGTTTTTTTTGGTTTTGTTTTTTTCTTAGTAATGGGTGTATGCATGTTTGAAGGAGGACAGGAAAACACCAGATGAGAGGGGAAAGATTAAATATTTTAATTAGGTGAGCAGTGACAGCTGGGAGAGAGAACTGAAGGAGATGTGAGGGAATAGGGACACTGGTGCACGTAGTATGACGAGAAGATGCAAGGAGCCGGGTAACTACTTCCTCTGTAAGGCTGCCTTCACATTTGCGTTTGGAACGCAGCGCACCGAACGCAGCCAAACGCTTGCGCACATGCGTTCCTATGTTTAACATGGGAACGCATGTGCCTGTATTTGGCTGCGTTTGGTTGCATTTGCGTTCGAATGCGCATAATTTGTGCACCCTCTGAGCGCAGCATGTTGCATTTTTTGTGCGTTTGCAGGCGCTTGTTTTATCTGCAAGCGCCCGCAAGTGCACAAATCATGCATTGAAGTCAATGGATGGATCCGCAGTGTCCTCCGCATGACAGCGCAGGAGAACTCTACGGATCTCATTGAAATCTCTCCCTGTGGCCGCCGGTGATCAGCTACAGCCGCCGCTGCTCTCCCGCCAGTGTCGGCGCGGGAGATTTGAAGAAACAGCTGATCTGACAACTGTTTAAATCTTCCCATGCCAACACAGAATAAGTGAGGTCGGCGCGGGAGATTTGAAGCAGCGATCAGCTGTGTCATATCTCCTGCACCGATATCGCCCTATTCGGTGTCGGCGCTGGAGATTTAAACAGCTGTCGGATCAGCTGTTTCTTCAAATCTCCCGCGCTGACACCGGCAGGAGATCAGCTGAGGCCGGGAGGAGGAGATCTCCACCGCTGATCTCCTCCCGGCCGCCCCCGAGACAGCTGATTGGCTGGCCTGGGTGCATACTAATTGGCTGGCCTGGGTGCATACTAATGTATGGGCTGCATTGCACTGCGTTTGCATGCCATACGCATGCAGACACAAACGCAAGTGTGAAGGCACCCTAACCGGAGGAAAGACCGAAAGTGAGTTGGATGAAGTGCAGGAGGCAAGAAAGTGCATGATATTATGAGGCTGGAAGGAAATTTCCTGTCGTATGTGGTTAATTTTATCTTTAAAATAGTTGGCCAGATCGTCAGCGCTGAGGTTGGTGGTAGGGGTCTGCACTCATGGACCGAGAAGGGAGTGGAAAGTGTCAAAGAGTCACTTAGGATTGTTGGCTAGTGATGTGATGGAGTGTTGAAGTAAGCATCTTTGGAAATGTTAAAGGCAGTGTTGTATGTTTTTAGCTTAAATTTATAATGGATGAAATCTTCAGCCAGATTGGATTTTCTCCACAGACGTTCAGCGCACCTGGAGCACCACTGGAGAAACCGTGTTTGCAGCCTGTGCCAGGGTTGCCGATGTTGGTGCCGAGTTGTTCTAAGTGTAGGAGGTGCAGCTTCATTCAGGGCATTTTGCAGTGCTTCATTATAGAGTTTTAGAGCAGAGTCCAGGACATGAGAGAGAGGAGATTGGGGCCGGTGAAGACTGTAAACTCTTTATAGGATTGTGGGTGTTAATGGCACATATATTCCTGTAGGTGGAGGAGTTGGGGGTGTCCTTGAAGGACACACATGCAGGGTGGGCCATTTATATGGATGCACCTGAATAAAATGGGAATGGTTAGTGATATCAACTTCCAGTTTGTGGCACATTAGTATATGGGAGGGGAAACCTTTTCCAGATGGGTGGTGACCATGGCGGCCATTTTGAAGTCAGCTATTTTGGATCCAACTTTATTTTTTCAATGGAAAGAGGTTCATGTGACACCTCAAACTTACTAGAATTTCATAAGAAAAACATTGATGTGCTTGGTTTTCATGTAACGTTATTCTTTCATGAGTTATTTACAAGTTTATAATCTCTTATAAAATGTGTTCAAGGTGCTTCCCATTGTGTTGGATTGTCAACCCTCGTCTCCCACTTGACAGAAAAGAGAAAAGCGAGCGCTCCCTGTGAGAGGACCTTCCAGGAATAAGAATTAAGGGGGGCTGTTAGGCAGCTCACCTTGGGGGGTTGTGCGCCCCCGCACAACCCCGGATAAAACCTCCTGTGGAATTTATGTCCTCTGGTCGTGGTGCCCGGGTGGCGGCGTCCTCCTATGCCGGTCCTGCGGTTCCTCAGCGTGATGTCCAGAGGTTCTTCAGCTTATTAGGAGCTGTGATCCACTAGAGCAGCTCCTGCCAAACTCCCAGAGGGAGTGGTAGCATACAGGAAAAAAATAGGTTTTTTTTTTATCGGCTTGTGGAGCACTAAATCAATCACAAGCAGAGCATCAACTAAAATCAGACCTTTATTGGCCCCCTGCAGCACAAGGGGCCAATAAAGGTCTGATTTTAGTTGATTCTCTGCTTGTGATTCATTTAGCGCTCCACAAGCCGATAAAAAAAACCCTCTTTTTTTTCCTCTTCTCCCACTTGACACACTGATAGCAACAGGGCAGAAAAAATGCTAACACAAGCTTCCAGTATCTGTTGTTTCAGATGCTGCCCATGTCGTATCTTCACAGCATAGACAAATGGAAACCTCAATGCCACTAGATACCTGAATCATGTGGCAACTTCAGATATCCAGTGGTATTGAGGTTTCCATGGCCCCACTATCTTTGTACCCCATATACCACACCATACCATCAATTTTTGTGTTCCAACAGTCTTGGAGAGATCTATCCATTGTGGGTTAGTGTCAGACCAATAGCAGTGGTTTTGTCTGTTAACTTCATCATTCACGAAAAAGTTTGTCTCATTACTCCTCTGAAGCTAATTGTCTATACTTTGAAGATACGATATGTGCAGCATCTGAAACAATGGATACTGGAAGCCTGTGCTAGCATTTCTTCTGTGGTGTTGCTACCAGTGTGTCAAGAGTGAAAGAAGAGGGTTGCATTGACAATCCAACACAATGGGCAGCACCTTGAACACATTTTATAAGAGATTATAAACCTGTAAATAACTCATGAAAGAATAAAGATACATTAAAACCAAGCCCACCATTTTTTTTTTTTATGAAATTCTCAATAAGTTTGATGTCGCATGACCCACTTCCCATTGAAAAAAAATAAAGTTGGATCCAACATGGCTGACTTCAAAATGGTTGCCATATTCACCACCCATCTGGAAAAGTTTTCCCCCTCCCATATACTAATGTGCCACCAACAGGAAGTTGATATCCCCAACCATTCCCATTTTATTTACCATATTTTTCGGATTATCCTCACTTTTGTTCCCCCAAATTTTTGGGGGGGTGCATTTTATAATCCAAATGTATGGCTTATATACTGCAGGGGAGGGTGGTGGCAGTTTGAGTGGTGTGTGGGGCTGGGATGGGCTGGCTGCAGGCTGCAGAAGGCAGCGGGAAGTCACGTGCTCCCATTCATTAGCCTCAAATAATATGCATTGCACCCACTGTCCATCACCTCGGTGCTGAAAACGCACCACGGTGATGGACTGGGGGACGGCGCATATTACATTGCCTGCACCCCCCCCCCTTCCTGTGATTGCACATGCCTCCCTCCCCTCTTGCTGGATATGCCCCCCCCCCAATACTGCTGCCCATAATAAAATAACCAAGTTACTTACCCTTTCGAGCGGTATCCTCCGTGTCTCCCTCCTTGCCGCTGTGCCCGCACTTCCTGATTCTTCTCGGGGAGCCGGTCATGTGATTGGGCGCGCAGAGTTGATGTCACTCTGCTGTGCCAATCACATGACCGGCTCCCCAAGAAGAATCCGGAAGTGCGGGAGCAGCTGCAAGGAGGGAGACACGGAGGACACTTCTGGAAAGGGTAAGTAACATGGCTGTTATTTTATTATGGGCAGCACGGGGGGGGGACGTGTGCCATCATAGGGGGTTGTGTGCCAGCCACAACTTTGTATGTATGTATGTATGTATGTATATGTATATGTATATGTGTATATATATATATATATATATATATATATATATATATATATATATATACATACATACATACATACATACATACATACATACATACATACATACATACACAGTACAGACTGAAAGTTTGGACACACCTTCTCATTCAAAGAGTTGTCTCATGACTATGAAAATTGTAGTTTCACACTGAAGGCGTCAAAACTATGAATTAACACATGTGGAATTATATACTTAACAAAAAAGTGTGAAACAACTGAAAATATGTCTTGTATTCTAGGTTCTTCAAAGTAGCCACCTTTTTGCTGTGATTACTGCTTTGCACACTCTTGGCATTCTGTTGATGAGCTTCAAGAGGTAGTCAATGGAAATGGTTTTCACTTCACAGGTGTGCCCTGTTAGGTTTAATAAGTGGGATTTCTTGCCTTATAAATGGGGTTGGAACCATCAGTTGTGTTGTGCAGAAGTCTGGTGGATAGTCCTACTGAATAGACTGTTAGCTGCTTTTTTCTTGCCATAATACAAATTCTAAGTAAAGAAAAACGAGTGGCCATCATTACTTTATGAAATGACAGTCAGTCAGTCGAAAAATTGAGAAAACTTTGAAAGTGTCCCCAAGTGCAGTTGCAAAATCATCAAGCGCTACAAAGAAACTGGCTCACATGAGGACCGCTCCAGGAAAGGAAGACCAAGAGTCATCTCTGCTGCAGAGGATAAGTTCATCCGAGTCACCAGCCTCAGAATCGCAGCTTAACAGCAGCCAGATTAGAGACCAGGTCAATGCCACACAGAGTTCTAGCAGCAGACACATCTCTACAACAACTGTTAAGTGGAGACTTTGTGCAGCAGGCCTTCATGGTAAATTAGCTGCTAGGAAACCATTGCTAAGGACAGGCAACAAGCAGAAGAGACTTGTTTGGGCTAAAGAACCAAAGGAATGAACATTAGACCAGTGGAAATCTGTGCTTTGGTCTGATGAGTCCAAATTTGAGATCTCTGGTTCCAACCACCATGTCGCCATGTGCGACGCAGAAAAGGTGAACAGATGGACTCTACATGCCTGGTTCCCGCCGTGAAGCATAGAGGAGGAGGTGATGGGGTGCTACGCCAGATGACCTGGCCTCCACAGTCACCAGACCTGAACCCAATCGAGGTGGTTTGGGGTGAGCTGGACCGCAGAGTAAAGGCAAAAGGGCCAACAAGTGCTAAGCATCTTTGGGAACTCCTTCAAGACTGTTGGAAGACCATTTCCATTGACCACCTCTTGAAGCTCATCAAGAGAATGCCAAGAGTGTGCAAAGCCGTAATCATAGCAAAAAGGTGGCTACTTTGAAGAACTAGAATATAAGACATATTTTCCGTTGTTTCACACTTTTTTGTTAAGTATATAATTCCACATGTGTTAATTCATAGACTTGATGCCTTCAGTGTGAATCAACAATTTTCATAGGCATGAAAATAAAGAAAACTCTTTGAATGAGAAGGTGTGTCCAAACTTTTGGTCTGTACTGTATATAATTATTTTTTTCTCTTTTCCTTCGCCAAATTTGGGGTACGTCTTATAATGAGGTGCGTGTTATAAAGCGAAAAATATGGAAGGTGCATCCATATAAATGGCCCGCCTGTAGATTGTTCTGGCTTTTGTTCTCTTGGAAGTTTTGTATATAGATGGTAACTTTGTTTCTTTCATATGATATACGGTAACAAATGTCATGGTTTCATGTCTGAAGAACGATTCTTCACACTATCCTCTGTCTTTCTTAGGTTGTGACATACAGGATGCTGAAGTGCACAGTTTGGTATGAACATACACGATGGCTGCAGCGGATGGTTTGGATCAAGACATTCCATTGTTTCACCTTCTAAATTCTGGCTAAGTGTCTAGTTGGATTCTTGTCATTTGTATGCTTTGCAAATAGCTATAATGGCAGTTTTGTCTTTGATGACTCAGAAGCGATCATTAACAATAAGGTGAGTGCCAGAAGATGTGTAATTCCTGCAGCTGGGACACTGAGAGTGAAGACCTTGCCTACCTTTTATACCATTCTCTAATCTCCATAGAAATACATCTTATTGATTTTTCAAATGGAATTGTTGTAAGATGCCAACAGATAGAAGGGGAGCTTCCCTAGTATAGCAGGTGTAAAGTTTGGAGAAAGAGAGATAAGAAACTTAACTTTTTTTTTCTCTGCATGGTTTTCACTGGTCTTTCTGGGTTCATCTACAGGTAATTAGCATTCTGAACCTGCCCGACACCTGCACGTTAAACCCCACTGCCGGAGGAAAATGGCTTTAATTCACCCGCAGCATTCTGGTTTGTCATGGAGGCAGCCCAGCATGGGTTCACTCACCTCTCTGTTATTGGAGAGGCGCAGTTACACAGAGCGGTGACTGAACCAACGCCGGCTCCTCTCTGTGCTCTCTCCTTTGAGCTGTCTTCCCCCCGGTGCATGCTCCTCCCTGCGCTGTCTTCTTCCCTCGTATACTCTCTTGTTTGAGCTGTCTCCCCCTGTATGCTCTCTCTTTCTGTGACATGCTTGAACATGTTTTTTTGATGGTCCATGACATACTTTAACGTTTTTGTTTTGGGGTTTTTTTGTGGGCGTTTTCATTATTTTTTTTAAATTCTACTTCTCACCATTTGACAGATGCTGTGGTGCAGTTCACAAATTCACAGCCCGCTGGCACATCGCATTGTTGACTGATTAGCTGCCATGCGCTCCTTGAGTTCGCACACGCGCAGTTAATGTGACTGCCATCATCTGCCTGTACAAAGATGGCAGCCTGAGTTATCGTGCCTGTGCGTGGGTTCGCGCAAGCGCAGTAATTGCGGCATTCGTGATCCCGGGGGCAGGTGTGCGAAAAGATCCCATTGGTGGTACTGCACAAGGGGCTGGTACCACCAGAAGGTGCCATATTGGAATACCCATCACTTGAGTGTCCCAATATGGCTTCTGGCGGCGCAGTGGCGGCTGAGATACCGCCTTATGCAGACGGACGTGGATGACGGCTGTGAGTAGGTAAGTATATTATAGAAGTTATTTAAAAGCTCTTTTTTCTCTCTCCATGTTTTAGTTTCCAAGACGAGAAAACAAGTAATGTTTGACTAAAACATCAAAATAAAGTTTGTTCTTGTCCTGTAGAATATGAAAACATTCTAGTCTTAAAAGAGCATTAATGACTTTTCATAGCTTTCTGTTTAGATTGACCTCTATCTGCAGAAGCACATTATAATACTGAGACATTGCTTATAAAATTCCACTTGGCATCTGGAATCTATTGTTTCCATCCATGGTAATGTTTAGTGACTGTGGTACTTCAGTGACATGAATTACTCAATTATTTACCCCAACCAAGTTCATGTTTTGTAAACCATCTGGAAAATGTTGGCACATGCTTGATCCCTGTTAATTGCGTCTACAAATTATGTGTGTTTTCAAGCAAACAGTATTGTTTAGATAAATACAGAATTCTTAAGGCAAATTGTCACATTTTTTTAGTATTTGTAGTGAAATAGTTTTACTATGTAGATGAGCACAGATGCATGTAATAAAGCAATCTTGGCTATGATAACATAGCTGCTTATAGAAGTTTGCACACCGCATTTTGATCGCCATTGAAGTCATATCATGATCACTTTTTATGTCTTATATTTAGGATCTCCGAGGAGAGACTACAATTGGGGATATTTGGCTTCATGATTTTTGGGGCACCAAACTCAGTAGCAATGCAAGTCATAAGTCCTACAGACCACTCACAGTCTTAACATTCAGGTAAGGTATACACTTTAAAACTTGAAGTCAATCCTTTTGGCATCTCTGGACCACGTTGGAAGAAGAGTTGTCTTGGCCATATATTAAATCTACAAAACTAATAAAAGCTCATGAGCAAAAAAAAAAAAAAAAAATATATATATATATATATAATATATACCGTATATACTCGTGTATAAGCCGACCCGTGTATAAGCCGACCCCCCCCTACTTTTGCCCCCAAAACCTGGGAAAACCTATTGACTCGTGTATAAGCCGAGGGTGGACCCCAGCACAGGTATACAGCCCCCAGCAGTGTGGTATACAGCAGCCTCCCCAGTGGTATATACAGACCCCAGTGGTAATACAGCAGCCCCCAGGGGCTATACAGCAGCCCCCAGGGGCTATACAGCAGCCCCCAGGGGGTACCCAGCAGCCCCAAATGCTGGCACTCACCCCCCCCTTGCAAGGGCCCCCCCCCCCCCAGGGCGCTTCTCTTACCATCCCGGTCTTCTGATCCGCGCAGCTCCTCGGTGCTGCGTCCTCCCAGCTCCCGTCCTGCTACATCCAGGATCCCCGGCCGTCGCACGATGACGTCATCGCGCGACGGCCGGAGATCCCGGATGTAGCAGGACGGAGCACCGAGGACGCAGCACCGAGGAGCGGCGCGGATCAGAAGACTGGGATGGTAATATAAGCGCCCGGGGGGCCCTTGCAAGGGGGGTGCGTGCCAGCATTTGGGGGCATATGCACTGCTTCCCCCTGCCGCTGATTGACAGGGGGAAGCAGTGCATATATAATGAGCGGCCCCACGTGACGGGGCCGCTCATACAGCAGCCTCCCCCCGCCTCCTCCAGCCTCCCCAGCCCCGACTACCGTATTGACTCGTGTATAAGCCGAGGGGGAGACTTTTCAGCCCAAATTTTGGGCTGAAAAACTCGGATTATACACAAGTATATACGGTATATATAATATATACACAATGTTTTACAAACAGTTAAAACATGATATGAAAAATAAAGGGTCTGGAGTGGGTTGGTCACTCCCATAAATATAGTAATCTCAAGATATAATTTTTTACACATACCGAATCTAATGCACCTATTAAATGCTGAGCAGGAAAATTATAAAAATACAACAGTTATTAAATTTAGTTGATTAATAAGTCTAAAACATATTTGGACATTATATAATTAATGTTATAATAATCTTTGCTAAAAAATATAATAACATTTCATGCTCAGTAAACATATCTAGCAAAGTGCATAATGCTTAAAATTAGAATATCTGCTTATCACAACTCAAATACAGTCGACATACTGTAACATTGTTCCCATATAATTGTAGTAAGAACCAACCCACAGTCGGGCACCTCTACACTCGACATGCATTTCACCATAGCTCCTTACAAGGGGCGGATGAGATGGTGCCTGACTGTGGGTTAGTACTCTCCTCTTACTGAAACATTGTTCCCATATAATGGTAGTATTTTGCACGGCTATATTTACTGAACATGAGAGCTGTGACATGATGCACGTTGCAAATATGCCATTAATAAAGAATGTTATGACTTTAATTATATAATGTCCAAATGTGTTTTAGAGTAATAATTCTATTCAATTTGTTTTTTTATATAACTTAGGCCCCTTTCACATCAGCGTTTTACGCTGATCGCGGCTGATGCAGCGGATTTGCCACATCTGCCGCCTAAGGGTATGTGCACATCAGTCTTTTTGTGGCTGCTTTTGGACGTTTTCCGTCTGCGTTTTCCGCTCAGTTTTATGTTAATTTATGTTAATCCTACCCTCCGGTTGGATTAACATGCTAGTCAATGGAGTTTAGAAAACGCTGTGTACATTACAACGTTTATCTTCTGGTCGTTTTCAGTGAAATCTGGGTTTTTCCACCGGATTCCAAATATAGAGCAAGTGACTTCTTTCCTCAGTTTTTCCAGCGGTTCCAGCTGATCAAGTGCACAAAAAACTCAGTTTTAAAACCGCTCAGAAAAACCGCCGACAAAACCGAGCAAAAAACGAGCAAAAAACGAGGGACACTGCTGAGCACAGAAAACTCAGTTTCTGCCAGTGTCCACCGGTTCCCGGTCGGTCTGCAGAAATGCAGAACCGACTGATGTGCACATAGCCTAAGGGCCCTTTCACATCAGCGGTAAGCGCTGATCATGGCAGTGGCGGTGAAAAAAATGCAAATGCAGCGGTTACCGCATAACGGCCGCACTTGCAGTTCACCTGCGGCAAGCCCCATGCAATGTCTATGTGGCTTGCGGCAAGTGTGGTATAGTTGCGGTTCCGGCAGATGCGGCCGCGAAAAAAACGCGGTCAGCCGCGTTTTTTTCGCGGCCGCAAGTGCCGAAACCGCACTTGCCGCACACTTACCGCAAGCCCCATAGACATTGCATGGGGCTTGCCGCAAGTGAACCGCAACTGGGCCGTTATGCGGTAACCGCGGCATTTGCGTTTTTTTTCACCGCAACTGCCACGATCAGCGCTTACCTCTGATGTGAAAAGGCCCTTACCGTCACACTTGCGGTTCACCTGTGGCAAGCCCCATGAAGTGTCTATGGGGCTTGCGGCAGGTGCGGTATAGTTGCAGTTTCGGCACTTGCAGCAGGTGCGGCGTTTTTTTTTCGCGGCCGCAAGTGCTGAAACCGCAACTATACCGCATTTGCCGCACCTGCCGCAAGCCCCATAGACATTGCATGGGGCTTGCCGCAGGTGAACCACAAGTGTGACGGTTAGGCAGCAGATGCTGTAAATCCGCCGCTATCAACGTAAAACGCTGATGTGAAAGGGGCCTTAGCTATATAACAGTTGAGGTGTGTCTTGTCAACTGGGTCCCTGACTTCCTTCCTACCCATTTTCTGGCTCATTTTGGATTCATTTTTGTGGGCTATCTGATACCTGCGAGCATTAGAGAATGTAGGCCTATATGGGGCAAGGAAAGGTGTTTTCCATTAGCAATCTCTGCCCGATTGAAAAAAGGTTAACTCTTCAAGTATGAATTAGAAGGCTGACATCAGAAAGTAATAGCATATATGGACACTGGATAACTAGATGGGGAAAGGTACATTACATAGGGGGTGAACCCATATCAATTTATTCATAAATGTAGTACTCATTCCTATTAGTACAACGCTAACCACAATTTAGATCAGTACAAAGAGTGGCACTATTTAAAGACAAAATATAAAATTTATAACTAAGCTAAAAGAAAAAGACAACTTAGCATTATCAATGCACATTCATAATCCACCCAGTTACCAACGTTGAGGTGTGTCTTGTCACAGGTAGGAAGGAAGTCAGGGATCCAGTTGACAAGACACACCTCAACGTTGGTAACTGGGTGGATTATGAATGTGCATTGATAATGCTAAGTTGTCTTTTTCTTTTAGCTTAATTATAAATTTTATATTTTGTCTTTAATCAGTGCCGCTCTTTGTACTTACCACTATGTCCAGTAGTTGGGCTGCATGCTGCCTGTGGTTTGGCCATTCCTGCTTTAAAGCATGACACCGACCTATAATCTATAATCGTATATAATCACCATTTTAAAGGGAACTTTTCACTTCATGCTACCCCCCCTGACCTTTCACTAGCTGTCCCTACACCTTCCTAGCTGCTCCCTAACCATCCATCTCTGCTGTAAATCCGCCCTATAAAGATGTTTAAAAATGACTTATACCTTACAGGCCGTCGCTCAGCCAGGAGACTGGAAAGGCGGCTCCATTCTCCCCTCCTCGCTGCATCACTGCATGCCCCGCTGGGCGTCATTATTCTTTCTTGATCTCCTCCTCTGTTGGAATCTCCCACCCTCCTCTCCTCCTCCCATGATGCATCGGCCCGGTGCATTCTAGGGCTTAATCACGTGTTACGGCGCCGGCTTCTATATGAGCACTGCATTATGATACAATAATCAAGATATTTAGATAAAATATAAAAATAATTCATAATAATAAAATGAAGCACATTCTGCATTGAACTACTGTACCCAATGTATTACATATATTAGGGGTGGGTCAATTTTCTACCGACTCCACCAAAATGGACTCCGACTCCACAGCCCTGCAGCAAAGCACAGAATAAACTACAGCCCATATTTGCAAACTTCTGCTTCCATAAATAAAAATGCAGTCCTATGAGGAAAAAACATCCCTGTGATTAAATGTAAAAGCAAAATCCAATCTGACATGTTAATATCCAATATTGTCTCACTAGACCATTAATATACTCCTCTAACAGGGGCGTAACTACAACTGGTTGCGATAGCACCCAGGCCCTGCAGCCTAGGGGGGTCCCAGAGGTCCCTTTGGCCTATATAAAAAGACTAATAATATTATAGATTTGCAATAATTGGGGGGCCCCGTTGTAGCCTTGGCATCGTGGCCCCTGAGCCTGAAGTTACGCCACTGTCCTCTAACGACGTGTTGCTGAACTGTTTTAGAAACCTCCATGCGCGGGGACATCAAAACTACACTGCATCCAGACTTTTGCATCCTGACTCCTTATTTAAGTGTGTTTCCATGTTTTCACCGATAAACGAGTTTTTAAGTTATTCAGTATTAATTATAGTAAAGAAGAGGGGATAACTTTATTTATTCTTGTTATAGTTTAATGGTTAAAAAGCACATAGTGACAATTAGTGTATGGTGCAAACAGTGCTTAAAAGACTTCCCACCCCCAATGACAAACTACATAAACTACCCACGAGGTGGTGTCTAGACCGAGGTCTAAGGTTTGGATGACGTCACGATATGGTCAAAAAGGGGTTTTAGATGCGGTCACCTGAGGGCCCCCCGACACACTGCGCGTCTAAGGGTGGTCACCAAGGTTCCTACATATGGTCAATTACTGGTCAAAGTGCCGTTGTCCTCCTGTTTCAAGGTCCAACCTAGTCCCCAAAATCCAAAAACCACTCAAGTGGTGTTGGTCAGATTCAAGTTATACAGAACAGTGATATGATCTGTTAGCAAAGAGGATTTGCCCTCCTCTTTGCTAACAGATCATATCACTGTTCTGTATAACTTGAATCTGACCAACACCACTTGAGTGGTTTTTGGATTTTGGGGACTAGGTTGGACCTTGAAACAGGAGGACAATGGCACTTTGACCAGTAATTGACCATATGTAGGAGCCTTGGTGACCACCCTTAGACGCGCAGTGTGTCGGGGGGGCCCTCAGGTGACCGCATCCAAAACCCCTTTTTGACCATATCGTGACGTCATCCAAACCTTAGACCTCGGTCTAGACACCACCTCGTGGGTAGTTTATGTAGTTTGTCATTGGGGGTGGGAAGTCTTTTAGGCACTGTTTGCACCATACACTAATTGTCACTATGTGCTTTTTAACCATTAAACTATAACAAGAATAAATAAAGTTATCCCCTCTTCTTTACTGTGTTTCCATGTTGATAAATAGGTGCTCAGTAATACAAAGTGCTATCATCATTGCTTTGTCAATATGAAATGATGTAATGTGTGAAATCATGTGATCCAGTGAAACTTCCTTGTAATATATGGTTAATTTTCTGTTCTTTGTTATGTTTTGCAGAGTCAGTTATGCCCTTGCTGGAGGTTTGCACCCAGTTGGCTTTCATGTAATCAACATTATATTGCATTGCATGGTGTCTGTCCTGATGTTTGATGTGTTTTCACTACTGTTCGGTGGCAAAACATGTGACAAGGGAAAAAAAATGTTATATGCCCCCAAGGCAGCATTTCTTAGTGCTTTGTTGTTTGCCGTGCATCCAGTACATACAGAATGTGTAAGTATATTATTCTTCTCTTATAGTTACATACTATGGTTGAAAAAAAGACTTCTGTCCATCAATTTCATCAGAGGGATGAGAAAGGATAAAGGGAATGAAATATGGGTACATCCATAATACATAAGCCAGTCTGGCCTAAAGAGTAGGATTTTGACTCATGATTCCATGTGTTGAGCGATCGTGGTCCACATTCAGAACAAGAATTTTATACCTGAACATATATATTTGTTATTTTCTCTTTAAAAAAAGCATCCAAGCCCTTTATTGATATCATTGACTGTTACTGCTGTGACCAGCTCTTACATTGGGCTGTTCTATAAAGAAATAGATCTCGGATTAGAGATGGCTTGAATCCTTTAGATACTGAACCTTTTTTTGTGTGTGCGCGTCCCTGGGGCATCCTGTCATGTGACTGGAACATGCAGTGATGACCTCACTGTGCAGTGCCGATCACATGACAGGATGCCCCAGGGACAGACAGACAGGAATAGAGAGTGATGCGGTTGCAGAGATGGAGGGGACGGTTGACAAGTATGCACACCGTTTATTATTTTAGTGTGTGCAGCAGCAGGGGGACCATATCCAATAATGGGGTCTGCAATATCCCAGGATGGGGACCATATCCAGGGATGGGGGGGTGCAATATCCCAAGTTGTGGGGTCAGTATATTTAGTGTACTGTAATATGCACTGCCTCCCACTCAGTGCCAGCTTCAGCACTGAGAGGTGATGGACAGCGGGATGCAGTGAACATTACAGTACACTAATGAGCGGGAACACGTGATCACTGGCTGTCTCTGCAGCCCCTGCCAGCCTCCTCCAGCTGCTCCAATGCCACCCACCCCTCCAGCACAGCCCACACAGCACCACAGCCCCCATATATTTGGACCATAAGACACTTTTCTCCACTTTAGCCCGCAATCTGAGGGAAAAAAAGTGGTCCAAAAATATGGCACTTATACAGTCCTAGAGGAATTGTTTCTTATAAAAACGCATACCTGCAGTATTGATTTCACTTATTTAGTTTTTCAGAAAAAAATTATTATACTTAATAGGTGGATAGGCTCCCTGGTGTGGTCAAAGGATAAGTGCACCTACACCTCAATCAGCATGCTAGGCACCACCCCTTAGTTTGATTGACAGGGCTGTGTGAATTGAATCTCCAGCCCTGCACGTCCGCTATGACATATGCATACACACACGTGCTAATTAATTAAGACTGACCTCTTAATGAATCTGTTCATTGGAATACAGTGCACCTAATTAATGAAGTAGGCATATCGGTTAACGATCATGTGCACTACCGCCAGAAATGTAGGTTAAAGTGTATGTAACTTATCATGAATTAGATGGCATGTGTAGCCATGCCCTGTCCTGCCCATGCTGTGCCGCTATTTGCATAGTTTTTTCTGGCATTTAAAGCACCAAATAAGGCATTCTTGTTGTGGAATTGTCAAGTATGCAAAAATATTGTGACATTTTAAGGTGTTTTGCTCCACAATTCTGGCTTAAACATCCTAATGAATTGCCCTACAGTGTCAATGCAGGTACTCTCTCATCTCTCTTCTGTGTGCAGTAGCCATTCGCTGCACACAGGATCACAGTAATAAGCAGCTCCTGCAGCCAAGACAGGAATGAGAGCTCACCCACGCTAACACTGTGTGTGTGCACTCATTGGGCTTTAGAAGTCAGTGTGGAGGTGCAGGGTTGGGGAATCATTTCAGGCAGGGCTCTCTGTGCACTGGGAGTGCTGTTATTGAAGCTCAGCAGAGGTGCACAACACTGATATAGAGGCGGAATGGTGCAGTTATTTTTTGGCGGTGAAATCTACATTGAAGTATGAGTTTTATAGGGGCTAACTATCCAACGGGACTTATAATACTATAGTTTACAGACTCCTAAACTAAATTTTCTTATGTAAAGTTGTTTTTTTTTTTTCTTTCTTTCTGTAAATAATAATAATAATTTATTCATTTATATAGCGCTATTAATTCCATAGCACTTTACATGCAGGTTATGAATGCTGAGTTGTTGGCATTAGTCAGGATAGGGGGAGAAATGGCCACTGTTATTCGAAACAGTTGAAACTACTAAGTATTTGTAAAACCGGTTCTCTCTTGATAGATTTTATTTTTGTTCATTATCACAAAATGTGGTCAATTAGAAATGTTTTATTTTAGTTTCCTGAAATTAAAGAGAGAGTGAAAGAGCTCACGAGTCCAAGTGTATTGAATTTCTGCTGATGAATGGAGATTGTTAAACTTCCAAAAAGATTATGCAGCCATTGTTACATGGAAAAGAAGCATAAATACTGCAACCTTCCTGATGAAAGAGATTAATGATGTATGCAGTTATGTGGAATTTGGTGATATACAGTGCCTACAAGTAGTCTTCAACCCCCTGCAGATTTAGGTGGTTTGATAAGATGCAAATAAGTTAGAGCCTTCAAACTGCAAACGAGAGTAGGATTTATTAACAGAAGCATAAATCTTACAAACCAAAAAGTTATGTTGCTCAGTTGAATTATAATAAATTTTAAACATAAAAGTGTGGGTCAATTATTATTCAACCCCTAGGTTTAATATTTTGTGGAATAACCCTTGTTTGCAATTACAGCTAATAATCGTCTTTTATAAGACCTGATCAGGCCGGCACAGGTCTCTGGAGTTATCTTGGCCCACTCCTCCATGCAGATCTTCTCCAAGTTATCTAGGTTCTTTGGGTGTCTCATGTGGACTTTAGTCTTGAGCTCCTTCCACAAGTTTTCAATTGGGTTAAGGTCAGAAGACTGACTAGGCCACTCCATCACCTTGATTTTTTCCCTCTTGAACCAGGCCTTGGTTTTCTTGGCTGTGTGCTTTGGGTCGTTGTCTTGTTGGAAGATGAAATTACGACCCATCTTAAGATCCTTGATGGAGGAGCGGAGGTTCTTGGCCAAAATCTCCAGGTAGGCCGTGCTATCCATCTTCCCATGGATGCGGACCAGATGGCCAGGCCCCTTGGCTGAGAAACAGCCCCACAGCATGATGCTGCCACCACCATGCTTGACTGTAGGGATGGTATTCTTGGCGTCGTATGCAGTGCCATCCAGTCTCCAAACGTCACGTGTGTGGTTGGCACCAAAGATCTCAATCTTGGTCTCATCAAACCATAGAACCTTGAACCAGTCTGTCTGAGAGTCCTCCAAGTGATCATGAGCAAACTGTAGACGAGCCTTGACATGACGCTTTGAAAGTAAAGGTACCTTACGGGCTCGTCTGGAACGGAGACCATTGCGGTGGAGTACGTTACTTATGGTATTGACTGAAACCAATGTTCCCACTGCCATGAGATCTTCCCGGAGCTCCTTCCTTGTTGTCCTTGGGTTAGCCTTGACTCTTCGGACAAGCCTGGCCTCGGCACGGGAGGAAACTTTCAAAGGCTGTCCACGCCGTGGAAGGCTAACAGTAGTTCCATAAGCCTTCCACTTCCGGATGATGCTCCCAACAGTGGAGACAGGTAGGCCCAACTCCTTGGAAAGGGTTTTGTACCCCTTGCCAGCCTTGTGACCCTCCACGATCTTGTCTCTAATGGCCTTGGAATGCTCCTTTGTCTTTCCCATGTTGACCATGTATGAGTGCTGTTCACAAGGTTGGGGAGGGTCTTAAATAGTCAGAAAAGGCTGGCAAAAGAGATAATTAATCCACACATGTGAAGCTCATTGTTCTTTGTGTCTGAACTACTTCTTAATACTTTAGGGGGACCAAACAGAATCTGGTGGTTTGAGGGGTTTGAATAATAAATGACCCTCTGAATTAACTTTTAACGCTTTAAAAAAAAAAAAATAAATAATTAAAAAATCTTTTTGGCTGCAGTGCATTTCCCACTTCCAGGCTGATCTACAGTCCAAATGTCACAATGCCAAGTTAATTCTGCATGTGTCAACCAGCTAAATCTGCAGGGGATTGAAGACTACTTGTAGGCACTGTATTATGTAAATTGTATTGAATCCACGCAGATTATCCATGGCTATTTGTACTTAATCCAGAGGCACTGTCTCCAGGACATGGTGTCTCCTCTCCTGCGGGAAAGCTGGTGATCTCCGCATGTGAACATAGCAGCTTGTACCCGCTTTCAATGTTCGGGGCGCAGCAGCTTTTATCTGCATTCACCCGCTGAGTTCACCTCTGACTCCTCAGCAATAAATTGACCTACTTGCAGCCAGGAAGACACCCCATGGGTCAGTTTACGCTGCAGAGAAAACAAGCACAGTGGTCATGGGATTTCTCTAAGTCCCATCACTCTGCTTATACTGTACACAGATATATGGAAAAACCTAAGCAAATTAATTTATTATAAGCAAATATTTTAGGGCATCTCTACAAATAATACATGCAAAAATACCAAAAAGGTTATTAGCCATTCTTGATGCACAGGAAAAAATATCCACCAAACCTATATATACTAGATGGTGGCTCGATTCTAACGCATCGGGTATTCTAGAATATGTATGTAGTTTATTTATGAAGATTTAAGAGCGTGGTTCAAATCCCGCGGCAATTCGCGGCCTGACTGCGCCTGTCGCTGATTGGTTGCACCTGCAATATATCAGCACGTGTGACACACTCACCAGCGATCAGTAAGGTACCATCACACTTAGCGATGCTCCAGCGATCCCTACCAGGTCGTATTGTTGTAGAGTTTGCTGGAGCGTTGCTAAGTGTGACGGATACCCGCATTCTGACACGATCAGCGATCTCGCAGTGTGGGCCTGGTCGCTGCTGCGTGTCACATTGAGCGAGATCGCTAGCACCAGTCGGCGTACTTCAGCGCTCCAGTGATCTTTACCAGGTCGTATTGTTGTTGGGATCGCTGGAGCGTCGCCAAGTGTGACGGTACCCCCATTCTGACATGATCATCAATCTCACAGCGGGGGCCTGGTCGCTGCTGTGTGTCACACTGAGTGAGATCGCTAGTGCCAGTCGGGGTAATTCCGCTGTGAGCAGCCGGGAGTTGACCGGCTAGCATAGGTCATCTCCTGGCTGTGTTGCCACTGACCTCCGTGCGGCAGGAGATGACCCGCCGCTACCGTTGGGAGATCAGCGGCTAGCGCCGTTGATCTCCCAACGGTAGCGGTGGCGTTCGTGGTTCAATTCACGGCTAGACTGCGCCTGTTGCATATGTGCACTGTATAAATATTGTGTTGGTTCAAGTGATTAGTGGTGTGGAAAAAAAAAAAAAAAATATATATATATATTATACACCATGTTCCAAATTATTATGCAAATTTGTTTTATTCATAATATATTTGAGATTTTCACAGTAAAAACAATAGAAAAACCAGTACAATGTCCAGGTGCAATTTTTTAATTTAGTTTTTTTTTTTTTTTACCATTGATGGTATTGTGTCTCAGACTGGTTTCACACTGCAGTTTTTTCCCTGATCAGGTTCGATCAGTTTGTGTGGCACAACCAGGAGAGGAACTTGCAGAGAAAAAGTATAATTGAAAGATTGACATCTGTGCTGAGTTTTGGACCTGATCAGGGAAAATATTTAGTGTGAAAACAGCCTCAGACCTCGTGCACATGCTGAGTATTTGATGAGTTTTTTACCTCAGGAATTGTAGACAATACCAGGAGTGGAGCAATCAGAGGAAGAGTCTAATAGAAACACGTCACCACTTCTTTATTTAATCATCTACTCCTGGTTTTGGCTACAAATCCTGAGGTAAAAAACTCATCAAATACTCAGCCTGTGCATGTGGCCTCAGGGTACTTTGGATCACTGAAATCAATGTCCGATACTGTGATAATTAGTTTGGCAGGTGAGTCCAATAAAAGGAAACATGGATGTTCCACAATATTAAGCAGGCCACAGTTTTCAAGTAACGTGGGAAAGAAAAAGTATCCCTCTGCTGCTGAAAAGCAACAAACAGTGCAATACCTTGAACAAGGGATGATAACATTAGGTACTGCATGAAAACTTAAGTGTGATCATCATACTGTGAAGAGATTTGTGGCTGATTCTCAGCACAGACGTGTTTGTGCAGATAAAGGCAGAATGAGGAAGGTTTCTGTCAGGCAAATTCATTGGATTAAGAGAGCAGCTGCTAAAAAGGCCAAACAAACCAGCAAACAGATATTTGAAGCTGCTGGTGCCTCTGGAGTCCCTCGAACCTCAAGTGTAGGATCCTTCAAAGGCTTGCTGTGGTGCAGAAATCTACTATAAACCCCTAAACAGTGCTCACAAGCTGAAACTGTTGCAGTGGGCCTAGACATACATGAAGAATAATTTTTAAACAGTCTTGTTTACTGATGAGTGCCGAGCAATCCTGGATGGTCCAGATGGATGGAGTAGTGGATGGTTGGAGGATGGCCACCATGTCCCAACAAGGCTGCGATGTCAGCAAGGAGGTGGAGGCGTCATGTTTTGGGCCGCAATCATTGGGAAACAGCTGATAGGCCCCTTTAAGGTTCCTGAAGGTGTGAAAATGACCTCTGCAAATTATATAGAGTTTCTCACTGAGAACTTTCTTCCATGGTACAAAAAGCAAAAACTTTCCTTCAGGAGCAAAATCATCTTCATGCATGACCATGCACCATCTCGTGCTGCAAGGAATATCTCTGTGTCATTGAGCATAAAAGGAAATAAACCCACGGTGTGGCCACCATCTTCCCTTGTCCTCAACCCTATAGAGAAGTATAATCAAGCAAAAAATCTATGAGGGTGGAAGGCAGTTCACATCAAAACAGCCGCTCTGGGAGGCTTTTCTGACATCATGCAAAGAAATACAAGCAGAAACTCTCTAGAAACTCAAAGGTTCAATGGATGCAAGAATTGTGAAGGTGATATCAAAGAAGGGTTCCTATGTTAACAAATAACTTGGCCTGTTAGGATGTTTTGGAGTTAAATAGCTTTTTATTTCAGTGAATGTGACCTCCTAATGCTGCAAAGTCAACAAATGAGCATTTCACTTCTTTCAACACATCAAATGTTTAGAAACTCTACTGTGCCTAATAATTTGGAACAGTGCATTTAGAGTTTTCTTAAATTTTGAAGATTATACTGTGATCATTGGGAGGTTTCTTCAATAAAATTCAATGTATAATCTAACGGGTGATGACTTTTTTTTTTTTTAAATTGTTTTTTTGCAACAGCTATTTCAGTGTGATATATGTAATAACTGATGGACACAATAATATTTCAGGTTTGAAATGAGGTTTATTGTAGTAACCAAAAATGTGAAATATGCATTATTTCCAAATTTGACAGATGCCAAAGTATGGGCACCCTTCTGGTTTTCATGATCTGAATACTCCTAACTACTTTTTACTGACTTACTGAAGCACTAAATTGGTTTGGTAACCTCATTGAGCTTTGTACTTCATAGCCCGGTGTATCCATTCATGAGAAAAGCTATTTCAGGTGTCCACTTACAAGTTGTTCTCCTAGTTGCATCTTCTCTGAAGCTCTCAAATTATCTGAAAAAAAAGATTGTTCAGCATAGTTGTTCAGGGGAAGGATACAAAAAGTTGTCTCTGAGATTTAACCTGTCAGTTTCCACTGTGTGGAACATAGTAAGGAAATGGAAGACCACAGGGACAGTTCTTGTAAAGGCCAGAAGTGGCAGGCCAACAAAAATATCAGTAAGGCAGAGAAGAAGAATGGTGAGAACAGTCAAGAACAATCCACAGACCACCTCCCAAGACCTGCAGCATCATCTTGCTGCAGATGGTGTCACTGTGCATCGCTCAACAATACAGCGCACACTGCACAAGGAGAAGCTGTATGAGAGAGTGATGCGAAAGAAGCCGTTTCTGCATGCACGCCACAAACGAGTCGCCTGAGGTATGCAAAAGCACATTTGGACAAGCCAGTTTCATTTTGGAAGAAGGTCCTGTGGACTGATAAAACAAAGATTGAGTTGTTTGGCCATACAACAAGGCGTTATGCATGGTGCCACAAAAACACAGCATTCCAAGAAAAACACTTGCTGCCCACTGTCAAATTTGGGGGAGCGTCCATCATGCTTTGGGGCTGTGTGGCCAATGACGGCACTGGGAATCTTGTTAAAGTTGAGGGTCGCATGGATTCCATTCAGTATCAGCAGATTCTTGAGAATAATGTTCAAGAATCAGTGTCAAAGTTGAAGTTACACCGGGGATGGATCTTTCAGCAAGACAATGATCCAAAACACCGCTCCAAATCTACTCAGGCGTTCATAAAGAGGAACAATTACAATGTTCTGGAATGGCCACCCCTGTCCCCAGACCTGAATATCATTGAACATCTGTGGGATGTTTTAAAGCAGGCTGTCCATGCTCGGCGACCATCAAACTTGACTGAACAGGAATTGTTTTGTAAAGAGTAATGGTCAAAAATACCTTCATCCAGGATCTCATTAACAGCTACAGGAAGCGACTAGAGGCTAATATTTAGTAGGTCCACCTTTTGCAAGAATAACAATGTCACTTTTCTGTTGAGGTGCCCATACTTTTGCACCTGTCAATTTTTGAAATAATGCATATTTCACATTTTCGGTTACTACAAAATACCTCATTTCAATCCTGAAATATTACTGTGTCCATCAGTTATTACATATATCACACTGTTCCTAGAGTCTTGTAGATGTTTGGTGATATGGACTTATGTAATGCAATTATCTCTCTTCTGTAAAGGCTGCGTCACACGTGTCAATATTGCTTGCGACATCGCCGAAAAGTGACGTCGCTAGCGATATCACAAGTGCGTCGTGCTATGTAACAGCGCGACGCAACTGCGATATATCGCTGGTCACAGGTTTAAGAGGATGAACGTAAACCTGTCAATCTGCAAGCAGCGATTAGACTGGATCGCGCTGTCTGACACCGCAATAGCGATGTTGGCGGCGATCCAGCCTATACCGCAGCATTGCTGTGCATCACTTTCTGGGTTGATCCCAGCCCAGCGAGAGATGGCTCCGCCCACATCGCTGCGGCGTCACTGGCAACATGTTGCCGTGTGACACCTAGGCTTAGATGTTGGAAGTGAGCGCGCACCCGCGCATCGCTTCCGACATCGCAGCCTTCATTGACACGTATGACGCCGCTTTTAGGTCAGAGGGACTTAATCCTGTTAGAATGCCATTGTATTACCATGTGGATTGTTGACTCTATGTAGATTACTTCAGTGACCATTGTTTGTGGTCAGGGTGTTACATCAAATGTCTATACTAAACCCTCCTTGACCCCTCTTTGTCAACCATCATTTAAATGATGATTATCCAGGTAGCTTCCAGGTAGCTTGAAAGCGGGCCAATGAAGACAGTCTTATTCCACCAATCATGAAGTCCCCAATATCCTGCAATGAGGGCTGAAGGTATATAAGGAGACCTGTTCATTAACCAGGATGATTTAAGATTCTGCCTAGTGCCCTCAGTCTAGGGATTTCGGTCCCGGCTAGAGGTGCACTGGATTGGATACAGGTAGCTAATCTAGGATCTTCGGGTCCGATTGGCCAGCCATAACCCCAGACCTAGACATTTCGGTGCCGACCGAGGGATCATAATCTCGATTATAAAACCACAAGGACTTCAGCATCGAATTACTGGATTCGGCTGTGATGACACAGTCTGCATAAGGAAACAACCCAGGTTGGGACAATCCAGTCACCTGGCTACAGACTTTGCTGTGCTGTATTGTAATTTCTGGTGAGCCAGCGGAAGGGTGAGACTCTGTTGCCTGTTACATTGTTGTGTTTTGCTGGTTATGTGTTATATGATGATAACTGTTGGGGATCCAATAAAGTCTTACTATTGTGGTTCCCTCACCCTGTGTTGTCTGAGTAGTTTTCCGCCCACGGTTAAGGAGCTCAGGCGTTCAGTTTGGGGATGAGCCCTGGTCCACGTTCCCTTGCTAAAAGTGGCTGGACCAGCGGACGAGAGCACCCACAGACCCCCATGTCTCCACAAGAACCACGTGTCATGGTCACGGTGGAAGCCCGGGTTGGCCCTGTATCAGGTAAGGGAGGGAGTGACATAGCCTAGGGGTGGTCCTGCTCCTGTCTGAAGCTGCCGCTTGGGATGTCTCAGGCTGCATAATTTGTATATTCTAGGTCAGTGATGGCGACCCTTTCTGAGGCCGAGTACCCAAACTGCAACCCAAAACAAAATTATTTATAGCGAATTGCCAACACTGTAATTTAACCTAAATTACAGCAGTGGTTATCTATCACAAGCACTGCACAGGGGGAGAGCCAGCCGATGTTAACTCTCTTCCCTGTACAGGGCATCTAGTCCTGGAACCCTGATGAGCAATTCAATTATTTTAACAATTAATTGATTTTAAACTTACCTTTGCAGTCTTCTCTTCTCTTCAGCAGGGTCAGACAGCTCATGTGTACTGCACATTGAAGCTGAGCCGCTGCCACTGCCCTTTCTAGAAACACCAGGTGGATTGATCTGTATGGAAAAAACGCAGAATATTAGACAGAGAAAGCAAATTTCATACTGAAATCCTGGTCCCTATCTTGTAGTAGTATCTCCATCCTGACCCTCTCCTTGTAGCTATGTGCTCCATCCTGGCTCTCTCCTTGTAGTAATGTGCTCCATCCTGACCCTCTCCTTGCAGTTAAACTTCCAAAACTGAACTTCTTCTGCTCCCCCCATCCACTAACCTCCCTAATTCGGACATCTCTCTGTTTGCGGCACCACTATAACGCCTAGGCAGCAGGCTCGCTGTCTGGGTGTTATATTTGACACCGATCTCTCCTTCTCCTCCCACACACAATCTCTCGTCCGCTCCTGTCGCTTACACCTGAAGAATATCTCTAGAGTCCGCCCCTTACTCACCATGGAAACAACAAAAACCCTCACCGTGGCCCTAATCCATTCCCGCCTTGACTATTGCAATTCTCTATTAAGCGGCCTCCCCCTCACCAGACTTTCTCCTCTCCAGTCCATCCTTAATGCAGCAGCCAGAATCACCCATCTGGCCAATCGTTACTCAGATGCCTCTGCTCTGTGCCAGTCATTGCACTGGCTGCCCGTATACTACAGGATCAAATTCAAATTGCTTGTTCTCACCCACAAAGCTCTTCACAGTGCAGCACCCCCCTACATCTCTTCCCTCATCTCTGTCTATCACCCCACCCGTTCTTTACGTTCCTCAAATGACCTTCGACTAACATCTGCACTAATCCGATCCTCACACTCCTGGCTCCAAGACTTCTCCAGAGCTGCACCAATCCTCTGGAATGCTTTACCCCAAGAAATCAGGACTATCCACAACTTGCATGGCTTCAGACGATCCCTAAAAACGCATCTTTTTAAGGCGGCCTATCATACTCCCTAATAGAAGTCCTTTGCACTGTAGACAGTGAATGGGCTATCCCTCTGGACATTACTCTTCTACAAACTCCACCAAACCAAAAAGGTCTACACAGACTGTATAATGACCATCCATGTAAGCTTAGTTCTATGCCCCATTTCCTCAAGACGCCTGGACCATCAGTGCAATAAGCCCCTGTACTTTGTGCAACCCCTATCCCGTTGTAGATTGTAAGCTCTTTTGAGCAGGGTCACCTACATTTCTTGCTTTATTTATTGTAGTTTCTTTGTTACATTGATTCTATGCCTATTGTTTTGTATCCAATTATTGTACTATATTTGTTCTCTACTGTATTTACTGTATATTTTCTGTACTCTAAACCTACATTGTAAAGCGCTGTGGAATATGTTGGCGCTATATAAATAAAGCTTTTATTATTATTATTATTATTATTATATTATTATTATTATGTGCTCCATCCTGACCTTCTCCTTGTAGTTATTTGCTCCATCCTGACCCTCTCCTTGTAGTTATTTGCTCCATCCTGACCCTCTCCGGGCAGTAATGTCCCTATCCTAACCCCCTTCTTGTAGAAATGTTTCCAGCCTTATCCCCTTGTAGTATGCTCGATCCCTGTCCCCTTGTTGTAATGTCCCCATCCTGCAGTAATGCCCTATCCTGCAGTAATATGCCCCCTCCTTGTAATAAAGCCACCATCATCCCCCTTCTTGTAATAATGTAACCATCATACCCCCTTCTAATGTCACCATCATGCCCCCTTCTAATGTCACCATCATGCCCCCTTCTAATGTCACCATCCTGCCCCCTTCTAATGTTACCATCCTGCCTCCTCCTAATGTCACCATCCTGCCTCCTCCTAATGTCACCATCCTGCCTCCTCCTAATGTCACCATCCTGCCTCCTCCTAATGTCACTATCGTGCCCCCCCATTATACCGTAGCTTACAATTTGTCACCATCCTGCCCCCCCCATTATACCGTAGCTTACAATTTGTCACCCTCGTGCCCCTCTTGTCACCCTCGTGCCCCTCTTGTCACCCTCGTGCCCCTCTTGTCACCCTCGTGCCCCTCTTGTCACCCTCGTGCCCCTCTTGTCACCCTCGTGCCCCTCTTGTCACCCTCGTGCCCCCTCATTATACTGTGGCTTAAAAAAATTATACTCACCTAGTGCTCCCGCCTTCACCACTCCTCTTCTCCTCGCGTCTTCAGTCCCAGCGTCACATGACTGCGGTCATGTGACGCCGGCCAGGCGGAGCTTAGAGAGAGTGTCGGAGATACGAAGGAAGGAGAATCCTCCTATCCGACACGGCTTTGAACTGCCGGCGCCATCATGCTGGCAGTTCAAAGCTGCAGTGAGAGGTGAGGCCGCGTGCCAGGGAAAACGGCTCTGTGTGCCCTCCCTGGCACGCTTGCCATAGGTTCGCCATCACTGCTCTAGGTTGTGGTTGTTTTGTCCCATATATTTTGTTGAGAAGTGAAATACTGTTATTTAATTACACGTTATAAAAGGAAGTTGGTTTGGTATCATATTATGGCAGGAGTCCTTCAGAGCAGCGCCATATCTCACACTCCAGTGTCTGGTTGTTTCAAGTGCAAAAAGAGGTTTCCACTAAGAAATACCCACAGGTAATGAGACAAATAAACCACAAGGGGCAAATAACAACAAAGTTGAAACCAATTCACCCATACCTGTATACCTAACCCTATACACAAAATGAAATTGCCTAGTGCTTATTCATGAAATGAGAATAGTGCTTGTGCTTCCAAGAGGGGGGAGACTCTATGCCTTTTGCATCGTGGCTTCCTCGGGGGAATTTAATCTCACTAATGTCTGAAATGTACTTTTTTAGCTACGCTTTTAGTATAACTTTTAGTGCCTGTGTTCTTGTAACTTAAGGGAAAATTTACTTTGTTCGTTTATTTGACCTGTTTTTCCATGCTGTACTTTATGCCCCCACCCCAAAAATCCTTGTCTTGTGCTATAATCCTAAGAAAAGATACGTTTTATGATGTATAGGTGTAGTGGAAATTTTTTCTTGTGAAATAAAAATGGGCAATAACTCTCCTCAATCTTTTGTGTTTTTGCTTCTACTGTACAAGGCAACATTTTGGATGTTGCGACAACCTGCTTCGTCCAAAACGCTTCAAACATTGACTCTGGGAAGTGCCCTAAGACATCTATATGCTATATATGCATGTTAAGTACTATTCAGGACAGTTATAATGCAGATTTAACACTACTGTTTTCTCTTTCGCCTCATTGGGGGACACAGGACCATGGGTGTTATGCTGCTTATCCCTAGGAGGCGACACTAAGCAAATGTGAAAACTAATTAGCTTATCCTCTGCAGTATCCACCGCCTGGCTGGGCCAGGCTACTCCAGTTTAGCTTAGCCTCCGTAGGAGGCACATCTCTTCTTTTTTTTCTTCTCATATTTTACTGAAAATTTTTCTGAAATTTTTTATCTACATTCAAGATAATAGACGGGCGACGGCTTCCTCAGGCACCGCTCTCCCGAAAACACCAACAGGCGGGAATGTGGAGTGTCGCTGCCTCCACGTACCCCCTCCTGCCACATTGGATCTAAAAGGGCTGCACCTTATGAACTTTAACGGGCGACGTTTCTCCAGGGCACCGATATCCCATAATCTCCAACGGACTGGCATGCGGAGTGTCTCCTCCTCGTATCCTCTTCCGCATCTGGCACAGACCCCACAGTCCCCATGCTCCCCATAAAAAGCTGGGTTGCAGACATAAGGATGATACATAAGCAGAGACTATGGATCGGGACATCCTTTATCGGCATCTAGAGACACCAGCCTCCCCACTACATAGGAACACTGGGTGGAGACACACATCAGCCTTCTCCCCAGGCTCCCACACATGGGGCACTGGGTTGAGTCTCCACAGCTCTGACTGGGTGCCGCCATTAAGGTGAGATCCATACTATCCAGCCAGCCCGCCACACTGGGGGACCCAGCAGTAACCCCGGCGGCGGGCACCTCTCCCCCTAATACCTGGCTATTCCCGCTGCCTTTGCTACTGAACCCCTGTGCATCGCATCGTGCTACGGCCATGGCCGCAAATTTGGTCCCTGGCTTGTGGCAATCTCTTCTTGTCTCCGCCCCCACACCACACATTGCCATTATGCAGCGTCACCGGGCGGGAAACACGCCCCCCTGGTGACGTCGCCTCGCCTCCTTCTGGCCCTTCCCACCACTAGGTTGCGACATCACCAACTGGGCGGTAAACACGCCCCCAAGTGATGTCGCTCGGCCGCGCCTGGAAGTTTTGTGTCACGGAGTCTTCCTTCCGGTACCCGCCTCTCCCTCGCTTCTACATAGTGCGGTAACTGCATCCGGCATCATTCAACACTGGGTCTATTTTCCGGGGACACAGGATCATCACTCACTAATACTGGTAATACAATTATATAGGGAAGGACTGGCATCACCTTATGTCTAGGTGCAAGCAAGAAAAAAAAATTTGCCTTTTAAAGTGAGTCTGCTGCAACACTATAATATATATGTATAGGAAATAGCATAATGGCTGAATGTGAATAGCAGGGCTCTCTGCACAGCTAATAGACATGGGGACAAAAAGACGTGGCAGAAACTGCTTGTGAATCTAAAGAAACTTAAGAAAACTTAGCTTTAGCATTGGCCACTGCGAACGTGCCCGATAACCACGTCAAGGTCTTTCTCATTTTATCGGGTCCTAACCGTGTGCGTCTCTTGCGGTATAATGCTGTATAGATTAGACACCCTGTCTCGTTTAGGGTGGCTAGTGAACCTCTAAGTCCTCGCCAACCCAGTCCCAGTCGATCACCATCCTGGGCATGACCTTCAATACTTACCGAGGCTTGGTATCCCTCCCTTGGGACAAGGCACAAGCTCTGCGAGGGGGAGTACGCGCTCTTCTCCGACCCATTCCACATTCAATCCGATTCGGCATGAGGGTCCTGGGCAAGATGGTGGCAGCAATCGAGGCTGTTCCATTTGCTCAGTTTCACCTCCGACCGCTACAGATGGCCCTACTAACAGCCTGGGACAGGAGTCCCTTCTCCCTAGACAGAATGTTCTCTCACCATTGGTCAGGCAAGTTCTTCTCTGGTTGACTCGAGCTGCTTAAAGGAGCAGGTCTCTGCCCTTTTTTTAATATTTTTAACACCACCTTGCAACACGCTCCCAAGTCAGAACCTTCCTCCAAGGAGTATCCCGCTTTGTCCCTCATTACCGGAGGCCACTGGAATCATGGGACCTGAATTTGGTCCTGGATGGCCTTCAAAAACCACCATTCGAACCTCTTAGAGAGGTCTCTCTCCTCCTTTTGTCCTGGAAGTTCTTGTTCCTGGTGGCGATAACATCCATCTGACGCATTTCGGAATTGGCAGCTCTTTCTTGTCGGGAGCCCTTTCTCTCCTTTCATCAAGATAAGGTGGTTCTGCGCACAGTTCCCACCTTCCTTCTGAAGGTGACTTCTTTTCACCTCAATGAGGACATAGTCCTGTCATCTTTCTAGCCTGCATCGGTGCATCGAGTTGAAAAGGCCCTGCATACTTTGGACCTGGTACGAGCCACTAGGTATTACATCTCCAGAACGGCTCCTTTCCGGGAGACTGATGCTCTGTTCGTTCTTCCCGAAGGTCCCAGAAATGGACAGGCAGCCTCAAAGGCCACTGGCCCGCTGGATACACTCTGCCATCCAGGAGGCTTATTGACTACAAAAGGTACCTATTCCTAGCGGGCTACAGGCTCACTCCACTCGTGTCGTTGGAGCATCCTGGGCCATTTGGCACCAGGCCTCAGCCGAACAGGTATGCACGGCTCCTACCTGGTTTAGTTTACATACCTTTGCAAAGCACTGAAAGGTCCATACCCAGGCCTCTGCGGATGCAAGCCTTGGTAGAAGGGTCCTCCAAGCGGCACTGGCCCACGTAGCAACGTAGGTGAAGTATAAAGTCATCCCTCACTCCTTGGGTTGTAGTTCTTGTTTGTTTTCCCACCCAGGGACTGCTTTAGAATGTCCCATGGTCCTGTGTCCCCCAATGAGGCGAAAGAGAAAAAAGGATTTTTGTGCACTCACCGTAAAATCATTTTCTCTGAGCCATCATTGGGGGACACAGCACCCCACCCTGTTGCCCGATTCGAGCGTTGTTCTTTTTCCTTTGATCTTTGAGTTTTTCATGTTGAGTTTCGTTTTTTTGAACTGATCTTTTCTTGTTTCCTCCTACTGCTTGTTCACTAAAACTGATTTAACCTGGCCCAGCCAGGGAGTGTATACTGCAGAGGAGGAGCTCATTTGTTTTCCCATTTGCTTACTGTCGCCTCCTAGGGATAATGAGCATAACACCCATGGTCCTGTGTGCCCCAATGATGGCTCAGAGAAAACGATTTTACGGTGAGTACAAACAATTAGGCTTTTTTGGTGTTTTGACGGTAAGTTTCCACAACAAATGTTTTACACTGCATAAGAGAACAACGCTCTACTGTTCCAGCAAAGTTTAATGGATTTATATAAATCTCCTGTGCTCCTTTTTTTTTTTTTTCTCTTTGTGCCCCATAAACTGAGCTGCAGTGCATTTTTAAAATCTGTATCAATGTCAATTTTTTTCTTGGGATAAATGTTTTATTTGCCAGTGGCTTGAATGAGATTAGCAAAATCCGAATTAGCGGATTCCCATAGTGTAAATGCACTAAAAATGCATGTATTTCGAACATCAATAAAGTTTTATCAAAGAAAATAAGAATTTTCCTAAACAAAAGTAGTTTTATTTAAAACCTGACATATCAAAAAGATTAAATCAGCAGTAAAAAGAAACAAATACAAAAGTGATAAAAACCGAATGTAAGAAAACAAAAAAGGTCAAAAATTGCCATGCAAAAATGCAAGTAACCTAATTTAACTAATTAGTGCAAAAATGTTGCAGTAACTGCATCATAACAAACTCGACAAATACATTTCTTGGGAATTCGTCCTCAAGATCATTTTTGATTTGCACCAAATTCGTCTTCTATTTTGTACCTGTTCAAAAGTCTGTTTTAGATGTTCGTTTGTTTTTTTTCACGTTTGCCATTGTGGGCATGGTTTTGTTTTCCGGGTGTTGAAGGCTGATTCATGAATTGCCAATTCTGTTAACAAATTAAATATGTTATTTTGTTTTTGTCCAAATGTACTTCAAACCTACTTTTTTTTTTTTTGTTTTGTTTTTCTTCTTGTGCAGAAATATTTGCATATGGTATGGGGGGGTTGATATTTTAAGAATACATGCAACGTTTTGCTATTTAAAAGCCCAAAAAAAGGTTAGAGACTAAAAATAAGGTGTGTATTTTATTTTGAACAAAAATTCATGAGCCATATGTGCATTAATTTAATGCCAAAAAGAAAAGTCAACTACACAGCACAGAAATGAAAAGTGACTTTAAAAATAACCTCAAATGCTGAATCAGCTCTTGGTCATTCCCTTGGTGTCAGTGATAATATATGGTTAGATTGAACAACTGTATCTAGCTATACCAATTAAAATGTGAATCACTGCATTGATGAAATGGTGGTTGAACAATTGGCCCGATTCTATGTCATGCGATTGACCACCTCACTTGTAGTAGATCGTATCTCCGAACAGAATAAAGTTATTTAAATGGGTTGTTCAACATTGAAATATGGTACATTTTTAATCCCTGGCATACCTGGTTATAAGATAATAAACAGAGGTATTCTTGTCGTCTAGCATCGCTGTGGATCTAGTTCAGACCATTTAGGTCTGTATCCGCTATGGAAGTGGTGTCCTCTCAGTTCAGAAGTCACAGGGCGGCTGCAGCCTATGATTGACTGCAGTGGTTACTTGACTAAAAGAGCATCATCATATGGTTTTCGTATGGCCTGATTTTCTATTCACCGTACTGCTGCATTGGTCCTGTGACTTCTGAGCAGAGCAGACACCATTTGCAAATCTGGTGTAGACTTCTGTAGCAGCTCTGCGGGGACTCTGGAAGATGAATATACTTCAGTTTATTTTCAAAAAAATCCTTTCCTGAAAAAAAAAAAAAATGTTTTTTACTGTTTTATAACAGGGAATCTGTCATCAGGATTTCACCCCCAAACTATTTATATGCACTTGTAACTAAACTGGTCCAGCAATTCCCCTACAAGGTCAGTCAGTTCCTCTCCTACTGAGAAATCAGTGTTTGATACGCAAATGGATATGATAGATTTGAAGCCTCTGTCACTCCAGCTCTATTTCCTACCCATGGCCACCTCCTCCTTCTTGTCTAACACCCTTACTGCTGTGAAACTTCAGGCAAAGCTGCCGTCAGACAAGATGGAGGAGGCAACGCTGAGTGGCGGAAGCTTTAGATCTACAGCCTCAATTGCATATCAATTAGGATGTTGATTTCTCTCCGCAACTGAAGAATGGGACTGGCCATAACAAGCGTTATATAAACAGTTTGTGGAGGGGTGAATTCCTGCTGACAGATTCCCTTTTATATAAAAGGATTTTACATGTATACTAAGCATCTGTTTATAGATTTCTTCGGGTAAGTCCTTCTTTAATTTACATTTAATAGGCTTTTAAAACGTCCTGTGGCAGTTCATCTATAAATGCCACACTGTGGTTTAAAAGTTTTCCTTTGCTTTCCATGCTTGGTTAATCTGTGCAGCCTCTTGAATGTACTTGTTTTATCATTTGTAGGTCGCAGGAATCGTTGGCAGGGCAGATCTGCTCTGTGCTCTATTTGTTGCTTTATCTTTTCTTGGATATAGTAAAGCTCAAATAAAGGTAAGTATTCGTCTTTTGTAATGAAATTACACTTTTGTATAAAAATTCATATATTAGGCATGTACTAAAAGCATTGCTAGCAGATAAAATGTGTAGAAAGAGACAAGTATATTTAGTTGAAAACATCTGCAGCAAGTTTTGATTTTCTTGCTGATTTTTCTAGTGTGTGTCTGAAACACCATTCACTTGTATTATACTGAGTGTTGTAGCGGATTTATTCTGCCAATTTGCGACAAATCCTAAATTTGTTATAGGTTATAGAAATCAGACTACATTCAGGCAAATTGTGAATATTCATTTTTAGTCCAGAAATTAAAGGGTTGTTTATTAGTATGGTACTGTTCAACCATTATCCCGAGAAGTCAGCAAAGTCAGAGTGATGAAGATCCAACACCCAGTATCCCCACTGACCATCACCGCCAGTTGCCAAATGTAAATGGTACACAGAGTCAGTGGAATATTGCCACTGATTCACACTGTTTAGTGGTAGATGCTACAGGTCTGCCTCTATTTATTGTCAATGAGATTGACCAGTGCAGTGGCCAGTAACCGATGTAATGGAGCTGTGGTGTTCCATTTCATACACCTCTCACATCCGTCCGCTGCCTGACCTAGTACAGCTGAGCAGTGAGGGTATTAGGTTTTAGACCCACACCATGTCTATGTTTATATACCTATGTATGTATTTAATGTGCTGATTCTTTCCTACCTGTTGGTTTAGTTGGTTGTATTTTCTAATTATGTTGTCCTTGTTATATTGTAAATTTGCTCTCATACAATGATTTTATGATGAGCTTGTAAAGGACTTGTGTTTATGCATTGCAGTTAGTTGGTACATCATGGCCACTATTATGCCACATGGTCTTTCTGAAATTAGATCTGATCTACTTTTAAAGTTAAACTATAGCAAATTGTGGGGTATTGGTTTGTCTTTTGGTCCAAAACACGTAAGCTTGTGAGCCACTACACGGCTCACCCACATCTCACAAGTCCTATCCACTAAATTCTCATCTAAAGTGAGCAAAGGACACAAATAGAAAATAAATTTTCTTACCACAGCAATTCAGGTCAGACGACCATTACACTCAGTGCTGTGTGCAGCTTTGCTCCAGGTTATAAATGAAGGCACTATGAATGCAAGACACCAGCCCCAATCACTAGCAACCTCCTTTCTCACAAGGGAGTGACCACTGGTTGTCCTGCAAACACAATGGGATTCATATAGGGCGCAGTTCACACAGGTTTGCACATTGTATGCCCAGCCTCTTACATTAGCCCCCATCTCAGTAGGCGGGCTGTTATGGCATTCAACACTGCTACCTGCCGGAATAAACGCACCCATATGGCCCAGCTACACACAGCAACAAAAGAGTGCAAGAAAAAACCACAATGACAGGTGCTGAAATTTGGAATTAGTTAGTTTTAAACTTAGAAATTGGTATGGTTGTCTTTGTCAAAACAGTAAGCTTGTGAGCACTACAGGCTCCCATGTCACAAGTTCCTATCCATAAATCTACTAAAGTGAGCAAAAGACACAATAGAAAATACATTTTCTTACCACAGCAGTGGTACTGTTCCGGCAGTAGCATGTGAATTGCCATAATGCCGCTACTGAGATGGGGCTAATAGTAAAGGCTGGGCATACATGTGCAAACTGTGTGAACTCGTCTATAGAATCCCATTGGTTGTCAGGACAACAATGGTCACCCTTTGTGAGAAAGAGGTTGCTAGTGATTGGGGCTAGTGTCTGCATTATAGTCCCTTCATTATAACCTGTGCAAAGTTGCACCAGCTGAGTGTAATGGTCGTCCTGACTAGAATCTGCTGTGGTAAGAAAATGTACTTTTAAAGTTAGTTTTCATATTAAATTGATGCCTGTTAAGATCTTTCTGTACTCTACTCTAAAGGGCCGCATGCTTTGTAGTACTATATACTGTAGATATTTCTCTTTTTTTTTTTTTTTTTATTCAAAGTGAACCTATCACACGTAAAAACACTTTAACCTGAATATATGGGGGAAATATTTTTCGGACTAAAAGACGCACTGGACTATAAGACGCACCCAGACTTTAGAGGATGAAAATAAGGGAAAAAAAGTGGTTGTAATTAACTTTTATTGGGGGGGTGATCTGATGCTGACACTGTTATGCTGTTATGGTGCTAATATCCCCATCCCTGGCCCGACCAGGTAATATATGTCTCCTATCCTGTTTATAGCCTCTCCTCCTGACATATAGCCTCTCATCCTGATATACAGCCTCCCATCCTGGGATATAGCACCCCCATCACTGAATATGCCCCCCATCCTGGGATATTGCTGCCCCCCATTACTTGATATGGCCACCATCCTGGGAAATTGTAGCCCCCATCACTGGATATGCCCCCCATGCTGAGATACTGCAGCCCCCATTACTGTATTTGATACCCATCCTGGGATATGGCAGCCCTCATTACTGGATATGGCCATCCTGCTGCTGCTCACACTAATATAATAACCGGTATACATTCTCACTTGTCTGTCCCCCTCCATCTCGACCTCTGCACGCATCAATTCTTCTTGTGAGCCGCATCCTGTATGTGACCGGACGTCAGAGATGACATCTTTGCTGTCCCTGGTCACTTGACAGGATGCGGTCACCAAAAGAGATTGATCGTGCAGCTGCAGAGGTCACGATGAGGACGACGTGGTGAGAATGTATACCGTGGTTATTTAGTTTGACATCAGCAGGATTGCCGATTTAGTGATAAGATGGGGCCTATACAGGATGAAATGGTCAGTAATCCAGCATGGAGGGCAAAATAAGTATGGGAGTCAGACACTTAGTGTACTGTAATTACGCTGCATTCCACCACTGATTCAAGCGCTGGCATATGGGGAAATTGAGTGTGTTATGTCCAAAAATGGTATGCAGGTGGTAGCATTTGAAACTGCCCATGCCTTACATTAATCCCGCTCCTGGAGTAAAAATAAAAAGGCTACGTGTCACACAAAAAAAGTTATCAGTTTGTGTCAGGAAAACTCTGCATGAAAACTATCAGTTGTATTAAAAACAAAAAAAGCAGCACAAACATATTTCTTTTGTGCTGCGTTTGTAATGTGCACAAATGCAGCACAAATGAGGAGAGACGCACACAGAAACACACATACTTTATTACCCTCCCTGGCAATCCCACGGGATCGGTAATTTCTTCCTTCCGGGCCTGGTTACGGTACTTCCAGGACCTGCACCCCATATGACTCAGGCTGAGTCACATGGGGCATTGATCCTGTAAGTCACTTTGTGCTGGTGTTGCTGCTGCCTGGAAAGAAGAAATCACTGGAGCTCACCATGGGATCTCTGGGAGGGAGGTTATTGGAGGGTTTTTGCTCCAAAACAGGATCAATTATAGGACATGTTAATTCTTTTCCTGATCCGCTTTTTGCAACATAACCTGATCAGGAAAAATGGAAATGTTGCATTTCAGAAATCTCATAGACTTTGTATGACAAAAATTGATCCTTTTTTGGGAAAAAATCAGCACAAAAAAAACAGATCAAAAACGCAGCATGGGTACCATAGCCTAATGTTCCCAGCAACGGTCGGGTTTCAGTCACAGGGAAGGCACCATGTATGGAGATCGGCGGCTGTATCCATGCCTCTTGCACTGACTGACAAGCGCTGCTCATTAGAACCTGCGGTTATGGCCGCTGCTCTTGATACACAGAGCAGTGACTGAACCCACACTTTGTTCCACCTCCATGCCTAAAACTCAACGTTCCCGGCCGCAGAGTTCAATGGGGGCACCAGGAAGGTTTCAAACACTATTAACCTGCAGATTAACCCTATATATGCAGGTTAGGAACATTTTTACATGTGACAAGTTCCCTTTAAAAGATCAGGAACAGGGCTGGAGACTACAGCTAGTACTTAATATACAGGGTGGGCCATTTATATGGATGCACCTAAATAAAATGGGAATGGTTGGTGATATCAACTTCCTGTTTTTGGCACATTATTATATGGGAGGGGTAAAACTTTTCCAAATGGGTGGTGACATGGCGGCCATTTTGAAGTCAGCCATTTTGGATCCAACCTTATTTTTTTCAATGAGAAGAGGGTCATGTGACACATCAAACTTATTGAGAATTTCATAAGAAAAACAATGGTGCACTTGGTTTTAACATAACATTATTCTTTCATGAGTTATTTGCACATTTATGACCACTTATAAAATGTGTTCAAAGTGCTGCCCATTGTGTTGGATTGTCAATGCAACCCTCCTCTCCCACTCTTGACACACTGAGAGCAACACCGCAGAAGAAATGCTAGCACATGCTTCCAGTGTCCGTTGTTTCTGATGCTGCACATCTCGTATCTTCACAGCATAGACAATTGCCTTCAGGTGAGTGATGAGGCAAAGTTTTTTGTGATTGGTGAAGTTAACATACAAAACCACCGCTATTGTCTGACACTAACCCACAGTAAATAGATCCCTTCAAGACTGAACACAAAAATTGATGGTATGGTGTGGTATATGGGGTACAAAGATAGTGGGGCCATTCTTCATCAATGGAAACCTCAATGCCACTGGATATCTGAAATTGTTCATGATTCAAATATCCAGTGGCATTGAAGTTTCCATTGTTGAAGAATGGCCCACTATCTTTGTACCACACCATACCATCAATTTTTGTGTTCCAACAGTCTTAGAGGGATCTATCCACTGTGGGTTAATGTCAGACCGATAGCGGTGTTTTTGTTTTAACTTCCACCATGGCCACGCTAACTGGGATTGATATGCAGTACCTGCTTATTCTGCAAGCAGTGCACCAGACAACCTCTCTGTGATTGGCTGTTCAATTCTGAACAGCCAATCGCAGCGATTGTAATGATACTGAGAATGATATTCTGAATCATTCAGCTATGGTAGGGGCTGCAAAAGACCCTACCGTAACTGAAGCTTTGGAACGGGTGGTGTCGCCCACTCCAGCCCTGATGGGAGTGATTGTGCTGTGACGATCAGTCCCATTAGCATGGCGGCGGTGCGATCAGCCTGTGCTGCCCTCTCTTCTCAGCCTCATCCCATCCATCAAGGCTGAGAAGCAGCGGTGTCATACAGCCAGGGACACGATCGCCGTACTCCCCTGGCTATATCACTGAAAACTGCTACAATCGGTATCTATCGCCGCAGTTGAAGTACTGGGAGAGATTGCAGCCTCTCTCCCCACACTGATCAGTCCACCACAATGTAATTGCGACGTGATCTCTGAGGCTTTTGACTGCAGTACTGACCGCTGCAATGTATGGCAATGATCGATCATTGCCATACGGTACAGCTGCAATCAGGGGAGCAGATGATGTCCCTTAAAAGGGACTAAGTAAAAAAGTAATAATTTTAAAACATTATAAAAAGCCAAAAATAAAGAACAAAAAAATTCCAATAGTCATATTTATGTAAAAAAAACAACCTGCACATATCTGATATCGTCGCTGCTCTATAAAACTGTTACACTAGGTAACTCCTTCAGTTAACACTGTAAAAATAAGAAATATGGCAAAAACTATTTATTTTCATCATACAATTGCAAATAAAAAACATATAATGTACTCACCGGTCTTCTGTTACGTGCAAGCGTTTAATTCATAAGGTGAGTGTTACATTGTTTGCAGGGGAGGGGGTACAGAGGTGGACAAAGGCTGCACCGTTTCGCATGGTTAGCACTTCAACGGATCCTGTAGCTGGACAGAACCATTGAAGCGCTAACCGTGCAAAATAGTGTAGTTGTTGTCCACCACTGTATCCCCTCCCCTGCAAACAATATAGCCTCCACCTTCTGAATTTAAAAGCCTGTACGTAACAAAAGACCAATGAGTGCTGTCATTCTCTCTTATTTCCAATTGTTGTGTCTTTCTAATGACACGAGCAACATCGATTGGTGCTTCCTGCAAAAACCAGGTATATTGACTGGAAAGTCTGGAAAATTGGTGTTTTGTTTTGCTGGTGCCTAGATTCACTTCTTCATTATTCCATTTTCATCATACAGCTGATAAAGTGAAATAAAATGCGATCAAAAAGTCAAATATAAATAAAAATTGTATAGATTAAAATGTCATCTTGTCCCAGAAAAAACGAGCGCCATACAGCTTCATCAGAGATAAAATTTAAAAAAAATCTACAGCTCTCAGAATACAGCAATACAAACCTACTTTTTCTTTTGCTATAAAATAGTATTTATGATGTAAAAGCGGAAGAGCAAAAAAAATATGTAAATGTGTTATCGCTGTAATTGTACTGACCTGGAGAATAAAGCTGTCTTTTACATTTCACGACACAGTAAATGGTGTAAAAACAATAAAAATCCAGAATTGCTGTTTCTTCTTGATTCTGCCTCAAAACAAGCTGACTGAAAAGTGATAAAATATTATGTGGCCCAAAATGATGGCACCAATAAAACTTCAACTCATCCTGCAAAAAAGAAACACTCATATGACTCTCTGGCATAAAAATAAAAAAAAACTATTGCCTTCAAAATTTAGTGATTCAAAAACCCTTTGTTTTGTAAAAACGTGTTCTACAGTGTCAGAGTAGCCAAACCTAAACAAATGTATATAAAATAAATCTGGTATCACTGTGATTGTACCGACTTGACAATTAAAGTCGCTTAATCACTTATACCGCAAGGTGAACAGCATAAAAATAGTAATAAAGCCAATTCTTCAACTGCTGATGATTAGTTTAGTCTGCCTCCCAAAGATCACCGTACAGCTCGGCTCACGGGGATCCTGTGCTCTACGCCGAGTGCTTACATCAACAATTTGTGTAAATCTCTGGAAAACATGATTCAAACAAAATTCTCAACAGAAAATTCACAGTAATGTGGCAGAGGGATTCACTTTGAACTCCCATCTGGCTTGTGGGGCGGTGATGTCTTTTTGAGCATCTTTTAAGGCGTGCACAAAAGTGCGGTCAATCACACTTTTGAAACCATTGAAAAGACGTCGCTGAACAGAGGGCAAACAGAGTCCAGAGTAACTCTGCTGCCTCATTAGTGAATAGATCGGTTGGGGGTTTTACCTTAATCACGTATTTGAGAGATGTAGCTGAAAACCTATATGTAAGTGCTCAGTATAGGACACCGGATAAATGTCAACTTTTCTCCTCACATCTATATAAATTCCTTGTGAGGTCTAGTTTCCAAAATGGGGTGATTTGTGGGGGGATTCTACTGTTTAGTCACATCAGGGGCTCTCCAAATGTGACACTAATGATTCCAGTCAATTTTCCACTCAATAAATCAATTGACAATCCTTCCCTTCCGAGCCCTGCCGTTCTCCCAAAAAGGTATTTTCGACCACATATGAGGTATCTGAATACTTGTGAGACATTGCACAACAAATTTTATGGCCCTTTTTTGCCTGTTACCCTTATGAAAATGCAATGTTTGAGGCTAAAGTAACATCTTGGTTGGAAAAGGTAACCTTTTAATTTTTTCCTTCCTCATTGCTATAGTTCCTGTGAAGCACCTAAAGGGTTAATACCCTTGAATGATGTGGGTAGCTTGAGGGGTGCAGTTCTTGGGAGTGCTGTCCCTTTTGGGTGTTTACCGTCATATAGGCTCCTCAGTCACTTCAACTGTGATGTGGTCCCTAAAAAATGGTTTTGTAAATTTTGTTGGAGAAATGAGAAATTTCTGATGAACTTTGAACCCTTCTAACTTCCTAACGAATAAAAAATGTGGTTTCCAAAACCGTGCCAATGTAAAATAGACATGTGGGAAATGTTACTTATTAACTATTTTGTGTCACATAACTCTCTGGTTTAACAGAATAAAAATTCAAAGTTTGAAGATTGTGACATTGTCAAAATGTTCGCTAAGTTTCTGATTTTTCTCTTTCACAAATAAATGCAAAAAATATCGACCTAAATTTACCACTAACATGAAGTCCAATATGTCACACAAAAAAACTCAGAATCGCTGTGACTGATTGAATCGTTCCAGAGTTAAAACCACATAAAGTGACATTGGTCAGAATTGCAAAAAATTGTCTATTCATTAAGATGAAAACAGGCTGGGAGTGAATGGGTTAAAGCACTCCACCAGTGAAATGAAATTAAATTAAAAAAAAAAAAAAAAAAAAGTGTGACATTCTAAGACTTTGCTCTAAAAGGAGTAAAAAATGTAAAGATGTAGAATAAAACAAAATAAAAATTTGAATTTGCAGTCTATTGCCTTGCGTGTGCAATTTTTATGAATTGGAGCAAACAAAGAGCAACAAAAACCACAAGACAGAAAATTAACTTAAAGGGGACCTGACCCCACAAACTGACTTCCCCCGCATCTTTCTACCTGTCCCTGCACCCCCTCTTATCATTTCTAGCCATCCCTTTTTTGCTGAAAAAATCGATTTAGTAAAGTTGAAAAGAAGTTCTATTCACCTCCGTCCTGTGTGGGTTCTCTGTTTCTGAATTAGTCTCAAAGGCTGGCCTGTCTGCTGCTCCCTCGTAATTATGCATGTCCCTCTCTGCTTGATGCCTTGGTAAGAGCATGGCCGCGTCATGAAAGGGGCGGGGCTAAATCGTGTCATGTTAGCCCCGCCCCCTTTCATGACGCGGCCAGGCTCTTAGCAAGCAGATAGGGGCGTGCATAATTACAAGGGAGCAGCAGACTGGCAGACCATTGAGACTAATTCAGAAACAGAGAACTCACACAGGACGGAGGTGAATATAACCTCTTCTCTACTTTACTAATTCGATTTTTTTTTTGCAAAAGGGATGGCTAGAAATGATAAGAGGGGGTGCAGGGACAGGTCTAAAGATGCGGGGGGGTCAGTTTGTGGGGTTAGGTTCCCTTTAAAAAAAAAAAAAAAGAAACAGACAAAACTCAAAAGTGAAGACGATATTTCTTCGTCTTCTATGACAATGGAGAATGTGATGAGCACTATGTACAACATTGTGTAATCATTACGTAAGCTGATTAATGATTGTACTGTTTAAGACTTTATTTCTTTATTCAATAAAAACAAATTTAACAAAAAAAAAAAGAAACAAACTAAAACATGAAAATGTTTAATCTGCCACATTGTTTCTGCAAAACTGGTGCTATCAATATTTTGTAGTTAACCAATCTTGGCTAAAGCTTTTCTGTTTGTCCCATGGTCGATACATTTCACAAATATGTCTATTTTCCAAAATGCAAGCATTTTGTTTGCCAAACAACATAGATCCATACACCATTTCTTAAGCGGCCGTCACACGCTACGATATCTTGCAAGATATCGCTTGAACGCGCCAGATGAAACATCGCTTGAACGATGTCTCTGCGTGTGACGGCAAGATACGACGAGCGATTCATGATCAAATCGCAAGATCGAGATCTGAGCTCCGGACCTCAGATCTTGCGATGAACGATTTTACAAACAGCTTCATCGTGGTGTATGACACCACGATGAACAATCTCCCAGCGGCAGAGCCTATGCTGGGAGATGGTAACTATGGTACACGTCGGGTTGCTAAGCGATGCGCGGTGCCTAGTAACCCGATGTGTACCATAGTAACCAGCGATCTCGCTGGCCCACATCGCTGGTGAGTCTGTCTGTGTGACATCTCACCAGCGATGTGAGCGATATTGTAAGCGATTGCGCGTGCACGTGATCGCTTACAATATCGCTAGCGATATCGTAGCATGTGACGGCCGCTTTAAAGAGGACCTGTCACCCCCCTGCTGCATGGCAAATTAAACACAGTACTGAATGCAGCATGTATGCTGCATTCAGGGAAGAAGTCCCCCCATGGCTCTAGTTCCCCTGTAACCCCGAGAAACACACCTTAGAAAGCTTACAGATAATAAGATCCCACCTATTAGACTAGTTACCAGCTCTTCGCAACTGGCACAGTCCTCCAGGCATTTCAGTGTTTCTTCCTCCCCCTCTATATGAATGCCGCCGCCTCCTGTTCTGCCCTCCTCTGTCAATCACGCTGCCGGCTGTTTGAATAAAGCAGGGCGGGCTCTGACGTCACGCAATGCCGCTCTGTGCAGCAGCGTGATTGACAGCGCAGGAGAAGCGGATGGCAGAACAGGAGGCGGCAGTGGTACTCACATAGAGGGGAGGAACAAACGCGGAGAAGGCTGCAGGACTGTGCCAGCGACGAAGAGCTGGTAATAAGATCCTACCCATTAGACTAGTTATCTGTAAGTGTATTTCTCGGGGTACAGGGTGACTAGAGCAAAGGGGGACCCCTTCCCTGAATGCAGCATACATTTACTTTGCCATACAGCAGGGGGGGTGACAGGTCCTCATTAAACTGTGAAGCCCTAAGGCTGGAAACACACTGTCCAAGTGACATGCGTGTTCAGGTACCGTTACACGCTTCAATGGTGAAACAATATCACTAGCTATCTCGGGGGTGCGCGGTCGTAAGGACATCGTTTAGACACAGTTGGTGAGATGTCACACGTATAGATATCGTGTACGATGCACCAACAATGTAGTGAGCAGGTATCATTAGCACAACCCAGCGAACGCTACTTGTTCACTGATGTGAATGGGCTAAGTCGTGAACGATATCGTTATCGCGGTGTCACACAGAATGATGCAGTAGGTTGGCTGATTGTGGATCATCTGATTTGAGAACATGTTCTCAAATCTGCGATCAACAATCCAACGATTTATCGTAACCATATCTCAGAGTCAAACGTAATGAGGTAGTAACTATGTCGCTTGAACGACTCCAAACCCGTGACATTTGAGCGGTATCATTCACGATCTCGTAGCGTCTAACGGTACCTTAACTCGCACAAGTCTCGGATCATTCACCCGGGCTGGCCTCCCCCTCTCTGAATGGGAGCAATGGAGCTACATAGAAAAGCATACCACTGACAGTATCCTGTCCAAAGAGACAGGGATCGTGCCGAGTGAATGATCGGAGACTCGTGCGAGTAACTCACATGTCACTCAGACTGTGTACCTAAGGCTGGAAACACACTGTCCGAGTGACATGCGAGTCACTCAGACGAGTCTCGGATGACTAACTCAGAATGGCCTCCCCCCTGTCAGGACGGGACTGTGGAGCTGCTTAGAAACGCAAGCAACTGACACTCCCATCCAGAGAAGGGGAGGCCATTCCGAGTTAGACATACAAGACTCGTCCCAGTTACTCGAATGTCACTTGCACAGTGTGTTTCCAGCCTAAGATTTCTGCTTTAAGAAGTTTCCAACAAGTATTTCAAAATTTATTTTTAGTGCTGACACTTTTGATTTGGTTAAAAAAGAAAACAAATTGAGTTTTACACAGGATACTGTAGGTGCATGCCAACTACTTATTCATAGGAAGAACATCTTCCTGACCTTTTTAAATTTTATCATAAAATTCCTGCTGTTACATGAGAACAAAAGATTCATGAGCACCTCTGATAAAAGCCTTGAGACATCCCTAAATATCCACTGCCATTCTTCCAGAAAGCCTGATGGGAAAATAAGGCTGTTTATGAAGAATAAATGTTTCAGTTAAATGTTATAAGCCGAATATTATGTAAAGTCTCCAGCTGAGCTTCAATAAAGAGACTTTTTTTTTTGTAATCGGACAGAAAATGTTAGAAATAAACTCTTTTTAAAGTGTGATCTGTAATATATTATTTGTAATTAAATTCAGTTCAGTTCTTCAGTTTTTGTAGGTTTTTCACATCCTGTTTAAAGAAAAAACCATAATGTAAGCTGCTAGCCTATGCAATACTATAAAAAGTTTGCAGCTGGTTAAATATATACCCAGGGTGTAATAAACAAAATCTTAGCCTTCCCTAGTGTCCAGCAGTGTTTAATTGCTTGTCGGCTCTTAAAGTTGGCCCCTCTCCTCCATCTCCTCTGTGGTGTCAATTAACTCATTCAAAGGGGTTGTGCCACACACAACTGAACTTTTTAATTAATAGATCTTATTATAAAAGTAAGTTCCTCAATTGAAAGTGTTGGGGGGAAAAAAAAATGTTCCTGTCCAAACATATTTTTATAAATGTGCCCTTTTTAACAGTTAATGAAATGTTTCTCATTACAGAAACAGTCCACTGCGATCCTCTACTGTAATATCTGTATCTGTAATATACTCTCTTACTTCCTCCCCTGCCTAGCAGATGTGGTATATCTGACCTGTTCCTGTATGGTCATAAACATATGTTACAAAAGGTCACATTTATAAGACAACACCTTTAAGTTCATCAAGTTGTTTTGTGGTGCCCATTGTTTAAACAGATAGAAAAACACTGCATTCAAAGTTCAAATTTGTGGTTCGGGCATAACACTATTGCTGCCTTTGGTTACCAATATGAAACCCTTGCCTCTTGTAGGTGCTTTGCATGGAAATTGGATGAAAAACACTATACTATAAATGTGCATTTTGTTTCTCCCAACCTCCCCCCTCCCGGCTGAAAAACACAATAATACAAAGTTCAACTGCATGACAAAAAATAGAATTGCAAATGTGTGCTATGTATTTTTAAACACATTTTACCGACATTAAAGCGTATCCACCATTTACATTTTTACTTCATAAGAATATGGAACCAGACATTTTAATAACCTTTCAAATATAATTTATAAGTGAAGTTGTCTGAAAGTGTTCATTCTCAGTCACATCCATCTTCACACTGAATACGCCCACATAACCATGTAAGGGAGGGGGTGGTTCCTACTGTGTCCACACTTCTTACTTCAGCTGATGAGTGATGAATTGACAATGTATCAGATTACCTCAGGCTACAGCACAGTGCAGGGCAATGTCAAAATGTCAGGATCAGTGTAAACTCCTCTGCCCTTGGCAGAAGTTTCTCTGATCTGTCATCTGGCTCCAGCTTTGTCAGCTCCCCACACAGCTCACAATCTCTGATCTGTCATCTGACTCCTCGCACAGCTCAGGATCTCTGATCTTGCCATTTTCTGCTGTCAGGTTGCACTGTTCCCCATCAGATGATTGCCACTCACACACAGCCCTAAAATGCAGTTTTTAAAAGTGCACAAAGAAAGTTGAGAAAACAAGTCGTATGGCACAAAAAAGTGTTGTCTTAGCTGTCATGTGACCAATAGGGATGGGCGAATCTACTCTCTAGGACTCGTTACTCGGCGAGTAGTAAGGGACTCGCAGGACTCGGTACTCTGCGAGTTTCCCAGCGTTTACTCGCACGAGTCCAATGCAAATCGATGGCAAACGCTGACAAAACTAGGATTGCCATTGTTTGCATTAGAATCTGTGCCAGTGATAGCAGGGAAACTCGCAAAGTAACTGCTGTTTCTTTGCGAGCCGAGTCCAGCTGTCTTCTCTGTGCAGCTCCAGGGTCCTAGAGCCCACCTGCTCACAGAGATGATGTAGCAGAGCTGAGATTGTTCTCAGTCTGCTCATTCCCTGTGCATAGACATCTATATCTATGCACAGGGGATGTAGCAGAGAGGACATCGCGTTTTGGACTACGTCGGACGGAAGAGGATTTTTTTAATTAAAGATGGAGTCCCTAATGGCTTTTTTTTTTATTTCAAATAAAATTTTTTCTCTGTGTTGTGTTTTTTTAACCCTTTATTGGAGATTCTTAGTGGCTGGGTCAAACGTGGCCTGACATTAAGAATCTCGGGCTTAATACCAGCTTGTATAACAAAGCTGGTATTAACCCCTTTATTACCCAGCGTGCCACCGCCACCAGGGCCGCTGGAAGAGCGGGGTTCAGCGCCAGAGGATGGCGCTTCAATGAACGCGCCATCTTCTGGGGCGGCTGCAGGCTGCAATTTGCAGCGGGGGGTGCCCAGAAAGCTTGGGCATCCCTGCGCTGCGGATTCCAGCCCCCAGCTGCTTAGCTGTACCTGGCTAGACATAGAAATTGCGCGGAGCCCCACGCATTTTTTTTTTTATTATTCCCATGAAGTTCAGAGTCAGAGTCTCACAGAGTCTCAGAGTCAGAGTCTTCAGAGTCAGATAGTCTCAGAGTCAGAGTCTCAGAGTCAGAGTCTCAGAGTCAGAGTCTCAGAGTCAGAGTCTCAGAGTCAGAGTCTCAGAGTCAGAGTCTCAGAGTCAGAGTCTCAGAGTCAGAGTCTCAGAGTCAGAGTCTCAGAGTCAGAGTCTCAGAGTCAGAGTCTCAGAGTCAGAGTCTCAGAGTCAGAGTCTCAGAGTCAGAGTCTCAGAGTCAGAGTCTCAGAGTCAGAGTCTCAGAGTCAGAGTCTCAGAGTCAGAGTCTCAGAGTCAGAGTCTCAGAGTCAGAGTCTCAGAGTCAGAGTCTCAGAGTCAGAGTCTCAGAGTCAGAGTCTCAGAGTCAGAGTCTCAGAGTCAGAGTCTCAGAGTCAGAGTCTCAGAGTCAGAGTCTCAGAGTCAGAGTCTCAGAGTCAGAGTCTCAGAGTCAGAGTCTCAGAGTCAGAGTCTCAGAGTCAGAGTCTCAGAGTCAGAGTCTCAGAGTCAGAGTCTCAGAGTCAGAGTCTCAGAGTCAGAGTCTCAGAGTCAGAGTCTCAGAGTCAGAGTCTCAGAGTCAGAGTCTCAGAGTCAGAGTCTCAGAGTCAGAGTCTCAGAGTCAGAGTCTCAGAGTCAGAGTCTCAGAGTCAGAGTCTCAGAGTCAGAGTCTCGAGTCAGAGTCTCAGAGTCAGGTCTCAGAGTCAGAGTCTCAGAGTCAGAGTCTCAGAGTCAGAGTCTCAGAGTCAGAGTCTCAGAGTCAGAGTCTCAGAGTCAGAGTCTCAGAGTCAGAGTCTCAGAGTCAGAGTCTCAGAGTCAGAGTCTCAGAGTCAGAGTCTCAGAGTCAGAGTCTCAGAGTCAGAGTCTCAGAGTCAGAGTCTCAGAGTCAGAGTCTCAGAGTCAGAGTCTCAGAGTCAGAGTCTCAGAGTCAGAGTCTCAGAGTCAGAGTCTCATCAGAGTCTAGAGTCTCAGGGTGTCAATCTCTGGGTGTCAATCTCTGGGTGTCAATCTCTGGGTGTCAATCTCTGGGTGTCAATCTCTGGGTGTCAATCTCTGGGTGTCAATCTCTGGGTGTCAATCTCTGGGTGTCATCTCTGGGTGTCAATCTCTGGGTGTCATCTCTGGGTGTCAATCTCTGGTGTCAATCTCTGGGTGTCAATCTCTGGGTGTCAATCTCTGGGTGTCAATCTCTGGGTGTCAATCTCTGGGTGTCAATCTCTGGGTGTCAATCTCTGGGTGTCAATCTCTGAATCTCTGGGTGTCAATCTCTGAATCTCAGAGTGTCAATCTCTGAATCTCAGAGTGTCAATCTCTGAATCTCAGAGTGTCAATCTCTGAATCTCAGAGTGTCAATCTCTGAATCTCAGAGTGTCAATCTCTGAATCTCAGAGTGTCAATCTCTGAATCTCAGAGTGTCAATCTCAGAAAATTATTTAAAAAAAAATGCGTGGGCTCCGCGCAATTCTATGTCTAGCCAGGTACAGCTAAGCAGCTGGGGATGGAATCCGCAGCGCAGGGATGCCCAAGCTTTCTGGGCACCCCCCGCTGCAAATTGCAGCCCGCAGCCGCCCCAGAAGATGGAGCGTTCATTGAAGCGCCATCCTCTGGCGCTGAACACCGCTCTTCCAGCGGCCCTGGTGGCGGTGGCACGCTGGGTAATAAAGAGGTTAGGGCCAGCTTTGTATTATCAGCTGGCCCTAAGCCCGAAATTTATGGCGGTCACGCCAATATTAGACATGACCGTCATGAATTTCTATTAAATTGTTTTAAAAAAAACACAACACAGAGAAAATTTTTTATTAGAAATAAAAAAAAAAGCCATTAGGGACTCCATCTTTAATTAAAAAAATCCTCTTCCGCCCGACGCAGTCCAAAACGCAATGTCCTCTCTGCTCATCCCTGTGCATAGATATAGATGTCTATGCACAGGGAATGAGCAGACTGAGAACAATCTCAGCTCTGCTACATCAGGCAGCAGGCGGGCTCTAGGACCCTGGAGCTGCTGCAGCCAGCACACAGAGCAGACAGGACTCTTATCTGTGCGAGTTTCCCAGCGATTACTTACAAAGTAAACGAGTCCAATGCAAATAAATGACAAAACTAGGATTGCTTCAGGCTGAAGCTTCCGAGACACATCTGCGATTTGTAAATCTCACACTACTCGCTATTACTCGCTTCCCCATTCATTAACATTGGGCTCGCTAGACTCGCAACGAGTAGCGAGTCCTGTGCTCGGACTCGCTAGAGTCAAGCAATTCCGAGTAATTTAGGATTCGCCCATCACTAGTGACCAATCATTTAACAACCAGTGCAGTATTGTTTTATTTTTCTTTTCAATGTAATGACATTTACACTTTAAGCTTCCTCAGTAAGTTTTTGGTAGGTTCTTGACACTGTATAATTTCATTGCACAAAAAGTGCACCATCTCACAGTTCCTCTGAAGTGGAAGAGATTTATAGAAATTTTTTTTTTTAACTCTGCAAACTGACCAGCAGCACATTTTTGAATTCCATGATACGTCAATTTCTTCTGTGGGTACTTTGTGTTTTTTGTGCAGATTTTAACCATATGGTTGAGATGCAGGAAACCTTCCAGTAAAAAATTGCATATACGTCTTTTAAAGCTTTTCAGCTGAGGAGACACATTTAAAAAAGCTTGTAATCCATACATGACTGTGTTATTTAAATTTTGGCAAAGCCTGATGCCCAGAAAGTATATTTATAAAAAAACAACATACCGTATATACTCGTGTATAAGCCGACCCGTGTATAAGCCGACCCCCCCTACTTTTGCCCCCAAAACCTGGAAAAACCTATTGACTCGTGTATAAGCCGAGGGTGGACCCCAGCACAGGTATACAGCCCCCAGCAGTGTGGTATACAGCAGCCTCCCCAGTGGTATATACAGCAGCAGCCCCAGTGGTAGTATACAGCAGCAGCCCCAGTGGTATATACAGCAGCAGCCCCAGTGGTTAGTATACAGCAGCCCCAGAGGTATATACAGCAGCCCCAGTGGTAGTATACAGCAGCCCCAGTGGTATATACAGCAGCAGCCCCAGTGGTTAATATACAGCAGCCCCAGTGGTTAGTATACAGCAGCCCCAGAGGTATATACCGCAGCCCCAGTGGTAGTATACAGCAGCCCCAGTGGTAGTATACAGCAGCCCCAGTGGTATATACAACCCCCCCCCCCATCAGTATACAGGCCCCCCTTGCTGCACAATCCTGTAAAGGAATACTTTAGTATACTTATCCCTGCCGCTGTCCCGCCGCCGTCATCGCGCTCCTCCGTCTTCATCCAGCGTCTTCCGGCTTCCTCCTCTGGGGCGCAGACAATGACGTCATTGCCTGCGCCCACCGGAGGAAGCCAGAAGAAGACGGATGAAGCCGGAGGAGCGCGATGACGGCGGTGGGACAGCGGCAGGGATAAGTATACTAATGTATTCCTTTACAGGATTGTGCAGCAAGGGGGGGCCTGTATACTGATGGGGGTGGGCGGCTGTATACTGTATACATTGTATACAGTGACTCGCGTATAAGCCGAGGGGGGGGACTTTTCAGCCCAATTTTTGGGCTGAAAAACTTGGCTTATACGCGAGTATATACGGTAGTTGAAAACATACCAAAAAGACGAAAACCACTGGGCTGAAAATTTGGTAAAAACTTGTAATAATCAGTTGAAGTTACCCAAGTTGGCGATTGGGACCAGAAAGTCTGCAACATCAAAAATCCCCCAATTACTCATGGTTGAAACTTGGCCCAATGTGTTCTGTCCATCCATAGAGGAATTTAATGTGAAGTTGAAGATGCAATACCAACTTTGCTTATATTATTGTCACTATTGGCTGTCATTGCTGGTCTAGAAGACTGTAAAAGGGTGTTTCCCTCCCCATCGGCTTCCATTTTGGTAAAATAATAAACTTAGATGTTGCTATTCTCCCCAGGTTTAGCTGTGACTTCCGCTGTAGCCAATCGCTGGGCTCTCTAGTGGAAGCCGATGGGGAGGGAACGGTTGTTCCTGAAAAACCCCTACAACCTGGGGATAGACTAAAATAACAGTAGCAATGTAGACAATACGAGACACTGAGCCCAGCGATTGGCTACAGCGTAAGTTACTGCTAAACCTGGGGAGAATGGCAACATCTAAGTTTAGAGATAGAGTTTACGATTGAAGATTTTACCTTTTAGGAAAATCGTATTATTGTAGCAAAGCATCTGTGTGTAATTACATACATCAGGCAACTGTTCCGATAACTGGTTACCATTATTTTCACATAACTGAACCATATAGATTTGAAGAACAAAGCTTTCTTCAGGGCCAAGGTGTCGAGCTTTCTGCTTTTTCTCCCCATTTGTCTCTTCCTATGAGCTCATTTATTGATCTGTTATAGCATGAGGCAATCTAATTCTCTACATTAGTCTTTGAGATCTATGCTACTTACTTCCAAAACATTTCATTTAATAACAGCATGTTTTGCCTGTGTTTGAAGCGATTGATTCTTCATACAGGTGAACATCAAAGATGTATGTAGTCACACGTGTAATTTCCAGCATCTTGCTGTGAACATGTGAGTGTATCTCTGCAGAGCACTCTAATGTGGGACTTCAAAGCCGGCCAGCCTGCCACAGTAACATTACACCTGCTGGATTTTTTTTTTGCACAAATAATTTTCTAGAATTACTGATGTGTGAATAATATTCAAAAATGAGATTTTACAACTTAATCAAGTTCTGTTCTTTCTGCAGTTAATAAAGAAGAACATACCTCTGTGTTCTGGGTGCTGTGTAGCATTGTGCTTGCCGCAATCGCCATGTTGTGTAAAGAACAAGGAATTACTGTCTTGGTAAGGAACAGCAAAGTGCATTAATAAATTACTGCCCAAAACCATAACTTGTATCTATGCAGTAAAATTATGGAGCGCACTGTCATTCTTTAGTCACTAAAAACCTTGTTCCCACTGAAGATCTATGAACCCATGCTCACTATGCAGCTTTATGCAATCATAATAACACCAAAAATTGTTTGATTTATTAATGTCGAATTTAAATATTTTAGATTCTTTATTTTTCCATTCAAGCTGATGGCCTCTGGAAGTAACAAAAGATTATTGTCTTTCCTAGGGCCTGAATGCTGTTTTTGATGTCTTTGTAATCTGCAAGTTAAACATGCTGGAATGTATCCAGAAGGTACGGCACAGGGACAAAACCCCAGAGGTGAGTGTATTCAATTTCCCATTCCCTATTCAGAACAGATTCTGGGCTCCTCAGTTACTGCACAGTGTGATCTCATGTCTGTCGCTCAGTTTCTTTCTTGAAAGAAGTCTTTTTATTGTGGAAAAAAAATCCCTTCTACCCTTTGATTTTGATGTTACTGTGGGAATACATAGTCAATCTCATTTTGCTATAAAGTAGCAAAAGCCATATTTGCAAGGTGTGGTTGGGATGTTACTTGGAATAAAACACTATTCTTATGTGAAAACCGTGCAAGAATAACCATTTATCAAGAATAAAAAGGAAACTAGTTCATGGTGCCCCAGTATATGTAAACACATACAGGGGCGGCTGCCGATTGTCGTGTATCTCAGGTATCCTCTGTGGAAGAATGGGACAGAGATCTTTATAGGATGATGCAGATTTAATATACTATGTATGCTGATATGTTCTGTATTTTCTCTGCTTTCTGTAACAGAATTTTTTATTCATAAAAAAAGGCTTGCTTTCACGAATTAGTCTTCTGGCTGCTGGGGGTATATGTATGCTATATGTACGATGGAGTATTATGGGCACAGGACCTCCAGCGTTTACCGATGTTGACAACCCAGCATCTTTTGCTGACACCCTTCTAGTAAGAGTAAGTACTAAGCATCATTTATGGGAATTGATGCAGTAGGTGTTGTTTTTTTTTTTTTTTTCTTCTTTCTCTTGGTAATTTTTTTTTTTTTTATTGCAATTAAGCCACCATTCCAGTAGTGTAAGTTCCCTGCCCCTTGTCTGATACTCGCCTTCTAGCATCTTAACCTTTTTCCAGTGTTGCTCCATTCAGTCTTCTGTGATTTGTGACCTGCTGGCAGCTCCAGTAATTCCTGGACCACCCCAGAGGTCACAACTCGATGCATCTCTATGGAAGCTTTGTTCTGGCTATCATAGACCTGAATTAAGAGCTTGTGATGTAACTTCTGAATTCCGGCCAGTCAGAAGTCACGGGCACAAGACGGCGCCATGGAACCAGAGTGGTGCCGAAAAACAATTAAGTTGCTGGAAGATGAGTATATAACTGGGCTTACATTTAAAGAATGACTCCAGCTAGAGTGGTACTTTAAAAGAATTACATAAAATTATAAAATTAGGTCTGTAGTTACCAGTGCAAAGATTTTCCAAAGGCTTAAGAAAATAATTTTGATGGTTTTAATTCCCTGCGATGCCCTGGAGGGCATCAAATTTTATTGTTCATAAATAGCAGACAGATCCAGTGAATAATGTATAGGATAACTGGACTAAACAAGGAAAATAAGTAACAGTTAATCAACCTCCTTTCTACTCCACTAGCCTAGGCTGATGAGATTGGGGCATTACCAGTGAGCTGCTCTTCCATCACCTAGTCCGTGAGGTCCAGTAGGTTTGTGACCTTTTATATAACTAAAATCCACTTATTTCACATTTTAACCAAACTCATTCATATACATATTCTAGCAATGCTAGAGCTCATACTTTATATTGATAAGTCATACTGAGGATAGATCAATAATTCACTAACAAAGTCTTGGAAAAAAAACATGATTGAGCTGCACAGGAGAAGAATAGTTTATTATCATAGAAGAAAGTATTTGTGCACTGCATCATAAATTAAGAGGTCATCTAACACTATATTTGGGGCCTGGACATTACTCTTACTATTTTATCAAAATCACTCCCTGAGCTCTTTTTTTTTTTTTTTTTGCACCTGACAAAATTGGATTTTATATACCGTTATATACTCGTGTATAAGCCGACCCGTGTATAAACCGACCCCCCTACTTTTGCCCCCAAAACCTGGGAAAATCTATTGACTCGTGTATAAGCCGAGGGTGGACCCCAGCACAGGTATACAGCCCCCAGCAGTGTGGTATACAGCAGCCTCCCCAGTGGTATATACAGGCCCCAGCAGTGTTACAGCAGCAGCCCCAGTGGTATATACAGCAGCAGCCCCAGTGGTAGTATACAGCAGCCCCAGAGGTATATACAGCAGCCCCAGTGGTAGTATACAGCAGCAGCCCCAGTGGTAGTATACACGCAGCCCCAGTAGTATATACAGCCCAGTGGTAGTATACACGCAGCCCCAGTAGTATATACAGCCCCAGTGGTATATACAGCCCCAGTGGTAATATACACGCAGCCCCAGAGGTATATACAGCAGCCCCAGAGGTATATACAGCCCCAGTGGTAGTATACATACAGCCCCAGTAGTAGTATACAGCCCCAGTGGTAGTCTACAGCCCCAGTGGTAGCATACAGCAGCCCCAGTGGTATATACAGCCCCAGTAGTAGTATACAGCCCCAGTGGTAGTATACAGCAGCCCCAGTGGTATATACAGCCCCAGTGGTAGTATACATACAGCCCCAGTAGTAGTATACAGCCCCAGTGGTAGTATACAGCAGCCCCAGTGGTATATTCAGCCCCAGTGGTAGCATACAGCAGCCCCAGTGGTATATACAGCCCCAGTGGTAGTATACAGCAGCCCCAGTGGTAGTATACAGCAGCCCCAGTGGTAGTATACAGCAGCCCCAGTGGTAGTATACAGCAGCCCCAGTGGTATATACAGCCCCAGTGGTAGTATACATACAGCCCCAGTAGTAGTATACAGCCCCAGTGGTAGTATACAGCCCCAGTGGTAGTATACAGCCCCAGTGGTAGTATACAGCAGCCCCAGTGGTATATACAGCCCCAGTGGTAGTATACATACAGCCCCAGTGGTAGTATACAGGGCCCCAGCAGGGCCCCCCTCATAATTTGGCGCCCCCACCTCACTTGCTGGGCCCCCCCGCATGCAGCGCTGCGCATATACATTACCTGTCTAGCAGCTGTCACCCTCCGATGGCGGATCGCGGCTCCCGGCTCCGGCTTCCATCTTCCTCTGTGTCTTCCTTGTCATGTGACCGGGGCTCATTGCGATGACGTCATCGCGACGCCGACCGGTCACATGACAAGGAAGACACAGAGGAAGATGGAAGCCGGAGCCGGGAGCCGCGATCCGCCATCGGAGGGTGACAGCTGCTAGACAGGTAATGTATATGCGCAGCGCTGCATGCGGGGGGGCCCAGCAAGTGAGGTGGGGGCGCCAAATTATGAGGGGGGCCGTATGACTCGCGTATAAGCCGAGGGGGGGACTTTTCAGCCCAATTTTTTGGCTGAAAAACTCGGCTTATACGCGAGTATATACGGTAATTTTATTTATAAAGATCTGCAAAGTTATAGGACTTCTGAAATTCAGAACCCGAATTAGAACAAAAACATTGACCTCCGGCATTGGTACTATCCAGCAATGTTGGCGCTGCTGTTCATTGCGGACGTGACATTTTGTCACAAGGCCACTGCAGGAAATGTGCGATTATTAGTCAGTTGCTGCTTTTACGATTTCTTGAGACTGCACTCCACAGTGAGGGAATATTGATGAGCTGCAGCCACACAGCCCCGGCTCATAGACCTGAGTCTGCGTGTGACAAAAGAATGTCATGTCAGCAGCGCCAACATCACTGCAACGGGGCCACTGCAGGAGTCGAGTATACATTTTGTAGTTTATTATTAAGTGAATTTGCCTCAAGTCTGTAAGAGTACCTAAACTCCATGAGCTGTTCACTCCTGCCTTCCGAGGTGCATACTCATCAAAAGCTCTTTTGAGCATCCTGGTCTAAAGACCCAGACTTCGACGATCTGCAGGTAGTAAAATGGCCTAAACTTTAGGCCCTAAAGTATGACAAATAGATCAAAAGTTTAGTTATTCTTTAATTTTGCAGCTACATGACCTACTCTTCCAAACTAGTTTCATTCTGTTATGTACTGTAATATGGTGGCCAAAAGAATACATGAAAAACAATTGATAAATGGCACTGGCAAAGTTGATCAAAGATCAAACAAACCACACCAATAACTACCCTACTTTTGATACATATTAAAATAATCAAATCCACATTGAACCCTGCAATGGAAAATGATAATGCAAATACATGTAATGTGAAATTGTAGAAAAAGTGATTACTGAGGGGGCGGTGCCTGACTGATGGCGGAGTGAGACGCACATTGCTGCAGCTCCGTGCTACAAAGCCCCTTCAGCCTTTATCTAACTAACTCTGACAACTAGATTTATGATGGGCAAGACCAGGAAGATCACGGGAGGCCCGGGAGCAGACGAGACCAGAGATCAGAGCTCCATGGATCGTTTCCTGCGCTCCACAGCCTCCCCAGCTCCCAGAGGCACGTCCTCTAACATGGCGCCGTCGGCTTCTAGCGCGGGAACCATGAGGAGAGACAAGGAGAGAGGCGCGGGCTCACACTCTCCACACGGAGGAGACTCCAGCGAGGAGGAAGACGAGGGAGGCCCTACTGACAACTGCACGATGGCTGAGCTAAGTACATATATAAGGCAGCTGCCCACGAAACGGGACTTGGAGCATTTTGCCCGCAGATTAGAGGGATCCTATAAGAAAGAGATAAGTTCCCTTAGGAGTGAGTTTACCACGAGGGTGGAGGAGGGGAGAGAAGGCCCAAGAGGGGATAATGGATGAGCTGAGGGCTCATAGGCAGCTATTGGAGGCTCACACTCATCACATTGAAGACGTGCTGTATGGGCAGGAGGATCTCGAGAACCGCAACAGGCGGAATAACATTAGAATCCGCGGTTTGCCTGAGTCTGTGAGCCCCCTGGACCTCAATAACGCGGTCCAGCTCCTCTTCAATCAGATCTTGGAAGCTGACCCGAGTAACATCATTGCCCTGGACAGAGTGCACAGAGCCCTCGCCCCTCCACCCTCCCCTGATGCTCAGCCTCGAGATGTTATCTGCCGAGTGCACCATTTCCCCACTAAAGAGGCCATAATGTCAGCAGCCAGGCGCAAGGACAGGATAATGTTTGAGGATACTCCTGTTCTTCTGTTGCAAGATTTAGCAAGACGTACTCTCCAGCAGAGGAGAGGATTGCGCCCCCTCCTGACCCTGCTACGGGATCACGACATCACATATCGATGGGGATTCCCGTTTCAATTAATCGCCACCAAGGAGGGGAGATCCGCCTCCTTTAGAAGAATCGATGATTTACCACGTTTACTTGATGTCTTTAATTTACCTTCCATCACTCTGCCTGACTGGCCACAGATTCCCCAGATGGCCGCTGCCCTGCCCCCTCGTTGGCAAAGGGTCAGAAGAGACAGGAACAACCGTCCTTCACCTTCCCGTAAAGAGGCTACTTGAAAATTGAGGGACACTCTCCCTGCAAGTCTAATCGGAGATCAGTTCCTCCATTAATATAGCTGTGACTCCCTTCCCAGATACTTTGGCTCCTTACCTGTTGATGTTTTATTTTGCAATACCTGACTGCCACCTTCTGGACATTGGGGGAACGGCGTGTTCCTCTTTGCTCAGTTCCACAAGAGCATCTCCTAGACTGACCTGATTGCCCTACACACTGTTTTTTCTTTTCTTTGCTTGCTCGGCAATCACTATTGGAGACTTATTGGCCCTCGGGCTCCCCACTCTTGCAGGACTATGAGTGACACTTACAGAGCCCTGTCACCGCTTATACCGGGACCCTCTTGGTTTTTCAAGCTGTTTGATGGTTTTTTTTTTCCTGTTCTTCATATGATCTACTATTTTGTCTTATTGCTCCTTTTTCAGAGTTGTTACATCCCATTTATTAAGAAGGCTGGGGATGGTGGCCGGAGCTGCCTCCGCTACGGCTTACCGTTACCCCTTTATGGTGCTGGATAGCTTCATTGCTGTCCCTATTATGCACGTATATGGTGCCTATGTAATATATGTCAGAAGTAATATGTTTGCACCTTCTTTCTACTTCCCTTTCTCTTTTTACTCTATCTTCTCTTCTTTCCCCCTGTCTGTAGTTTCTACCTCGTCCGGAGGGTGTGTGGCTTCCAAACATGTTCAGCCTACCCCAGTTGATCCCAATGGCTAAACTGAAGTTATGCACATATAACGTAAAGGGGTTTAATCAACCAGAGAAGAGGCGCCAAATCCTATACTCTTCTCACAAGCAGAGAGTTTCACTCCTACTTTTGCAGGAAACCCATTTTAGATCAGATTCCACCCCTAAATGTAACTCAGGATACTATCCCACCTGGTATCATAGCACCAACCCTGAGGCTAAGTCTAAGGGGGTCTCGATAGCCTTCCATAAGTCCTTTATACCGACAGTTCTTAAAACTTTGATCGATCCGTTGGGTAGGTACCTCTTTCTGCAGGTGTCGTGGAATCTTAATATCTTTGTGATTGCAAACTGTTATTTCCCCAACAGTGGCTTGGAGAGATTCGGAGCGGATTGTCGCAGGAAGCTCATGGAGTTTGCGAGCTCTTGCCCCATCATCGTTGGAGGGGACTTCAACTTCCCCATGTACCCCACCGTAGATGTATCCTCGGGTAAGTCGTACCACCTTGCCACCTCCCTCCACCGGCTTAGACGTCAGTGGAGTTCTCTGCACCTGGTAGACGTATGGCGCATTTTACACCCGACAGTTAAGGATTACACATACTACTCCCCGGCTTTTAATATACATAGCAGGATAGATAGATTCATGATCTCACACGGTCTCTTGGACCGCCAGGTAGAGGCTGACATTGGGACGATTCTGTGGTCGGACCACGCACCAGTATACCTATCACTGAACCTGGGAGACGGGTCCCGGCCTACCTTTACCTGGCGCCTCAATGATAACCTCTTACAGGACACCACGTGCATACGGGAGGTCAAGGAAGCCATAAAACACTTTGGCTCTGACCACTCGGCGGACCCCACCTCACCTACAATCCAATGGGAAGCCCTTAAAAGTGTGCTCAGGGGGGTGCTGATCTCACACGGTACGCGCCTAAAGAAACTTAGATCTCAGGAAATAGACTCTCTGATGTCACAGATTACAGCTCTTGAATCCTCGCATAAGTGCGACCCCACACCTCAGCGATTCAGCGAGCTCACCTCCCTTAGGCGCTCTCTTTTAGCTATTTTAGACCAGAAGGATAAGGGCTTGAGGGACAGGTTCCGGGCACGTTTTTATAAGCATGGCAATAAAAGTGGTCACCTGCTTTCCAGGACGCTCCATCCCCGTACTGCTAGGACTTATATCCCTTCCATTAGAGCTGACTCCGATACCACAGTACACAGCACAAGGGATATTCTGTCGGTTTTCCGGTCTTACTATGCCTCGCTTTATGATGTGAGCTGCCCCTCGGAGGGCTCCGATGGGATAGTCGATTTTTTAGTAGACACCCCCCTACCACCATTATCCCCATCCGTGGCCTCTAGGTTAGAGACTCCATTCGCCATTGAAGAAATTACTGCCGCAATTAAAGAGCTCAAAATGGGCAAGAGCCCAGGCCCTGACGGCTACTCCGCAGGGTTCTACAAATGTCTGCATGATCTCCTCAGTCCTCTTCTGCTGAGGGCCTTCGACCACGTCTCCTCGGGGGGTTCCTTTCCGCCACAGGCCCTGATGGCGCACATAGTGGTCATCCCCAAGCCGGGCAAGGACCCGCTGAGCTGTGGCAGCTACAGGCCGATATCGCTCATCAACATAGACATTAAACTGTTCGCTAAGTTGCTGGCCAATAGACTTAAGACGCTACTCCCGGACACCATAGACTCAGACCAAGTGGGTTTTGTACCTGGCCGAGAGGCCAGGGACAACACCATACGTTCAGTGGCTCTGGTGGATTACGCTAGACGTGCTGGAGTCCCCATGTGCATCCTGTCAATAGACGCAGAGAAAGCGTTTGATAGGGTGCACTGGGGCTTCATGTACAAGGTCCTTGAGTCATGGGGGCTAGGACAGGCTATGCTTAGTCGAATTGGAGCTCTCTACACCCATCCTTCGGCTCGCATTAGGATCAATGGCTCACTGTCGGATTCCTTTCCTATCAGAAACGGTACGCGACAGGGGTGCCCCCTGTCCCCGCTTCTTTACATTTTGACAATGGAACACCTAGCCATTGCCCTGAGGCGACACCCGGAAGTTCGCTGAATTTCTTCACGTAGTGGAGAGCACAAGCTAGCTTTGTACGCGGACGACTTACTTTTATATGTGACACAACCAGCGAGCAGTTTACGAGCTATTATGACCGTTCTTCATCATTATGGCTCTGTGAGCAACTTTAAAATGAACCCCAGCAAATCTGAAATACTGAATGTGAATCTCCGTGGAGACGTGGTCGAGGCTTTGAAGGCTCAGTACCCTTTCAATTGGCGAAAGGGACACCTTGATTATCTAGGTATCCGCCTAACGTCAGACCCCTCCAACCTGCTGAAATCTAATTTTACAGGACTACAACTGAAAATAGAAAAGGAAATGCAGAGATGGAATAAGCTCCACCTCACTTGGCTGGGGAGGATCAACACGGTCCGCATGGACTTGCTCCCGCGCCTGCTCTTCTTTTTCCAGACCCTACCACTGCTTCTTCCTGCCTCCTTTTTCTCCAGACTCAAGAGCTCCATCATTAAATTTATATGGTCGCACAGGAGGTCTCGCATCTCTTATGCTATTTTGATCAGACAGGTGGATAAAGGAGGGATGGGATTACCTGACTTCCTGAAATATCACCACGCAGCTTTGGGCTCTTGCATTCTGGACCTATTTCATCCATCAACTGGGAAGAGATGGATAGACGCGGAGAGGCTGAATTGTTCCGGGAGTCCCCTGACCATGTTGTGGGGGGGGGAGACGATAGAGGTGAGAACACTGCCCTTCATCACACATAATTTACATCTATACCTGAAGAGGACACGAGTGGCTTATAACCTATTCTCCATCCCTGGCCCGCTCACGCCGATCTTTCAAAACAGTAACTTTCCAATTGATACAGGATTGCGGAAGTTCCTGCATAAACATAGAGACTCAAATCCCACCTTATTTCATTATGTCACGCAGTCAGGGACCCGTTCCCTAGCGGATCTGTTCCCTTCTTCCCCCCCACCGCCACAGGCCTGGCTCCAACTACGTCAACTCCAGAGTTATGTTTCTACCCTCCCTCACAGATGCTTATTTAGGGCGCCTTTTCCTTTTGAACTGATGTGTCTGGACCCATCCCCACAACCCCATTTGATCTCTAGGCTATATAAACTATTTCAGGATTCGGTCCTCGGCTCCTCGAATAATGCTCCACCTTATTTGACGAAGTGGGAGACGGACATAGGCAGGAGTTTCACGCCTGTAGAGGTTAACAAGATTTTGTGTAATACTTACAAAGCCTCATCTTGCGCAGCGTCCCGGGAATGTAACTTTAAGGTGGTGGCGAGGTGGTATAGATGCCCTGAGGATGTGCATAGATTCTTCCCAGAGACGCCCGCCACTTGTTGGCGATGCTCAGCCGCAGTGGGGTCGTATTTCCACACATGGTGGTTGTGCCCCCGGATCCAACGGTTTTGGGGGAGGTCTTTGACCTTTACCGAACGGTGACACGGGAGTGCCTACTGCCCACTCCTGAACTAGCTCTCCTGAATCTGACTCCATGCTCGATCTCCGGCTTTAGGCAGGGTCTATTACGCCACTTTCTCACGGCAGCTCGGCGTTTAGTCCCCCGATATTGGAAGGACTCCCGATGCCCGTCCAGAGAAGACTTGATATCTGAACTACACGACATCTGCAGAATGGAGGATTTTCTTCATCAATCAGACCCCTCGGACTTTGGTACTAAGCGTTACTTTCAGGTATGGACACCGTGGTTACTATTTAGGGACTCCCCTTCGCTTGTCTCATGGTTGGCATCCTAACTTCTACGTTGTTGGCCACAGCCCGTTCCGGACTCTTTCCTTATTTCCCTCGTTCTATCCTACTTCTCTTTTCCCCGCCTCTCTTTCTATGTAATCTTTCTCGCTTCTTGCTTTTCCACTTTTCTCTCCCTTCTCCTTTAACTACGATTACCTGAGGTCTGAAGCTACTATATTGAGGTTTAATGCAGCTCCCTGAATATTATTTGCTCCTTACCATACATTATAGCAACACACGAGTTGGTTGTAAAAAGATATATCATTGTCCAGACCGCTATATATTTATCTGCACTGTTTCTTATTTGATATTGAATAAAACCTGATTTACCACAAAAAGTGATTACTGAGAAGTCAACATGCCAATTACTAGACAATAGAATAGTCCCCACAAAAAGAAAACCCTTATCTGAGTGGTACAATGTGAAGACTCATTGTGGAGATTAATCAAGGGACTCATTCATGGGCCTGGAACTGGAGCACCCCTGATAGGTGCGGTTTATGTGTCCCAGTTTCTGGACAGCATTTGGTCTCAGGTGTTGGGACATTAAACACTTTAGCATTTAGGGAAGTTTTTTTTTTCTTTTTGTAGAGACTAATGTATTGTCTAGTATTTGGCATGTTTGGTGGCATTTGTATATGAAATGCCAATGTTGGGGATTCTGTTATGTGAATAGTTGTTTATTCCCTGCATTCATGTTTCAATGGCTCTTTGATCCTCGGGAATACCGGGATAAGATGACTTTGAGCGGTGTCCATTTTGGATTTGGTGGAATTTTAATATGTATCTAAAGGTTAAAGTTTTCATATACCTTTAATGACTTAGTTTTTACCAGTCGTTTCTGTAGCTTCCCATTATAGTATGAGTAACTTGTATTGTAGTAGGTAGACCATGGGGCTTAAGTAGGAAGCATGCAATCCTAGATATAAATGTTCCAAAAAAAACAACAATGGAGTAACCACCGTCCACCCTTTATACTGCTTATTGTCAATAAGTCACTCACATATGGTACAGATTGTAAAAATATCACTAGCCACTATGAAACATATCAATAGCCAAAGGTCTAGAGGGAAGCAGTGTGTCCAGCGTCAAGGCCTTGCGTTGGGCCATCACTAGTAGTGTCATGTCTAATGTGGTAGAGACTATGTGGCGGGGCACGATGCTGAGAAAAGCATGTCATATATGTATATCACAATAAGCACTTTTGTATTTCCTGGTAATGTGAAGGAAAATCCGACAATCATATAGCACAATTTTCCATTTACACAGGTATTTTGCAGCTGTTCCTTCACCATATAATTTGTGGGCATTATTCTCGAGAAACATAGCACATTCCTGTAGTTAACCATAACTGTCTGGTTTTATCTGAATCATTACATCCTATTTATTTGGTGTAAATGATGAAAATTTAGATAAACCAAACCATTTTATCTGATATTCTGTATAAATTGTGTAATTGCCCAATTATTGTAATGTCCATATTCAGGGAAGTATTTACGTTATGCTAAAATTTTGAACAAAACAAAGTACAATTTATTACATGAATACAGTATGTTCAATTTATTAGAAAATCATACATTGTTCAATAGACTGAAAAGATCAGAATTTAGAAAATGGCACTTTTTCCCGATTTTGTTTCCATTAGACTATTTGGGTTTGTGAAATAAAAGGTGGTACTGTACATTGATTTTTTTTTTCTGTGCACATATACAGGAGAGTGCACCTGTACTGATAATTCTGTTAACACTGTATATGAGACATGGAATGATTTTTCTCTTAATGACAGGTAATAAACTATAATTACTATTATTCCTTAAATGGATGGCTACTGCTGTGCCCATGGTGGCTCTGCTTTGATTGGTCAATGGGCTGTATACCTCTTATTAAATCTCTCAGCGATTCTCGGATAATGGCACCGGCAGCACTTTGGTTCTGCTTGTTTGGCTTAATGTACCAGGCATTATTCTCCAGTAATGGCCAAACGAGAAGGTGAGTTTTCCGTATATTTGGAATAATGGAAGCATGGCTTTTTTTGATCAGTAGGGAGTCTGTAACTCGTGAAACTCACATTTCTAGACACAGCTAATAAATGATAGCATAATTTTATTGGTTCATATTATAAAGTATCCTGTCGTCTGGCTCATCCACTGCTTGCACAAATGAACAGTGTACCATATTATGACTTAAAAGTATAATATTCAGGTTGCTTTTCTTCCAATTCTTCAAGGATGTTTCTTAAAATCACATATGAAGCAAATACATCTTTTCTGCTTTTAGAAAAAAATAGAATGAACGAAAAATAGATATAGGCATAGAACTTGAGTAGTTTGTGTCTAGCACATACCATTGTAAGTAACTTTAGTAGAAATCAAAGCAATGAGCAGATACTTCTCCATAGTTGACTTCAGAAGAGAGAAGCCTAATGAGCACTACAACACATCCAATTCTTTATATACTGTCTTATGCTCTTTCTAAGTGTCCTTACTCTCTTTTTTGTTATAACAGAATCCTCACCATGGGCTTAGGATTTCTCATAATACCTTTCCTCCCTGCAAGTAATTTATTCTTTCGTGTTGGATTTGTTGTTGCTGAAAGAGTCCTCTACTTGCCTAGTGTAGGATATTGCATATTACTCACTTATGGCTACTGTAAAGTCTGTAAACACTTGAACAAAAAGGTAAGATTCTTACAACAATGTAAGTAATGTTTGTTAAATGTTATCGCATATAATGCACAGTGATTATCAGCAACCATGGGACATCACCATAATCTGTGATTAGCGGTAGTAGATGAGTGTAAGGCTATGGTTCCCATGATGTTTGAGTTTTCGATGTTGCAGATTTTTTCATCCAATAGCTAAACTAAGGCTGGCTTCAGACTTGCAGATGCATCTGCAGCGTTTTGCAGATGCATCTGCATGCAGACCGTGGCCCCTATGTTTATAATGGAGCGCACGGCGGTCTGCAGATGCTTGCAGACCGCCGTGCGCTCTCATTGCCCGCCATTAGTGATCTGTGCGTACGCGGATGCCTGCGCACAAATCACACACTCCCGCCCGCACCAGGGACGCGAGATGTTGCGTCCCTGGTGCGGGCGGGAGTGTGTGATTTGTGCGCAGGCATCCGCGTGCGCACAGATCACTAATGGCGGGCAATGAGAGCGCACGGCGGTCTGCAAGCATCTGCAGACCGCCGTGCGCTCCATTATAAACATAGGGGCCGCGGTCTGCATGCAGATGCTTGCAGATGCATCTGCAAAACGCTGCAGATGCATCTGCAAGTCTGAAGGCAGCCTTAGTTACTTTTTGTTTTGTTTTTCATTGCATTTTTGGTGCTTTTTTTTTTTTTACATGCATTATATTGTTTCTTTTTTAGCTGCACGTCTTTATATCTTTTTGTATGTCCTGTTCTAACGAAAACTCCCTCGTTTTGGAATCTTTCTGTTACTAAGCTTTGCAAAATCTTTTCCGAATGGTGATCTGCAAATTACAAGGGTTTTTATTGCATTTCCAGTGAGGAAATAAAAAAAACCTGTGTGTTTGTATTTTATCTGCTGATTTTCTTAACTTCAAGTCTATGGGAAAAATCTGCAAATAAAAAAGCACATTAACCGCGAGACAGATTGACTTATCGCTAATTACCAAATTGCACCACAGGTCAAAGCACAATGGGAATGAGATTTCTATAAATCCCATTCACTTTGCAGGAAATCTATTACACTGCATTTTTTCACAATAAGATACATTGCAGAAGTAAGGTGTCAGAAAATGTGGAAATGGTTTCAAAATACTAGTGTATTTGTGATAAATCTGGATTTTATCTGTCTGCTCATATTTCTGTGACTAATTGTTGCCAAACTTGTGATATTCACTATCTTTATACTGCTTACTGCTTTCCACTATTCAGAACACCTTAGTAGTAAACTATTAGTCTAGTTGCAATGTGTGTTGTCCTGGATTACTTTTTACTGCAACATTAAAACATATATATTTTCTTATTTTAAGAAACTTGTTACCATAGCTGTTTTTGGACTGCTCACTCTCTATCCAGTGCGCTGTATCTATCGAGGTAACCAATGGAAGTCAGAGGAGCTGCTTTTCCAAAGTGCACTTGACGTGTGCCCTTTAAATGCTAAGGTAAGTCAGTACAGTTCCTCCAGTATCGTACGTGCATTTTCATTAATACATACCATCAACTTTTGGCTGCGCTCACACAGACCTAGATTTTTGTGTTTGTGCATTTATGTAGATGTTTTGGGGAAAACCATTTAAGTGATGTGAAACATCCAAAATAGTATGCTTATTTTGCAACATGTCTAAAAAAGAATGTACTTTGCAAATAGACCACTGCTAAACATCGACAAGTAGGACAGCTATCGAATAATAGTCTGCTTTTAAAGTGTTAGTTTTTTTTTTTTGTGAGGTATTAAAAAAAAGTTATTTGCATGAATAACTTGATTCACTTTTTGGATATTTTGTGTAGTGTTTTTGCCTTTTATTGTTTTCAGGTTTTCTTTTTGTATATTGAGTGAAACCTAGGCTGCAAAAACTGCATATATAGATTCATGTGGTTTTGATCCTTTTTCGCATTAAATACACAAATATGGCTCATGAAAATGAAAATTGAAACACAACTATACGCAGTACAATAGTTACAGTCCTTCACAGTATATGGCTACGTGCCCACTGTTTTTTGCTTGCAACGTTTATGCTGTGTTTGTCAGCTGCAAAAAAAAAAACCAGCTGTGGGGAAAAAAAGAGCAGCACAAATATATTGCGTTTGTGCACATTACAAACGCAGCAGAAATAAGGAGACACACAGACACTTTTTTACCCTCCCTGGTGAGCCCATGATGAGTTCCGGTGATGTCTTCCTCCCAGGCACCAGCAGGACCTGTGGGTACAGTACTTCCGGGACCTTGCACCATGTGACAGCATGAGTCACATGGGGCGCAGGTCCTGTATGTCCCCCCCCTTGCAGCTCCTGCCAGTGCATGGAAGGAAGAAATCACAGAGACCCGCTGGGGAGGGTGAGTATTGGAGCGTTTTTACTCTGGAAATTGCAGTAAAAAAAAGAATCACATGTTAATTGACAGGGACTTTTATAAACAGGCGATTTCTGAAGCACAAACGCACATGTGGGCACAGCTCTTTGAAAGTCACATTAATGATAAAAGTGCTGGGTGATGCATTTTTGCTGCTCAGAAGCACAGTGGGCACATGGGCTTTCAGTTAATATGTGCATTTTATAAACGCAATTAAATTTGATGAGTAAGGGGCCTTTCACACTTGCGTTTTTTTCCTGGCCTGGAAGATCAGGAAAAAACCTGATTCTTACAGGATTCATTTTTTTTCCCATTCACTTTAATGATTTCAGGTAGAATCTTGTTGCTTCAGGTTTTTTCCTGAAATCATTAAATTGAATGGGCAAAAAAAATAAATCCTGTAAGAATTAGGTTTTTCCTGATCTTCCAGACCAGGAAAAAACCGCAAGTGTGAAAGGCCCCTAACCAAAACATAATTGTTAAAAATTGATTTCTTTTCAGTTAGGGATCATGTTAAAGCAGATCTGTCAGCAGACGTCACAGTACAAATGATGTACAGTATAGAATACATCTCTTAGACCAAATGGGGCTCGAGTATTTACTTGAAAATCCATGTCAGAAAGGCTATATAGTCCTGATATTAAAATAAATATGATATGGGTCCAGATGAAGAGTGGGAAAGCTCATGAGTTGAACAGTATGCAGCCTGTACTGAGCAGTGTGAGATATGGGCAGCAGGAGATACACTGACAAACTATCAATCAAGGTGTGTGGACATTGAATTCAACTTTCATAAAGGATTATACAACCATTCTGACTTTCTCAAAGTAAATACAGCATTCTTAACAGCTGTAAGAGTTCATTTATACTGTATGCAGATTGTGTAATGAAATCTAGTAAGAGACCCACTTAGATAAAATATTTCTAGATTGCTTTGTGTCTTTTTATGCTGCACAAACACATTACAGTGGGCTTTTTTCTCGAAGACCAGCCAACAATTGTCTGAAGCTTAAGCTGCATTTACACAGCAAGATAATAATGAAATAAGCGTTTTTAACCACATCACGATTTTCTTTCAGTGTAAACAGGTTGTCAATCACCTGACGAACAAGCAAAATGCTCATTTATGTGGCGAAACATTGTTTTGTGCAGCACAATAGATCATTCTCAGTGGTGTGGTGCATTGTTCTGTTTAAACGGAGCTCACACTGCCAAGAACCATGGCAGTCTGTGCGATCTATTACAGATCGAACAATGTAAAAACTAGAATAGAAACAATGATCGTAAAAGCCAGCTAACCGTAACTAGGTGTACACAATCAGGAAGGTCTCAAACTTGAGTGACTCCCCTTATGTGCCAGCAGACCACAAAATAGACGAGAGGGCAGCACAGGACATGGACCTGACTGTATTTTACATCTGCCTTTGGAAAGCTAAATAGACAAGGTGCAAAACCCAAAGAGGAGTGGCCCCATCCACAAATGTACAACCACATGAAACTAAAGCCAAACCGAAAAACTTGGGAACTTAGTTGACACCATTTTGATCAAAAGAGCATAAAAGCCATTGCATCATGACGAGTATGTGTAATCGTTATTATTCTCTACTCGCAATGATAGTACAGAATTCGCAGTATTCGTTACTCAGCAAGTATCGTTGGTGCTCATGAGTGATGTGCCGATCATGAATGATCTGACACAATTGCCAGCTCTCTTCGGTACACAAAAGGAGTCGGCATCCCAGTGAGAGCAGATTGAATGTTAGACTCTCTCTGGGGGGGACAGCAAGGTGTTTGATGCTCTGAAAACTCAAAAAAGCCCACCCTCCCGTCCTGTCCTGGAAATGCTTGTTTTATGGCCGATGTGTGTGGGTGACGCCCATCACTAATTGACTAACATTAGGTTCGCTATTTGGTCGAGTATGCGAGTACTACAAAGTACTTGTTACGAGTATCACTATTTGATAGCAGGCTTCAAAATAATTTTGAGGAACAGCAGGACCTGGACTGTACTGTGTTTAAAGGCCCAGTTACACACACAGATAATTGTGCAGAGATTGTTCACAGATCTCTGGTTGCAGTGAAATCATGGACACATTGTTAACATTTGTACACGGCCACAAAATGAAACAACGTGTCCATGATTTCATTGCAACCAGAGATCTGCCAACAATCTCTGCACAATTATCTGTGTGTGTAACTGGGCCTTTACACATACCTATGGAATGCTAAGTAGACCGACAGGGTGCACAGCCCAAAATAAAAATTCTCTACCAATAGAATTTCCTGGTAATCTGCATGATATCTCATCAGATCTACTAATATGTAGTGACCACCCTTAGCCTTCAAAACAGAATCCATGCATGAATTTCTCTAGATTCATTTGCACAATGTTTTTTGAATGAACTCGGCAGGAACATTGTTCCAAACTTTTGGAGAACTTAGGCCATCAAAAATCCTTCTTTCTCTTTATATAACCCAGGATCGACTCAATGTTGAGATCATCGTTCTGTGGAGGTCATATCATCACTTACAGGACCTTTTTTTTTTTCTTTTTTCTTATGCAGAATATAGTTGTTGCATGTATGTGGTTCTCCTGCTGCAGAATAAATTTGGAGCCAATCAGGCGCCTCCCTAATAGTATTGCATTGTGGATAAGTATCTGCATGTATCTCTCAGCTATGAGGACATTGATCTTGACGAAATTCCCAACTCCATTTGCTGAAATGCAGACCCCAAACTTGCAAGGAACCTCCACCATGCTTCACCATTACCAGCAGACACTTATTATTGGACAGCCATTGGGCAAAAAACTGACTTCTTTTCTAGCTAAAATACTTCACAATTTAACTATTGGTCCAGAGCACCTACTGCCTTAATCTGCACCACAATTATTCTACTTTAATGCATAGCTGAGTCACTTGGCCTTATTTTTATGTGGAAGATATGTTTTCTGGCCGCAATTCATCTATGCAGACAACTTCTGGACAGATTTCTTCGAACAGTAGATGGCTGTAATTGGGTACCAACATTTCTAAGTTAATTGCACTGCTGAATATCTTCCAGTTTTAAAGGGAGGCTCTCATGATACATATCCTTGAAAAAGTAGGGATATGCCATTAACGTTTCACATTTTGTTCATGCTACACTTTCAAACTTAAATGGATTTTTATGTGATATACCAACACAAAGTAGCAAGTGTTTGTGAAGTTTAAAGGAACTTATTCATGGGTCTCTAAAAAAAAAGTGTGTATGTATGTATGTGTGTGTGTATATATATATATATATATATACAGTGCCTACAAGTAGTATTCAACCGCCTGCAGATTTAGGTGGTTTGATAAGATGCAAATAAGTTAGAGCCTTCAAACTGCAAACGAGAGTAGGATTTATTAACAGAAGCATAAATCTTACAAACCAAAAAGTTATGATGCTCAGTTGAATTTTAATACATCTTAAACATAAGTGTGGGTCAATTATTATTCAACCCCTAGGTTTAATATTTTGTGGAATAACCCTTGTTTGCAATATTACAGCTAATAATCGTCTTTTATAAGACATGATCAGGCCGGCACAGGTCTCTGGAGTTATCTTGGCCCACTCCTCCATGCAGATCTTCTCCAAGTTATCTAGGTTCTTTGGGTGTCTCATGTGGACTTTAATCTTGAGCTCCTTCCACAAGTTTTCAATTGGGTTAAGGTCAGGAGACTGACTAGGCCACTCCAACACCTTGATTTTTTCCCTCTTGAACCAGGCCTTGGTTTTCTTGGCTGTGTGGTTTGGGTCGTTGTCTTGTTGGAAGATGAAATTACGACCCATCTTAAGATCCTTGATGGAGGAGCGGAGGTTCTTGGCCAAAATCTCCAGGTAGGCCGTGCTATCCATCTTCCCATGGATGCGGACCAGATGGCCAGGCCCCTTGGCTGAGAAACAGCCCCACAGCATGATGCTGCCACCACCATGCTTGACTGTAGGGATGGTATTCTTGGGGTCGTATGCAGTTTCATTCAGTCTCCAAACGTCACGTGTGTGGTTGGCACCAAAGATCTCGATCTTGGTCTCATCAGACCATAGAACCTTGAACCTGTCTGAGAGTCCTCCAAGTGATCATGAGCAAACTGTAGACGAGCCTTGACATGACGCTTTGAAAGTAAAGGTACCTTACGGGCTCGTCTGGAACGGAGACCATTGCGGTGGAGTACGTTACTTATGGTATTGACTGAAACCAATGTCCCCACTGCCATGAGATCTTCCCGGAGCTCCTTCCTTGTTGTCCTTGGGTTAGCCTTGACTCTTCGGACAAGCCTGGCCTCGGCACGGGAGGAAACTTTCAAAGGCTGTCCAGGCCGTGGAAGGCTAACAGTAGTTTCATAAGCCTTCCACTTCCGGATGATGCTCCCAACAGTGGAGACAGGTAGGCCCAACTTCTTGGAAAGGGTTTTGTACCCCTTGCCAGTCTTGTGACCCTCCACGATCTTGTCTCTGATGGCCTTGGAATGCTCCTTTGTCTTTCCCATGTTGACCATGTATGAGTGCTGTTCACAAGTTTGGGGAGGGTCTTAAATAGTCAGAAAAGGCTGGCAAAAGAGATAATTAATCCACACATGTGAAGCTCATTGTTCTTTGTGCCTGAACTACTTCTTAATACTTTAGGGGGACCAAACAGAATTCTGGTGGTTTGAGGGGTTGAATAATAAATGACCCTCTGAATTAACTTTTAACGCTTTATAAAAAAAAAAAAAAAATCTTTTTGGCTGCAGTGCATTTCCCACTTCCAGGCTGATCTACAGTCCAAATGGCACAATGCCAAGTTAATTCCGCATGTGTCAACCAGCTAAATCTGCAGGGGGTTGAATACTACTTGTAGGCACTGTATATATCAGAAAATTGTAACTTTCATTTGTATTCAGCCCCTGTAGCCTGATGCCCCTACATAAAATTCTGAGTGATCAATTGCCTTAAGAAGTTGCCTAGTGAGTAAACTGACTCCTCCTGTATGTAATTTATTCAGTATAACTATTCTGTAAAGTAATCAGAGGTTTGTTTGAGAACATTGGAGATCAGCCAGCATCATGAAAACCAGGGAACACATCAGACAGGTCAGAGATAAAGTTGTTGAGAAGAGCAGGGTTAGTTTATAAAAAAATAATAGCCCAAGCTCTGAAGAACTCACAGCACTGAACTGAAGTTCTTCATCTAAAACGGTAACTTCTGTTGCTAATCAGAGAAGTAAACCTCATTATCAATTCAAATTAACTAATCATTGTGTATTGGAAGTGCGATAAAACTGTGGAACAGACATGTACTTTTTATATTTGTAAAGCTGCCTATCTTCTAAACATTACACATTCTAAACTAATTCCAAACTATTTTATAGTCACACTTTTTAGTGTGATACAGATTATAGCTGTATTAGTTACTCACTTCATTGAATATTTTTAACGATCCACAGGTGCACTATAATATAGGTAAAAATTTAGCAGATCGAGGCCTTCAAGGAGATGCCATTAAGTACTACAGAGAAGCTATAAGGTAATATATCTGTTATGTATATATTATAATGCCCTTTTTATTTATCATCTGGATCCATTTTCAAACTGATACTGAGGAGCCCAAATAGAGTCTGTGAATGTTATAGCAGTCCACTACCCAGACAACCTCTTCTCAATCCTTATGTTTCCCCACAGTAAAATTATAACACTTATAGTCTCCTCGATGTCAGCGCTGTTCTTGTGTTGTCGGCACTGACCTTTCTAGGGATTGTGTTACATTATGTCACATGATCCCTACGGTCAATCAGCCCTGGCTTCACTCTCCTCTTTTGCAAATCAGACATCCAGACCACTACAACAGCGCTGGTACTGAAGATGAGTATTGTGATGATATATTACTAGCGGGAAATGTAGGGAGTGAGACCGGGTTGCCTGAGCAGTAAACAACTCCATTAATGTCATCAACCAGGTTTCTGTTTTGTTTTCGTTTTTTTATTTATTACGTCAAAGTTTATGAGTTGTATTATTGTGACAGACAACACAATCAAATCTGAAGTGTGCAAAGAAGGAATCTGTATTTATTTACCAACCATTGAATATACAGGGGAGGTTTTCAAAGAGTACAAAGCTTGTTAAGTTTCCCATTTATTAGGGTGACTGGAGAACAGTAGCCCTAAGAGGAAGCAAAAATATCCATAGTGGTTAAGTAGTAGATGAGGGCATTATTTTGGAATTGTCTTGCAGTATTATGTGGCATCCTAAAAGAGTAACTAAACTTTTTTTTTTTTTTTTTAATTTAATAATTTTTGCCAACATGGAAAGTTATGAAACTTTGCAAATCATTTTATTAGGAGTTTTGTCTAACACCTTAAAATAAATTGCATGTAAATGGCTTCTAAGCCCCAGCTTGTATCAAGTCTATTTCCCTGCCATCTGCTACATTGATATCACAACATACTCATTTGGGCAGTGAAAGGATCAACTCATGACCTCCCTTACTTTAAGAATGAGGTGCTGCTGGCATTATGCTGATAAACCCAACAATCATAAGAGACCAGTATAGTGATCAATCAGGTACGTATCCATACTAGGTTGACTGTCCCCTACACTATTCTTCAATGAACGAGTGCCATCTATACCAGGTCAGTTCCCTTCAAATGTTAGTTTACTTTTGGTGGTTGATCTGATGACCACTGTTAGAGCTATATGTGATCAATATTACCGTCTGTGCCATCTCTATCGCTGTAAACAGTATGCACTAATAGGGATCACTGATGGGGCTTTCTTTCCCATACATGGTTGCTGTGTATAGAGAGGGATCAGGAGCTGCTGGGTCATATGATGCCAAGCAGTTTGCTTTTGAATAAGATGAAATCAGATGAGATGAAAAAGTAATGAAATGCCCCCCCAAAGATCTTCTATGACTTTAGAGGGGCATTATGTGTAAAAAAATAAATAAATATGAAAAAGTAAATAGAATAAAAAGGCCACTGTCAATCCAAACATCTGTATCTAGCCCTGCTCACGGTAAAAAAAAACACCTATCTCTCTTATTTTTCCACTGATATTTCTCCCGATATCAGGAAACAATAGAATCTATTAATGACCATATTTAATGAAAAAAAGACTTGACTATTACTTGAATAAAATGAGAAAACTCTTTAAAACCACATGTACAAAAAATCCAAAAATGTGGTTGGTAAGAAATGGGGGCAAATAATCCAGTCTTGAACTTGTTTGGATAGTATTTGGGAAGTGGTGGTATGATGTGGGGCATGTATGCAGAATTATCTTTACATTATATGGTGGTTTTATGTGGGTTCATATTACAATGGCTGTCTGAAAATGCAGCGTGAGAAACCCAACTTTCCTTGTGCTGTAGGGTCATTTTCTATTATATATTATATTATATATAATATATAAAAGCCGAAGGCCACTTCCGGAATACCCGAAGGGTACTTCTGTGATGGCCTTCGGACCCATACTGGTGACGTCACGAGTGCAGGGTAGCCGGCCGGCGCCCGGCTACAGGGAGCGGCAGAGGAACGTTCCGCTCTCGGACGTTCCGTCTGCCCTCCAGCCTCTCCCCTCCAGCCTCTGCCCTCCAGCCACTAGCGTAGGCAGGGGGGCCCATTGCCCGCCACCTGGGGGGGCCCCGCACCCCCTGGGGGGACCTGTGCTACCAGCAGCAGCGGCCACCGAGGAGGGAGGACGGGACTTCCTGTCCTGCTGCTCTGCCCGCCCCTCCTCTGCCCCTCCAGCCTCTGCCCCTCCAGCCTCTGCCCCTCCAGCCTCTGCCCCTCCAGCCTCTGCCCCTCCAGCCTCTGCCCCTCCAGCCTCTGCCCCTCCAGCCTCTGCCCCTCCAGCCTCTGCCCCTCCAGCCTCTGCCCCTCCAGCCTCTGCCCCTCCAGCCTCACCAGCTTCCCCTCTGCCCCTCCAGCCTCTCCAGCTTCCCCTCCTGCCCCTCCAGCTTCCCCTCCAGCCCCTCCAGCCCCCCCTCCAGCTTCCCCTCCAGCTTCCCTCCAGCCTCTCCAGCTTCCCCTCTGCCCCTCCAGCCTCTGCCCCTCTAGCCTCTGCCCCTCCAGCCTCTGCCCCTCCAGCCTCACCAGCTTCCCCTCTGCCCCTCCAGCCTCTCCAGCTTCCCCTCTGCCCCTCCAGCTTCCCCTCCAGCCCCTCCAGCTTCCCCTCTGCCCCTCCAGCTTCCCCTCTGCCCCTCCAGCTTCCCCTCTGCCCCTCCAGCTTCCCCTCTGCCCCTCCAGCTTCCCCTCTGCCCTCCAGCCTCTGCCCCTCCAGCCTCTGCCCCTCCAGCCTCTGCCCCTCCAGCCTCTGCCCCTCCAGCCTCACCAGCTTCCCCTCTGCCCCTCCAGCCTCTCCAGCTTCCCCTCTGCCCCTCCAGCCTCTCCAGCTTCCCTCTGCCCCTCCAGCTTCCCCTCCAGCCCCTCCAGCTTCCCCTCCAGCCCCTCCAGCTTCCCCTCCAGCCTCACCAGCTTCCCCTCCTGCCCCTCCAGCCTCTCCAGCTTCCCCTCTGCCCCTCCAGCTTCCCCTCCAGCCCCTCCAGCTTCCCCTCTGCCCCTCCAGCTTCCCCTCTGCCCCTCCAGCTTCCCCTCTGCCCTTCCAGCTTCCCCTCTGCCCCTCCAGCTTCCCCTCTGCCTCCAGCTTCCCCTCTGCCCCTCCAGCCTCTGCCCCTCCAGCCTCTGCCCCTCCAGCCTCTGCCCCTCCAGCCTCTGCCCCTCCAGCCTCTGCCCCTCCAGCCTCACCAGCTTCCCCTCTGCCCCTCCAGCCTCTCCAGCTTCCCCTCTGCCCCTCCAGCCTCTCCAGCTTCCCCTCTGCCCCTCCAGCTTCCCCTCCAGCCCCTCCAGCTTCCCCTCCAGCCCCTCCAGCCCCTCCAGCTTCCCCTCCAGCCCCTCCAGCTTCCCCTCCAGCCCCTCCAGCCTCTGCCCCTCCAGCCTCACCAGCTTCCCCTCTGCCCCTCCAGCCTCTCCAGCTTCCCCTCTGCCCCTCCAGCTTCCCCTCCAGCCCCTCCAGCTTCCCCTCTGCCCCTCCAGCTTCCCCTCTGCCCCTCCAGCTTCCCCTCTGCCCCTCCAGCTTCCCCTCTGCCCCTCCAGCTTCCCCTCTGCCCCTCCAGCTTCCCCTCTGCCCCTCCAGCTTCCCCTCTGCCCCTCCAGCTTCCCCTCTGCCCCTCCAGCTTCCCCTCTGCCCCTCCAGCTTCCCCTCTGCCCCTCCAGCTTTCCCTCTGCCCCTCCAGCCTCTGCCCCTCCAGCCTCTGCCCCTCCAGCCTCTGCCCCTCCAGCCTCACCAGCTTCCCCTCTGCCCCTCCAGCCTCTCCAGCTCCCTCTGCCCCTCCAGCCTCTCCAGCTTCCCCTCTGCCCCTCCAGCTTCCCCTCCAGCTCCCCTCCAGCCCCTCCAGCTTCCCCTCAGCCCCTCCAGCTTCCCCTCCAGCCCCTCCAGCTTCCCTCCAGCCCCTCCAGCTTCCCTCTGCCCCTCCAGCTTCCCCTCTGCCCCTCCAGCTTCCCCTCTGCCCCTCCAGCTTCCCCTCTGCCCCTCCAGCTTCCCCTCTGCCCCTCCAGCTTCCCCTCTGCCCCTCCAGCTTCCCCTCTGCCCCAGCTGCCCTCCAGCCTCTGCCCCTCCAGCCTCTGCCCCTCCAGCCTCACCAGCTTCCCCTCTGCCCCTCCAGCTCTCCAGCTTCCCCTCTGCCCCTCCAGCTTCCCCTCCAGCCCCTCCAGCTTCCCTCCAGCCCTCAGCTTCCCTCAGCCCCTCCAGCTTCCCCTCTGCCCTCCAGCTCCCCTCTGCCCCTCCAGCTTCCCTCTGCCCCTCCAGCTTCCCCTCTGCCCCTCCACTTCCCTCTGCCCCTCCAGCTCTGCCCTCCGCCTCACCAGCTCCCTCTGCTCTCCAGCTTCCCCTCTGCCCCTCCAGCTTCCCCTCCAGCCCTCCAGCTTCCCCTCCAGCCCTCCAGCTTCCCCTCCAGCCCTCCAGCTTCCCCTCCAGCCCTCCAGCTCCCCTCCAGCCCCTCCAGCTTCCCTCTGCCCTCCAGCTCCCCTCTGCCCCCTCCAGCTTCCCCTCTGCCCCTCCAGCTTCCCCTCTGCCCCTCCAGCTTCCCCTCTGCCCCTCCAGCTTCCCTCGCCCTCCAGCCTCTGCCCCTCCAGCCTCCCAGCTTCCCCTCTGCCCTCCAGCCTCGCTCTCCCCTCCAGCCCCTCAGCTCTCTCCCTCCAGCCCTCAGCTTCCCTCTGCCCTCCAGCTCCCCTCTGCCCCTCCAGCTTCCCCTCTGCCCTCAGCCTCTCCCCTCCAGCCTCTCCAGCTCTCCCCTCCAGCCCTCCAGCCTCTCCCCTCCAGCCTGCGCTCTCCCCCTCCAGCCTGCGCTCTCCCCTCCAGCCTGCGCTCTCCCCTCCAGCCTGCGCTCTCCCCTCCAGCCTGCGCTCTCCCCTCCAGCCTGCGCTCTCCCCTCCAGCCTGCGCTCTCCCCTCCAGCCTGCGCTCTCCCCTCCAGCCTGCGCTCTCCCTCCAGCCTGCGCTCTGCCCTCCAGCCTGCGCTCTGCCCTCCAGCCTGCGCTCTGCCTCCAGCCTGCGCTCTGCCCTCCAGCCTGCGCTCTGCCCCTCCAGCCTGCGCTCCTGCCCCCCAGCCTGCGCTCTCCCCTCCAGCCTGCGCTCTCCTCACCCCTCCAGCCTCCGCTCTCCTCACCCCTCCAGCCTCCGCTCTCCTCACCCCTCCAGCCTCCGCTCTCCTCACCCCTCCAGCCTCCGCTCTCCTCACCCCTCCAGCCTCCGCTCTCCTCACCCCTCCAGCCTCCGCTCTCCTCACCCCTCCAGCCTCCGCCTCTCCTCACCCCTCCAGCCTCCGCTCTCCTCACCCCTCCAGCCTCCGCTCTCCTCACCCCTCCAGCCTCCGCTCTCCTCACCCCTCCAGCCTCCGCTCTCCTCACCCCTCCAGCCTCCGCTCTCCTCACCCCTCCAGCCTCCGCTCTCCTCACCCCTCCAGCCTCCGCTCTCCTACCTCATATGCAATGTACAGTATTGTATATTGTGGTATGTAGTCCACTTCCCTCACTTTGTCCGCACTTCCCTCACTTTGTCCGCACTTCCCTCACTTTGTCCGCACTTCCCTCACTTTGTCCGCACTTCCCTCACTTTGTCCGCACTTCCCTCACTTTGTCCCCACTTCCCTCACTTTGTCCCCACTTCCCGCACTTTGTCCGCACACATACATACACACACACACTCTCCGCTATACTTACCAGCGGCCCTGCATCAGCCGCCTGGATCCTCAGTCGACATGTCGCCACCCCCGAACTACTGGATCCAATATAGTGTCCAAGAAGTCTCGCCAAAATTCCCGGTCGCCATATTAGATCCAGTCGTCCGCGGGCGGCAACATGTCGACTCAGGATCCAACCGGCGGGGAACTGAGACGCAGGGTCGTGCTAACTAGAGCGGAGTGTGTGTTGTGTGTTGTGTGTTTGTGTGTTGTGCTAACCACTCTGCCACGGCGCTGTGCTGACCAATATCACCGCACTCGCTGCTAACCACTGAGCCACCGCACTCACTGCTAACCACTGAGCCACCGCACTCACTGCTAACCACTGAGCCACCGCACTCACTGCTAACCACTGAGCCACCGCACTCACTGCTAACCACTGAGCCACCGCACTCACTGCAACCACTGAGCCACCGCACTCACTGCTAACCACTGAGCCACCGCACTCACTGCTAACCACTGAGCCACCGCACTCACTGCTAACCACTGAGCCACCGCACTCACTGCTAACCACTGAGCCACCGCACTCACTGCTAACCACTGAGCCACTGCACTCACTGCTAACCACTGAGCCACCGCACTCACTGCTAACCACTGAGCCACCGCACTCACTGCTACCCACTGAGCCACCGCACTCACTGCTACCCACTGAGCCACCTGTATACACACAATTCATTTCACCGCATTTTCAAAATGGCAAAAGGCTGTAACGTGAACTTTTTTTTTTTCATATTTTAAAAACTTTTTTTCTTTTTTTACTTGGCCCTTTAGGGGGCCTCAGTGCTACACAGTCCGATCGCTTCACCTGTGTACAGATGAGCCGCTGCACATCTGAACACAGGAGAAATCATCACATTCTACCTGCAACATCACTTGGGGATCGCTGGCAGGAAGTTTCCAGGGTCATCTTAGGACTCCGGGCTGTCAAGGTAACCATCGGAGGTCCCATGATCACATCACTGGACTTCCAATACCAGCGGTAGTTCTTTTAATCGCTGTTTGGATCCATGCTGTTGTCTACACATCTCAGCTGATCATATCAGATGAGATGTGTGGGGGATGATGCGAGCTCAGTGCGTGAGGGTCGCATCATAGGTAGGGACACTGCCAAGAATGTATATATACATCCTTGGCCGTGAAAGGGTTAATGCACATTCTAATTTTATTTAAGACAAATATCTTCTGTGTAAACTACATATTGTGCAGTATTAATTGATGACTCTTATTGAGGTGTTTGCACTTCTATAAATATGCAAACTGTGCACATAACACAATTGTTTCTTTTAGAATAGAAAAAAAATAGTATAATGTTTGGTATACTTCCCGTTCTGTCTGATATTGTCCAAGCTATATTGAGGAGTAATATTGCAACATTGTTGCATGTGTACATTAATTTTATCTAAAACCTGACCCATTTCATATTGTGTAAAACCTTAACATTTCCAGGTTGAATCAAAAATATGTGCATGCAATGAATAATCTCGGCAATATACTTAAAGAAAAAGGTGAACTCGATGAGGCAGAAGAACTCTTATCTCGAGCAGTGTCAATCCAGTAAGTGAAGTATTGGAAATAGATGACTAGTAAAAGTTAAATCTAATGGGCAGTTTATTATATTTATACATTTCTGCCATAGATCAGATTTTTCTGCTGCATGGATGAACCTAGGGATTGTACAGAACAGCCTTAAACGTTTTGAAGAAGCTGAGAAAAGTTATTTAACCGCTATCAAATACAGAAAAAAATATCCAGATTGTTACTACAACCTAGGACGACTGGTAAGTGCCTCTTGTTACTGTTTTGTATATACAATTCTCAAAAACAAGAGACAGAAGGAGTTTTTAACTGGTCGTGAGAGTATTTATTACAAAGTGCCACCCATTAAAAATGGTGCAAATTGTGAAGAACGATGCAGTGGTTACAATGGCACAGCACAAGATCACATAAGGCACAAATTAGTATTGCACAAAGTCCCATATACATATTGCAGTCAGACCTGAACACATACATAGCATTAGTCCAACATTGTATTACATAGCTAGTAGACATGAAAGATGCACAAAAATGCAATACATTACTTGACCGGGCCAGAAAAAGGGAGAGGAAAACCCCTCTAGTACTGGCCCCCACATACGTTTCACGTGTTTGGTGTCTTGCTTCATCAGGGGAGGTATCAAATTCAGAAAAAAAATCTAGATAGTTACTACAACCTAGGACGACTGGTAAGTGTCTCTTGTTACTGTTTTGTAGATACATTGTAGAGTTTTTGGAATTCAATTTTCAGACAGACAACTCCCTAAAATTAGCTGTTAAGAGGTTTTTCGTTTTGTTTTTTAATGGTTACCGCACAAGAAGATGGAAGTCAACAAAAAGCCTGTTATATTATATTATATTATATTAGGGTGCATTTCCCCCGCCCACTTCTTTTACTTTCTTTACGTCTGACCTAATGTTACATACAAACTTCCATACTTACCAATAGCCATGTTTGGGTAATCTGACCACCTTTCATCTGTTCTGTTGAAAAGTAATTATGTGGCATATAGTGGATTGTAGTTTGTTTTACTTCGTTATTAGTTTATTTATGCAACCCAACTCTACCAAAATGGACACCAACTCCACAACCATGGCTGTGAAGTCAGTAAACAACATAAGACTCCAACTTCTCAATTTCCTTGAATTCGGCTCAGACTCCACAGCCATGGTTATAAGTACAGTTTACTTCTATTAGAGTTCTGAAAGAGTGCAGCACTCCCAGCTGAACTGTTTCCATGATTCAGCCATCTTTGCAGGCTGCATTCAGATAGATCTTTTCATTTTGCTTCTCAATGGCTTTTTACAGTGCTATCCCTATAAGACTCTTTCGTCTGCACCAACTTTTGGTGCTTTCTGTGTGTCAGGTCTGGCCCCAAAATGTCCGTCTGCATACCTTCACGATGAAATTTCTCCTTGCAGTGTCTCCATATGGACATGTACTAAATATGGCAATGTGCTGGTGAACTGGGAGGTGAATGTTTTTAATGTTAGGCTGGTTGCCATGTTCAAGACGTTTTGTTGAGTTGCTGTAACTTGTCACAGAGAGGACAATGAGTAAAAGAAATAATTTTCACATACTGCAATTTGTGTATATTCAAGTGTAGATTTTAAGAGGTGCACGAGAGACTCCTACAGAAGCATTGGTAATTTGGGACTGGGTTTGGATATTTTGTGCCATAAAGCCCCTGCTCTGCCAGTCATTGCACTTGAACTAGCCTTTAGGAGCGGTGCGGAATTTGGCAGCATATTTGGTGTGAATAAGCACAATATCTGCAACAAATCTGCAGCAAAGTGTATAGGAACGCAGAAGGCCTGTGCTAATGGTGCTTATTTTTACCACAGCGAAAACGCTGCAATTTTCATTGCGTGAAAATCTGCAACATGTCAATTATTTATGTGAATTATTCCTCAAAACGCAGCATTTTGCAATGCAAAATCTACCATTCCATTTTGTGGTCACATATGCGCTCCTCTCTCCTTAGCTACTGCTCTCACAATCCTTTGAATTGATACCATTCACATATGTCCTTATAGTTTGCTGCCATAATAATCTCACATAAGTATCACATAGAGTAGTAACTATATAACAGTTGTGTTACATCTAATTACACTTTGCAAAGACGAGTATGTGCCCATCTGACAATAATGACGATAGTCATAATAGTGCTTACACGCATTTAGGAACGCGAGCTGTGCTTTTATATTCACATGGATTTGTTATTAAAATATTTTTCACTCTAAAACGAGTGTTATATACTTTCTGTATCCCGTCAAACAACGTTTCTTTCTCTCCCCTTATGCAAGCTATTTAATGTTGAGAGTTTGTGCTGTCGATTAGTATATTAAATCCAGTAGTTTCAGAGGAACCCAAAATAGATTTAAATTTCTCTTGCAAAGCAAAGATCAGAGCCAGTCGAAAAAAGCATTGTTTCTATAGAATGCAGAGGCAAATAAGAAATTTGAGCTGCATATTAAAGCTCTTTCAGGACTGCTCATTAAGGAGGTTAAATTGGTCATACTACATTTGTTACATATTAGTTAAAAAAAAAAACGAAGGCAAGACAAGTCGAAGCCACATGAACAATAGCATATCAGGCTCATTAGCAAATATAGGAAAGGATAGAAAAAATAATGCTAAAACTAAGTGTGTAAATGTGATTTAATTTCTAAAAAAAAAAAACAACAACTTGTGCACTGGTGGTTAATCAACATTGCAGCTACAATAATGCTTTTTGAGCCGTATGACTTATTTTCTCACATTTTTTTTCTTTAAAAACTGCATTTTATAGCTGTGTGGGGCGTGGCCATCAGCTATGGGGACCAGTTCAATGTGATAGAAGAGAAGGGGTTAACAAAAATCGTGACTGAGCTGTGTGGAGCCAGAAGGTAGATTAGAAGCTTGTGCCAAGGAAAGAGTAGTTTGCAGTGATCCTGACATTCCTTAGCAACTGTGCTGTAGCCTGAGATAATCTGATACATTATTTCCTCACCAGCTGCAGTCAGGAGCTCTCACACAGTGTAGGCCCCACCCACTTTTCCTTATATGGTTACATGCCCATCTTCAGTGTGAAGGCGGATCTCGGTGATAATAAACATATGTATGCTTCACAAACACTGTAGTGGGGGACATCTTGTGGAAGGTTTATGAATGGTTTTCAACCAGAATTTTCTAATTAAGTATATTTGAAAGTTTATTCTAATTACTTGCTCCACATTATTATTAAATAAAAATGTAAACGGCAATTACGCTTTAAGCTTAACCCCTTCCCGACATAGGACGTTGTGCAACGTCCTGTGTTTCTGCCCGTTCCCGACACAGGACGTTGCACAACGTCCTGGCAGATTTGAGCTGCTGCAGCTCCTGTGAGTGGGGTCGCTCAGGTGTCACAGATGCTGCTGCTCTGTGACAACCTGTAGATGACCCCACAGGGGGTGGATTAACCCCCCCGTGCCCAGGACCCCTCCGATCGGCAGTTTAAAAGTGAAACTGCTGATCGGAGGGAATCACAGGGATTCACCCCTCCAGATCTGATTGGAGCTCTCCAATCAGATCTGGAGGGGCGGATCGGCATGTGTCCACCCCTCCTCACCCCCCTCCCGCTCCATGACTCACTGGGGGCCCCCCACCGTCCCCCCAAACCGCCCGCCCCCCTCTATTATTATGCATATGCCGGCGGGCTGCACCCGCGGGTGTGCCCGCCGGCAACGCTGTCCGATCCCCTCCTACAGACCCCCCAGGCAGCCCCCAGCTCTGCCCTGTGTGCTTCCCCCCTCACCTCCTGCGGCGGGCTGCACACCTCGGTGCACCCGCCGCTGCAGCCGACCCGGCTCTGCCTCCGGCTGTGCGGCTCCTCTGCCGGCCGGTCGGTGGCCCCGCCTCCTCTCCCCGCCTCTTCTTCCGGCCTCCTGCTCATCGGTGGATCCAGAGGGTATGTATGTATGTATGTATGTATGTTTGTATGTATGTTTGTATGTATGAATGAATGAATGAATTGATGGATGGATGGATGGGGGGTGCATGCGTGGACGTGTGTGTTCGTGGACGTGAGCGTACATGAGTGTGCGTGGACGTGAGCGTACATGAGTGTGCGTGGACGTGAGGGAGCATAGACGTGAGTGAGCGTAGACATGTGTGGACATGTGCGTGCATAGACGTGTGCGTTCATAGACGTGTGTTTGCATAGACATGTGCGTGCGTGGATGTGTGCATAGATGCATGTGTGTGTGGATGTGCGTGCGTGTGTGGATGTGTGCATGCATGGATGTCAGCGTAGGTGCGTGAATGTCAGCGTGTGTGCGTGGATGTGCGTGCGTGGATGATGGGTGCATAGGTGGATGGATGGGTGCAACAAGGGATCAAGTGTCCTCTTGTTGTAGTCTCTGAGATCATAGTCATGGTGCACTGTATGACAGATCATTGTCATACAGTGCACCATAACTCTGACCCCAGAGGCTGTAGGAAGAGGACACTTGATTCCTTGCTGCAGTCTCTGGATTGAGCAGAGGCGTTCGAGCGTCGTGGGACCTTCGTTGTGGACTACATCGGAGGCGATCGAGCGTCGTGGGACCTTCGTTGTGGACTACGTTGGAGGCGATCGAGCGTCGTGGGACCTTCGTTGTGGACTACGTCGGATCTTTATAATAAAGATGGAGTCCGAATTTTGTTTGTGTTTTTTTTTTCAAATAAAAAGATTTTTCTCTGTGTGTATTTTCTGACTATTTACCAGAGATTCCTAATGGCGGGTCTAACATTGGCCCTATATTATGAATCTCGGGCTTAGTGCCAGCTGCCAATAAAAAGCTGGCATTAACCCCTTTATTACCCAGTTTGCCACCGCCACCAGGGCAACTGGAAGAGTCTGGGTACAGTGCCAGAAAATGGCGCTTCAATGAATGCGCCATTTTCTGGGGCGGCTGCGGGCTGCAATTCGCAGCATGGGGGGCCCAGAATGCTTGGGCCTCTCCATGCTGTGGATTCCAGCCCCCAGCTGCCTAGTTGTACCTGGCTGGACCAAAAATATGGCGGAGCCCCACGTCATTTTTTTTCTAGAATTAGTTCTAGAAGAAAAAAAAAAGGGCTTTGCTGTATTTTTGGTTGCCAGCCAGGTACAACAAGGCAGCTGGGGGTTGGTGGCAATCCGTAGCTGCCAGGTTGTACCTGGCTGGACCAAAAATATGGCGGAGCCCCATGCCATTTTTTTTTCTAGAATTAGGCCTAGAAAAAAAATAAAAATGGGCTTCGCTGTATTTTTGGTTGCCAGCCAGGTACAATGAGGCAGCTGGGGGTTGCTGGCAGTCCGTAGCTGCCAAGTTGTACCTGGCTGGACCAAAAATATGGCGGAGCCCCACGCCATTTTTTTTCTAGAATTAGTCCTAGAAAAAAAATAAAAAACGGCTTCGCTGTATTTAGATGCATAGTGAACACTTTGAACCCCCAGGTGCTTCACAAATTGATCCGTAAAAATGAAAAAAGAAAATTTGTGTGAAAAAAAGTACTTTTTCCTTATTACGGATCAATTTGTGAAGCACCTGGGGGTTCAAAGTGCTCACTATGCATCTAGATGCATTCCTTGGGGGGTCTAGTTTCCAAAATGGGGTCACTTGTGGGGGAGCTCCAATGTTTAGGCACACATGGGCTCTCCATACGCGACATGGTGTCCGCTAACAATTCCAATAGTTAGCGGACACCATGTCGCGTATGGAGAGCCCCTGTGTGCCTAAACATTGGAGCTCCCCCACAAGTGACCCCATTTTGGAAACTAGACCTCCCCGGGAACTTCTCGATGAATTGTTAGCATTTTGAACCCCCAGGTGCTTCACAAATTCATCTGTAAAATTGAATAAGTACTTTTTCTTCCACAAAAAGTTTCTTTATTCATTGTTACAGATTATTTTGTGAAGCACCGGGGTGTTCAAAATGCTCACCACCCATCTAGATAAGTTCCCTGGGGGGTCTAGTTTCCAAAATGGGGTCATTTGTGGGGGAGCTCCAATGTTTTGGCACACAGGGGCTCTCCAAACGCGACATGGTGTCCGCTAACAATTGGAGCTAATTTTTCAGTCAAATTGTTAGCGGACACCATGTCGCGTTTGGAGAGCCCCTGTGTGCCTACACATTGGAGCTCCCCCACAAATGACCCCATTTTGGAAACTAGACCCCCCAGGGAACTTACCTAAATGGGTGATGAGCATTTTGAACCCCCAGGTGCTTCACAAATTCATCTGTAAAAATGTAAAAGTACTTTTTTTTCCACAAAAATCTTCTTTTAGCCTAAATTTTTTCATTTTCACATGGGGAACAGGATAAAATGGATCCTAAAAATTGTTGGGCAATTTCTCCTGAGTACACCAATACCTCATATGTGGTCATAAACCACTGTTTGGGCACACAGCAGGGCTCAGAAGTGAAGGAGCGCCATTTGACTTTTTGAATGGATAATTAGCTCCAAAATTCAAATTGCGCTCCTTCCCTTCTGAGCCCTGCCGTGCGCCCAAACAGTGATTTATGACCACATATGAGATATCGATGTACTCAGGAGAAATTGACCAACAATTTTTAGGATCCATTTTATCCTGTTGCTCATGTGAAAATGAAAGAATTGAGGCTAAAAGAACATTTTTCTTGGAAAAATTAAAATGACCATTTTTTCCTTCCACTTTGCTTTAGTTCCCGTGAAGCACCTGAAGGGTTAATAATCTTCTTGAATGTAGTTTTGAGTAGCTTGAGGGGTGCAGTTTTTGGAATGGTGTCACTTTTGGGTGTTTTCTGTCATGTACATCCCTCAAAAAGACTTCAAATGTGATGTGGTCACTAAAAAAAAATGGCTTTGTAAATTTTGCTGGAAAAATGAAAAATTGCTGATGAACTTTGAACCCTTATAACTTCCGAACAAAAAAATTTTTTTTTTCCAAAATGGTGCTGATGCAAAGTAGACATGTGGGAAATGATATTTATTAACTATTTTGTGTCACATACCTCTCTGGTTTAGCAGAATAAAAATTCATAATTTGAAAATTGCTACATTTTCAAAGTTTTTGCCAAATTTTTGATTTTTTCACAAATAATCGCAAAAATTATCGACCTAAATTTAATACTAACATGAAGCCCAATATGTCACGAAAAAACTATCTCAGAATCGCTCGGATCCAATTAAGCGTTCCAGAGATATTACCTCATAAAGGGACACTGGTCAGAATTGACAAAAATGGCCTGGTCATTAGGGTCAAAATAGGCCCGGGGGTGAAGGGGTTAAAATAATGTTGTTTTCTGTCCACATAAATATGGGACAAATTATACTTTTTTAATGACTCCATTCATTTTACCGCATATTGTACTGGAAAGCAGCAAAAAATATTCCCAGTTCAGTGAAATTGCAAAAAAAAATGTATTCTGACATTGTTTCTTGGGAATTGTTATTATAGCACACGTTGGTAAAAATACCTGGCATCATGATTGTCTTCATCAGTATCATTTGTTCCGTTTTATTTTTATTTTTTTTAGTGCTGGAAAAAATCAGAATTTTTTTTTTTTTAATTTGGGGTTGTGTAGACATTTTCCAAGACATGAAATGTTTTAATTTTTTGTTCGATGGAGCTATGTAAGGGCTTATTTTTGCAGGGAGAACTAACATTTTTACTAATATTTTGGAATAGTGATAACGTTTTGATCGCTTTTTCAGCATTTATAACCGAGGCAATGATTTCTGTATGAAACAATGTAAAATGAAATTAGTTTTAGACACTTCAAAATACATACAAATAGAACAGTTTATAGAGAATAAAAATAGCGGTTAATACTAGAAACACTCAAATGACTATGAAATGAATATGAAAGACTAATGTAAAAACTTAAACATTTAACTTGTATTTTATTTTTATAAACAGTCTTTTTGGCGTATGGCATGGGAGAGAGGGGAGCACAAATACTTTTTTGGAAGGGGAATAATGTGGGTCACCATTTTTCTTATCGCAAAATTAGCAGCGATGTATCTATGAATAACGAGGCATCAAGGAAAATTGAGACACATTTTTCATTGAAAAAAATCGATGAAAACCGAAACCGACAATAACCGATGTCCACAAAAACAGAGGTATCACTGTATTTTGATTGATCCCATTTTTTAAAATTCTTTTCATAATTGGTTTTATTTTTAATGTGTGTAAAATGGGGTAAACAGGGTGATTTAAACTTTAATGAGAGGTCATATTTTTTAAAACTTTTTTTTTCATTTTTACTGTTTTTATTTCGCTAGGGCGACTTTATAACCTGGGATTGACTAATCGCTTGCACAATATACAACAGTACCACAATATTTCTGAATATAGTAAAATTACAGTCTGCTTTGAAACACAGCCATGGCCTGGGCTTAAACACAACTCTCTTATGACAGGTACAGAGGTTTGTGATAGAACCCCGGCTGTCATAGCCACCCATTGGCGCCCTGTGATCATATCACGGGGGCACTTATTGGCTCAGAGTGATGCGTCCCTATGGTATATTCCTCATGTTCTCATTGGAACCAGTTAACACCTCATCGGTACGTTATGCTGATTCTATAGTTACAGAGGTCTTTGAACATGAGTTGTTGGACTAGGCGGAGCCCCATTCAGAGGCCTGTCTTGTCACTCTGAGGTCAAACTCCAATTGGCATAGTAAATTTTATTTTTCACATTTTGTCAGGTTGCACCCACAAACCTGGACCACTCCAGCTTTTTTGTTTTAATTTCACTGCTGGAGTGGTGCTTTTAAATGTAGATCCCCTGCTCTCTGTCTTTCACATCAGCGTTTATTTGAAATCGCGGCAGATGCGGTGAAAAAAAACGCATCTGCCGCGATTGCATAACCGCTGCACTTGCGGCGCGGTTGCGGTAATCCCCATAGAAAGTATAGGGGGACTTGCGGCAGGTGCGGCAAGTGCGGTTTTGCACTTGCGGCAGGTGCGGCCACGAAAAAAACCGCGGCTGACCGCTCAATTAACCCCTTAAATACTGCGGTCCATCACAACTGCGATATCCAAGTAGTTAAAAGGTGGTTAGAAGACACCCTTTGGCAGGATTGCCCCACCCCCTCTCCCATGATCGGAATTGCGGGTGCCGATAGTTGTTACCGTAACCCTGAGGTCATCTGATGATTCCAGTGTATGGTGACCTATTAGATACTGAGTTACAGGTGTTTACCTCTGCAGCATTGATTTCTTCCTGTGTGTACCGGTATCCGATCATGTAACCGACACAGCACAGTGATGTCATTGCTGCGCATCCCGGTCACATGATCGGATGCCGGCACACACAGACAGGAAGAGATTAGTGCTACAGAAGGAGAGACTGAGGGGAACGGTGGACAGGTATGTTACACAGTTTATTATTTTAGTGTGTGGGGCAGCATGGGGGGGGTCATGTAGCGTGACGGCGGGGTCATGTAGCGTGACGGCGGGGTCATGTAGCGTGACAGCGGGGTCATGTAGCGTGACGGGGGGGTCATGTAGCGTGACGGGGGGGAACCATGTAGTGTGACGGTGGGAGGGCCATACAACGTGATGGGGGAGGTGCAATATCCCAAGATGGGAGGCTCTATACCTGGATGTGGGGCAATTTACCCATGTGGTAGACTATATCCAGGATGGGGGATCATATATTACCTGGAAGGGGCCCAGTGTCAGCAACAGATCTTGCCCCATAACAGTTCATTATAACCACGTTTTTTACTTCATTTTTCCCCTTATTTTCCTCCTCTAAAATCTGGGTGTGGCTTTTATAGTCTGGTGCGTTTTATAGTCCGAAAAATATGGTAATGACCAGGCCAAATTTGGAAATCTGACCAGTGTCGCTTTAAGGTAAAAATTGGTTTGGTCACTAAGGCTTAAAGCACCACTTAAAAAGCAAACAAAGAAGTGATACTTTAAATGTTTTATTGGGATTTTATGTGATATACCAACACTAAGTAGCAAGTAAATGGATACATGGTTTTCTAAGTATTTTAAAAATATAATTCTGAAAATTTGACATGCATTGTATTCAACCCCTCCTGAGTCAATACTTTGAAGGATCACCCTTCACTGCATGTACTGCTACTATGGTAGGCTTTTGAGGTATGTCTAGCAGCTTTACACATCTGGAGGCTAAAATTTTTACACATTCTTCTTTGCATAACAGCTGTTTATTAGTGAGATTGGATGGAGACGTCTGAACAGCAATTTACAAGAATTTCTACCAGGGCTGTGGAGTCAGCGTCCATTTTGATGGAGTCCGAGTCGGAATAAAATGGACCAACTCAGACTCCTAAAATATTTAATTAATTGGGTACAGTGGTTCAGTGCAGTATGTGCTGAATGTTATTATTATAAATGATGTTCTATCTAAATATATTGATCATTGTATCATAATAATGATTAAAAGCCTGATGTTCACATTGTACTACAATAAATGCATCACTTGAACATGAGCCGTGTATGAGGGAGTCAAAGGTTTGGGTTAACGACTCCACAGATTCTCAATGGGATTTAGGTCTAGACTTTGAGTGCTTTAGTATAAAAAAAAAAAATCCACAATAATGTCTTATTTTCTGTGCTTAGGGGTTTTGAATACTGCTTCCACAGTATTCCTGTATTTTTGCAAAAATCACGGTTTCCCATTAACACTAGCCATAGGCTAGTCTCACACAAGCACTGTCACAGCAAGCCACTGGTGTATCCTAGATGCGCTGATAGCCAATTAGAACAGCATGCCCCGGGGACGCATGCGGTAAATGGTGCTGTCTCAGGCCCCTTTCACATCAGCGGTTTTTTCAAATCTTGCGGTGCAGGTGCGGCAAGCAGCGTTTTTTTTCGCGGCCGCACCTGCCGCAAGTGCCGAAACCGCACTTGCCGCACCCTTACCGCAAGCCCCATAGACATTGCATGGGGCTTGCCGCAAGTGTGCCGCAAGTGTCGCGGTTATGCGGTAATCGCGGCAGATGCGTTTTTTTCACCGCATCTGCCACGATTTGGGAAAAAAACGCTGATGTGAAAGGGGCCTTAGGCCCCTTTCACATAGGCTTTTTGAAAATATGCGGCAGATTCACGACATCTGCCGCATTTGCCACCTAACAGCCGCACTTGCGGCACGCTTGCGGCAAGCCCCATGCGGCTTGCGGTCAGGTGCAGCAACTGCTGTTTTGTGATTGCAGCAGATGCGGTACTTGCGGCTGCGAAAAAAAGCCGTGGTCAGCAGCATTTTTTTTTTCACGGTCTGCATCCGCACTTGCCACACCTGCCGCAAGCCCCATAGAAAATGCATTGTGCTTGCCACAACTGCGGCCGTCAGTCGCAGATGCGGTAAATGTGCCGCATTTTTTCAAAAACGCCTATGTGAAAGCAGCCTTAGATTGACAGTGGCATTTAACAAATTAACAGCCGCTGTGCAATGCCCCTTTTCATACCCGGCTGTTTGACGCAGATGATGGCTGAATATTACTACAATCATCTACCAGCAAAAATGTGGGCTCTGATTCGGTCTCAAACTATTAAGGCCACTTTACACACACCAACTTATCTGTCCAACTTCTGAACAACTTACTGGTTGCAGTGAAATCATGGACACATTGCTCCATTTTGTGGCTGTGTACAAATGGAACTATGTGTCCATGATTTCACTGCAACCAGTAAGTTCAGAAGTTGGACAGATAAGTTGGTGTGTGTAAAGTGGCCATTAGGAAAGCTGCATATGAAGTAACAGTACGTCATGTATCGAAATGGGTTTAAAACTCATGATAGGGGCGTGGCCTAGCGTGCTATGTGAGCAGTCGCACAGCTGAAGAGCTCCGGCGGCCCCGCTCACTATAATCCTCTTGCCCGAGGAATAATTCGGTTCTGAGCCGCCTAATCGCTGGGGCTGACCTCCAGGAACGCAGTGAGCACTGTGGGACCCGCAGGCTTTATAATGTCGCGGCGGGATGGACGGCTGCGGTCGGCGGCTGGGGGAGCGCCGCATGGCGCGCAAGATGGCGCTGAGGGAGGCTTCCAGGAAGGAGAGACCCCGCGACAGAGGGAAAGCGGCTGGAAGCGGCGGCCAAACTACAACAGTTTGCTAGGAAGCAGCAACCGGGCGCCTCACAGACCCCAGGTGAAAACACTACAGTATATCACCCAGGGACAATGGGTGTTGGTGAGGGGGAGCCCCTGCAGGAACAAGGGAGAAAGCTGTGCAGTAATGGGGAGGCAGCCCATGATGATAATGTGGAGCCTGAGGGCTCAGACTGTCGGCACACATGATGAAGCTGATGATGAGGGTGAGCCCACACTTCGAGATGTCCTTAAAGCTATTGCTAAAGGAAATGCTGAGCTTGCTGGCCACATTGGATCCCTAAAGATGGAGATATCCACCATTCGCCATGATATGCAGAAAGTGAGAGAATGTATGTCTGCGGCTGAAGGGAGAGTGGGTGAACTGGAGGACACTGTGGCTCCCTTGGTCAAGAGGTTCAAAGCTGCTGGTGACTCTATTACATATTTGCACAATAAAACGGACGATATAGAAAATTGCCTACGTAGAAATAATGTGCGCATTGTAGGAGTTCCAGAGAGGGTGGAAGGCAGAGATGCAGTGGAATATTTTAAAGCGTGGCTGCTGAAAACTTTGGCCAGGATAAGTTCTCTAGAATGTTCGCTATTGAGAGAGCTCACAGAGTGCCTGCCAGGCCGCCGCAGCCGGGAGCCAAGCTCGCCCGATCCTGATTAAAATGCTCCACTTTAGAGACCGGGACAAAATCCTATATCTGGCACGGACGGCCGAAGATCTCCGTATAGAGGGGGCAAGAGTGTCTCTATACCCGGACTTCTCTGTGGAGGTCCATAGAAAACGCACTCAATTTCAGGAGGTTAAACGTCGCTTGAGAGCCCTGAAAGTGCAATATTCTATGCTGTTTCCGGCCCGGCTGCGAGTGGAGGCGCTTGGTGGAACTCACTTCTTTGATTTGGCCAAGGAAGCGTCTAAATGGCTGGACTTAAAAGAGAGACAAATCCGCAATGGATGACTGTTTGCGCTTTTCCAATAATGGTTGATAAAGATTAGACCTACTGGCTTTGAGAATAAGTGGGTCAGATGTACAATGTTGGATTTTATACTTATATTTTATCCTGGACTGTATTTAGTATGAGATCTGTTCATCTCTCTTATATATATACTAGCTGTGCCGATGCACATGCATCGGATCTACAGTGGCCGCTTCGCGGCCAATGCTGCGCTGCTAAGGCGCTCGCAGCCCGCTGCGCCTTAGATGCTCGCAATGGCGCTGCGCGGCAATGCTGGTCGTATCCACTGACCACGCTGATCGCAGCGCGAGCGGACTCAAAGGGCAAAACCATTCGTGATTATATAATGATATCTCGGCAAGCCGATATGTTTTTGTTGACTGTATGCGGGGCTGTCACGGGGCTAACTATGAGCTACTTAAGTTTTATCCCCCTTGCAGTGTGTGAGAATTTTGTTCTCCAATCTGTCTATCTCTTTTTAGTCATTCTATTGCCTGTATTTTTTCTGACTTCTATTTTTTCTTTCCTTCTTATTTGTTGTGGGCATAATTCTTTTGTTAAAGACCCACACGAGAGTTAAATTAAGGTATATGGGATTAGTGATGAACAACGCTATGAGATTGTTATTAGTTTGGGGAGGGGTAGGAGGGGAGGGGTTTGTTATGAGTGTTATGGGAGAACCTTTTCACATATCGGAGGACGATAAACTCGAAGGCGGTGGGTGGTACTTAAAATATCCGGTTTTGTCTGTAAAATGGTATACTTCTGAATATGGCTAGACAACTTAATATTGGAATATCAGGGGCATGGGAGATCCTAAAAAGAGATTTGCAATACTTAAATATTTAAAAACGCATCAAAATCTTGTGGCGTGTATACAGGAAACGCACTGTAATGCGGAGGCGGCTGCCTCTCTTACTAAATTGTGGAAGGGGCCTGCATTTCATTCCACACAAAGCACATACTCTAGGGGCGTGAGTATCTTGGTACACCCGTCTCTCCCTTTTACTGCAGAAAGGGTGATCATTGACGGGGAGGGTAGATATGTATGTCTGGTATGTAGAGTGGCTGGGTTGCGAATGTGCATGATCGCTATATATATTCCCCCACCATTTGCTGGGAGTAAATTACAACCTATAATTCCTATTATTACGGAGTATGCTAACATACCCTTGTTGGCAATTGGTGATTTTAATATGTACCTGAATGCCGGCTTGGATAAGTATCGGGGTGAGCTGGGAGGGGGTAATATACAAGAGACGTCTCTGGCGAGAGTTTTGCAAGAGATACAATTAATGGATGTGTGGTGTATGCGGTTCCCGGATGTTTGGCAATATTCCTGTTACTCTGCATCTCATTCCTCGTTATCTAGGATAGATTTGGCCTTCGGGAATAGTGCAATGGTGCCATTGATAATTGGGACTGAATATTGTACCAGATTGATTTCAGACCACTCCCCTCTTAAGGTGGTTATAAACGTGGGCTGGGGTGCTATATGTCATAGGGGTGGGTGGAGGTTCAATCCATTCTGGCTGGCAGTGTTTGACAGCAATATCTCCATTCCATCTGTTCTGGAGGAGTTCTTTTGTAACAATGTGGGATCGGTCTCCCTGTCTGTGGTTTGGGATGCCATGAAGGCGGTATTGCGTGGAGTCCTAATAAAAGAAATATCCAGGATTAAATCTAAAACTAGAGGTCGTATGCAATATTTACAGACTGAGGTGGATTCTTTGGAACACGCCTTTGTGGGGTCACCAACTACCGACAACAAGCTAAAATGGGTAAATGCCCAATCTAAATTAAACCAATTTGTGTTACAACAGGCTGAAAATAAACGTTTTTTTCTTAAAGCAGCAATTTTATGCTGAGGATGAGGGTGCTGGACATCTGTTGGCTACGGTTGCTAAAGCCCAGACTGGGGCTCCGCTGATCTCAGCTGTCTGGGACGGTAATGGATTATTGGTCACGGACACTGGGGAGATTGGAAAGGTGTTTTTTCACTTTTCAGCGGCTGTACTCCTCCAGGCTTGCAAAATCTTCTGCGGAGCTGGAGCGGTATATCCGTGACATGCGGCTGCCTAGGCTGACGGAGGTCCAGAGACTACAATTGGAGGCTCCTATTACAGTAGAGGAAATGTAGATTGCGGCAAAGGACTTTCAGAAAAATAAGGCTCCTGGGTCTGATGGTGTCCCAATTGAAATCTATAAGGAATATGGGGACGTGTTAATACCTAGATTGAAGGAGGTGTTTGAGGGGGCTTTGGGTGAGGGGGTTCTGCCTGAATCGATGAGGGAGGCGGTGGTGATCCTCCTACCTAAACCAGGGAAGGATCTTCTACAGCCAGGGTCGTACAGGCCTATTTCTTTGCTATCTACTGATGTAAAGATTTTGGCGAAATCTTGGCTACTAGGCTGATGACAGTGATCAATCAGGTAGTGGGAGAGGATCAAACGGGATTTATGCCCAATAAATCTACGGCAATTAATTTGCGTAGGGTATTTCTTAACATACAGCTGGCGTCTCGGAATAGCGGAGAGAGGGCGGTGCTCTCGCTTGACGCTGCGAAGGCTTTCGATAGCGTTGAGTGGGAGTATCTATGGGTGGTACTATGGGAAATGGGATTTGGAGGTCAGTTTATAAAATGGGTGAGACTGCTATATTCTGCTCCTGTGGCTAGGATTCGACTCAATGGTGCCCTATCGGATGCTCTGAAGTTGGAGAGGGGTACTAGGCAAGGCTGCCCGCTGTCTCCTCTCCTGTTTGCGCTCGCTATTGAACCATTGGCTGTTAAATTGTGTAATAGTCCTGATATTCGGGGTTTCCGATATGGGGACTTGGAGGAGATAGTGGCATTATATGCTGATGATCTCCTGCTGTTCTTGGGGGACACATCAGGTTCCTTAACCGCAGCTATGGGGCTTATACAGGACTTTGGAGAGTATTCGGGTTTAAAAATAAATTGGGATAAGTCGGTAATTATGCCAGTGGATGCTCTATTGGCTGATACGAGGGTGGGAGATACCTGTCTTAAAGTGGTGCGAGAGTTCAAATATCTTGGTATAGTGGTGTCTCCTATAATCTCTAACTATATCGCTTTAAATTTATTGGATATGTTGGGTAAATTTCAACGGAAAATTAATATTTGGTGCAAACTTCCCTTGTCGGTGGTTGGTCGAACCAATTTGGTTAAAATTATATTAATGCCACAGTAGTTATACGTAATTCATAATTCGCCAATATGGATTCCTATGCGAATTTTTTATAAATTTCAAGCCTTATTTAGGGAATTAATTTGGAAAAGGGGGGTGGCCAGGATTCGCCTCGATACACTACAGAGGCCTAAGGACCAGGGAGGATTGGTGGCCCCTAACCCGTGGGCGTACTTTTTGGCAGCCCAGCTCCAACAGCTTGCACTGGTTAGTGGAAATTTGGAAAAATTGGCACATGTCATTACGGGGGGAATCTCCATCACCTCCTTTTTGGAGGTTGGGCTCTTGGACGGGAACGCAAAGAGTGTCTGCCAACAGTGAGGCTGATGAGGAAAATATGGCAAAAAAACAATTTATTCTAAACGTGACAGGAGATACTCCATTTACCCACTTTGGGATAATCCCGCTTTACCGGAGATTTACAAGCTGGAGGGAGGGGGTTTATGGAGGGGATTGGGTATCACACTAGTGGCACAAATTTTGAGTGGAGATGTTCTTAAATCTTTTCAGCAGCTGTCTGATGAATTCTCTATCCCACGTAATACTTGCTATTTCTATCTACAGCTGCGTCACGCCTGGATGAGCCAATCTGGACAGTTGCGGAATAAGACACAGCATCATCTCCTATTCAATACATTGCTTAGCCACAATGGAGGCAAGGGTCTTATTTCTAGGATTTATGGTATTTTGATGCAGCAATTCCAATGGGAGAGACCGTTGCTAATTAAGGACAGGTGGGAGCGGGATGTGGGTCCTATTAATAATGAATCCTGGGAAGATATACTGGATAGTGTCCCACTTCTGTCCCCTGTGAGGCACAGCGGTTATCCCAATTATACTTGTTACACAGGGTGTATAGGACACCCAAATTTCTGTGCCAAACCGGTATTAGAGTAGATGATAAATGTCCAAAATGTGGGGAGGAGGGAGCGGATTTGATACACATGTTTTGGACGTGTAGGCAAGTGGCGGTCTTTTGGAATGCATGTATCGAATATATAAATAATGTGTTTGAATCTTCTTTACCACTTGCCCCGTTGGTGTGTGTGCTGGGATGTGTGGGCCCTTTACAATATGATGACTGTGAAGAATTGGCTTTAAAACGAACCCTGTACCAGATACGAAAAGTAATTGCTACACATTGGCTAGACCCTCAAGCATTAAGGTTACAGGAGTTTGTGGATAAAATGCGGAATTTGATCAGATTGGAGGAGGGGGGTGTGTAAAAAAAAAAAAAAAAAAAAAAAGGCAATCCACAAGTTTGATAAAATATGGAGTAAGTGGAGACATTTTCATGGAGATCACTTTATAGCCTTGTTAAATATGATAGGGTCCTAATGTTATCTGAGGTGGTATAATTGTTTAACCTGATTAGACATTTCTTGCTAGTCATATCTCATATATGTCTTGATCCAATAATACAGCATAACTATTATCTGACTCTATGATGGCTGCATAAGCCATTGTTAACTGTTCCCTTGGTTCTGTTTTCTTTGTATTCTACTGTATTGGAAAAATTCTTATCTCAATAAAAATAATCTGATTAAAAAAATTAAAAAAAAAAACTCATGATAAAATAGAGCTGCACCATGGATGACGTGAAAGAAAAATAGTCTGTTTCACATGTGAAAATAGGCAAAGATGTGTGAATGTAGCCTTATGAAGTTTGTTGAAAAAGACTTGTCTGGCATCTGCGCTATTTGATCCAGCCTAGAACGCCTTAGATGCATTATCCCTAGTTACCTGTATTGTATATGTGCAATGATCCACAACTTCCTTCTCTATTGTTAGTGGAAGATTAACTGTGTTCTTGCTACTGATAAACCATATTTCTGTTACCAAGAATTCATTTCATGAGTCATTACATCTCTTCTGTGGTTTAATCTGTTTACAATGCAACAATTTCTAAGTATTATTTAAAATTTACTTTTTTCTTTCTTTTGTTTTTTTCTTCAAACAAAAAGGTGCTAGTCAGGACAGGGAGTTTAGTTTGAATGGTTTATTTTCCCGATTAGGATTTGCCTGTAGTTGGTTAATTTTTCTTTAGGGAGGTTGACCACTTAATTCCCCATCCAAAGTTCAGTGTGAAGCACGAGAGTTTATCAATTAAATCCTTAAACTGCACAAGTTATGGTACAACAGCATGAAGAATGGAACAAAGTACAGAACTTCTCTGCTCTTCAGTTTTACATTTCCAAATTAGTTACAACAAATGTTAACCACTTCTGGTAATGTGAAAGAAAACCTCACACACCAAAGTGCTGGAAACCTCTTCTAGGCTGTTCTATTTCTAAGACCCCTACATATGGGAAGAATGGGGGATGTATAATTAGTGATGCAATGTCAGTTTACTTGCTATATGTTCAATTCAGACAAATATATACATACGTGGGCCATTTGTAAGGATGCACAAAATAAAATGGGAATGGTTGGTGATATCAACTTCCTGTTTGTGACACATTAGTATATGGGAGGGGGAAAACCTTTCCAGATGAGTGGTGACCATGGCAGCCATTTTGAAGTCGGCCATTTTTTTTCTATGGGAAAAGGGTCATGTGACACAAAACTTTTTGAGAATTTCATAATTTTATGACCACTTATAAAATATGTTTAAAGTGTGCTGCCCATTGTGTTGGATTGTCAATGCAACCCTCTTCTCCCACATCATGTAGCAATTTCATATATCCAGTGGCATTGAGGATTCCATTGTTATAAAACGGCTCCACTATCTTTGTACCCCATATACCACACCATACCATCAATTTTTGTGTTCCAACAGTCTTGAGGATTTATTCACTGTGGGTTAGTGTCAGGCCAATAGCGGTGGTTTTGTTTAACTTCATTATTCACAAAAATGTTTGCCTCATGACTCATCTGAAGGCAATTGTCTATACTGTGAAGATACGAGATGTGCAGCATCTGAAACAACGGATACTGGAAGCCTGTGCTAGCATTTCTTCTGCGGCGTAGCTATCAGTGTGTCAAGAGTGGGAGAAGAGAGTTGCATTTACAATCCAACACAATGGGCAGCACTTTGAACACATTTTATAAGTGGTCATAAACTTGTAAATAACTCATGAAAAAATATAGTTCAGTTAAAACCAAGCACACCTTTTGTTTTTCTTATGAAATTCTCAATAAGTTTGATGTGTCACAAGACCCTCTTCCCATTGAATAAAATAAAGTTCAAAATGGCCGCAATGCTCACCACCCATCTGGAAAGGTTTTCCCCCTCACATATACTAATGTTCCACAAACAAGAAGTTGATATCACCAATCATTCCCATTTTATTTAGGTGTATCCATAAAAATGCACCACCCTTAAATATACATACACGTGGTCAAAATTGTTTGTACCCCTCATTTAATGAAAGAAAATCCCACAATAGTCACAGAAATATCATGAATCTGGACAAAGAGTCTGGTTCTCTTCTACATTACTGTAAAAAACAAACATGTTTTTAAGGTTGTAAAGGAAATGTTATCAAGAATATATTGATGTCAGCACTACATTAAGAGAACGTGAATTTACTCAATCACTCAGATCAGCTTTTATGAGGCTGCAAATTCTAAACTGGACCTTGGCAGACTAAATATGTCACTTCACAGAAAACTACTTAAGGTACCATGACACGCTTCAGTGTTATAACGATATCACTAACGATCTTATGGGCACTGTTGTTAGGACATCATTTAGAGATCGTTGGTGAGATATCGCATGCCTAGATATTTTGCACAACGCATCAACGATCCAGCGAGCAGATATCGTTCGCACAACTAAGCGAACGATACTTGTTCACTGTTGTCAATAGAGGAAGTTGTTAACAACATCATTATCACGGACAGAACACTGCAGTAGGTTGCCTGATCGTGGATCGTTTGATTTGAGAACATGTTCTCAAATTTGCGATCAACGATTTATCATAGTCGTATTGCGGTGTTACACGCAGCAACTTCCTAATGATGTCGCTTGAACGACTCCAAACCCGTGATGTTTGAGCAATATCGTTCACAATATCGTACCGTGTAACTTGGCCCTTAGTGCGATTTTTAAACTTAAATATAATGGCTGTACAGACATGGCAAACAGAAGATTTTTTTCTGTGCTCTTAGTTTTTTTAAGATTCTGGGTATATTTAATATTCTATTTTTTTTTCTTCTATTTAATTTCAGTATGCAGATTTAAACAGACATATGGATGCTCTGAATGCCTGGAGAAATGCCACATTTCTGAAGCCACAGCACAGTTTAGCTTGGAATAACATGATCATACTGCTTGATAATACAGGTACACCATTCTGATAATTACTGCTAATATAATGGATATGAGAGAGATTTAGCAGAGTAAAGGCTCATTCGGATGTCCATGTATATTAGTCCATACTTGGACCGCAATAAACGGATTGACCTCGGACTCTCCCTCCCCAAGCATGACAGCCTTAAAATACCTAAGGTATGAAGCTGTCATGCTATGGTTGGGAGAGCCACAGCGCATATGTATCGTGGTCTAAGATCATACCGATGTGCATGGATAACTCAACTAGCCTAAAGTTGGTAATCAACATGTCCAGATTATACATGAGTATTAGAATGCTAGAAAGTTTTATAAGCATTTTAATAATTCATCAGTTGATCTTGTATAGGGGCCTCCTTGCCATTGTAGGCTTGAGTCAATCCTTTTAGTTGTTTACCCCTTACATTATAAATGGCAGCCACAGTCTGCTTGATTTCCAGTTAGTAATTAAAACCTGATAACATGTCAACAACTTCCATTTGTTTGAGCTACGCTATATATTTGGTGGAATGCAGGCAGCTGGTTCATGGACAGTGTTTTTAATCATTATTTTTATTGCGTGCAAGAATATTTAAAGGGAACGTGTTACCTTCAAAATGCAGACCAATCTCTGGCATCATGTCAAGGTACTGTCACACGCCGCCATATGGCTTCCATATCGCCCGCGATTTGACGTGAGCGCGCACGTTTCGGGCACTTTTTTCAGAACGCTGTGGAGCTGCCACATGTAGCTATCTAGTGTGCGATTTTCGGCGATCCTGCGTTCCGGAGATCGCCTGCAGGAGACCGGAAGCGATCTTCCCTTCACACATCGCCACGTCACACGCCACAATCGTAGAAGCGATGTGGGAATACTGTTTCGATAGGGGCGTGTTAGAGTGTGCTTCACCGCACCCCTATCACTGCGATTGGGAACGCAGTTCCGTTCACCATTGGTCAGCCTTGCGTAAACGCACGGGTCATCAAATAAGGCGCCTCGTACACAGCCAGCCAATTGGAACGCAGTATCGCCCACTAATCGCTGCAGATGCGGCGCAAAAAAAACATCATCCAAGCCTACGGGATTGATTTCAGGATCGCTGTGTACATCGCTATCACCCTGTGACACGCCAGGATGCGCTGATATCGCCTGGTGGATATCCTCTGATTTCACTGCAGGGCAGGGCAATCAGGCGACACTCCATCGGCGATTTTTCGCCGTAGAATCGCCCAGTCACACGCCACTACACAATGCAATGTGGTTTTCACATCGTTGAATTCGGGAATTGCCAGCGTTCTCGCTGGCGATATGGAGGCGTGTGACGGTACCTTTATAGAAGTTGGCACACCAGAAAGGACATAAATTGGAGAAAAAGAAACTACCGTTACCAATGCAGGATCAAAAAAATTAGTGCACTAGTAGGATACAGCAGGCCTCCATTATAAAGGTGGGGGCAGCACAGGTGCAAGATGCTGAAGACATACGGTAACTATTTACAACCTACCAAAAAATGGAGGGGTGGCTGCTATCATTACACATGCTAGGCCAGGCCTTTTAATGTTGGTTTGGTGAACTAGGGTGTGTATAATGCTGGGCAGCCTCTGATCTAATAAAATGGGGCGTCATTAATAGGATGTAAGCCAGACACTGGGCATCACATGTACAGTGGGAATGGAAAGTTTTAAATGTTTCACTGTTTCATTGCAGCTATTTGGTAAATTCAAAAAGTGAAAAGGATTAGTCAATGTGTTTCATGGATCCCTGGCTCCTCCCTCAGAACAAATCAATATATTGCCATGTTTCACAGAGTCCTGAAACGCGTTGATTAATCAATGTTATATTCACCCTTTCATGTCTCGTGTATTATTTTACTCTTCATCCCCCCCCCCCCCTACTTTAATTTTCTGAGATAATGACCTTTGGGTTTTTGTTGGCTGTAAACCATAACCATCATCAACATCAAAATCACTTTTTTTTTTTAATTACTTTATATAATGTATGTGTTTCACTTTTTGTATTGAATTACTGAAAATAATGAACTTTTTTGATAATCTAATTAATTGAGATACACCTGTAAGTGTGTACACAGAGAGAGCTTTGTCACTGATTGGACCACCCACTGGACTGAAAATCTCAAAGCCCAACGGTTTAATTGTTAAATCACAGGTTATACTGAATTTTTTCCCACAAGACTAAATCTAAATCTACTTACCGTATATACTCGTGTATAAGCCGAGTTTTTTCAGCCCAAAATTTGGGCTGAAAAGTCTCCCCCTCGGCTTATACACGAGTCACTACGGTATTGTGCTGTGGTGGGGGCTGTGGGGCCGGGGCTGTGGAGGCTGGAGGAGGCGGGGGGAGGCTGCTGTATGAGCGGCCCCATCACGTGGGGCCGCTCATTATATATGCACTGCTTCCCCCTGTCAATCAGCGGCAGGGGAAAGCAGTTCATATATTCCCCCCAAAAGCTGGCACTCACCCCCCCTTGTAAGGCCCCCCCCATCGCTGCTTATACATTACCATTCCGGTGTTCTGATCCGCGCCGCTCCTCGGTGCTTCTTCATGCTCCGTCCTCGCTGGCTGCATCCGGGGATCTCCGGCTGTCGCAGCGATGTGACGTCATCGCGCGACGGCCGGAGAATGGAGATCCCGGATGCTGTCAGCGAGGACGGAGCATGAAGAAGCACCGACGAGCGGCGCGGATCAGAACACCGGAATGGTAATGTATAAGCAGCGGGGGGGAAGCCTTACAAGGGGCCGAGTGCCAGCATTTGGGGGCTGTTGGTACCCCCAGGGGGCTGCTGGGTACCCCCTGGGGGCTGCTTGGTACCCCCAGGGGGCTGTTGGGTACCCCCTGGGGGCTGTTGGGTACCCCCTGGGGGCTGCTGGGTACCCCCTGGGGGCTGTTGGTTACCCCCTGGGGGCTGTTGGTACCCCCAGGGGGCTGCTGGGTACCCCCTGGGGGCTGCTGGGTACCCCCTGGGGGCTGTTGGTACCCCCAGGGGGCTGCTGGGTACCCCCTGGGGGCTGCTGGGTACCCCCAGGGGGCTGTTGGTACCCCCAGGGGGCTGTTGGTACCCCCAGGGGCTGTTGGTACCCCCAGGGGGCTGTTGGTACCCCCAGGGGGCTGTTGGTACCCCCAGGGGGCTGTTGGTACCCCCAGGGGGCTGTTGGTACCCCCAGGGGGCTGTGGGTACCCCCAGGGGCTGCTGTATAACCCCTGGGGGGTGCTGTATAACCCCTGGGGGCTGCTGTATATACTGCTGAGGCCTGTATACCACTGGGGCTGCTGTATATACCACTGGGGCTGCTGTATATACTGGTGGGGTCTGTATATACCACTGAGGAGGCTGCTGTATACCACTGGGGTTGCTGTATATACTACTGGGGCTGCCTGTATACTACCACTGGGGCTGTATATACTACTGGGGCTGCTGCTGTATACTACCACTGGGGCTGCTGTATACTACCACTGGGGCTGCTGTATACTACCACTGGGGAGGCCTGTATACCACTGGGGGGGCCTGTATACCACACTGCTGGGGGCTGTATACCTCTGCTGAGGTCCATCCTCGGCTTATACACGAGTCAATAGGTTTTTCCAGATTTTTGGGGCAAAAGTAGGGGGGTCGGCTTATACACGGTCGGCTTATACACGAGTATATACGGTAGTCTCCCCTGCTCTATATCCTGATTCTAGCAGACTGGTTTGCATGACTTTCTCTTTAACCTCCCTGGCGGTATGATTAGGTCAGGAATTTTGTGCTAAAAGCGGGCTTACCCGCGGTCGCGGCAGATGCGGTTAAAAAACCGCATCTGCCGCACTTGCCGCATAGCCGCCGCACTTGCGGCGCGGTTGCGGTAATCGCCATAGTAAGTATAGGGGGACTTGCGGCAGATGCGGCAAGTGCGGTTTTGCACTTGCGGCAGGTGCGGCAAGTGCGTTTTTTTTCGCGGCCGCACCTGCCGCAAGTGCAAAACCGCACTTGCCGCATCTGCCGCAAGTCCCCCTATACTTACTATGGCGATTACCGCAACCGCGCCGCAAGTGCGGCGGCTATGCGGCAAGTGCGGCAGATGCGGTTTTTTTAACCGCATCTGCCACGACCGCGGGTAAGCCCGAGCCTGACTCGGGGTTACCGCTTCTGGCAGTGATTGTTAACCCCGAGTCAGGCTCGGGAATACCGCTAGGAAGGTTAAAGGTATCTGTCGGCTGATTCATGTTCCCCAAACCACAGGCAGCATGAATTAGGTCTAGTTAGAATATCCAATGTGAGGCCATTGGGAAAGCTGAGACTAGTCTGGTGTTGCTCTGTTGGCTTTCCCCAGCGCCGCTCCACAATTGCTAGGACTGTTTTGCTATTGGAGAGATTTGTTAGTCACCTGCAGCAATACTAGGAGAAGCCAGACTAGTCTAATCTTCGGCTATGGTCCTAAGCTGGACATTGTAAATATAATTAATACAATACATTACAATACACAAATATACACTATACACTAGAGCGTTTCAGTGAAAAATATACCTGGCTACGATCATGCTCTGATTCGTGTTACCTGTGGCTTGGGTGGCATGAATCAGCTGATAGGTTCCCTTTAATGGGACAAACAGAATAGACTTTTTGATCTAGTAAATGTAGTCTTAATAGTAGGTGTAATCTTGCTGTATAGAGATTCCTTTTGGAATAACTGACTAGTGGATATGCTGTAGGTTACATATTTTATTAAATGTAAAATCCAGCTTCTTGTTTTTCTTAATGCGTGAATATTTGCGTACATCTACAATGCACAGCATAATAATAAGTGAGCTACTGAGCAGATTATTATGTCAAGGAGGCAATTAGGCCTACAACCATAGTACCGAAGTATGGCCCTATGAAGGTCATGTACTACATAAAGACAATCAAATTCCCTTCCTTCTCCGCAATACTAGGTCTGACAGAAAAGTAGCCCTGCCATTACAGCTATTCCCTTTCTTCTCTCCTCTGAACACCAGAGAATTATGGCCCATTTAGATTATTTAATAATGAGGGAACATGTATTCGTAAGAATGCTCATTCCCGACCTTGCCTGCCTGCACAGGCCAGAAAACACCCAGAGCACAAGCAACGGGTAAGTTCACTGGGTGTGATCATTATTAAGCAGGATTAATCATTTAATGGCAATATGTTGTCTTCTGTAACCAGCAGATATACTACTAAGGCCTCGGTTCAACTTGCGTTTTCAATGGACAAGTGCAATCCAAAAAAACATCGGATTGCACTTGCACTGTTGTTAAACAATCGGGTAGTGTCCACTCGTGAGTTTCTTCTCATGCCTTATCGGCATGAGGAAAAAAATCACAGCAGCGCGTCTTGATCACTCACACCCATACAAATCTATGGGTACGTGTGAAACATCATACTGCACTTGGATGTCATCCAAGTGCAGCTCGATATACATTGACTGGCAACAAGGGAGATGGAGAGCTTAATCTCCACTTCTCCTCCACACCTTTAATGTGATTGTAGGATCGATACAGATGACTTGCCTGACACTTGGCTCACACTCATAGCAGAACCTGTTCCAAGGGTCATTAGCATATTGCATCACCATTCGCTAGTAGAGCCCTGGCCTAATAACAATGATATTGTATGAACACAGAACGATCATTAACCCCTTAAGGACAGAGTCACTTTGCAGGTTAATGACCAGATCATTTTTTACAATTCTGACCAGTGTCTCTTTAGGGACCTGGTTTGTGAATTTTAGACTATGCACCGACGCTTCGGATTTCCCCACCTTTTTTCTGCATGTTTTTGACAATTCCACAGTATAGCACCTTCCCTGCACAGTGTATGGGAAATCAGAAGTGCTGTGCTCATGCTGCAGATTTATCTGCAGCAGAAATGGCGCACATTTTACTGCGGAAAAATCTGCAGTATGTCAGTTATTTTATTTTATTTTATTTAGCATATTTTGCCACTCAATGACAGCTCCAAAATACACTATTCACACTGTATTTGTTGTGTATTTAGCGGAGATTTTGCACTGATGATAATGGGCTCCCCTGTAATTTTGGTCACCCACACAGGTACAGGTTGCCACCCACCCCAAGCTGCCTAGTTTTATCTGGCGGAGCCTTTTTTTTTGTTTTTTTTTTTGTTTTTTTTAATTCTTGAAATAACTTAACAAAAAATAAATAAATTAAAAAAAACAATGTGGGCTTCGCCGTGTTTTTAGATTTCAGCCATGTACAACTAGGCAGCTGGGGGCTGGAATCCACAATGTGGAGAGGCGCACACGTTCAGAGCCCCCCAAGCTGCAAATTACAGCCCACAGCCGCCCCATAAAATGGCGCATTCATTAGAACTGCCATTTTCTGACACCGTACCCAGACTCTTCCAGTTGCCCTGGTTCCGGTGGCAAACTGGGTAATAACTGGGTTAATGCCAGCTTTGTATTGGCAGCTGCCACTAAGACAGAAGTTCATAATGTTGGGCCAATGTTAGACCTGCCCATTAGGAACCTCTAAGTCAGTGTTTCCCAACTCCAGTCCTCAAGGCACACCAACAGGTCATGTTTTCAGGATTTCCTTATCATTAGACAGATGATGGAATTATCCCCTGTGCAAGTGATTAAATTATCACCTATGCAATCCTAAGGAAATCCTGAAAACATGACCTGTTGGTGTGCCTTGAGGACTGGAGTTGGGAAACACTGCTCTAAGTCAATGGTAAATAAGACACCACACCGTGAAAAAATAATTTTATTATAACAAAAAACACACACACATTTGGACTGCATCTTTATTACCCCCACATGCCCTCCGACGTAGTCCACAATGATGGTCCCAGGACGGTCAGTCGCATCCAGACCAGAGACTGCAGCGAGGGATCAAGGGTCCTTTTTGTGCAGTCTCTGGGGTCACACTGATGCTGCACTGTAGGGCAATGATCTGCCATACAGTGCAACTGTCAGTGCTACAAACCCAAGTCCCAGAGATCACATGATCTCTGAGGCTTGGGTCAGGTTACCAGATGTCGCCATGGCAACCTCGGCTTACCATGATGATCGGCCATTACATTATGATGGGCCGATCACCATGTGAAGAGGGGAGTGACCCTGTGCTCCCTCTCCCCAGACCCTAAGTGCTGTGATGGTTAGATCACAGCACTTAGGGGGAGGCACAGAGCCAGGGACAGCGACCACACAGATCACTGCCCCTGGCTGTCAGATCTACATCACAAAGCATTCACTTATCTCAGGGAGACCAGTCCAAGAAAACACTGCGGGCAGTTGGCTAAAGTGCTCAAACACAGTGAATTCCTAGGCGCATTGCCCCCTGGGAATTATGAATACGCAAATAGAGTCTGTGGAGCCTCGATTAGGAGTCTCAAACACAGGACTAGCCATATATCCCTCCAGGGAAGGACCCAGCCAAGGGGTGTCTACTTGCGGAGAACACCATAACCACCATATTAAGACGCCCTTTTAGTCAATATCCAACTCTTTTACAATTTTAGAGATATGACAAGGGAATACCAAGGCCAGGTATCCATCCACAGACAGCTGTTTCGGGGTGTTGCCCTCATCAGTGTGGAGTAGGATTCTGGCTAGGTCAGATCTGTCATCATCAGCCTCCTCTCCTCCATGCAGGGGATGAGGCTGAGAGGAGCGGGGCAGAGGTGATGGGCGGTTAGGCACAGGCGTGGAGGAGGAGAGCGGACACCGGAGAAGATGGAGGAGGGTCTGCGGAAGGAGGAAAGCGGGGAGCAGAAGGAAGTGAGCGGTGGGAGGAGAGTCGGGTGGAGGAGAGCAGGAGGAGGTGAGCGGGGCACAAGACTGGAGCATGGAGGTCAGAAGGAGGAGAGGAGGGAGGAGACTGGGGATCAGGCACATGAGTGGAAGGGCAGTGGGCACAGGCAGGGGATGAGTGCAAGAGCCAGACACAGCTGACAGCCCGGCTCCTGCAGCAATCGTGCAGGGAAATGCTCATATTCAGCACTTTCCTGCGTGATCATGATGTGATCGGTCAATCAGACTGACTGACGATCACATCGTTGTGAGTGTGGGGACCACTAACGGGTCCCCACACCATTTCCCCTGCCCCTTAGCTGTCACAGCTGTCAGAATTGAACTGTCACTGTTTGTTTACAAGCAGTGACAGTTCAAAGCCATGATGAGTTTAGCCATCATGGTGCAGGAACTGACATCTTTCCATGATGGCTAAACTAGTCATTGGTCGTAATGGGGTTAACATTCTTTCTGTGTACATAGAACACTTTTTGATTTTTCGAAACAAGTCAGTAAATGACTACTAATCGGTTTGTCAGTTTGTATATGACAAATCTGTGATCGTTTAACACAGGTGGGAACTCCAGTCTCGAGGGCGCCAACAGTGCAGGTTTCAGGATTTCCTTAGTATTGCACAGGTGATAACATAATCACTTGCACTGGTGATGATTCCATCCCTGTGCAATACTAAGCAAATCGTGAAAACCTGAACTGATTGCGGCCCTCGAGGCTGGAGTTCCCACCACTGGTTTAACAGTTTGTTTCTGCTGTGTTCATTGGGAAGATATTCACCTTACTCAGAAGACAAGCAACCATATAACATTAACACATCCCTACCCTCTATCCCCCTGAAAAGGTACTTAAGGCAGTAGATATACGATCAATAACCCAAGGATGCTAGTCCCCCACAAAAAAGTCTGACAGACAGGTAGCACTAGCATCCATCACCTCTAATCATTACCACCACAAACACTACAAAGTTACATCATGCCACACACCTTGCCCTTGAGCAAACCGTCGAGATAAAATTAAAGGATCACCGTCAGCACAGAATGACTGTTTAAACCATGTACAGGTGCATCATGGCGTGTCCAGTCATTTAAATAAAGCTTCCCACCTACTCTTTTTCTATACATCTCTGCTCTTCTTTGGCTCTATGAAGCTAGAGCTGTCAATTAAGGAACAGAGGATGGTGGATATAAAGGGAAAACAAGCAGGTGGGAAGGTGCACATAAATGTTTGACCACATGATTGCACATGATGCACCGAGAGCCTGTTCTTAGTTTGAACAGTCATTCCGTGCTGACAGTCTTTATTAAATCTCTGATCTAAGCCCATTGAACATCACCATCTGACTCGGTCGCAACACATTATTTCTGCTAGTAGGCATTGTGTGGGACTTCACTAAATCTAGAGTCCATGAACTGTTGATTGGTCTGCTTGATAGTTCCTCTCATGGGTCACCGGAGTAGCACTGCCTTAATATGATGTGTTTACTGCATTACTCATTGATCTACCTGTAGCCTAGCCATTAGGTATCGCGGTGTCTTTGGGCATACACTCAGTGAACAGGACAGCACAACCTGGCATTGAATGCAGGAAAGATCTGGCAACAGGAGATGACCCAAATTATTGGTTGTGCCACACCCCAAGGAGGTTGCACTCAAGTTGATGTAATTAGTCGGGACTGGCATTTCATTGCCAAATGTCTCTATTTTTGCACAAAATCGGAGTTGCACAAAAAGATTACAACTTAACGTATTTTATACCAGAATTCTGTCGCTTTAAAGATTTCCACCATGATTTTTGGTACATATTTCGTAAAAACATGCTATTTTTGGCTCTGTTGATGCTTCTTGATGTTTTTTTTTTTTTTTTTTTTTTTTTTGTTTCTGTTGCAATGAGGTCTATCAACATGGTGTAGTTTTGAGCATGTTAATGCAGCAAGATCATCACCAAAAAGGAAAATTAAAAATGTTTGCTGCTATTTGTGCTGAGAAAATGGCCCAAAGGATTGACCTTCCCTTTTTTTTTATCACACGGGGAAAAGACAAAATGCGACATGCAATCCTGGTGCGCTTTATGATTTCAAAAAACCTGTTCACACCTGCTTGCAACAGGCTTTCAATTTATTTGATTGTGGGTTTTCAGCTCTTGAAACCACATAAAAACACTGAACAAATTTTAGCCTGCTTCACACCACGGTTTTCAGCTGTCAGGTTCTGTCTGGTTTGAACCGGACAGAACCTGATCCAGTTTTACCCCCATGTGTCCCTATAGTGCCGGATAGGTCCTATTTGGCCATCCGGTTTTGTGTTTTTTCTCCCTGATCCGATTTTGTTCGGTTTTGCATCGGAGGCAAAATCGGAATTTGCATCATTTTTTGTGTCTGGTGAAAAAAAACGAACAAAACTAGATCCTCCCACATCCGTGGTGATCCGGTGCCCATAACATGGTGGTGTATGGGCGCCGGATCGCCCCGGATCTGGGGAAAAATCGGAAATTTTCCGGATGCCATGTACTGAACCACGCAGGCTCTGCAATGCTGCCGCGCTCAATCAGCACCATGGAGAGCAGCAAAGCCTGCGGACAGCAACAGAATGAACAGAAAGGATCGGAGGGCATATTTGCCCAGTTTCTGGTCATCCTGTGTTGTCAGGTTCTGTCCGGTGGATCCTGCAAAACAACGGATACAACCTCACAGCTGAACTGTTGTGTGAAGCCAGCCTTAATGGACACATTCCCTTAAAGGGATTAACTAGTTAAAGAAATGATCACTTATGTGCTGGGATCTGAGCCAATTGGCAAATTGGGGAATTTTTATTCCTGACTGGGATCTTTTCTCTTATAAAATTGTGTAGCACATAACTGTCACTTCATTCATTCTCTATGCGGTTGCTGGAAAAAAGCGAAGTGCAGCGCTCGGCAGCCCCATAGGGAGTGGGTGGAGCACAGGCTGCTCCATTCTAACTGGGATAAAAGGTAATGATTTTAGTGATTGGCACAGTTACCAGGAGATAGGTGATGACGTTTTTTAAGTGGATAACCCCTTTAATAAATGACTAGTTGTATTAACATAGAATTTAATTCTACACATTTCCTGAACACAAATTTTGTGCATTTGCAGTTAGCTACTTTTTGTTTTATATAGTTTCGATAAATTAATTTTTTCTTTTCTCCTTTGATTAGGCAATCTAGGTGAAGCAGAAGCCATAGGAAGAGAAGCCTTAAAACGATTACCGCATGATCATTCGATTACATTTTCACTAGCTAATGTGCTTGGAAAGGCGCAGAAATACAAGGTCTGTCTGTGATAATGTGCCCTAATGTTCCATGTTGATCTGTCCTTATAGTTCGGTACTGTAATCTACAAGCTCATGTAGTCCTTCAGTAAGTTTGGCACTTGGTGTGTGTTTTACGTGTTCTTTTTTATGTTGTTATGGTGTGAAATGCACTGTGAAGACTTCTGAATGTTGTTTTCTGACATTACGGCCACATGAGGGCAGTGTTCTTTTGTCTGCTGGGTACGGTTTCATTGCTAGAAAGGACTGATTAATAAATACAGGTAATCACATAAATGCTTGTACAGCATAATGCACTTTGTGTTGGGATTAGAATGTATGATGAGATAAATTGTTGCTTCTGATAAATATAGCTCAATTCTAAAATAAAAGTGAAAGCATAATATTCAGACTCCTCTTGTTGAATAATGCATCACTTTTTCGTCTGTCTAACCGTACAGGTTTTTCATTGTTTTATTCCAGGAGTCTGAGGGTTTGTTCCTCAGAGCCATTGAAGCTAACCCCTCGTCTGCAAGTTATCACGGCAATTTGGGTAAGAGCTTTTTCCGAGTCCGTCATTTACATTTTAAAACGGAATAAACTGTCACACTGTCGACACATATATACTGCCAGATTAGTTTCCTATTGATGGAGTGGAAAATTAATTATCAAACAATGTCAAGAATGAAACGTCAAAAGGCATATGTTTAACAGTCCATTCTCACTGTGTAGTAATTGAAAAGGGTAAAATCAATTTCAATCAAAAATACGTGCGCACAAAAGGCCCACCTATCGGAGTGAAGCCATTCCATTATGAGGAGATGACTGTTAGCACTGTAAAGGCCTCCTTGTGCAGACTCTTTGTTTAGGAGCCGCATGAATAGAATTAAAAAATGGAAAGAGGCCCTTTGAGGCCTGCTCTTTCTTACAGCACAATCCTGTCAAAGTTTTCAGGGCACGCTGTGTTAAAATGCTTATGAAAGGCAGCAGCATTGTGGAGCAAGTGGACATGGCTAAACACAGATGCTCCTTAGGTCAATCATGTTATTTTTGGGGGCGCTGTTGATGAGATGATTAGCTGCACTTATAACATATTTCCTGTATTATTAGACAGCATTTATGGCGGATTAGACAGATGCCGTCTATTACTTGAATAGCACAATGTCCATATTCCTTATTATTCCTCCACTTCCCAGCATTTCCTATTGTTGTACATTTTACTGTCCGTGTTGTGTATTTCTTAATCATTAACATTTCCCTAAGAAGTGTTGATCACTTAGTACAGTGAGAGAACATCCAGCAACAAACATGACAAGATCAGAGAGAGGCTAAAGGCCAATAAGTCCAGATAAGCATCAGGTTTATTATAGAAATATGTAATGAGGCTGCTCAGAGAAACAATGTTCATAGCGGGGAATATTTCTGAGTTGTAGTTTCTATATAGTGTATGTATAGAGAAATTATTAACAAATGCAGTGCACCTATGCAGGTAGACTGAGATCATGTCTGATGGTGCTTATACTGTAACCAACAGGAGAGGAGCGGACTACAGATCAGCCGTGCAGCTGTGTTTGAATAGCACTCTTAATTGAAGCCATCGAGCTCAGCAGTCTATGTAGTACATCTCATTAGGCTACATACACACTGCGCTTCCCAGCATTCATCATAGCTTCACTTCCATATTGTACCAGGGAGTATAATGAACACAGATCGTGCTACCAAAAGTAAGATGGGACCATATCTGTGCTATGAGGAAATCACACAAATAAAAACCTTATTCACTCGTAGCCATTTTCTCTTTGAATTTTAGGGAGCAAAAAAAATGTGTTATATAGTGGTATCAAAATGAATGAGATTTCTAAATTCTTGTTGACTTGCATTGGTTTTCCATTTGTAGGACCCACAGTGTATATTTTATTTTAAAAACATGTCAATTCTTTCAAACTTTTCCAGTTCTTTCCCTCACCATGTGAGATCAAGGAAGCTGAGCAGCTGAAAAAATCATAAAAAATGTACAGAAACCGCATTAAACAAAACTCAGAGCATCAGAACTCAACATTTTAATGTGACATTGCCAACAGTTTTTTTCTGGTAGCTGTTAGCATTTTTCCTGTGGGTGAACACACCCTTAGACCCCTTCACGTGTGTGTATAAAACACGTATGTAAAAACGAAAAAAAAAAAAACATGGTACCATCAGTGTGTCATCCAAGTTTTTCCGGTATGGCTAAAGAAAGATTACAAAGCTTCTCCTATACTTTCAATGTTAAACACATACAGCATATGGAGGCCATCCATGTGTTGTACATGTTTTTCTGGTCGTCATAATGGGAGACCCAGACAATGGGGTTTAGGGCTCTGCCCTCCGGAGGTCACACTAGGTACTACAAGTTTGTAGACACCGCCTCCTCCGCTTATAAACCCCCACCGTAGGAGACATCCTCAGTTTTAAACTTAGTGTGCTCGGAGGATCACGCTTTGCTTGCACTTCACTGCATTCTCACAGCTTACGTGATGGCGTATGAAGACAAGGTAAAATGGTCCCGCTCGGGACCCCCGACAGCCTCCCCGCTCACCCTCTGCGGAACACGCTGGTGGAGGTACCGGAGGGCTTTTAGCCTGGACACTTCAGTGTTCTCCCGGTACGCTGTCGCGCTCCTTCCTTTCCATCTTTCCATGGAGGCTCTGGTAAGGGGGAGCCTGGAGCCTTGCACAGCTCCGCTCCGTCCGAGGCCTCCCTAAATGGTGCTTACAGACCGGACGGAGCCAGCCCAGTCCGAGGCCTCCCTAAATGGTGCTTACACTCCGGACTGGTGCTGTACCCCCGTCCGAGGCCTCCCTAAAGGTGCTTACAGACCGGACCGGCACTGAGGCACCTGGTGTGTCTCCTGTGTGCCTGGGGGTAGTGTCTGTCACTGTGGTGTCATGACACTCAGACCGCGCGGTTACCCTCGGGTCCGCGGTTCTGGCGGTGACCCTGTGCTGGGGTCTCCCTGGCTGACCGCCCTGTGTATCACAGGGGCTGAGGCTGTAGACTGCGAGTGTTTTTATGTGTACATGCAGTCTGAGAGTGTATGTGGTGATATTCACACTCTTTTCCCGCGCTGCGGGCTCCGGCACCTCCATTGCTGAGGCAGTCTGGAGGAGGAGGAGGCAGCCCTTATGGTGACATCACCGCTGGGCGTGTTGTGTGTTCTTCCCGCGTGTTCCTGGCTCCGCCCACATCTTCACTGTCGGCGGCCATCTTCTCCCTCACTTCCCGGCTGGGATCTGGCTGCAGCGCGTGTCTGCACTTGCAAGGGAGACCGGAACTCACGGAGGTCACACACACACACCGCTTCCTCCTACCGCTTTACTGCGGTCGGTAAGCCACCGGGATTCCCGGTTTGTTTGTGAACTTTGGCTTATATTCCCCTCACTGTGGAGATGTCCTCAGTTGGGAAGCATGCTGCTAAGGCGGCGGTGGTCTCCATTGCCTGTGTTACATGCAACGGGACACTGGTTGAGGGGTCCTGCAATAACTGCGGACGCCCAGAGGCCCGATCTGCTACTACTGAGTCTGCAAATCCGGGATTATACCCTGAGGTTCAAGTGATCCCAGGGCCATGGGAAACGCAGAATAAGATCAATGAATCTCTGCTGTCCCAGATGTCCTCCATGTCGCAAACCCTGGAGGCACTGCATAGGAGACTGGAGAACCCAGCTACTCCTCCTAGTTACCCCCGGGTGTCTCTTACTTCTGCTGTAAGACCCCCTAAGCGAGCCCGTGAGGCTTCTCCTGAGCTCCAGACTCTCTCTGAGGAGGAGCGTTCCTCTGATGGTGAGGAAGATGATGGGGGTTCTACTCTTGGGTCTATGTCTGAACCTCCAGATGGGGTGGAGGATCTGGTGTCCTCCATCAATGAGACATTGCGTCTTGTCACTCCTCCTGAGGAGGTGACTGTACACCCCAAGGAGATATACCAATGGCTGCGGCCAGAGGCTAGACCAAGTGGCTCCTTCATGGACCACACTAATTTCGGAAGGGTGATTAAAGCTCCCAGGTTGCATCCTGGGCGGCGTTATGTCCGTAAAACTAAGGACAATCGCTTTCCCTTTCCCCAGGAGGCGCTCCAGGAATGGTCGCAGTCTCCCAAGGTGGATGCTTCCATGACTAGGATTGCTGCGCGCTCCTTGTTTTCTGCCTCTGATAGCTCCTCGTTGAAGGATGCTACTGATAGACAGGTCGAGCAACTCGCCAAGTCTTCCTATGAGGCTGTGGGGTCTTCGTTTGCCCCTAATTTTGCCGCGGTCTGGACCCTACAAGCGATTACTATCTGTTTGGATGGTATCACTGATCTAGCTAGGTCCAGTCCAGAGGTCCTGGCTCTCACTGAGAGAGCAAGGGCCTATGCGGACTATGCCAGGACGGCATCTTTGGAAACTGCCACTCGCTCTGCTGTGGCCTCGGCCAATGCAATTGCGATCCGCAGGCTGTTGTGGCTGCGTCTTTGGGACTCAGATGCCACATCTAAGAAGATTTTACAAAATCTTCCGTTCGCTGGTGACAGGCTTTTTGGCACCGAACTGGACAAATTGATAAAGGATTCTGCTGAGTCTAAGATCCCGCAGAATAAGCCTAAGCCACGGTACACCGTGAAAAGGAACCCTAAGCAGTGGTCCTTTCGCTCCGGTTCACAGTCATCAACGGCGTCCACTCGCTCAGACCGAGGGGGCAAGCCTGCTACTCAGTGGCGTTCCAAGAGTCGTCAGAAGAAGCCGGCAGGGGCAGCGGCTGCCACCCCCAAGCCCGCTTCGACATGACTCGCTCTCTCATCCTGCCTCCCCACAGGTGGGGGGCCGCCTGTCCCGCTTTCAGGACAAGTGGCTTCTTCACATTCAAGATCAGTGGGTTCGAGACGTAGTCTCAAGAGGTTACAGGATAGAGCTGACGTCACAACCAATACACCGATTCCATCGGTCGGTTCCATCCCCAGAAAAGGCTCAGGCTTTTCACCTGGTGTTGGAGGGACTCCGCAGAGACGGAGTGGTGGTCCCTGTGCCCACGGAAGAGAGGTTCAGGGGTTTTTACTCCAACCTCTTTATTGTCCCAAAGAAGGACGGCTCTTTTCGCCCGGTGTTGGACCTCAAGTTGTTCAACCGTCACGTGTTGGTTCGGAAGTTCCGCATGGAATCCCTGCGCTCAGTGATCGCGGCTGTGTCACAGGGAGACTTCCTAGCGTCCATCGATATCAGGGACGCTTACCTTCACGTCCCCATTGCACCAGCTCATCAGCGCTGGTTGAGATTCGCAGTGGGGGAAGAGCACTTCCAATTTGTGGCACTGCCATTCGGGCTAGCCTCAGCACCACGGGTGTTCACAAAGGTGATGGCCTCCATGATGGCTCTCCTGCATGCGCAGGGACACGCCGTCATACCCTATTTGGACGACCTGTTGGTCAGGGCGCCATCGGAAGACCTTTGTCGGGTGAGCCTGGAGGTGACCATGAAGTCCCTGGAACAGTTCGGGTGGCTTATCAACATTCAAAAGTCGACCCTAGTTCCGACCCAGTCATTGACATATCTGGGCATGGACTTCCACACGGACTCGGCCCTGGTGTCCCTACCTCAAGCCAAGCAGCTTGCGATCCAATCAGGAGTGCAGAATGTCCTCCTGTCTCCACAGTCATCCCTACGGGTATTGATGAGACTGGTGGGTCGCATGGTAGCGGCGATAGAGGCGGTGCCGTTCGCACAGTTTCGCCTCCGTCCTCTCCAGCTGGAGATTCTTCGCAGATGGGACAAGAGGACGATCTCTCTGAATCGGCTGGTGACACTGTCACAACCAACCAGGGACTCTCTGCAGTGGTGGCTCCAGCCACATCACCTGTCACGGGGCCGGTCCTTCCTAAAACCGTCATGGTTAGTGGTGACCACCGACGCCAGTCTGAAGGGCTGGGGGGCGGTGTTCTTGCACCACAGGGCTCAAGGCCTCTGGACTCAGTCGGAGTCGGCGTTGCAGATCAACGTGCTGGAGATCAAGGCGGTCTATCTGGCGCTACTGGCGTTTCAGAAATTCCTGTCAGGACAGCCCATTCGGGTACAGTCCGACAATGCGACGGCCGTCGCCTATATAAATCATCAGGGAGGGACCAGAAGTGCTCAGGCCCTCGCCGAAGTCCACCGCATTCTACTCTGGGTGGAGGAAAACGGCTGCCTGATCTCCGCAGTTCACATCCCAGGGGTCGAGAACTGGGAGGCCGACTATCTGAGCCGACAGGGGATGGACGCCGGAGAGTGGTCCCTACATCCAGACGTCTTCCGGGACATCTGCGGCAGGTGGGGCACTCCGGACGTGGATCTGATGGCCTCACGGCTGAATCATCAGGTGCCCCAATACATGGCGAGATCTTGGGATCCCCAGTCTCTGGGGGCGGACGCCCTGATCCTGAGCTGGTCCAGCTTTCAGCTGCCATATGTGTTTCCGCCTCTGGCTCTGATTCCCAGGGTCCTGTGGAAGATCAGGACAGAATGCAGAGTGGCCATTCTAGTGGCTCCAGATTGGCCCAGGAGGTCTTGGTACCCGGACCTGTGGCAACTGTCAGGCGGACACAGGTGGGCTCTTCCAGAACGCGCAGATCTACTCGCGCAAGGCCCATTCTTCCACCTCAATTCCAGGGCCCTCAGATTGACTGCATGGCTCTTGAGGCCTGGCTGCTGACATCCAGAGGTTTCTCTCCTACAGTGGTTGCCACTATGAATCGGGCAAGGAAACCTGTTTCCAGGAAGATATACCACAGAACGTGGAAAATCTTTTTTACCTGGTGTGCCTCTGGTGGCCGCTCTCCGTGGCCTTTGTCTATCCCGACATTGTTGGCCTTCCTACAGTCGGGGTTGGAGTTGGGATTATCCCTTGGCTCTCTGAAAGGTCAAGTATCAGCACTTTCAGTGTTGTTTGACAGGCGCTTGGCGCTCCTCCCGAAGGTACGTCAATTTCTGCAGGGGGTGTCTCGGGTGGTCCCGCCCTATAGACGACCTCTGGACCCTTGGGACCTAAACATGGTCCTGGCGGCACTGCAGAAACCGCCGTTTGAGCCACTGAGAGACGTCTCTCTCTCTCGTCTGTCCCAGAAGGTGGTCTTTCTGGTGGCGATTACGTCTCTGAGACGGGTCTCAGAATTGGCTGCACTTTCGTGCAAGTCTCCCTTTCTGGTGGTTCACCAAGACAAGGTGGTGTTGCGCCCACGGCCTGAATTTCTGCCGAAGGTGGTTTCAACGTTTCACCTAAACCAGGAGATTGTTCTTCCATCATTTTGCCCCGCTCCCGTTCATCAGGTTGAGCGCGACCTCCATACTCTGGATCTCGTGAGAGCTGTACGCATTTATGTGTCCAGGACCGCCTCCTTTAGGAGTTCGGATTCCTTATTTGTCCTCACAATGGGTCGCTGTAAGGGGGCCGCGGCTTCGAAGTCGACCTTGGCCAGATGGATCAAGGCTCCCATTCAGGAGGCGTACCGGTCTTCTGGTTTGCCTCTCCCGGTGGGTTTGAAGGCACACTCTACGAGAGCTGTAGGTGCCTCCTGGGCCTTGCGACATCGAGCTTCTGCTCTACAGGTGTGTCAGGCGGCCACTTGGTCCAGCCTGCACACTTTCTCTAAGCACTATATGGTGCATGCCCATGCCTCTGCGGATGCGAGTTTGGGCAGGCGGGTTCTCCAGGCGGCGGTTGCCCACCTTTAGTGGGAACCATGTGTTATCCGTCTTGTTGAGGAACTCTTCCCGCCCTGGGGTATTGCTTTAGGACATCCCCATTGTCTGGGTCTCCCATTATGACGACCAGAAAAAAGAGAATTTTGTTTACGTACCGTAAATTCTTTTTTCTTTAGTCATCAATGGGAGACCCAGCACCCACCCAGTTGTTCCGTTGCATATTTTGCACTTGTTCTGTTCTCTGTTGAGACAGTGTTTGCCGGGTTGTTGAACCGTCTGTGCACGGCATTCTTCCCGATGTTTCGGGTGTGGTTTAATTTCTCCTCGCAGCTTATGGACTAAACTGAGGATGTCTCCTACGGTGGGGGTTTATAAGCGGAGGAGGCGGTGTCTACAAACTTGTAGTACCTAGTGTGACCTCCGGAGGGCAGAGCCCTAAACCCCATTGTCTGGGTCTCCCATTGATGACTAAAGAAAAAAGAATTTACGGTACGTAAACAAAATTCTCTTTTTTTTCATGGACTTGTATTGACCCTTGTCATTCATGAAGCCGGTAAAAAACAGCTATGTCTCCATGCGACTCATACTGACCCACAGTCCGTGTGAAAACACAGACATGTGAAGATCACTATAGGTTATATTGGTTATATGTGGTATCCATGAAAAAAATTGATGCGAGGCGTACCAAAACGAAACACAGACATGTGAAAGGGTTCACACAGCCTTTGGGGTGTGGACATTATTTTCACATTTTTATAGGTCTTATTTATAATTATTATCATCATCTTTAGTACAACATTTAGAATGACAATACTTCTAACACCAACAAAGTAATTCCGTAGTTCACATCATGTCAACTATACATTTTAATTCCATTATTTTTAAAAGCTCTCACGGAACAATAAGCAGCATGGCGCTTTCCATCAGTGTCATACACAGTGGAAACTTGGATTACGAGCATAATTTGTTCCAGGAATGTGCTTGTAATCCAAATCACTTGTATATGAAAGCAAATTTTCCCATAAGAAATAACGGAAATGCAAATGATTTGTTCCACAACCCAAAAATATTTACTGTATTCATATAAAATTATTACAGTTCCGCAATTAAATTGCAGTTCTTTGGTATGTACAGCATATACATATTTACAGGAAATTAATCAGTGCCTAAAAATTGTTTAGTAGCAGTGACACACATGTACAGTATCAAGTATGTGTAGGGCTTCATCCATGTTCAGAGTGCAGTGAACTCACAAAGTCAAAAGCCTAGAAGTGAGGTAAATACTGCGATTGATGGATTATGCCCTATTACTAATACTGTACTGTATCTGCACAGGGATGGAGGTACAGTACTGTAGAGGGGTGGGGAGAGCTGACATTTTTCTTTTATTGCAAACTTGCTCTTATACCAAGTTACAATTTATTGAAAATTTTATCTTGTCTTTAACAACGCTCTCAAACCAAGTTTTTGTAATCCAAGGTTTCATTGTACTTTCATTGGAGCAGCAGTTCATATGTTTGATTATTGCTGCATTCATGTAGATGGTGGACCAGTTTTCCATTCTTCTGATATGTGAGCGTCCATGTGGCCAGATCTCCACAAATCTAACATTTATCACCTATACAGTGAGTAAGTGATAAATGTTAAAGGCAAGACTCCCCTTTCAAGGCGTTAGGTGTGCCATTTGATCAGGTTTTCTATCAACATTACAACTTAAATTTTTTTCAGCCGTGCTTTACCATCGCTGGGGGCGTCTTGACTTGGCCAAGAAATACTATGAAATTTCCATGAAGTTAGATCCGTCTGCCTCTGGGACCAAGGAGAACTACAATCTGCTGAAACGAAAGCTGGAGCAGCAGGCAAACAAGAGGCAAATGTAACAAGCCCAACAGAAACAACATAATGTGAGCAGTCTATGGCCTACCAGAGCTCTACGCCTCAAAGAAATTGGATCTTCTGTCTCTTTACTCTGAAAATATTCTTTAGAAAATGTACTATAATGGAGGTTTTCTAGATGTAGGTGGGATCTTTTGTAAGGTTTACCCCACATTACTTTTACTATTTATTATTAAGGGGGCAGGATGAGAGCAGAGCCAGTGAAGATCTTGTTTTGATGAACTCTTCTCTATATTGTGCGTCTCTTTATATCTTTTTACTACAATGTTTTGCACAGGTCCGGACTGTTCGCTGCTACACTCTGGTAGATGTAGAACACAATTGAACAAATTTCTTATTGCATTATTTATTTCTTTTGTATTTTATATGCTGCATGTACCATTGTGGCTTTTCTTTTTTCCTAAGAAAACAGGTTTTTTAGGAGAATAAAGCTTTAATTTATGTGTGTTGCAAATACAACCATTGTCTATATAGCCCATGCACCCAGCCTTACATTGTGCGATGTGGAAGATATTATGTATTTATTTAGGTATGTAGCTAACTTGCACAGGTCAGTTTGCTGATGTGTTTTTATGTATAAATGTGTGATGTCATAGGAAAGATGAAATACATTTCTTACAAACTATGCATCTTAACCAGGACACATGGTACTGTAAACCTTGCATTGTTTCTCTTGTTTTCAGAGTCTCTCATTAACTTTCAGTCTCTTAACATTAACATTTTGACTTCAATTCATCATTTTAATTTTTTGAGTGAAGGCCGGGGTTTTATGTCCCGTATTCATGAATATGCGATATATTTATCAAGTGCAAACATTGACTAGACAGTCTTAAAAGGCTCCAAATGCATCAAAATGGCTCATGCTGCTTAAAAATCTGTCTAAAGACTGTCTAATCTTCAATTATGTCACTTTTTTGTTGGTTTACTTGTGCCAAGAACACACACAATCATTTATGATACTTTTTTTTTATCTTTTGCAAATTGTCAGTAAAACTCTGCCACATTTAGATTTATAAATATGCCTCACTGTTTGGTTCATTTGGCACAACTGCAAGTATTACTTTTTTAGCCTTTGTTTTTTTAAATCAAATGTTACACGAACCTTTCAATATGCATTAAAAAAAATAGACCTTATAGTCCACTTTTACATTTCAAAAATTACAGAAAAGATGGATTGGCCAAATAACATGGATAATGGAAACCAATCCCCATTTATTGAAACAAAAATAATGAGGACATAAAAAGTCTCTTTATAATGGTGCAAAATCCATTATAAATTTGGTGCAAACATAAAAATACCTAGAACCTTAACTATTACTTGAAAAAAGGCTAAAAAAAGAATAGTGAGTCTTTTTGTTTTTCCGCAGGCAGCAGTATACATATGTTTTAGGCCAACGTTTAGCACCACACTACACAATTGGTGATCCAGCTGGATTTCCATACTTGACTAGTATAGTAATCCATATCTATCAGTGACTATATTAGAGAAGGGATGATTGTGCTTATTAATTTATACCACAAGTTTGGGGAGTTTGTATGTTTTTATTGAGTTTATGTAGGTTTTTTTCCCAGTTCTCTGGTTTCCTCCCAAATATCAAATACATACTGATAAAGAATTGAGATTGTCATCACTGTCCCTATTGGGTCTTACAGTGTCTATAAAGCACTGTGGTATATCTTGGCACTACAGTATATTACAAATGAAACCAAGTCTTTCTTAAAATGACAAGTATGTTTTGTCCTGGTTTATCTTGTGGGGAGATAAGTGCTAGTCCTACCAAGCATCGGGAATATATGTTCTGTGGCATTGTTTGTGCAGATGTCTTTACTTTTATAACTGCACCATGAACCTTAACATTTAATAGATAAGCGATTGCTCTGTAAAACCCATTAAGGGTGCATTTCAAACATTGTGTAAACCTTCTGGTTCGTCACTTTCATTTTGTTACATATGATTTAACATTACTGTTACTATTTCTAATCTGTCGTACATTAAAAAATAAAAGTAAAATATGGAATTGTTTTGGCATTCATTATTTTTCTGGAACTAATTCTGGGAGCTAGAAAGCGGCTCCACCTATAAAAGTAATAGCTAGGGTGTACTAGGATTGTATTATCACTTCAAATCAATATAATGTTATGATGGCACTAAGAGTATCACATTTCCTCTGTTTATGACATCTATAACTATTAGGCCATAAATATAGGTGGAGGGGTCAATCTTAGTAATTGTGTTGTTGCCCATGCTACCTTATATGTACAGATTTAATTTGGCAACTCCTGAATAACTAAAACAATGTAATTATGGAAAGGTAGGACTTCAAAAAAACAGACTGGCATTTAAAAAATGCACAGTTAGATATTGGCTTACAAAGTAAAAATTTGGGAGTTGGAACTGTTTGAGACAAATGTATTAAAAGAGTGGAAATGTGAAGCATATTTGAGTATTGGAAAATTAAATCTGTGAACAAGTATAGCTTGCCCAAAGTTTCTACTATTTCCTATTCTACTTAAGAAACATGACCCACACTACACCTACCCCCAATTTAGAGATTTAGCGAGAGATGAGACAAAGTTTATTCGACACTAAATGTTGAACATAATCAGTTGCAATATATAAGCAGCAGTTTATGCAAACACTGATGTTTTTGTAAATGTTTTTGATGATTTGTAACTTAAGACCATTGCCATATACTAAAGGTCAAGTCCGGGGAGATAAAAAAAAAAATTGTAGTGTCCCTGCCCTTCTACATGATGAAGCAGACGAGCTGGGCACTACAGTTCTAGGATCTATAGATCTCTTACAAATCAATAAAATCATATCTGCTCCTCAGTACTCCCCCCTCCCTTCCACTCTCCCAACTTCTTTGACTCCTCTGCTTCATAGGGCCAGAGAAGAGATGGATGGAAAACAAGAAGGTAGGAAGGTGTATGTAAATGATTGACCATGCCATTACACACACAGATTTTGTTCCTGTAACGTGTAGAGAATAAAATCACAATTTTAATATGTTGTCTATGTATCGACGGCAGCATGGTGTCAATCTCAGGGGAGCACTCCATAACTCTGTCCTCACCAGCATCATATGTAGGATAAGAACTGATCTGAGCTTTTTTCCTTCCAGCTTTATCTAGCATGAAGCCCACAGTGCCAGTACTTTGTCAGCACAGGATGACTGTTCAAACCAAGTCCCTTTAAAAGGAATCTGTCAACATGTTTTTACTATGTGCTCTGACAGCAGCATGATGAAGGGGTTGAGAGCCTGGTTCCAGTGATGTCATTTACTACGCTACTTTGTGTGTTTCATTAAAATCAGTGTTTTATCAGCATAAGATAATCAATACAGAAAAAAGTGTATCATGTCTCTTATAAATCGCTTTGTGGAATCCAACCTACGTCACTGGCAGTTTTGTGCACACTGTACATTGAACAGAAATAACGGCTATACACGTAGTTTACGTAAATAAAAATCCTAAGTGTCACTAAGTATGGTAAAACAATAAAGTGACTAAAATTTTACTTTTAATAGTATAAACTTGTGTCCAATGAAATGACCTATAAAATTTGTATCAAATAGTTACAAGAAGTCCAAAATCATTGATGACTAAATCTGACAAATGTCAATAACAATCCGAAGAGTAGAGATGATAAGCAAATCAGCTGCCTAGATTGGCCACCGGATATACATTCAATGCAATGAAAAAAAACTAACAGAAAACACAATAGAGAAAAAAACAAAAGTGTACATGCCACCAATATAGTTAAGGCAATGGCGTGACCTAGTAAATGTACAAAAATGTCAAGAAACCAAAATCATCATAAGTATACAATGACAGTGGTCATTTGTAGAGCGAGGAGTTACATCTATTTAAAAAATGGAATGGTCTCACCAAAGTCGCAGGAGTCTGGGTACAATGACAAAATCCCCAAGGGTGGGTCCCTTAGGGTCCTCAGTATAACTGATCCCCTAAAGTCCCTGGGGTGAATCAAATCTAACCTGTGCCCATTTGCTCCCACCCTAACAAGGGCAGTCCACATCTGGCCCTTGAAATTATCCCTATCCTCTCCCTATAGACATCCCTGTGTCTATACGCTGTAACTGTTTGATAGTTTTTATAGGTCATTCCATTTGAATCCAGTTTTTTACAATTTTAAAAGTTTTATATTTTTGTCACTTTGCTATTTTACTGCACACTGTACATTGACTAGAAGCTGTTAATCTGTGGTGTGGATGGGGTTATACATCATTCAGAGCACTGCTAAATCTGCAGAAGAAAGAACAGTAATTGTAACAAAATTACAGCTTGCACACTAGCAAGTGACACATTGCTGGAATCATGGTCACAGCCCTTACATTATGCTCCTCTCATTTTACGCAGCAAAACCTGATAACTAATCTTTTAAACGGAATCTATGGAAATCTGTCAATAAAATCAAACCTTCTAAGCAATCTATATGAACTTGCAGGTAATAGAAAGTTGAATAAAATTATGCCTTGATATCTGCAATCTGGTGTCTATTTCATTGAAATCCATGTTCTTCTTAGATCTTAACAGTTTATTTATAAATATGGGTTGGAGTCTGCCTCTAGAGTGTATAAACCAAACAATAAAAGACACACAGCTCTGATCTTACTGCACAGCTGTTTGTGATTATGAGAGCAAACACAGTACGCCAAAGCAAGCTTTTTTTCATTACAAATATGTTTACAGAAGCAGGTGTCCTATGATGGTACTGGCAGCTCTACTGCAAAGATGTGCCTGTAACTTAAAAAAAAGTACAGCAGAGTTGAAGCTTGTTTCATTACAAACACACATTTACAAACATTTGCAGTTGTCTTCTCACAGACCTGTCACCTCAGCTGTGCTACCTGTGAGATTAAAGCTAGAGAGGACACCTGCAAATGTTTTAGTAATGGGACAAAGCTCTTCTGCTTGACTGTCCTGATCTCACTGCAAAGTGTGTGATATTAGGAGAGTAAAGTGTTAATTTTAAAATAAGCTCTGGAGGTAGATTTTCATGCAGATCAGTGTCCGGCCCATAGATTTTAACAGCTTATTTGCATATAAGAGTTGATTTCTGTGGAGCAAAACATCAGATCACAGATATCAAGGTACCATTTCGTCAACTTCCTATGACGTACATCATAACAGGAGGTTTGATCCTACTGACAAATTCTCTTTAATTACTACATGCTGAAACATGAAAATCAGTTTTTCATGCTTAAGGTTGTGTGCTTATGGTTCAGGGGCACTGCTTCTTGGACACAGTAGCTCCAGACCTGCGGGAACTCGCAGGTTGCCACAGGGAGACCGCAGCCACCCTGTACTCGCCATCTGTGGTGGGTGCAGGGCGGCTTCACCCTGCGTGTACCCGATGGAGACCGATTCTGACTCTGCAGCACAAAATGAACATGCAGAAGAGCAGAATGCCGGCAACCCTGCACCACAGCTGACAAAACGCTGCGGGTCCGGTTAAGCATAGTGAGAAAGGGATTCCTATAAATCCCATCCACTAAGCTTCTACTGTACAACACAGCGTTTGGGACGCAGTGGCAACAGGCTGCATCCAAAATGCTGAGTATCCTTATTGTGTACATGCATCCTTGAAGTCTTCTTACAAAAATCATTGCTTATCCTCTGGCTAGGGGCTCATTAAGGCCTGCATATTATATGTTGTGTGCTAATATCTCATGCCACAAGAAACAATGTTATTCAATAGCTCTAGTCAGATAGGTTTTTCTTCACATGAACTGGGTGTCTGGGAATAAAAAAATTGTGGCATGCACGCTTCATATTTCAGATGAGACTCCACTATTAATGCCTATGGATCTTTAAAAAGAGAACAGCTCACATATGGATCATGTGAGTTTTACGGATACATTGTGATTATCATAATTAGGAAAGTATATTTAGCTTTGTCAATTTTATTTACAGTTGATGTAAAGAATAGTGGCAATATGGATGTAAAATCGGACCTAGTGATTATATTGATGGTTCAACATGAAAATTGCCTTTTTTTTTTTTTTCTTTTTAATCAAATTAGGTTGATTTTTTTTATATGGTTGTCTGAATCTACCTAAGGTATCTTCACATGTAGCAAATTTCTTGTAGAAATGTCTGCATCTCATTAATCTCAATGGCGTTTATAGAAATCTAGGTATTTCCTGACAAAACAACTCCACATAACTTCCATTGATTTTCATTTATATCACAAAAAAGACAGTTTAAAAAAAAGTCCAAAAATACTCTATCATGTAGGTAAAAGTAAAAAGCAAGTGCAAAACAGTGTCAATTACAGGGTACTTGGTTAATAAGTTTTTTGCAAAAAATGTGCAGAAGCTGTTCTACCATGCCAAGGTGACCCTTATCAGAACCGTCCCTAAAATTAACTTATTTAAAACCTGATCTCATGTGAACATACCTGAAAGATGCAGGATGCAACAGGGCCAGAGTCCAGTATGGGCACAGGGCAGAAACAGCAATTTTGTGTCTGGCTCAGAAAGGTAGCACTTCCCATCTTGCTTAACAAGAGACTAAATGGATACTAACAGCTGAGCCGGAGCACAATGTGAACAGGTCAGTAGAACCGTGTTAGAACGGCTTCTGCAAAAACGTTTTGTCTATACTGTCTATTTTGTGATAAAGAGACCTTGGTGGTGTGAACACGGTTCTACAGACCTGTTCATATTGTGCTCTGGTTCAGCTGTTAGTATCCACTGATTTTCATTTGCCAAATTTCTGCCACAAATTGGTTGTTTAAATATATACCCTAAAAAAAATCCCCACAGCCAAGAGCAATCTCACATTGCATTCGGCCCAATGTAAGACCATGCTGCAGCTCAGATTTATGATTTTTTTTTTTCCCTCAACCCCAATCATACTGAAGAAAATAACTCTGCATGCGGCAATTCTCTTTGAGCCTCAGATCATTCGCGCCCATACAAGTCTGTGGGTGCAAGTGAAACATCGCACTGCACTCAGATGTCATGACAATGCAGAAGAGAGAAATTAATCTCTCCATTTCCTTCGCAGCTATAATCTGATTGCAGGATCAAATCACAGATACATGATACACGGTCACACTCACAGCAGAGCCTGAGCCGAGACTATTAGTATATTTTAATTTGCAAAGAATGCAATATGACGGTGTAACTCCGGCCTAAGCCAAAGAAGCATACAGAGAGAAATGCATGGAACTTGTTTGGGTTTTTGAAAAATTCTTTGTCCTAATGAAGCAGAATAAATAAATTGTCCTTGAATGTTGTCGGTGGATAGTCTTCATTACAATCATAAGTGATTACCTGTGAGGAGAAATTGTAGGTTGCCCACACTTGTTGTGCAGAGGCCATCGGCGCAATACATCCTGCATTCTCTGTACAAAGCAGAGGCAGACTGCCCTGCTCTTCATTAAGCATTATAACAGGTGAAAGTCTGAGGTATTTATTTTCATAGACATAAGGTTGGAGCATTAAACAAAGAAAATTAAATAGGTTATGTACAAAAAAAAACACACATGGGTAATCTTGAAGAAAATCATACAGTTCTAAGAGTTTCATACAAAAAGTAAATTATTACATAACACTACAGGCAACTTCATTGTTTTATCCCTGATGCAGGACATGAGGGGGGTCAATGACATCGGGTCTGAAAAATAAAATCATCAAAGAGAATCACTGCCATATACTCCCCTTGGGGGTCCTCATTAGGCAAGACATTGTGTCATGCCCATTCATTTGCTTATTCTAAATCAAATACTGAATGAGTGCACTGTGCTGTAAATCATTAATTCTTTAGCATTGCGCAGTAGTAGGAGACACACCCATACTGCAGAAGGTGCTTTTACAAAAAGTAGCTGGAGCTACAGACAGGTTGTGACACACACATCACTACCTAGAAACAATTGCGATCAAAGGAGAATGGCAGGTGAGTGAGAGAGCTGTCTGTGAGTGGAGACACAGTACGATAAACGGTTAAGTAGTATTATTACTGCTACACTACTTACATGTATGCATGTAGACATGTATATTACTCACCATCAGCACTTGCTGCCTCTATATACTTCTTGTTACAGGATTCAGCTGCAAGTTTCTACTGGATTACACGCCTCTCTGTCGTGTTACATTAACATAAGCCAGCATGGCCAACGTGTCTATCATGAGATCTGCTGTTCTGTAAGCTCTCCATTACCATAACAAGCTGTCCGCTTAGGAACTATTCTATGTAGCATGTTAGCCGAAGAGTAATCACATTATTTAGGAGTACACCTTTTTATCAGCTCTTATTCCATTAATAGTTGTTTTTACCATAATGTATTCGGTAATATTTGGTAAAATCTGTGCAAAACATCCTAAACATATGCAACATAGTTTTTATTTCTCATTCCCTTTCATAAGGTTCAGGTTTTGGTTTTGTTCAGGCTTCGAGACATTTTGAAGGCAAATCGCTTGTGAGTCATAAAGTGAAAAAAGTATAAAGGACGGATACTACTGCTCCTTTTTTTTCCCTTATTTTTAATCTACTGGTTTTATCTACAATACTTGCATCAAAAACCTGAACTAAACCTGTGTGGCTTCACATTTGGACTGTATTTGGATGTCTGAATTTGGGCATGAGTATACTCAGTGATTTCCAGTCTGACCTCTGGTCTGATGACACAAACTTAACAGTGTCATAGGTTTTTATGGGGCTATTGAGTTTGGGTCAGGAGACCCGTAGTAAATATTACATTTGCAGTCCATATGCAGGTATCTGAATTCTTTTTTAGATTTCGTTTACTTTACTAAAGTGTATTCATCATCCATTTTGTACAGATTAAAATACAGTACTACTGGAAACCAATATTACTTTTTTTTTTTTTTAAACTTAAATTTTTATTGAACTTTGAAGTAGAACATTACACGGTAAACAGTTGACAATGGCATTCCAAGTATCAAATCTCATACTCCTAAACTTGTACCGTGTTTGAATAAACATTAGAATACAAAGAGCAGTTAATCGAAACACAAATACAGTGTGTGGACCAGCAAACATATGCCAAATATTTTAACCACAATAAAAAGAAGAAATCTAAACCAAATGGGGAGATGGGCGGGAGGAAGACAAAGGGAAAAATAGGGGGGAGGGAATGAGGGGGGGAGGAGGGAAGAAGGAAGACCCTACTATCACCCCACTTCCCTCCCACAATAAATGGGGGAAATGGGGGTACTCTGAACAGTACAGTAAAATATGTCAGATAGGTGTAAACTCCTGCAGTAGTTTGGAAACAATATTCTCAGAGAGCATATCACATTCCTCGATGTTTAGCCAGTCAAATGAATTCAGGTTACTCCCACTATTGTGTTATATGTAGATGTAACCCATGGGTCCCACCAGGCGAGGACTTTATTTCGTCTTTTTGCATCATGAGCCAAAACTAGTTCATGCTGTAGATCAGGGGTGAGGAACTCCAGTCCTCGAGGGCCGCAAACAGTGCAGGTTTTCAGGATTTCCTTAGTATTGCACAGGTGATAACATAATCACTTGCACTGGTGATGATTCCAATCCCTGTGCAATACTAAGGAAATCGTGAAAACCTGAACTGTTTGCGGCCCTCGAGGACTGGAGTTCCCCACCCCTGCTGTAGATGCAAGTTGAGGTGGGCGACAATGTCAGGTAGACCAGGAACAGTCGGGAGTCTCCAGTGCTTGGCGATGCTCTGCCTAGCTGTCACTAGAACATTTGTGAAAATCGGGCGGAGGGGCCTTGGCCACTCCTGCAGGTTTATTCCCAATAAGGCGAGCTCAGGGGTTAGAGTGAGGGACACTCCAGTGAGATCAGACAGAAGTTTAAGGGTGTGTGCCCACATAGTGGTTTAGTGACGTTCAAATCGTCAGTAAACCACTGGAAAATTCAAGGAGCCTAGACTCCTGAGCTCAGAAGTCACCAGCGGTTTTCCAGCGGTTTCTCAGCGGTTTCCCAGAGGTTTTTTCAGTGTGTGCACAGCGTTTTACAGTCGGTTTTTCCAGCGGTTTTTCCGGCGGTTTTCTATGGAGGATTTTGTCCATGGAAACGCTCAAAAACCGCTGAGAAGAATTGACATGCTGTATGCTGCTAAACCACTGGGAAACCGCCCAACCGCTGGCAGATCTGCTTACATAAACCCACTATGTGTGCACAGCGTTTTCTAAATTACATAAGGTTACTTGTAAGTCCTAAAGCTGCTAATGATTTACATAAATTTAAATAAAACCTATGCTAAACCGCCGGCGGTTTTCGCTGCTAAACCGACACTAAACCACTATGTGGGCACACACCCTTACTATCCTCCAAGAACGTTGGACCATGGGGCATGACCACCAAACGTGCTTAGGAGAGCCAACTTCGTTACATAGCTTCCAGCATAGAAGGCAACATCAGGAGGCCCATTTTTAAAACGGGCAATTGCTTGGGGGACAGGTACCAGTCCATTTGGAGCTTTTTTGCTTGCTCCATATGGTTTATACTTGCAGAGAAGCGGGTTGAGTGAATCGATGCCTGATGCCACTGCTCAAGGGAGGCAGTAAAAGAGAGCCTGTTCTCCCATCGTACCATGTATGGGAGTTTATCTGCTCCCTTATGGTGCATGAGTGCTCTGTAACAGATAGCAACTCCATGTGCGGTGAAGGTAGACTCTTTGAAGTACCGCTGAAGTGCATCTGCAAGAGCAGCGTGTGTAACATCAGGAATCACTATTGTGTTTAAGAAGTGTCGCAGCTGAAGATACCGGAAAAAAGTAGTTTTGGGGAGGTCAAATGCCGCTGCCAGGTCTCCAAAGGTCCTGACACCATCAGTATCAGCAACTTGGTTCAGGTTCACAACGCCTTTTGACGCCCACGAGGAGAGAGAGAGGCCATCCACAAGAATATCCACCGCCGCCAGCGTGATGTAGCGGTATAAAAAAGGAAGATAGACCCTGCACAACCCAGACCACACTCGGAGCAATGCCTTCATAGACTTCAGATGGGCTGTCTTTGTCCAATGTCTGAGGAGATTTACCTCAAGGAGTAGTCTAGAGGAACCCCGCGGCGAGAAAGATTTTTCTATTTGCATCCACAAGAAGGACAGATCATTTTGCCACCAACTCTTAGCCGCCGTCAGTTGTATCGCCGTGTAGTAGTTTAGTATGTCAGGTAGTCCCATGCCTCCCAATCCCACCGGTAAAGTCAAGATCTTGCTACTTATGCATGGAGGTTTGTGCTGCCACACGAAACGACCAAGTAAAGCTTGTATTAAACGTAGCAACCTCTTGGGAAAGGGGAGCGGTAGGCACCTGATGAGGTAAAGGATTTTGGGTAGATAAGTAATCTTTATCAACTGTATCCTAGCGACCCAGGAGAGCCAATATTACTTTTCACATGGGCATTTTTTCCTGCTGGTTTTCAAAACTAGCATGTGGTATTGATCCATTTTACAGATAAAATATGCATAACTATAAAGAGAGATTAAAATACGGATGTATTAGCATGTGATCAGTTTTTTCATTCCTTTTATTTTTCATATGATGGCAATAAATGCAAATGCAAAAGCCGATCAAATATAATGCAGTACATCAGTGAGGATCCGGTTTCATCATATGATTGCGTTTCATATTTTTTTTGTCTATAAGGGCCGCTTTACACACACCAACTTCTGTGACCAACCTCTGAACAGATCTCTGGTTGCAGTGAAATCATGGACACATTGCTCCATTTGTACACAGCCACAAAATGGAACAATGTGTCCAGAGATCTGTTCAGAAGTTGGTCACAGAAGTTGGTGTGTGTAAAGCGGCCTTTAAAATATTGAATGTCATACTGATGGTAAGAACTGAAGCATGGACCAAATAACAGATCTAACACATTGTGAGAAAACCTCATTTTTGCATATGAGAAAATAAAACCTGAAGTCTGAATGTGACATAAAGCCGACTTCGCCCATTCGAAATTCATGCTTCAATTATGGAACCTGAGTTACAGTCTGCCTGAGGGTCTTCTGTTTCCCAAACTCAATAGTCATATAAGAGGCTCTCAAGGTGGCCAGTCTGTACATCACAGTCCGTGAATTTCTGATGTGTAAAGCTGGCCTTAGGCTGTGTTTCCACAATGAGCTTTTGGGGAGTTTTTTGATGTTGCAGAATTTCTACAGCATTTTTGCATATATTATGTAAATAAGGTTACTTGTATTTTTTCATTGCGTTTTTTAATGCGTTTATTTAACATGCGTTTTCGGCACTGTGTTTTTTGTCTCTTTTTGGTGTTTCATTCTTTAAAAAAAAGCCGTTTTTTTTTTTAATCTGTAATCTTTATTAAGATTTTTCAACAAGTTATACAAGAAAATAATATAGAAAAAAAACATTTATTTTAAAGACGGACTTGCAAAATTATGTTCCTTTACCAGCACCTCCTCTCAGAGAACAAGCAAATTAAGATACTGTAGTGTCATCACTTCAGTTCGTTTATAGACTAGACACGCAACACCATCAGCGTAACATTCCAAGACAAAGACTGGAACAAAGAGGGAAGGTTATCAGGGAAAAAGAGAGGTGGAATAGGGAAAAGACCTAGGTCCAGGGGACATTCAGATGTCCTCCTGTGCCGCAAAGTATTCACATGAGGCCCAGATCAATTCAAACCGTTCCACAGTGGCATTCAACCGAGCAGCCAGATTTTCCATATGGTTATATCTGAAATCCTGCAAGTCTGTCTCCAGTGTAAGGCAATAAGACATTTGGCCGCTGTAAGAATATGTAAGAGCAGTGTTGACATGTTCTTCCCCATTCCCCTCGAGTTAGCATTGAGGAGATAAACCAAGGGGTCCAAATCAACCTCTGCAAATAGGACCCTCTGTATCAGATCCCATACTGTAATCCAATAGGCAGTGAGCTTCGAACAGAACCAGAAGGTATGGAACAGAGAACCCACTTCTATGCTGCATCTCCAGCAAGTAAATAAAACATCATCAGTTTATATTGGGTTTCCTTATACAACGTGCAAATGGACATCGTAGCCGCTTTGTCCCAAATGCACCACCATGTTTGGGGGGATATCCTCTAACCCAATATAGACTCCCATCAACTCATGTAGGGGAAACTCCCAGTGGTCTTCTGTTCATAGCCCTATAAATTTCCGAGATTAGTCCCTTTGTATCAGTACCCCTTCTACAGATCTTTTCAAAGTCCATAGGGACAGAGGCGCCCGACCGACCGTATATGGAAGAGGCCAGATCCCTTATCTGGTGGCATTGGTAGAATTTGCGGTTTGTTATGGGATAGTTTTAATATAATCAAAAGAGTGTAGCTGCATAGTATTCCCATCATTATTATCAGCATATCTAAATAAGCCCGGACATAACCATGGGTAAACCATTGCCAGTTCAACGCTATTAGGGATCAGGGTTGAAATGGACATGATATTGGGGAGCAAATCCCTTAATGCATGTTCACCACAAGTCCCTCATAAATTGCATGGGGCCTAGAAGGGGAACAGAAATTTTAGTCTGTGCAGGGGACCACAGCAGGGAGTTGGGATGTATTGGGACCAACCAAAGCTTCTCAACTTCTGTCCACCTATTATAGGCCCACAACGAAGACCAGGAGGGAACCTTTCTAAGATGAGTGGCCTAATAGTACTAAACAACATCTGGAACCAACATTTCCCCCATTTGTTTATGGGCAATAAGGACCTCCTTGGCTATCCTATGCCTCTTGTTGTTCCATATAATCTCAGGATGTCCGCCTGCATGGATTTAATCTCTTTCAGTGGGACTTTAACCAGGAGGGTCTCGAAGTAGTATAATAGCCTGGGTAGAAGACTCAACTTCACCGAAGCCATCCTACCCATCCATGAAAGGGCAAGAGGAGCCCACTTAGTCAAGAGGGCTATGAGCACTTGAATAGGGGTGGGAAGTTGAGTTTGTATAAAGTATCAAGTTGAGGGTAAGTTAACTCCTAAATACTTAACAGCCTCTGTTTCACATCAAAATTTAAAATTCAAAATCAGATGATCTAGAACCTCAGGGGGATGTCCAACAGTAGGGCCTCCATTTTTTTAAATTAATGTTATAATCAGAAAGCCGACCATATTCCCAAAGTGCACCTACGAGGTTGGGAAGGGTCACCTGTAAGTTAGTAAGAGTAAGTAGAACATTGTCTGCAAACAATGAAATCTTAAACATCCTACTCCCTATCTCCACCCCCGAAATGTTAGGGTTTTGCCCAATCGCCGCTGCAAGGGGTTCTATACACATAGAAAATAGGAGGGGAGAAAGGGGACACCACTGTCTTTTCCCATTAGAAATAGTAAAGGCAGGGGAGATGTGAAAAGGGAGTTTAATAGCAGATGTAGGGTGATTATATAGGGCCTTTAGAGCCAGAAGAAAAACACCCAAAATCCCGAACATTCTCATTTTCTTTAAGAGAAAAGACTAATCAATGTGAACAAAAGTCTTCTCAACATCAAGACTCAGCACCAGCATTTGCTGTTTTCTCCAATTTGAGACACCCACCAGGTCGATCACACTTCTAGTTTGGTTCCCACCTTGCCAAACAGGGATAAAACCCACTTGATCTTTGTGAATGATTTGAGGAAGCCAGCAATTAAGTCTGGCTGCTAGCAACCTGGTGAAAATCTTCAAATCAGAGTTTAATAAGGCAATAGGCCTATAGTTAGAACAGTCCAAGGGATCCCTGGGTGGTTTAGGTATAAGAATCAGGTGGGAACGAAGCATGGTGGCTGAAATGGCCTCCCCAACCAAGAAAGAGTTAAACAATTTAAGCATATGGGGTAGGAGTTCTTTAGAAAATGTTTTATAATACAGGTATGTTAACCCATCGGGTCGCAGGGGATTTGTCCTGGGGCATGGCCTTCAAAACACCCTCTAACTCCTCAAATATGATCATCTCATTAAGTGCACTGATCGCTTCTCTAGGAAGCGATCGGTAGTTTGAGGGAGGAAAGGTATCTCTCAAGCTCATCTCCCCTACAAGCATCCCCCCAAGTGGCGACAGGTGTAGATTAAACAGTCTTTTATAATAGTCGTGAAAGATGTCGGAAATGGAAGAGGGTTTATAGTGTTTTACACCAATTGTATCACGGAGAACCTGTGGACATGAGGACGATGTACGCTCTCTGAGCTGGCATGCTAGGAGGGAATGAGCATTATTGACTCTCTTGTAATACTTTTATTTAGAGAATAGCAAGAGTTTTTCTACCTTGCCCATGGATAGGTCCTTCATGTCTTTCTCTAACCGATATGCCTTACCGCAGGATGCTCAGTGATGGAGTTGCTGTTAATTGAGCCTCCAGTTTAAGTTGAAGAGTAAGGCTACATTCACAGTGTGTGTTTTTGGTCTGTTTTTGCTCAACAGTTTTTGTAGCCAAAACCAGGAGTGGAACAATGAGAGGAAAAGTATAAAGGTGGAGACACACTATTAAGCATCAAAAATGGTTTTTGCCATGCTGAAGAAAGTTAGACTAGACAGTAATGACAGATAGATATATAAATGTATACAGCGATTGGTAGTTATAATAGCTAGATCGGCTTTACCACTGCTGCTGTCAAAGCAGCTGTGTTTTAATTTGCCAGGTTGACGGCAGATCAGCCAATGGGGTTTATCACTGCTTTGACAGCTGCGGTGTTTGAGTTTCCCGGGTTACCGGCAGATTAACCAATGCAGCCGCATTGGCTAATCTGCCGGTAAGACTAGCTTCACTCCATGGTTTTGTGCTGTCAGGTTGGATCCTATTTTTTGCAGGATCCACCAGACTGACCTGACTGCACAGGATGAGCACAAAGTGTGGGCAAATATGCCCTCCGATCCTGTTTTTTTCAGGATTCGGTTTCTGCTGCTGTCCACGGTGCTGATCTGTCAGCCTCTGTGTGCAGTACTGCTCTCCATGGTGCTGAACTCTCAGCCGTGTGTCTGAAATGCTACTGTCTATGGTGCTGAATGAGCACAGCAGCATTTCAGAGTAAGTGCTGTGTAAAAGATCACATCCGGGAAACGATCTGATTTTTCCCGGATCCGGCGCCCATAGGCTCCCATGCTATGGGCGCCGGATCGCCCCGGATCCAGGACTGTCGGATTTTGTCTGATTTTTCACCATCTACAATCAGAGACTGCTGCAAAAAACAGGATCGGAGGGCATATTTGCCCACACTTTGTGCTCATCCTGTGCTGTCAGGTTCAGTCCAGTGGATCCTATAAAAACAGGATCCAACCTGACAGCCCAAAACCATGGTGTGAAGCTAGCCTTACCGGCAGATTAGCCAATGCGGCTGCATTGGCTAATCTGCCGGGAAATTCAAACACTGATTGGCTGATCTGCCGGCAACCCGGCAAATTCAAACACTGCTGCTTTGACAGCCAATGCAGCTTTGAAAGCCAACCTAGCTATTATAACTACCAATCGCTGTATACATCTATATATCTATCTGTCATTACTGTCTAGTCTAACTTTCAGCAGCATGGCAAAAACCATGCTACTAAATCGCACAGTGTGCTGTATGGGTGCGAGATTTTCTCACACCCATATATTTTCATTGGCCACTCACATGTCAAAATCGTGTTCTATCGCAGCATGCTGCGATTGAACTCGCATTTGACGCGCAATGCGAGTTCTGTGCGTTGAAAACGCACAAAAATGACCAGAAACATTTAGTAATACTGGTCCAAGTGTAATGCGAGTTTTTCTCTAATTGCACCCGTGTGATTCTCACGCCATTGTGCCTCCACCCTAATAGATACATGGGCTCCACTTCTGTATTTTTCATCCACTCCTGGTTTTGGCTACAAAAACTGATGAGCAAAAACAGACCAAAAACGCACAGTGTGAATGGAGCCTAGGTCCCTCTTCTTGAAACCTGGCTTTCCGTTTAGCCCTAGCCCCTTCTTTGATACAATGACCCCTCATCACGGCCTTGTGAGCTTCCCATAAAACGGACAGCGATGATGCTGAGCTCTCATTGAGCTGAAAATATTCTTCCAAGTGTTTACGCAGAGAGGCCTTGATGACGGTGTCCTTGACCAAATACTCATTTAGGCGCCACTGACATGATCTGCTCCAATTGTCTAAGGGAAGGCATGTTAGCGAAGAGGTAATCAATACTTGTATGTGTCTGATGTGGAAAAGAATAAAGAGAGAAAGCTTTCTCCCCTGGATGAGCCACACTCCAGGTGTCAAACAATGTCTCCGCTCTGATCAACCTACTAAAATCCATAGACATCTTTTTCAAATCCACTACAGCAGCGCTACCCACCACAGAGAGCCAGTCGAAGGTTTCCGAGAATGGCATATTAAAATCACCTCCTATTAACATAGCAGCTGGCGGAAGCTTTCTGATCAGAGAAAAGACCCTCCTCAGAAAGTGGATCTGACCATTATTCGGGGCACAGATATTGCCTAAGATTATCCTCTGGTCCCTCAGCATGACCTCCAACACCACGAATCTATTCCCTGGATCATAATGTGAACCTGTGACTTGTAAAGGGCATGAAAGGATATCAGGATCACCACCCCTCCTCACTTATTGTTTTAAAAGGCCAAGTAAGGGGGCGTGTCCAGCTGCTGATGGCGACGGACGCATCTTAACTGAGCTCCTCACACAGAGCCACTACAACGGCATTTCCCGGCCCCTCTGATCCTCCAGCGGCTCCACAAACTTGGCGATCCCGCTCTGCATGATCCCCAGCATGCCGCGGACCTCATCCCGCAAACGGCTCACAGAGACTAAGGTAACGGCTTACTTTGAGCCGGGCAAACAGCGCGCTTCTCCCCACAACATGGCGCCGGAGCGCCCGCCTCCTTCCTCCACGGCTGCACAGCGGTCCCAGCACATCATGGAGGCTGTGGGGGATGAAGAGGGAGACGACAGAGCCCCGGTGACTCAGGGGGTTATTAAGGCTCTACTGGCAGCACAAAGACTATCTATACTAGAAGACATGAAGGGTCTGGTGGGCTCTCTGAGGGAGGATATGGGAGTGCTAGCTGGGAGAACGGAGCACCTGGAGGCGAAAATGGCGGACTTCGCCTCTGCACATAACAGCCTCGCAGACAGCCACGCCGAGCTGGATAGAGAGGTGGGGTTGGTCTCCTCCAATATGTGCCACTTGGAGGACCAGCTCAGAAAAAACAACCTAAAACTCCGGGGACTTTCAGAAGAGGGAGATGCTACAGAGATGGCCAAGGCTTTTCTGACTGCGGCCCTCCCTGAGTTGCCTCTAGACCACTTGGACATTGAAAAGGCCTTCCGTATCCCTAAGCCGGCGAGACTCCCCCCTGAGGTGCCGAGAGATATTCTGGTGTTCCTGCGGAGATCCGGGATTAGAGACCGGCTGCTGGGTCGTATGAGGAATGGACCCCCCCTACCGGAGCCCTACTCGGGAGTACAGGTGTACCCTGATCTCTCCCCGGGGACTCTTGCCCGCAGGAGAGACTTTGCTTCCAGTTGCAAGATTTTAAGAGATAAAGGGATTTTCTACAGTTGGGGCTCCCCGACGGCAGTAAACTTTAAATACAAGGGAAAAAGGCATTCGTTCCCTTCCCCCACTGCATTGAGGAAGACACTTAAATCATGGGGACTGTTATCTCCTAGTGCTCGCCCCTCTCCGCGTCGAGACTCAAACGAAAGAGAAGGTGAAGAAGTAGCCACAGCTGAGGGATCGTGAGGGCCCAAACCTGATCCAACAACTTTCCAGTGGCTCTGGATGATTTGTTCTTTATATTTGTTCTTTATATTGACTTTCTATTTCTACTATTTTCAGACCACCCTCTTAGTTCTTCCTGAACTGTGTGGTCTGTGGGGTAACCGTGCCGGTCGGAGCCTGGCCCTGACTCGTTCGGGTTAGGCCCTGGTCGGGCATTGGTTTTCCCCCCATAGAAATTTGAGGTGGAAAGGGACTCTAATCCCTCCCCTCTCCCCCCCTTTTCCTTCTCCCTTGGCCATACCGGTCCTGAGAAGAAGGCGCAGTTTACATACCTGTTACATGGTTGTTGTGTATAGCTTGATTGCTACTGTGTGTTCCTGTCCCCACCCAAACAGCCCCCCCCCCCCCTCCGGGTTCTCAAACCAGGTCGCACCTTATTTACCTTTTCAGCCTCCGGAGTTCGGGGACCCTGTTCTCGCCCAGCTCATAACTTCTTCTTCCGCCTCCCCCCCCCCCCCCTTTTTTTTTTTTTTTTTTTGTCCCTCTTCCTTCGCCTTCTTTCCTCCCCCCCTCCCTCCTGGTTCTCTTCTTCTCTCATCTTTCTTTATCTTCTCTTTCTTTCATTCACCATGACTCTCAGACTTCTGTCCCTTAACGCCAAAGGCCTGAACTCCCCAGCCAAACGTTCCTTCCTGTGGAGGGAGATTAAATCGTCAACAGCTGAAATTGCATGTATACAAGAGACACACCTGTTGACGGGGGACACGCATAGGCTCCAACATGCTTCTTTCCCTCATATGTTCCACGCATGCCACGCTGCAAAGAAGGCGGGGGTAAGCATCCTGGTAAAAGGCTCCGTTCAATTCCAACTAGTGGAGTGTATTGTAGACCCTGCGGGGAGGTACTTAATTCTACGATGTGAAATTGCAGGTGAGGCCTACACTTTGGCGAATGTATACGCCCCGAACACGGGACAACTCAAATTCGTGAGGTCCCTTTTGAATAAGCTTAGAGAGGTTTCCTCTGGTAAACTTGTTATCTGTGGAGACTTTAACGTAATAATGGAAAAACGACTGGACTCCTCCTCCCCCGCCTCTCGGGGGCAAAGAACTCTAGGACCTGTGTGACGGGAGCATCATGTCCACGATGTATGGAGATACCAGCATGCCGAGGAGAGGGACTATTCCTTCTTCTCGCATGTGCATGGCTCCTACTCGCGTATTGATCTCTTCCTGGTGAACGACGCCGCCCTGGAGGCCTGTCGGTCCTCAGAGGTGGGGGGTCATCACCTGGTCGGATCATGCACCTATAACACTGGAGATTACGGTGGGTTCGGGATTAGGTGCTCCCCGTCGCTGGAGATTGAACCCGGGCATTCTGTCAGACTCCCGTGTGGTGGAGGAGCTGGATGCCAAATTACAAGATTACTTTTCCTTGAACGATGATGGGGAGGTCGTGGATGATACGCTGTGGTATGCCCACAAGGCGGTCATCCGTGGCCTTCTCCTTCAGAAAGCTTCGCAGATAAAAAGACGTCGAGAGCGGCTGAGAAAAGATTGGATAGAGGAGATAGGGGTCTTGGAATCAGCTCATAAAAAGAGCCCGTCATCCTCTCTGTTGTCCCAAATTCTAGCCCTTCGCACCAAGCTGAGAGCTCTTCTCCTTCAACAATTTGAAAAGTCCTTACGGAAACTGAAAACAAAATATTATGCGATGGGGGATAGGGCAGGTGCGTTGCTGGCCCGTCGCTTAAAGAAAAGAGACGCTAGGACTATGATCTCATCAATGAGACGTTCAGATGGGAGAGTGGTCAGAGATCCTCCCGGGATGGTTGAAGTGTTCGCCTCTTACTACAAGAAGCTGTATAATCTTAGAGATGACACAGACACCCCCCAACCAACACTGCCTGAGATTAAGAGCTTCCTGAGGAGCCTGGACCTGCCCACTCTTTTGGCTGAAAATCTAAACAAATTAAACGAGCCTCTCTCCCAACATGAAATTGACAAGGTGATCATATCACTAAAATCCAACTCAGCTCCAGGCCCTGACGGGCTCGCGAACGAGTACTACAAGACTTTTCGCCCGGTCCTTACGCCTTACCTGCATCGCTTGTTTTCTTTCTGGCAATTAAAGGGATCCATCCCCGGCCAGGCCCTGGAGGCCACCATCACGACTATCCCCAAGCAGGGTAAGGCGTTGGATCGTCCAGAAAATTACCGTCCTATCTCTTTGTTAAACGTGGACTTGAAAGTGTTCGCGAAGGTGCTGGCGGTCAGACTGTCGACGGTGATCCCCTCCCTGGTCCATCTTGACCAGGTGGGGTTCGTGCTGAACAGGCAAGCTAGAGACGGAACCCGTAGAATGTTAAATTTGATGGAGGTGGGTGAGAGACGGGGGGTCCCCTGTGTATTCCTGTCCCTAGACGCGGAAAAGGCGTTTGACAGGATTCACTGGGGATACCTTCGGGAAGTTCTCTGCTCCCTCGGCTTTTCGGGCCCCATCTTATCGGCAATCCTCGGCTTATACTCCCACCCCTGTGCTAAAGTCTTTTCTGCAGGCTTCTTGTCCCGAACTTTTCAAATCTCAAACGGGACTAGACAGGGTTGTCCCCTCTCCCCCCTGATTTTCGCCCTATTGATGGAGCCCCTAGCGATCTCCCTTAGGGCGGATCCTCTGATCTCTGGAATTCAGGTGGGCGACAGGACACATGTGGTGGGCTTGTATGCCGATGATGTCATTATTTCCGTCACTGATCCGACATCCTCGCTTCCCAGGATAGTTGGACAGCTTGACCTGTTCGCCCGAACCTCATACTACAAGTTGAACGCGAATAAGTCGGTGATTTATCCGGTCCACGTGCCGAAGGAAATGGCTGAATGTCTAGCAAGGTCATACCCATTTAAATGGTGCCCTCAGGGTATCCAATATTTAGGGATCTGTCTCTGCCCTCCTGCGGAGATAGCCTCCCGTAATGTAACTAAACTTCTGGGGGACCTGCGTGGGGCACTTGAGACCTTTCCAGTAACCTCTTTGTCTTGGATGGCAAGAGTGCAGGCCGTGCGGATGCTATGGCTCCCAAAAATCATCTACCTATTTAGATGCCTTCCAATCACTTACTCACCAAGGGACATCGCGCGTCTTCAGTCTGTGGTCAACAGCTTTATCTGGGCCAAAAAGCCGCATAGGGTAAAGAGAAGCACTATGTACCTCCGGCTGGCCGGCAAAGGAATGGGGGTCCCAAGCGTCAGTATGTATCTTAAAGCTGTGATCCTAGAAGCGGCTAGAGAGTGGTGGAGAGGGGGAGTAGACTCAGGGTGGAGACAAATAGAAACCCACTTGTCCCCTGGGAACTCACTGAAACTTCTCCTTGCGGCTGAGTCTCTGGGAGTGGTGGACAGGACTGGTCTCCTGCAGTCAATGACTGCACTTCTTACGGAATGGGGAAGTCTCACAGATAGTTGGACTAAACTACCAACCTCGGAGATCCCCTTACCTGCAATCCAAATACACATCCCCTCCCTGAGCCTCACCCGCTGGAAGGTACACAACCTGGGCAGTCTAAGTGACCTCTTTCGACAAAATGTTCTGATGTCCTTCTCGGAATTTGTGGAAGCTCACCCGACTTTAGAAAATACATTTCTCCAGTTTTATCAGGTCACGCATTTCCTCAGCTCCAAACGGTGCAAACATAGTTTTTCCCAAGTGAGACAGTCCCCTTTGCTTCACTTTATATCCATGGAAACCGAGAGGCCTAAAGGCCTGTCACTGCTGTATAGGGGATTAGTAGACGATGTCTCTCCATCCAGGACTCCCTATATGGAGAGGTGGGAACGTGACCTGAGTTTCTCAGCCTCTCTGGAGGAGTGGGAGGGAGCCGTGCAATGCATGATGAGGGCTACCAGATGCATCAACCATGTGGAACTCCTGAAAAAAATTCACCTGCGCTGGTATACCACCCCCTCCAGACTGGCGAACTTTGGTCTAGGTGCCTCCCCCCTGTGCTGGAGACAGTGTGGTAAAAGAGGAGACTTAGCTCACATGTGGTGGGGATGCACCAGGCTGACCCCGTTTTGGCAGACGGTAACAGGTCTCCTAGAATCCCTTACTGGGATTAAAATCTCACTGTCACCACAACTGGCGATCCTACACATTGGATGCGAGGATTTTCCGCCAGTTCCGCGTCACCTTCTTACATATATACTCACGGCAGCTAGATCTTGCATAGCAGCAAAATGGAAGCTTGACTCCCCTCCCTCCATGGCAGATCTGGTAGAACGACTAAACTCAATATTTTGCCACGAGTACTACCTCGCTTTGGACGTTGGCTCGAGACGTTATGTCACGGAGGCATGGGACTTATGGGCAGCTCACCCAATGGCTCTCCAGATCCCTTTCTAAGTTAAGTCGAGCAGCTGATTTCTGTCAATGCATGGTTCTCTCTTTCTTTCTCTCTTCCTATCTTTCTTTCTTTCCTTCCTCTTTCTTTCTTTCTTTACATCGATCTTCCTTTCTTTTTTCTCTTGTTCGCCCCCTCCCTCGTCACTTCCCCTCACCTCCTTTTTTCCCTATGCCCTCTGGGAGAGGTTACCCTTTAACCCCTCCCCCCCTACTTTCACGTTATCTCCTTAAATTATTCCCCACCTACCCCCTCTTCCCCTACCCCTCTCCTCCCCCTCCCCCGCTTTCCTAGTATCAGGCCCACTTCCCGCCCAATTCTAAGCGCTTTTGGGGCCATTACCCCCCCCACACACACCTCTCCCCCCCGATCACCCGGAAGTTTCTGACCACTCCTCCTTCCCTCACGACCCCCGATGTTATTAATCTTTCCCCCACCCCACCTCACGGCTACTCGAATTCCTGGATAACTTGGACTCTGAACTCGCACCGGCATTGAATTATACGTGAAGATAAATCGCATTTTGTTTGTCCCCTCCTCGAAACAATTGTCGGTAATTCAGTTGTTACTCGATGATAGACACTTATGACTTTACTGTTTGGGGAAGTATTATATTTATATTTGTACTCAGACTTGTATTGTTTGTTCATTATTTTCGATACTCTAATAAACACTTATTGAAGTCAAAAAGGCCAAGTAAGATCTAGAGAAATAGTGGGCCGCAAAGTTGAAAGTACCCATCCTATCATAGTGTGTCTCCTGAATAAATGCTATATCGGCCTTTAGGGACCCGAAGCTCCTGCAGATTCAATTTTTGTTTCGTAGGGGAGTTAAGGGCCCTCACATTTAGAGAAACTATGCGTGTCATTAGCTCCATGTTCAATGTGCGATATGCTATTTGTCCAGGACTAACGCAGCTGATGTCTGACTCAGATGAAAAGAAGGGTTTCAGAGGATCTATCATTTCCCTCATCAGCAGGGACAGGGTGTAGATCTTGCGCCAGGGAAAGGGAAGAACAAAAGGAGAGAGGGTAGACAAAGACAAAAATAAGAAAACAACAGTAGAATTCTGATAAAACTTGAATAATATGCTTAAGAAAACCAGTAATTCCCGGATTTAAACCTGGCTAGGAATCATCATTAAGGGACGGTCCCATCTAAGTGTAAAACAAAAGACAAACTGTCCATCATATGAAGCAGAGCAGTGTTAAACATAGTGAGCTCATATTAATTTTGCCAAAGTTAGTACCAGCATCCAATAGTCAGTGTCCATCATAATAAGGCTCTGGCATACCTCTCAATAAACTGTCATCACCAGTAAGAACCTGTGCCTCATCAGAGGCGTTTCAACAAGGCTGTGAAGTGTGGGGGGGGTGCCTCCTCTGTTTCCGCCTTTCCCTCCACCCCTCTGCCCTTTCACACTGGACCAGACAGGAGGGGGGTGGCCCCCTGGGCAGATGGATTTCCCAGTCGGGCAATTTAACCACAGACAGGTCCAGGGTCTCTCAAAAGACTGGGGCATCTGTGGTCTGTGGAGGATAGCTGATCTCCCTTCACGTTGGGCCTTTAGGGCAAAGGGGAAACCCCATCTATAGGGAACTTGGTGGTCAGATAAAACTTTTATCAAGGGCTTTAGGTGCCTACTCTTTTGGAGAGTTATTCGTGAGAGGTCTGGGTACAGCTGAATCTCCTTTCCTCTATAATGAATGATCTCCTTTCTCGCCTTGGACATGGTCCATTCTTTCAAAATCATAAAGGCAGCAAGTTATGTCACATGGGTGAGCAGAGGTGTTCTTGGGTTGTAAGGCTTGATGTGCCCTATCCATTTTTATCTGGGTAGAGGAGGGGTCAACCAGGATAGAATTGAAAATAGATTGCAAAATTGATGTAGGGGCCTCCTGACCATCAGGTTCGGGCACCCCCTCTCACCCTGATATTGCATCTCCTACCCCAGTTGTCTAAGTCCTCCAAGTGAGCTTGCATGTCCTTTATAGCCTTCTGCTGGGTCATTACCAATCGATGTAGGTCTGCGAAGTGTGATCTAGTGGCAATGTGGTCACCCTCTAGTGTGTCAATTCTGCCAGACAACAGGTGCAGGGCCTGCCTCATGCCTTTAATTTCGGACCTACCTGCATCTTTCACTTCATTAATGAGGGTTTTGAAATCCTCCTTGGAGGGTAGGAGATTCACAAAGCTCTGCCAGTCCATGTGCTCATGTGTCTGTCTAGCCTTTAGCACAGTCCCAGTTTTAGCAGCCCCCCCAGGTGAAACCAGGTGAAGCCAGGTGATAGACTGCGCTAGGTTGAGCCCTCATTGGTGTTACTATGGGGGCCATCACTCTGGATCCCCTTTGCTGGTTTATCTCTGGCCACTGTGTCAGATGGTGGCTACATCCCCCCGACACCCCACCGCTGTCTCCCCTGCGGAGTAGGCAGCAACCGTGAGCTCAACGGTCTCAGGGTCCTCCTGAGAGAAGAGGGTAAAGAAAGCAGGTATCAGGGATGGAGGGGGGCCGCAGGCATTAACCTGTGATTGCTGATAGTCATCATCTCTCCGGGCAGCATCCCCCTTCCTCCTCCCCGGCGCCACATCCAGCCTCTAGCTCTGCACCTTCCTCTGCCTCATGCTCCATAGGCTCAGCACAGAGTCCGCGCAGTCCGGGAAAGATGGCATTGGAGCTCTCGCATCAGCGCTCTCCCTGCTCAGGAAGGAGTCCAGAGCAGTGTTGCGGTGGAGTCAGTGGCTGCAGCTGATTCGCCTTGGCTCTCCGTGAGCTATATGAAGAAAAGAAAGCATAATAGGGTCTTATCTTTAAAATACTTGTGTCATGCAGATGTTTGTCACTGTTCACCTGGGGTGGTTGTGTCACCCACAACTGGTATAAAGGTATGGTATGGCTGCCGCAGAATCCACGCTCCACTTGTATTAGTGGTGACCAAATGTAAGAAGAGAAAACGGACAGTGTTGGCTCTCTGAGGAAGGAGTTGGCATATAACTCCGAAACGTGTCGGATTGAAATTAAGGCCATCATTGCACGTTAAACTGTACCACCATCTTCTCTATCATGTGAGCAGCGCGGATCCAGGAAGCACTGTCCGTTTTCCCTTGTTACATTTGGCTCTCTGTGGACACATGATGCGGATAGGTTAGTGATCAGTAACAGCTGCTGGCATCTCGGAACGCTGCTTTCTGGTTGGAACCTCACTCTCCTGCGCTTGCTAAACTTGGCATCCTGGGCTCGCCAGACCTGCTTTGTTTTTAATCCCTCCTAGTATTTGGTTTTGACAAACATTGATAGTCATTTGCTTTCAATGTATATTTTATATGCATTTCCACTGCTGAAACACACTTAAAATGCATGTGCTTTTTTACCTGAAGATTTCCCACATCTAAGGGTATGTGCTCACGGTCTGGAGGAGCTGCGTGTTGTATGCAGCCCATCCGGACCTGAGTGAACCCGTAGGTGGCGGCAGGGAGACTGCAGCCGCCCTGTACTCACCATGTGCGGTGGGTGCCAGGCGGCTTCTTCCTGCAGTCACCCAATGGGAGCCGCTGCCAAACTCAGCAGCATGAAATCAACATGCTGCGGAGGAGCGGAATTCCGGCAACCCGCACCGCAGCTGTCAACATGCTGCGGTCAGGTTAAGCATAATGGGCATGGAATTTCTACAAATCCCATGCACTATGCTGATACTGTACTACGCAGCGTTTTGGACGCAGCGGCAAGATGTGTCCAAAAAGCTGCATCTTCTGATCGTGAGTATACAGCCTAATGCAAGTCTATGGGAAAAATCTGTACATAAAACTTAGTGTAGCCTCAAGAGAAATTAACATGTTGCGGATTGGAAACATGCTTGCAGGTCAATTTAGGCTGGGGAAAAAAACTGTGGGGTTGAGATTTCTATGAATCCCATCCACTTTGCTGGAAATATAAATTGCTGAGTTTTTTGACGTAGCAAAACTACGTGGTGACAAAATTCATTGTGTGGACACAGCCTTAAAGTTTAGTATTGGCTGTATCCACAAACATGCATTAACTGGCAGTTTAAAGAGCTATTGACAATTATTTCAGATTAATGCTTAGGCTCCAGCACCAAAGCTTCTATAAAAATAGATATTTTTGCTGCTATTTGTCAATAAACTTATATTTATTTTCGGAGGACAGCTTTTTTGCATCATTATGTAGGCCGATTCAATGAATCTTTAAGAACCTTACAATTGTCAATAGTGATGAGCAAATAGTGAAATATTACGAGTATTCGAGTCAAATACTTTATACTATTTGGGTATTCAACTCGAATACCGAATCTAATGCAAGTCAATTAGTCATAGGCTCCGCCCACACACGCATTTCCGGCAAAGGGAGGGAGGTGTTCTGTGAGTTCACAGCATACAACAGCTTGCTCTACCCCCCTCAGTGAGAGCCTTCCATTCAAGCGGCTCTCACTAAAGTGACATCTCCCATTGTTCACTGAAGGGAGCCAGCAATTTGTGCCAGATCATTCATAATCAGCACATCACTCTCGAGCACCAGTGATTTTCATTGAGTAACAAATATCCCGAATACTGAATATTTGTGCAAGTAACAAATAGTGCTGAATATATTCGCTCATCACTAGTTTTCAACCTTTGGCACTTGTGAACCTACAACTCCCAGCAGTCCCTGACATGCGCAGGCTGTAGGTTGTTGAACCCCTTTACTACTACTTTATAGTTCTGCTCCATCACCTAAGCAGGAAAGTGAGTAGGCTGAAATATGTAATGTCTCTATGTTGGCTCAAGCTTATGCTCTATACTTGCTTGTTCATGTAAACTAAAAAAAAAAAAGGTAGAACTGAAAGAGAGAAAAAATTACAGAAATTCATGCAAATCTTGATTTAATGAAAGCTGCCATCTCCTCTTATAGTCTGCATATAATTTTAACTAGTATAAGTATACTATGTAATTACTGATCAAGTCAATACCTTTTCCTTGGTAAATCTGATGCTTGACACTTACATTCAGAGATTTTAGTTATCAGTTGAACATGATGAAACAAACAGTGCTTGGGGAGTTTGTAGTTGAGAAGCAGGTACAATTTTGGGTGAAGGAATGGCTATAATAAAAAATAATAAAAGGACTATTCTGTCCATTATATGAAGGCAATGTGTCCTTTTAATGATAATTTCCTTGTAAGTATTTCCTGTGGTGCACTGCGCAATTGTTCAGCAACTTCCATTTCATGGTGTTTAAGAAGAAACATTTTAAAGGGATTACACTTTTAGGAAAACTCTTTTCATTTATGCGTTAAAAATAGCATCAAAAGAGTAATTTTGTAGAAGCCTACAAGCAATTTACTCTGTGATGCTCTTGTTTGTTTTTACAGACTAGAGTTCATAGTTTCTGAGAGAGCCACTGCTGAGAAGGGACCATAACCCTTCGATTTCAAAGAAAGACCTCATTCCTTGGCTGCAGCTTGGAAAGGTGGCTTGCCATTAACTTTTGAGAGACCCAGTAAGGTTTCCTAAGGGTCACTCAAAGCAGGAAACTCATGTCTGTGACATAAAAAACTGTACATAACAAAACGAAAACTTTAAAGAACCAACAGGATACGATTCCAAGAGTGTGTTTTTGCACGTTGACTGCTATTAACTCTTCCTTTCCTGTGGGAACTGGCTGTATATTGCATAATAATACAGGAAGGTTGTGCAGTCAGTATATGGTTAATGTTAAACTTAAGGAACAAGTGATCCTAGAAATTTTTTTTCCATTCAGACAGTCAGCACTCAAAGTTCAGTATTCTTGTTTTTTCACCTGCTTCCTTATAAGAGACTTCTAAAGAATGAATATGTAAAGTGTGGTCACTAAGCCAAAAGAAAACATTTTTTGTCTCAAGAGAAAATTCAAGTCTTGAAAAGAAAAAAAAAGGCAGACCTGATATTCACAGAACAGTGTTTATTTCTACTGAATCATTTGAAATGTGAAGTAGTACAACGGTGGAAAATAATTGTAAAGGTATAAAATGAAGAATAGGAAAGTTTTTAGAGATTAATACTGAAGGTCCACCTTCTAAAATCTATTTCGATCTCCTCTTATCCAGTCAGGGACGTCCTTGCAATAATGGACAGATACCAAAAATGACATCCACTTTTCAAAGTAACTCAGAAACATAGGAGGACTACCTTGGATGTCTACATGTCCTACAGGAGCACATGGACAGACATTTACTATGTGAGACCAAGCCTTAAGGCCTCATTCAGACATCCATTTTTCACGAACGTATTCTATCCATGGTTGTCCCAGAAAGAATGCGTAGCCATTAAAGCCTATGGTACTATTCATATGTTTGTGCTTTCCTGCACACCATGTGGTCCACAAAAACTGCACGTTTGCTTTATTTATCAGCATCACAGATGAAAATTACCCACGCAAGTCTATCTGTCTGTGAGAATCACAAAAGGCACATAGGCTGCTTTCACATTCGCGTTTGCGATCGCTGTGCGGGTCTGCGTGGTAGTATTTCATGGAACGCATGCGTAATGCGTACCTATCCTTATAATGAGTTGCGCAGTGGCATGCTTTTGTTTGCGTTTGGTTGCATATGCGCCCTCTTGCGTTTTTATTCTGACCCGTCGAACGCAACATGTTGCATTTTTGGTGGGCTGAAATATGCGCACTAATGCGCATGCGCTTGACTACGTTCAAACAACGCATTGTTGTCTATTGACACGCAACAAAACACAGAACCATGCGTTTGGCTTGCGTTTGCCATGCGTTTGCGTTTGCAGATGAAACGCAGCGATCGCAAACGCTAATATGAAAGTACCCATAGATGTGATTAGTGTGCAGATTGTGTGCTGTCAGAAGGTTCATCATACAGTATATCCATATGTAAAAAACAATGATTAAACTGATGGTAAAAACAGACAGGCTTAATAAACACTAATGTAAGTGGAACCATTTGTTGTGTACGTTAAAAACACTGACATCTCTATTGGTAATCACTTCAGGTAACATACTTTGATAAAGGGCATTTCAGTGCCCAAAACGCGTTGGCTTTTTAAGATGTTTTGCACTTCTTATCTTTGTTAAGAGAAAGATGAAGAAATTTTAAACTGGATAGTTCTCCCGAGTGACCTCACTTGAATTCTACTTAATGCTGCAAGCACACCAGCTGGTAAATGGCATCCTCCGGTTGCAATCTCCATACACGCTTTGGCTCGGGCTATACACGAGGAGCTCAAAAAAAACTATATTTTCTTTAGGTAACATAGTGGATCTGAAATGCTTCGCTGTACTTTACTATCTCCTGGTGTCTTATAGACAATTAATAGAACTCATCATGGGCTTTGACCAGTCCTCTACAACTGGGCATTTTAGAGGCCTTTTCTTGGAATCAGTAGAAGTCAACAAGTTAACAGCAAAACACACTATACGTAGGCCAATAATAACACTTTACAAGAAACATACAATGCAGCTAAATCATGAATTATTACAACCATGAGGTTACTAAATAAGTAACACCATGCTATTATTAAACATAAAAAAACACAGCAAAAAAACAATATTGCTAACATACAGTGATGTCATAATGATAGATACCACTTTGTGCACCCAAGAAAATATTGCTTTACATGTACCTTCATCAGAGAAACTGTACCCTTCCATACCTCTTAAATTGTTATAATATCCCCTATACACCCCTAGAAAGTTATAATGCTCCCTGTGTGCTCCTCAAAATGTAATAATTCCTCGTGTGTTGCCATCTAAAGTAATAATACCCTCTCTATGCCCACTAGAATGTTAAAATATTTTCTTTGTGCCCGCTAGAAAGAAACAATACTATGTACCTCTTTGAAGCCAATCATGACTGCTTGCCCTCTAGAAAGCTGTAATGCTATGAGTCCTATGATGTAACAGTGCCTCCTTTTGTGTCATCCAGAAATTATTAACGTGCTCTAAAACAGTAATGTGTGTCCCATACCTAAACCTGATCCCACATCGATCAGAATGGCTGCTGTCTCTTATGGCCTTTGAAATCAGTGGTCTGGGGCAATTAAGACTGACAACAGCATGACAGAAAGCTTATGGTTACTTTGTCTACCATAGGCTTCATCTCTATTGACATGTGCGGTGACAACCATAACAGAAATTTATGGTCTTTTCCTATAGTCTTTAAACAATTGATATAACTAGTTCAAGTACCATTGATGAAGCAGTTTATGTACCACATATAACAAGTGGTTAAGGGCTATTATTCTGTGTACTGTACCACGTTACATGTTTAGTGATATTTTGTGGAGAGGGCACAAGGGAATAAGACATTATTCTAATAACTACTTTTTCAATAGAATTTAATTGCAATTAGAAATGTTTATTGAAAAATTACCTTATAGGTGATGGCAATTTAGGAAAAGATGTAGATGTGGGGAAGAGATTGTGATAGTTCAATGATTTTACATGGAATAAATAAAATTAAAAAAGAATATTGATAAAGTGGCCAGTCATGACTATGACAGTTGTACAACACGTGAAGTAAAACATTAGAAAGAGACGCCTCATGTAATACATTCCAACAGATTAGTATTTATAGCAGAGATGCCCTATAAAGGGGATAGTGACCTTTTAATGTTTCAAAGTTTGTCCAACCCTGTTACAGCATAGGAGTGACCTATAGAAACAGATAATGCCTGGTATCTCCTGCTGTGTCTCTTTTTTTAAGAGGAGTTTTGATTGGTTCATACGAGAGTAAGTTACAGTTATAGTAGAAGACTCTAAATCAGCCACTCACATCAACAGAGTGTAGTATTAGTCAGGAGGTAGGGTCAAAAATGCTATTTAATTTGTAGCGTCTAGAAGGGAATCTTTCAGTAAATTTTCACTATGTAATCTGAGAGTGCCATAACGTAGGGGCAGAAACCCTGATTCCAGCAATGTATCAGTTACTGGGCTGTGTTTTTCTGTTTTAATACCATGAATATTTTATCACCAGGAGATTATCACTACAGGAAAACTGGCTCAGCTGCAACTCTGCACCCAGCACTGAATTGGAGCGCTCTGTTATTATTTAATATACACATAAAGCTGCAGGGTTATGCTCAGCTCAACAACTGAGCTCAGCTAGATCTGCAACAGGGAAAACTAAGACCAAACAAAAGCCATCACTTATGTCTTCTTAAAAAATTTTTTTATTGGATCAAAATTTAAAGCAAATATGGTAGACACAATGGCACAGAAATAATAAATAAATGGCAAGAGGGAAACATATGCGCCACCAGGTGAGCATTTTTCACCTACATGGTTCTTTGTCCAAGCCTCAAGTTTTAAATTTTGATCTAATATAGAAACTTTTTTTTTATGAAGACAAGTGGAGGCTTTTGTTCGGGCTATATATGCTGCTGGAGTGTTTCTACCATGCACGGACAGGTGAGCTGATTGTTCTTTTCCTACTGCATTTTATCAACTACTGTATCCTGCAAGGGAAGTTGTCAAGCTGTTGTCAGATTACATAGCAAAAACCTGCTGACAGATTCCCTTTAAAATGTTACACCACATTTTGGAGATCTGGTCCTCTTCATATAACAAAAAACAATGCCTCTACAGAAGTGAGTGCATTCATTATATAAACAGTATATGGACAAAATGGTGTAAAAAAAAAACAAAAAACATGGTGGAAAGGGGTGGTGATAGAGGAGATAGGGTAGCACGACCATCTCCTCCCACACTTATTTTGCCACCATTTTGTGTGTATATACTGTGAATGTAAACATTTCTATAGAGGCCTTGTCTAATGAAAGGGAGCAGATACATGAACAAAAATATTGAGATGCTGTATAAATGAATAAAAACAGCATCTTTCCCTCTATCTCTGGTTAGATTATACCTTCTGTTGGAGTGATAGGGTGAATTTAGTATCTTTCTTCTCAGGGGCGTAACTAGAACTGGCAGGGCCCCATAGCAAACTTTTGAACGGGGCCCCCTCCAAGACACGCCCCCCAATGACACGCCCCCCAAATGACACACCCTTCAAGACGCACCCCCTTACAGGCCCCAGCAGTATATACAGCAGCCCCAGTGGTATACCGCAGCCTCTCCAGTGGTATATACAGGCCCCAGCAGTATTACAGCAGCCCCAGTGGTATACAGCAGCCTCCTCAGTGGTATATACAGGCCCCAGCAGTATTACAGCAGCCTCCGCAGTGGTGGTATATACAGGCCCCAGTGGTGGTATACAGGGCCCCTGGTGGTGGTATTTACAGGCCCCTGGTGGTGGTATATACAGGCCACTGGTGGTGGTATATACAGGCCCCTGGTGGTAGTATACAGAGCCCCTGGTGGTAGTATACAGAGCCCCTGGTGGTGGTATATACAGGCCCCTGGTGGTAGTATACAGAGCCCCTGGTGGTGGTATATACAGGCCCCTGGTGGTAGTATACAGAGCCCCTGGTGGTGTGTGTATATACAGGCCCCTGGTGGTAGTATACAGAGCCCCTGGTGGAGGTATATACAGGCCCCTGGTGGTAGTATACAGAGCCCCTGGTGGAGGTATATACAGGCCCCTGGTGGTAGTATACAGAGCCCCTGGTGGTGTGGTATATACAGGCCCCTGGTGGTAGTATACAGAGCCCCTGGTGGAGGTATATACAGGCCCCTGGTGGTAGTATACAGAGCCCCTGGTGGTGGTATATACAGGCCCCTGGTGGTAGTATACAGAGCCCCTGGTGGTGGTATATACAGGCCCCTGGTGGTAGTATACAGAGCCCCTGGTGCTGTGGTATATACAGGCCCCTGGTGGGTCATTCCATGTCAAGTGAACCAATGATTATTACCTCTATATTTTTAATTCTTTTGAGATTTTGTTATTTGATAATAGCATGTCAGACAATGCAAAATGTGAAGAGAAAAATTTTTTAAAAAATTTATTTTTTTTTTAAATGATTTTCAAAGTTCGGAAAAAGTGTGAATTTCGCTGTTGCCTGCCTTTACGTTTCTCCTCATAACTAAGGCTAGGAATAAGATAGAGAGACAAAATAAACACCATTCTACTCAGAACTATACAGGCTTTCACCAGATATGTCACAAGAGGATCTTTGTTAATATTTTACCCATGTGATCGCAAGCGCAAAACTTTAAAACGTATTTCCGGAAAATCGGCGCGCTTTAAATATTTCAAAAACTGCCCATGTGTCTGCTTTGCTCTTAGCCACATCTGTACCAAATTTCAAGTTGGGATCGCAATGGATCATATTTTAACATATTTTACTATTAATAGCGTCAATGGGTCATTCCATATCAAGTGTTCTAAATATGAATATTTTTTTTTACCTGACGTCTTTAGATTTTTTTTTTTTTTTTCCTTTATGAAGTACTACTTTAGTTAATTACAAATTAAAAGTTTGGAATTTTTTACAGATTTTTAAAGTTTAAAAAAAGGGTGAATTTTGGCCTGGTACGACTTTAAATTTTTTTATCTCGGGCTAGAAATAAGATAGAGAAACAAAATAAACACCATTCTACTCAGAACTGTCCAGGCTTTCACCAGATATGTCACAAGAGTATATTTGTTAATTTTAATTTTTTACCTATGCGAATGCAAACGCAACATTTTGAAACGCATTTCCGAAAAAAACATTTTAATAAAAATTTTCCAAAACTGCCCATGTGTCTTTTATGCTCTTAGCCACATCTGTACCAAATTTCAAGTTGGGATCGTGATGGGATCATATTTTAAAATATTTAACTATGGTTAATCTCATTTTTATTAAATTTTGAAAAAACATATGAAAGACATACATTCAATCTTTTAACAAAATCTTGAGACATATAAAATATACAAAAAGAGAATTCACAAAGTTATTAGTAACTTTAAGATAAGCTGCAAATTTACTTTTGCGCTTATCTCTGGTGCAATATATACTACAATCTAAATATAATTCCAAACACTCAAGTATACAACCTTTCTCAGGGTTTTGAGATGTTCTGATGTCAAGGGGACAAGCAGCCCAGCAGAATGATTTTTATTACTTGGCCTCTTCTAACAGGTTGACCACGTAAGTGGGTCATTACCCGTTGAGGCCTAGTTGGAATAGTCTATCGACTGGTGTACCGGAAAGGAAGGCCGAAATATTAATGATCTACTCACAGCTCAGAGTTTTCGATACCTGTCTAATGTTCACTAGAATTCTGAAGGTATAGGCGTAGAAAGGAAATACCTAGACTGAATGTATCAGATGGGAAGAAAAGAGAGATAGAAAAGAAGAAAGAGAGAGAAGAGAAACAAAAACCATTAGAAAAAGTTATACTGGGAAAGAAAAGCCACGTAAGAAAAAAAGAAAAAAAGGAGGGGGGGGGGTACGGGTGAGGTATGGGAAGGAGAAAGGGTACTCATCCCACTGGCTCCCCATCAGCCAGAGGTCGAGCCATATTATCTGTGCTGGAAAAGATACTCCTAAATTCTGCAGAGTCGTGAAAAAGAATCCATTCAACCCAAATCCCTAAGAATTTATTCCGAGATCCCGACGCATCAGCTGCGAGCTCCTCCATTCGATATGTGTCCATCAATTCTTTGAACCAATCAAGTAGAGATGGAGCCCGGCTTGATTTCCAGAACCTCGGGATCACAGCACGAGCAGCCGAGATGCAAAAGCGGAGAATATCCCTCTTCTGTAGCCCAATAGGACCTGGAAAAATGGATAACATTGCCGATTCTGGGCAGCATTTGGCTTGTTTACCTGTTATCCGGGCGTATGCATTGAAAACCTCAGACCAGAACCGCCGGATTTCCCCACAACTCCACCAAATGTGTATCATTGTACCCTTCTCTTCCCCACAGCGCCGGCAGGTATCAGGGGTTCCAGGGAACATGTTCCGGAGTGTCGTCGGGCACAAGTACCATCTAGTGAGCAGCTTATAGCTTCTTTCTTGTGCAGAACAAGCGCTAGCTAGTGAGTGAGTAAATATAAAGCATTTCTGCCAATTAGCTTCTGAAATGCTACACCCCAATTCCCTCTCCCAAGCACGTTGGAAGTAAAGGGTGCCCTGCTCTCTCATGGACCCTAAGGCCTGGTATAGAAATGATATTTTGCGCCTCGGTGGAGCCTCCAGTTGGAATAACCTCTCCAATACGTTGGGCGTCAATCTTACCCTGCAAGAGTGGTCAGCTGAATATAATTATGCTCTGTATTGGAGAAATTCGAATCACTTAAGAGGTCTCGTAGGTTCTTTGAGTTGTAGCTCTGCCATCGGGGGCAAACCACCACTGGACAGAGTCTGTCCTACTCGGGTGTCATCCACAATCCGCCAACATAAAAATCTCTGCCTGTCAAATCTGGGTGGGAAAGATGGGTTGGAAAAAAGGGGAGTCAAAGGGCTAAGTCTGTCGTTTAAGCGGAGGGTTTTCGTCACTAGGTGCCATACCTTCAAGGTGTTTCTGGTCATGTCTGTCAAAGGTACTAGGTCTGTGGAGTCTTTAGGGGAAATCCAAAGCAGGTGTTTCAGCGGAATCCCCAAACCCTCTTGCTCCACCCCTACCCATTTCTTGGAGGACGCATGATAATGCCAATCTAGAGCTCTAACAAGAGAGGAAGCCTCAAAGTACGCTCGTATGTTGGGTAGTCCAACCCCTCCTCTGGTCTCGGGCAAGGATAGGATATTCATTCGCAATCTGGACCTCTTGCCCCCCCAGACAAATCTAAGGATCATAGATTGCATTTTGGAGAGGAAACCTCTATCCAATAGAACAGGAACTGTCTGAAAAGTATATAAGAGTCGGGGCAAGACATCCATCTTGACTACGTTTATTCTCCCGAACCAGGATAGCTTTAATTGTCTATAGGAGGTAAATGCCGATTCCGCGTTAGTCAAAAGGGGTTGATAATTTAAATTGAATATTTGTTTAAGATCTTTTGGTATAAGGACTCCCAAGTACTTAATGGCTTCTACTTTCCATTTAAATGGGAACTGTTTAGATAGATGAGAAACCAATTCTCCAGGCAAAGAAATATTGAGTGCCTCGGTTTTGGAGCAATTCACTTTAAAGTTGCTAAATTGTCCGAACCGTTCAAACTCCATTAAGACCGAAGGGATGGAGACCAGGGGCTGGGAGATGTAAAGTAGCAGGTCATCTGCAAATAAGGCTAATTTGTGATGACTCTGTCCCAGCTTGACCCCATGGACGCATTCATTGGACCTAAGTGCAAAATATTTAACTATTATAGTGTCAATTCAAAAGTCACCAAGAACACAATCAGTCATTTTTTCACAATTGCCCATCAATAGTTTGAATTTGATATAAAGAAACATAGTCTTGTAACATCTCAAATGAAAGCTGTTACCGTTCTGAGTAAAATGATGCCTCTCCCACTTCATTATCTTATTTCTAGCCTGAGATAAAAAAATTTAAAGTCGTACCAGGCCAAAATTCACCCTTTTTTTAAACTTTAAAAATCTGTAAAAAATTAACTGATGAAGAAAAAAATTCCAAACTTTTAATTTGTAATTAACTAAAGTAGTACTTCATAAAGGAAAAAAAAAAAAAAAATCTAAAGACGTCAGGTAAAAAAAATATTCATATTTAGATCACTTGATATGGAATGACCCATTGACACTCTTACTAGTAAAATATGTTAAAATATGATCCCATTGCGATCCCAACTTGAAATTTGGTACAGATGTAGCTAAGAGCATAGCAGACACATGGGCAGTTTTTGAAATATTTAAAGCGCGCCGATTTTTCGGAAATGCGTTTTAAAGTTTTGCGCTTGCGATCACATGGGTAAAATATTAACAAATATCCTCTTGTGACATATCTGATGAAAGCCTGGACAGTTCTGAGTAGATTGGTGTTTATTTTGTTTCTCTATCTTATTTCTAGCCCGAGATATGATAGAAAATGTAAAGCCATACCAGGCCAAAATTCGCACTTTTTTAAAACTTTAAAAATCTGTAAAAAATTAACAGATAAAGAAAAAAATTCAAACTTTTTTTTTGTAATTAGATAAAGTTGTTCTTCAGATAGAAATTTTTTTTAAAAAATCTGAGGACGTCAGGGAAAAAAAATATTCATTTTTGGAACACTTGACATGGAATGACCCTGGTGGTAGTATACAGAGCCCCTGGTGGAGGTATATACAGGCCCCTGGTGGTAGTATACAGAGCCCCTGGTGGTGTGGTATATACAGGCCCCTGGTGGTAGTATACAGAGCCCCTGGTGGAGGTATATACAGGCCCCTGGTGGTAGTATACAGAGCCCCTGGTGGAGGTATATACAGGCCCCTGGTGGTAGTATACAGAGCCCCTGGTGGTGTGGTATATACAGGCCCCTGGTGGTAGTATACAGAGCCCCTGGGGGAGGTATATACAGGCCCCTGGTGGTAGTATACAGAGCCCCTGGTGGTGTGGTATATACAGGCCCCTGGTGGTAGTATACAGAGCCCCTGGTGGAGGTATATACAGGCCCCTGGTGGTAGTATACAGAGCCCCTGGTGGAGGTATATACAGGCCCCTGGTGGTAGTATACAGAGCCCCTGGTGGTGTGGTATATACAGGCCCCTGGTGGTAGTATACAGAGCCCCTGGTGGAGGTATATACAGGCCCCTGGTGGTAGTATACAGAGCCCCTGGTGGTGTGGTATATACAGGCCCCTGGTGGTAGTATACAGAGCCCCTGGTGGAGGTATATACAGGCCCCTGGTGGTAGTATACAGAGCCCCTGGTGGTGTGGTATATACAGGCCCCTGGTGGTAGTATACAGAGCCCCTGGTGGAGGTATATACAGGCCCCTGGTGGTAGTATACAGAGCCCCTGGTGGAGGTATATACAGGCCCCTGGTGGTAGTATACAGAGCCCCTGGTGGTGTGGTATATACAGGCCCCTGGTGGTAGTATACAGAGCCCCTGGTGGAGGTATATACAGGCCCCTGGTGGTAGTATACAGAGCCCCTGGTGGAGGTATATACAGGCCCCTGGTGGTAGTATACAGAGCCCCTGGTGGAGGTATATACAGGCCCCTGGTGGTAGTATACAGAGCCCCTGGTGGAGGTATATACAGGCCCCTGGTGGTAGTATACAGAGCCCCTGGTGGTGTGGTATATACAGGCTCCCCCGCTCTCCATTACCTGCAGCAGGCAGTCGCGCCGCTGATTGCAGCCACAGCCTGTCATGTAGTGTGACGCTGTAGCCGGCGATACAGGAAATAGAGCGGCGCCGGCTACAGCCCACATGACAGGCAGATCAGCGAGACTGCCCGCCGGTAATGGAGAGCGGCCGGGGGACGCAGCGCGGCAGCAGTAATGGAGGCAGCGGTCAGGGGGCCCCGAGGATAGCGTGTGGGGGTAGCGGTCAGGGGCCCCCTAAGCCCCCCTTGTATGACATGTGGCGCACAGGGGACCAATGGGCCCCCCTTTCCGTCCGGGCCCCCCCTACAGCACCCAGGGGGGTATGGGGGCGGGACTTAGTGGGCGTGGCCCCAAAGTGTCGGGGCCCGCCGGGCCAGTCCGCCCCTGTATCTGTATCGCAGGCGCAGCTGCCGGTATAGCAGCGGCTGCGTAGCGGCGCTGGGCCCGGGCCCCCCACAAGCGCCGGGCCCCAAAGCGACCGCTACGGCTGCTATGCCGGTAGTTACGCCACTGTTTCTTCTACTATATACATACTTATCCAGTACATACCAATTTCAGAAAGATCTTCATCTTAGTGTAAAGGAAATTTTAGAACGAAACTCATGATACTCATGTTTCTTAGCATATACTTACAGGCAGATAACAATGCTTTTCATAGCCCTGAAGAGTGCTTTTCCTTTATGTAAAGTTAGGTAATTATATAGTGGCCAGATACAAAACTAACACAGCACTTGACAGGATGCAGTCAGACCCCATTATGTGAAGCAAGCCCAGGTGTAGGCTGATAAAATCACCTCTACCTATAAAGACATGTGGGAGGTGACTTGCCTGCACATATTGGGCCTGCATAGGGTGCCATTCACACTGATACACATGATGCAGAGTGTCTGATAGCTACCCATTGGTCCTGCCACCTGACCAAACGGGCCACCCAGTTGATGTCTCTGCACCACTGGACGAATAGCGCCCCATGGGGCCCAACCGCACCCCGAAAATGTTAAAAAAAAAGTGCAAAAAGTTTTTTATGATGAACAAAAACTCTTTATATGGGGTATTGGTTCATGTATTGGCCAAGACACTTAAGCTCATGATCCACGTCACGGATCCCCATGCTCATGAGTCCTAACAAAATATGTGCAAAAAACTACTCATAAGGCAGCATCAGAAAATTCTTGACGTGGATCATGAGCTTAAGTGTCTTGGCCAATACATGAACCAATATCCCATATAATGAGTTTTTTGTTCATCATAAAAACTATTTGCACTTTTTTATCATCAGCGGGGTGCGGTTGGGCCCCATGGGGCGCCATTCATCCACTGGTGCTGATGCATCGTACTGGGTGGCCCGTTTGGTCAGGTGGCAGGACCAATAGGTAGCTATTAGACCCTCTGCATCATATGTATCGGTGTGAATGGCGTCCTATGCAGGCACAATATGTGCATGGCAGGTCACCTCCCACGTCTTTGTAGGTAGAGGTGATTTTATCAGCTTGCACCTGGGCTTGCTCTACATAATGGGGTCTGACTGCGTCCTGTCAAGTGCTGTGTTGCTTTTGTATCTGGCTACTGATGGTAAGAATTTTCTGATGCTGCCTTATGAGTATAATTACAAAAAACTATAGTACTAGGCGGTGGCCGATTTCATTGCATCGTGCCATTCTAGAACATGTGCGATGATATATTAGTAGTAGTATGTTGTTAATGTTTTAGGTTAGAAAATTAAAAATATTAAATAGGTATGTTTCTGATAGATCAGAAATAGATGCATTTCTGACAGTCTGATAGATCTGTACTCCGTAGATTCGTCATTACAGTGGCGCCTGTGTGATGCTGCATCCTGTGACAGTCTCATTGGTCTGTATTGCAGAGATTCATTGTCACAGTGGTGGCGTTGTAATGATGCATCTTGTAACAATGTTGTAGATCTGGACAATGGAGAATCTTCTTCACGTCACTTGCGTTGTGATGCTGCATCATTTGTCAACCTCCTAGACCTTCTTGTTGGAGACTCATCTGTGCAGCACACTCGCTGTGATGCAGCATCTTGTGAGCGTTTCATTGATCTTGACACCTGAGATCCGTGTTGTCGGTGATGTTGCTGCAAAATGGCATCCTGTGACAATCTAATGGGTCTGGATTGGGGTGAGTCGTGTGCGACACGCATACACTCCTGTGAAGTGGCTTGGTCAAGGCGATGCCCTCTTTGTTCAGTAGTTTCGTTTGTGAATTGTTGCCTTTTCCGTTGTGCTGCTGCTTTCCTTTCCATATCATTTGCATACTTTTTGGGATGGCCCTTGTACATTTTGAGTAATCAAACTTGACTGATCAACTAAACTTACTTTAAATTCTCACATTCCAGATTAACTGTCTTTTGTAATGTACATGACAGCCTATAGGTAGTGCTGTTTTTGGGACAAACAGACTGGATAGGTCTTTTATATACCGTAGTAGGATTGAGTTTTCACATTTCATCATTTAGCTGCATCTATATACAGTTATGGGAATTTGTAAGTAGGTTTTTGCTATGTAACCTGAGAGCAGCATGATGTTGAGCAGTGTTCCCCAACTCTAGTCCTCAAGTGCCACGAACAGTGCATATTTTCAAGATTTCCTTAGTATTGCACAAGGTGTTGGAATCATCACCTGTGCATGTAATTAAATTGATTGCTCTCACTGGGAGAAACAATATAATAATCTTGTAGTTGTTATACCTTTAATGGATAACAAAAATAAAGTAATTGATGTTACAAGGCAAGCTTTTGAAACTTCTCACGTCTCTTCATCAGTCTTGATATGACAAAATATATTAATAACAATTTTATTTATATAGAGCCAACATATTCTGCAACACTTTACAATTCAGAGGGGACATATACAATTTGAGACAATACATAGTAACAAATAATTAAAAAACCATGAGCAGTGAGGTCCTTGCTCACAAGCTTACAATCTATGAGGAAATAGGGGAGGTACAAAAGGTAAATGGTAAAAAGTGCCATCATATATGGTCCAGCCATCAATATAATAAATAGGGGATTAATGTAACACTGCATGAAACAGTCACCATCTGGGATCTGTACAAGTACAGATAAACTGCTATATTGTGCATGGAGGGTGCAGACAGATGATAAAAGATGCCAGATTAGGAAACGGGAAGATAGAGAAGTCAGGTTATGTATAGCCCAATCTAAAAAGATGCATTTTTAAAGGCAACCTGTCAGCTGGTTTATGCCCCCCTCAGCTATCACTATTTGTACCTGTAGCTTTATAATACTATTCTAATCATCCCTGTCTGAGCTCATAGTGTAATGGCCACTTTACACGTCCCGATATTGGCGCCAACTCCGATAAAAAGTCACGTGGTTCGTTGTATGGTGTAAATGTCCAATGCGATGCAAGAACGATGCCAAAACGATATCAGGGAAAAAATGAGCCTGCTCTCCAACGGCCCGATATTGGATGGACGATGTGGCAGGATCGTGCTGTGTGAAAGCTCAACAACGATTTGGAGTACAACTTCCCCTATTCTCTCCCATGTTAAATGGTCGTTCCTGCGTCGCCCGTACAAGGGGGCATACACATAGCAGTGGCGTTGCCTGCCGATATCACGCTGTGTAACAACTCCTATGCGATCTTGGAATTCTGCCCAAAAAATGCGCGCTCCCGCACCATTGTATCCAACATCGACCCGATGTTGGGACGTGTAAAGTGGCCATTGGGCTATAGGTGAAAAAAAGCATTTATACACTTACATTTCAGTCTACACCTTGGAGGTGGTAGACTGTCTGGCAGGATAATAGTTAACTCACTTAACTTGCATGGCTAAAGGACTTGTGTGATGTAACAATCATATGATCATAGTGGGCAGAGCTAAGCCAGCAAACACATATTATGTTATAGGGACTTAGCTTCGCCTATTGTAGTCACATGGTTATGACATCACATCAGGTCTCCCAACATGTTCTAACATAAGGCTGAAATGTTAACTATTAACCTGCCAGTCTCCGTCCTCCAAGCTGGAGAAGTGTATAAATGCTTTTTTTTCACCTTTCACATTACACCATGAGCTCAGACAGGGATGATTAGACCAGTATTATAAAGCTACAGGTGCAGACAGTGATAGCTGGGGAGGCATAAACTAGCTGACAGGTTCATTTTCAGGCTCACTAAAAACTATGGGTGTTGGGAATGAATTGAATTGTTTTTGGTAATCTGTTCCAGGGAATTGGTGCAGCTCATGAGAAATCTTGGAGACGGGAGTGGGAGGTTCGGATTGTAGATTATGTCAGTCGTAGGTCACTTGCGGAACAGAGGGCACGTGAAGGGCAATAGAGATGAGGAAAGAGATGTAGGGTGGAGCAGAGCTGTAGAGGGCTTGAGTGGTGAGTGAGAGTGGTAATTTTATACTGTACTCTATAGCGGATAGGCAACCAGTGCAATGACTGGCACAGGATAGAGGCATCAGTGAAGTGGTTGGAGAGGAATATAACCCTGGCTGCTGCATTCAGGATGGATTGGAGAGGAAAGAGTTTAGTAAGGCTGCTTTCACATCAGCGTTTTGCTGAATCGCGGCAGATTTACTGCATCTGCCGCGTAATGGCCGACTTGCGGCAAGCCCCCATTCATTTTCTATGGGACTTGCTTCAGGTGCGTCAAGTGCATTTTTTGCCACGATCCGGCAAATCCAGCACTTGCGGAAAGTCAAAAAAAATTGCAGCTAACCGCGGTTTTTGACTTGCAGAAAGTAACAGATTTGCCAGATCGTGGCAAAACCACACTTGCCGCAAGTCCCATAGAGAATGAATGGGGCCTTGTTGCAGGCTTGCAAGAAGTCGGCTATTAGGCGGCAGATGTGGTAAATCTGCTGCATCTGCCACGATTCAGCAAAAACGCTGATGTGAAAGGTCCCTAAGAGGGAGTCCAATAAGTAGAGAATTGCATTTATCCTGTGCTCTATGCTGAGCACTTACATTTGGGTTTTCAGCTACATCTCCGAAATACATTATTCAGGTGAAAACCCTAATGAATCCATTAACTAATGAGACAGCAGAGTTATTCTAGACTCTGTTTGCTCTCAGCAAGTTCAGCAGATGACCGCAATTTTAAGCACGTCTAAAAAAGATGCATAAAAAGATGGACACAGCCGGATCACAAGGCAGACGGGAGTTCAAAGTGATTCCATCTTCCTCTTTACAAGGAATCTTCTTTTGGAAATTTTGTCTGAATCACAGTTTTGTTTTTGTTTTTTTTTAAAGAGATTTACATGTAATCCCCAATTTAAATGCTCACCGTAGAATGCAAAATAAATGTGAGCTGAACCTTACTACGATATCTGGGAGGCAGAATAAAGTAATCAGTAAGGGTATGTGCACACAGGGAGGTTTAGGGCCGTTTTTGCAGTGGAAACCGCCGGTCGGTTTCCATCAGGTTTATGCAAATTTATGTTAATCCAAAAGCGGCTTTTGGATTAACATAGAAACCTATGGAAACCGACACCCGGTGTGCACACACCGGCGGTTTACACATGCTCATCCGTTGCTAACCCGCTGGGTTCCCAGCGGGTTAGCAAAGAATGAGCATGTCAATAATCCGGCCGGTTCTGCAGCGGCTGCAAGCAGAATCATGTCCTGCTTCCAGCCGCTGCAGAACCGACGCCACTAACCCGCTGTGCACCGCCGCACACCCGCCGGTCACCCGCAGCACGACCCGACAGGAAGCCGGTGGACGGCTCCGGAGCTTCCTGTCGGGTCCGCCCAGCCGCCCCGCCCCTAACCCGCCCCCGTGTGCACATACCCTAACAGTTGAAGAATTGGCTATATTTCTATTTTTTACACTGTTCATCGTGCAGTAGAGGTGATTAGGTGGTTTTGTCAGGTCAGTACAATTACAGCAATACCAGATTTATAGTTTTTTTTTTTTAGGTTTGGCTATCACTAGGGATGAGCGAGTACTGAAATATTCAGACTCGCTATACTCGTAACGAGTAGGTCCCGATACTCGGTACTTGTTAGGAGTATAGCGAGTCCAATCTAAGTCAATGGGGAAGCGAGTAATGCGAGTAATTCCTCAGCTGCCAGCATTCCCCTACATGATTGTTTAAAACCCGGTTGGATTACTTGTGATGTAACTCAGCTTTATTCTGCCATCCCACATGACAAAGCGATCTGGGCAATAGAACAAATATTTAGAGAAACATCTATTTTTGAAGATCTTGAGAAGGAATTTATACTGATGAGTTTACAGTACCTTCTCAGGAGCAACTATTTCGTCTTCAAAAATGACTATTACATCCAATGCTGTGGCTGTCCGATGGGGTCAAAATTTTCCCCATCGCTAGCTAATCTGTATATGCAAAAGTGGGAGAAGTATGTATATTTGGAGGATGGACTATTTCGGGACCACATGTATTGGTACGGGAGATACATCGATGACATGATCATTATATGGTTATTGTCACCGGATGTGTCTCCCGTACTAACCCCACAAATATTGCTAGACAGCTTCCATGAAAATGACTTCAATTTGAAGTTTACCATGGAAGTTCATGGGAACTCCACCCCATACCTTGATCTGTTCCTGATGGGATGTGAAGTGACCAGTAGAATACATTCCAAACTTTTCCGCAAAGAAATCAGTGGAAATTCTGTTCTCCAGGCGGATAGCTGCCACCCAAGTCATGTAATAAAAAAAATCTACCCTTGGGTGAGTTAATTCGGGCTAAAAGAAACTGTTCTAAAGTTCATGATTATAATGAGGAATCAAAAACCATAAGGAGCAGATTACAGAATACGGGTTACCCAAAATGGATGCTGGATAGAGCAAACAATTTAACAGAAAAGTAGGGAATCACTTTTGGTGAAGCATAAAAATACTGCACAAATCGCACATGTGAAATCTGTTTTTTTCTACCCCTTTTAGTATGCAGTATCGTAGAGGATAAAAAAAAATGATGGATAAGAACATTCCCATCCTCTACCAGGATGACAAATTGTCTTCTATCCTGGAAAGCGGATGGAGAATGATCCCAAAAAAAGGAAGGGATTTAGGTAGTGTATTGTCACCAAGTATTTTCTCAGACCAGAAATGTAGTATCCCAACCTGGCTAAGGTACAAAGGAATCTACAAATGTGGGCAGAAGAGATGTGGCATGTGCAAATATGTGATTTCTGGACCAGATTTCCAAAATTTACACAATGGTAAAAACTATCAAATAAATGTGCATCTGAATTGCAACAGTACACATGTGGTCTATATGGCCACATGCGACAGTTGCAAAAAATATTACATTGGTTGCACAACCCGCATGTTAAAAATCAGGATGTCTGCAACGATTAGGAAACATATAACCAACAAAAAATGTAGAGACTCCCAGTTCAGGCTTATGCACGGTTCCATTCAGGGATTTAATATTCCCCCCACACCTGATAATCAGGGAAGATGGATGCATTGTCCTAAATGCAAAACTTATAAGACAGATTTAGAACATGGAATTTGGTCGTGCGGGGAAACGAAAGCACTGTTCATGTATATTGATCGATTGTTGTGGCTTTGTCTATACTGCTGTAGTCCATATGTTAAAATCAATAAAAAAGATGGTTCAAAAAAAAAATAAAATCAGGATGTCGGAACACTTATCAGCATCTAAATCCGCCCCAGAAACCATTAAATCAGGCATATCTGCCCTCTCAAGGCACTTAAAGGACGTACATGAGGGCAATCTAAGTTCATTGAAAATCAGAGCCATAGAAAAAGTGCTCTGTCCATATCGTGGGGGAGACAGAGAAAAACTACTGCATGATAAGGAAAAACTGTGGATATTAAAACTTGACTCACGCTTCCCACAGGGCTTAAATTATAGGAGTGATTTGCTGTATTTTTATTGATGGCAAAATACATGCAGATTTTACATGTGGTTTTGCAATGTATCCGAAAGTAACTTTTACCATCCAAAAAACAACATATACCGTATATACTCGTGTATAAGCCGACCCGTGTATAAGCTGACCCCCCTACTTTTGCCCCCAAAACCTGGGAAAACCTATTGACTCGTGTATAAGCCGAGGGTGGACCCCAGCACTGGTATACAGCCCCCAGCAGTGTGGTATACAGCAGCCCCAGTGGTAGTATACAGCAGCCCCAGAGGTATATACAGCCCCAGTGGTAGTATACAGCAGCCCCAGTGGTAGTATACAGCAGCCCCAGTGGTAGTATACAGCAGCCCCAGTGGTAGTATACAGCAGCCCCAGAGGTAGTATACAGCAGCCCCAGAGGTAGTATACAGCAGCCCCAGAGGTATATACAGCCCCAGTGGTAGTATACAGCAGCCCCAGAGGTAGTATACAGCAGCCCCAGAGGTATATACAGCAGCCCCAGAGGTATATACAGCAGCCCAGAGGTAGTATACAGCAGCCCCAGAGGTAGTATACAGCAGCCCCAGAGGTAGTATACAGCAGCCCCAGAGGTATATACAGCAGCCCCAGAGGTATATACAGCCCCAGTGGTACTATACAGCAGCCCCAGTGGTATATACAGCAGCCCCAGTGGTAGTATACAGCAGCCCCAGTGGTAGTATACAGCAGCCCCAGGGTAGTATACAGCAGCCCCAGTGGAGTATACAGCAGCCCCAGAGGTAGTATACAGCAGCCCCAGAGGTAGTATACAGCAGCCCCAGAGGTAGTATACAGCAGCCCAGAGGTAGTATACAGCAGCCCAGAGGTACCCCTAGAGGTATATACAGCAGCCCTAGGGTATACAGCAGCCCCAGAGGTATATACAGCAGCAGCAGCAGCCCCAGTGGTGTATACAGCAGCAGCAGCCCCAGGGGTGTATACAGCAGCAGCCCCAGGGCTGTATACACCAGCAGCCCCAGGGCTGTATACAGCAGCAGCCCCAGGCTGTATACAGCAGCAGCCCCAAAGCTGTATACAGCAGCAGCCCTAGGGCTGTATACAGCAGCAGCCCCAGGGCTGTATACAGCAGCAGCCCCAGGGCTGTATACAGCAGCAGCCCCGGAGGTATACAGGCCCCCCCATCAAGCTCCAGGGCCCCCGCCCCCTTGCGCAGCAGCCTGTAAAGGAAAATCATACTTATCAGTGTCCCGTGCTGTCCCGACACACAATCCCGGGCTTCAAACCGCGTCTTCCGGCTTCCTTTTGTCGCGGGCAATGACGTCATTGCCCGCGACCACAGGAACACGGAAGACGCGGATTGAAGCCCGGGATCGTGTGTCGGGACAGCGCGGGACACTGATAAGTATGATTTTCCTTTACAGGCTGCCGCGCAAGGGGGGGGGGCCCCTGGAGCTTGATGGGGGGGGCCTGTATACCTCCGGGGCTGCTGCTGTATACCTCAGTACTCGCGTATAAGCCGAGGGGGGACTTTTCAGCCCAAATTTTGGGCTGAAAAACTCGGCTTATACGCGAGTATATACGGTACCTGTTTTAAAAGAGGGTTTTTTTTTGCTGAGGTTTAGGCGATGGAATAAATATATAATCATATGCTCTATTCATGAAATGTGCATCACATACCTCAGCAATGAAACTCTGCTGTACATACATGCATATCTGTATGTGCAATAAACAGGTTATGATAAGGTTTTTTATTTCATTTAATGATATTAACATAGATTAAAATGATTATACTATACTATTTATCCAGTTTACCATGTTCTCCCCAGATTGGAGGAACAAGGGTTAACACTCCGGCATCAATTAACAACTGAGTGTGCACAGATGCAAAGGTTTTTAATTTGTATATATGTATGTAATGTTGTATGTTAAGACGTGCTAATGACTAAAGGGACCTGCTCCGCGAAACGCGTCTAGCGTCTCCCCCGTTCTGAGGATGTACGTATCTTTGTACTTTTTAATCTGAAAATAAAAGGATGATCCGCTTTGCTAGCGCTGTTTTTTTCTCAATTTAAACAATGATGTAGCACCCTACTTGCTTCCCCGCAGCCTGATAGCAGGATCCTCCGCTCCCCCCGCCACCTCCCGATCCTGAGTTATCAGCGGGCAGGGAGCGAGCAGCAGGGAAAACCGCCGCTGAGAAGACTTCATCGGCAGCTTTCTCCTCCTGTTCTGCACTCTCCGCTCCCTCCTGCCCCTCCCTGCCCGCCCCTAACTCAGGATTGGGTGGGGAGGAAGCGGGGGGAGAGGAGGATCCCGCTGTCATGAGTGATTCACCGCTGTCAGAGCCGGCTTTCCCACCGGTATTTTCAAATGAACAGCTGACTCAGGTCGAGCTGTTCATTTGAAGTAGCGATGCTGGTAGGGTTCATGTGAGTTCATGCTTCCCTGCATGAACTCACATTAACTTTCCCACACCTGGGTGCATAGCTCTGCTACATCTCTGGTAGAGTTTCTCTACCAGAGATGTTAGAAAGCTAAAGAAGAACCCTGCATTGGACTATGGCGGACGGAAGAGGATTTTTTTGGAATAAAGATGGAATCTCAAATTGTATTTTGTGGTTTTGTTTTTTTATTAAATACTTTAATAGAAATTCAATGGCGGTCATGTCTAATATTGGCGTGACCCCATGAATTTCGGGCTTAGGGCCAGCTGATAACTCAAAGCTGGCCCTAACCTCTTTATTACCCAGTGAGCCACTGCACCAGGGCCCTGGATGAGTTGGATACAGCGCCAGAAGATGGCGGTTCTCTGAACGCGCCTCTTTGTGGGGTGGCTGCAGACTGGGGGGGGAAGAAAGCCTCCTCCTTGCGCTGTGGATTCCAGCCCCCAGCTGCCTAGTTGTACCTGGCTGGACATTAAAAAAAAAGCCTGGCGCTTCGCGCAATTTCTATTATTTCATGAAATTCATGAAATAATAATAAAAAAAAAGGGCTTCCTTCTATTTCTATTTCCAGCAAGGTACTAATAGGCACCTGGGCTTTGGGGGCAGCCCGTTCCTGCCTGCTGTACCCGGCTGGACACAAAAATACAGCAAAGTCCACGCCAAAATGTTTGTGAAAATCCATTAAAAAAAATCCAAAAATAAGGAACTGCATCTTTATTAAGCCCTCCAGCATGGTCGAGGGGTTAATAAAGATGTACTGCCTTTTTTTTTTTATTATTTTATTAATTTTGTGTCCAGCCAGGTACAGCAGGCAGGACAGGGCTGCCCTTAAACCCCCAGGTGCCTATTTGTACCTGGCTGGAAACAGAAATAGAAGGAAGCCCTTATTTTTTTATATATTTCATGAAATAATAAAAAAAAAAACAACTGCCTGGGGCTTTGCACAATTTCTATGTCCAGCCAGGTACAGCTAGGCAGCTGGGGGCTGGAATCCGCAGCACAGGAAGGCCCAAGCTTTCTGGGCCCCCGTCGCTGCGAACTGCAGTGCACTGCCACCCCAGAAGATGGCGCGTTCATTGAAGCGCCATCCTCTGGCGCTGTATCCAACTCATCCAGGGCCCTGGTGCGTTGGCTCACTGGGTAATAAAGAGGTTAGGGCCAGCTTTGTGTTATCAGCTGGCCCTAAGCACAAAATTCATGGGGTCATGACAATATTAGACATGACCGCCGTGAATTTCTATTTAAAGTATTTAAAAAAAAAACACATCACCGAGAAAATTTTATTCATTAGAAATGAAACAAAAAATACAATTTCAGACTCCATCTTTATTCCAAAAAAATCCTCTTCCGTCCGCCGTAGTCCAATGCAGGGTTCTTCTTTAGCTCTGCTACATCTCTGGTAGAGAACCTCTACCAGAGATGTAGCAGAGCTATGCACCCAGGCGTGGGAAAGTTCATGTGAGTTCATGCAGGGAAGCCCAAAAATATTGTAAATCATTTTTTGGCATCAAATCCCCTATTTCACTGGATTGCACCTTTAATAAAGTTGATGTTTCAGTCACAAATGAAAGATCCAGGAATAAGGCAAGATAAAAAGAAACCACAGTATTATTTTTTAATGACGTTTTACTAGTGCAAAAACTAAGAAAATGAAAAATCACTTTACAGAATTATTATAGCTATCTTATTACCGACAAGTAGAAAAAAAAGTTAAGGTAAAATACTGAAAGTAAATAATGTTTTCATTATCCCTTGAATGGGGGAATATTCCACCAAAATAAGGCCAAAATATGATACTACTGCACAAAAAAAAAAAAGCTATTTAAAAAACTAAACCATGTCACAGTCCACTCTGCTGCCCTGTTGGAGTTAATGTGCCTCTCCTGCTCTATTCTCCTGCCCAAAGTGACATAAGGCAGGAGAGACATGAGGAATCAAAGAAAAAATTGTGCCGATTCCTGAGCAGAGGAGACAAGAGTGACAGCTCTGGTTATACCACGGTGTATGGCCAGTGGCCACCACAATGGCACCGTAGCTGTGTGGTGCTCTGGTGAAGTCCTACAGTGCTCGGCCATACCTGTGCCCAACAAAAGCCCGCACAGTGCTTGTGCCCCACCTCAGCCTGCCCCGTACCTGTGCCCCACCTCAGCCTGCCCCGTACCTGTGCCCCACCTCAGCCTGCCCTGTACCTGTGCCCCACCTCAGCCTGCCCCCTACCTGTGCCCCACCTCAGCCTGCCCCCTACCTGTGCCCCACCTCAGCCTGCCCCCTACCTGTGTCCCACCTCAGCCTGCCCCTTACCTGTGCTCCACCTCAGCCTGCCCTCTACCTGTGCCCCACCTCAGCCTGCCCCCTACCTCAGCCTGCTCCATACCTGTGTCCCACCTCAGCTTTCCCCCTACCTGTGCCCCACCTCAGCCTGCCCCGTACCTGTGCTCCACCTCAGCCTGCCCTGTACCTGTGCCCATTCCTCAGCCTGCCCCCTACCTCAGCCTGCCCCCTACCTGTGCCACACCTCAGCCTGCCCCCTGTGTCCCACCTCAGCCTGCACCGTACCTGTGCCCCACCTCAGCCTGCCCCCTGTGCCCCATCTTAGTCTGCCCCCTACCTGTGCCACACCTCAGCCTGCCCCGTACCTGTGCCCCACCTCAGCCTGCCCCGTACCTGTGCCACACTTCAGCCTGCCCCATACCTATGCCACACCTCAGCCTGCCCCATACCTGTGCCCCACCTCAGCCTGCCCCGTACCTGTGCCCCACCTCAGCCTGCCCCGTACCTGTGCCACACCTCAGCCTGCCCCCTACCTGTGCCACACCTCAGCCTGCCCCGTACCTGTGCCCCACCTCAGCCTGCCCCGTACCTGTGCCACACCTCAGCCTGCCCCCTACCTGTGCCCCACCTCAGCCTGCCCCCTACCTGTGCCCCACCTCAGCCTGCCCCCTACCTGTGCCCCACCTCAGCCTGCCCCATACCTATGCCACACCTCAGCCTGCCCCGTACCTGTGCCCCACCTCAGCCTGCCCCGTACCTGTGCCCCACCTCAGCCTGCCCCATACCTGTGCCACACCTCAGCCTGCCCCTAGCTGTGCCACACTTCAGCCTGCCCCATACCTATGCCACACCTCAGCCTGCCCCGTACCTGTGCCACACCTCAGTATACCCCCTACCTGTGGCTCACCTCAAACTGCACCGTGCCAGTGTCCTCACAGTGCCAATGTCCCATCTCATCCTGTGCCGAGCCCCACCACAGCCCTAACAGTGCCAGTATCCCACCTCACCTCAGCCCGCACAATAACCGTGCCTTGCCTCAGCCCGTGCTGCGATCTCTCTCCAAGAAGTCACGTGCCGGTCACGTGGTACCGGCGGGCATTAAGGAGTAGGAAGTGGCTGTCGCCTGAGGACGTGTCGCCGTGAGATTCCGGTAACGATCGGCTGTGTCGCACCGACCTGTACACTGCACATACAGAGAACCCGGGGAAGCAGCCGCCCACATGACTGTTTCCTCCATGCACTATGTGCCTCACACAAATGACAGTTTCCTCCTGCTCTGCCCCGGAGCCCCTCGGTGGTCTCGTATAGCTGGCTAGCTGCCATTGTGGCTGGTCTGGTGCTTCCTACACTGAAGGAGCCATAGGCTGTACCGGGATGCAGCTTGTGCTTTCTTCTTGGTGGTGAGCACCTTTTCAGTCGGGCACAATAATGCAGTGTACGGTTCCTCTTCATCAATCGATTTTCCTGAGTTTTTCTAACATGGCTGCTAATGTCTGCTTCACATCACAGTTTTGCCACATGTCCAGTGGCTCCATAGGAGTTCACATCTGAAGTTCTGAAATATACGGTTGGAGTGCATTCACGAGTCGCCTTGTGCTCTGTCCAAACTCATTGTTATCAGTGTTCGCCTTTTTGAGACAGGTACAAAAGTATGGTCAACTTTGTTTTTGATCCCATTTCAAAAAGGCAGATATTAGGGCCCCTTTGATTTGCGCCATTTTTTAATTGGCTTTTGTTTAATTGATTTCAGATTTTTACATCAGTGGGGTTTTTCCAGATGTTTTTGGTCAATTCATCAAACATCACTCTTAGGCTGAAGGCACACTGATCCCTCCAAAACGGCGCGTTTTTGAAGCGCGATATTGATGCGAGTTTGATGCGTGTAGTAGTGCTAGTGTGGTGCTAGTGTGGTGCTAGTGTGGTGCTAGTGTGGTGCTAGTGTGGTGCGATTGAGATTTTTTGTGATCCGACAGACTAGCACCCTTCTCCTGGTGTCAAGACTGCACTGATTTGCTGCCACTCATTTGTCAATGGGGGAGCTCCAATGTTGAGGCACACAAGGGCTCACCAAACGCGACATGGTGTCAGCTAACAATTTGAGCTGATTTCCATTCAAATTGTTAGCGGACACCATGTCACGTTTGGAGAGACCCTGTGTGCCTCAACATTGGAGGTCCCCCACAAGTGACCCCATTTTGGAAACTAGACTCCCCCAAGGAACAAATCCAGATTCATAATGAGGTAACTTCTGGGGGAGCTCCAATGTTTAGGCACACAGGGGCTCTCCATACGCAACATGGTGTCCGCAACAATTGTTAGCGGACACCATGTTGCGTATGGAGAGCCCCTGTGTCCACCAGCATTGCCACCAGCGCAAGGGCAACTGGAAGAGTTGGGGTACAGCGCCAGAAAATGGCACCTCCAATGAATGCGCTATTTTCTGGGGTGGCTGTGGGTTGCAATTTGCAGCGTGGGGGGGCCCACAACATTTGGATCTCTCCACGATGAGGATTGCAGCCCCCCAACTGCCAAGTTGTACCTGGCTGGCAACCAAGAATATGGCAAAGCTCCATGTCAGTTTATTGGTAGAAGTAATAAAAAAAATGACGTGGGGCTTCTCCATATTTTTGGTCCAGCCAGGTACAACTTGGCAGCTACGGACTGCCACCAACCCCCAGCTGCCTCGTACCTGGCTGGCAACCAAAAAATACAGCGAAGCGCATTTTATTTTTATTTCTAGAACAAATTCTAGAAAAAAAACGACGTGAGGCTGCGCCATATTTTTGGTCCAGCCAGGTACAACGAGACAGCTGGGGGCTGCAATCCGCAGCATGGAGAGGCCCAAGCGTTCTGGGCCCCCCATGCTGCGAATTGCAGCCCGCAGCCGCCCCAGAAAATGGCGCATTCATTGAAGCGCCATTTTCTGGCGCTGTACTCTTCCAGTTGCCCTGGTGCCGGTGGCAAACTGGGTAATAAAGGAGTTAATGCCAGCTTTTTATTGGCAGCTGGCACTAAGCCCGAGATTCATAATATAATTATAATATACACAAAGAAAAGTAATTTTATTTGAAAAAAAAAACACAAACAAAATTCAGACTCCATCTTTATTAGAAAGATCTGACGTAGTCCATAACGAACGTCCCACGATGCTCGATCGCCTCCGACGTCCACAATGAAGGTCCCACGATGCTCGATCGCCTCTGCTCCAGAGATTGCAGCAAGGGATCAAGTGTCCTCTTCCTACAGTCTCTGGGGTCAGAGTTATGGTGCACTGTATGGCAATGATCTGTCATACAGTGCACCATTACTATGATCCCTGAGACTAGAAGAGGACACTTGATCCCTTGTTGCATCCATCCACCCATCATCCACGCATGTACACATTCATTCGTGCACACATCCACACATACGCACACATCCATCCATGCACGTATCCACCACCCACACATCCACGCACCCACACATCCATGCACCCACACATTCACGCATCCACACATCCATGCACCCACACATCCACGCACCCACACATCCACGCACCCACACATCCACGCACCCACGCATCCATGCACCCACGCATCAACGCACCCCCGCATCCACGCATGCACGCACCCACGCATGCACGCACCCACACATGCACGCACCCACACATGCACCCACCCACACATGCACCCACCCACACATGCACGCACCCACGCATGCACGCACCCACGCATCCAGCACCCACACATCCACGCACCCACACATCCACGCATCCACGTACCCACAACATCCACGATCCACGCACCCACACATCCACGCACCCACACATCCACGCATCCACACATCCACACATCCATGCACCACACTCCACGCATTCCACGCACAACAACATCCACAGCATCCACACATCCATGCACCACACATCCACGCATCATGCACCACACATCCATGCACCAACACATCCACACATCCACGCACTCACACATCCACGCACCCACACATCCACGCACTCCACACATCCACGCATCCACACATCCATGCATCCACGCACCCACACATCCACGCACCCACACATCCACGCATCCCACACATCCAGCACCCACACATCCACACATCCACGCACCCACACATCCATGCACCCACACATCCACGCACCCACACATCCATGCATCCACGCACCCACACATCCATGCACCCACACATCCCCACATCCATGCACCCACACATCCATGCACCCACACATCCACGCATCCATGCACCCACATCCACGCACCCACACCAGAACCCACACATCCATGCACCCACACATCCACGCATCCATGCACCCACACATCCATGCACCCACACATCCACCATCCATGCATCCACACATCCATGCACCCACACACCCACGCATCCATGAACCCACACATCCATGCACCCACACACTCCACGCACCATGCACCCAGCATCCACACATCCATGCACCTACACATCCACGCACCTACACACCCATGCATCCACGCACCTACGCATCCACGCACCCATGCATCCACACATCCACACACCCACGCATCTACGCACTCACACATCCATGCACCCACACATCCACGCACCCACGCATCCACACATCCACGCACCCACACATCCACGCGTGCTTACAACCACGCGTGCACACATGCATCCATCCATTCACACTCATCCATCCATGAACCCATCCATCCATCCATGAACCCATCCATCCATGAACCCACTCACATTCATTCATTCCATTCATTCATTCATACAGTACTTGCCTCTGGGCGGAGCTACACTGGAGGATTGGCGTTCCAGCGAGGAGAGGAGGCAGAGCGGCGGCTACACCGGTGGCGGGATCGAGGAGCGGTGAGATCGGTCACGGGGATCGGGGGTGAATGGCAGGGACAGGTTGGGGCCATCCAGGGGATGGGGAGGCCTGAGGAGGGGGAGGGCATCCGTCCCCTCTGCCAGAAGCGCGGGGGTAACCGCAAACAGGTCCCGGCATCGGAGTTGGGGGGGTGGAGGGCAGTGACAAGTAGGGGGAGGCCTGAGAAGGGGGAGGGCATCCGCCGCCAGCAGCGCGGCGGGTAACCGCAAACGGATCCCGGCATCGGAGTTGGGAGGGTGGAGGGCAGTGACAAGTAGGGGGAGGCCTGAGGAGGGGGAGGGCATCCGCCTCCGCCGCCAGCAGCGCGGCGGTAACCGCAAACAGGACCCGGCGTCGGGGGTGGGGGCAGTGACAGGTGGGGGCCATCTGGAGAAGGGGGAGACCTGAGGAGGGGGAGGGCATCCGCCGCCAGCAGCGCGGCACACAGTCCCGGCTGTCACAGAGATCACAGCCGGGATCACAGAGACTCGCACTATGTGATTGCACGGTGCGTTTTTTTAATGCACCCATTGTTTTCTATTGATAGCTGGTGCGTACAACTCGCATGCAGTCGCAGCATGCCGCGACTGAAACTCGCTTTGCGAGTTCAGGGCTTCAAATGCGCACCAGTGTGCCCGACATTATAGAAAATCACTTGTCCTAGTGCAATGCGAGTTTATCTCGCATTGCACTCGTGCGAGGCACTGGGATCATGCCGGATGATGTGCCTTCAGCCTGAGGTTTTACATGCGAGAGCCTTGCACGTGTCTTGCATCGCATCACCAGGCACAGTCGCCTCCTGTCCGGACAGGAGCCTGGAGCTGCATAGAAATACATGCAGGTGACGTGCTCCTATCTGATGAGCAGGTGGGCATGCCGGGTGATGCGAGACACATGCGATGCTCTCGCAAGTGGAACGCAAGCCTAAAGGCTGCGTTCACACAGTGCGTATTTTGACGCGTATTTTTAGGCTACGTTCACACATCGCGTATTTTGCGCGTTTTTTTTACGCGCGTATTTGCTCCAAAAATGCATGTGCGTCTGTGTTTTACAGCAAAGTGAATGGACATTCACTTTGTGCCTTTCAGACATCGCGTATTTAAACGCAGCGTTTTTGGAGCAAAAAACGCGCGCGTAAAAAGAATGAACATGTCAATTCTTTGCGTTTTTTTACGCGCGCGTTTCCATAGGCCCCATTATAAAAACGCGCGTCTAAATGCGCAATTGAAGTAGAAGCGAGTTGTTCTCTCGCGTATTCTTATCGCGTTTTTAAACGCGCGTTTTTCCCTTGAAAAGACGCGCGTAAAAAAACGCGATAAAATACGCGAATGTGTAAACGCAGCCTTACGCGCGTATTTTCTCCAGAAGAATGTGCATCTGTATTTCCCAGCAAAGTCAATGGACATTCACTTTTGCCATTCACACGTCGCGTATTTTTACGCAGCGTAAAAATACGCGCGTAAAAAAAATGAACATGTCAATTCTTTCCAGTTTTTTACACGCGTATTTTCCATAGGCCCCATTATAAGCACTGGAAATACGCGCATAAAAAAAGCAGTCGCGTATTTTTACGCGCGTAAAAATACGCGACGTGTGAACACAGCCGGCCCCATTCACACACTGCTTTTTTTGCTGCGTATTTTTACGCACAAGCTCAAAAAAAGCCAGGAGTGGAACAATCAAAACCAGGAGTGGCACATTCAGAGGAAAGGTCTAATGGTGGGTTTACACACACCAATCATTGTATCCAATCTCTGAACCAATCTCTGGTTGCAGTGAAATCATGGACAGATTGCTCCATGTTGTACACAGCCACAAAATGGAACTATGTGTCCATGATTTCACTGCAACCAGAGATTGGTTCAGAGATTGGATACAATGATTGGTGTGTGTAAACCACCATAATAGAAACAAGTGCTCCACTTATATGTTTAATCACCCACACCTGGTTTTGTAAAGCTTGTGCTTAAAAATACGCAGTAAAAAAATCAGTGTGTGAATGGGGCCCCACGTCAGGACCGCTTCACACTGCGGCGTGATCCAGTCCGGTTCTGTCCGGGATGACCCAGACAGCCGCGGACCGGATCTGCACACAGGACTGGGGGGCTATTATGCCCTCCGGTCCGGTGTGCAGAGCACGCAGTTCCCACTGCTGATAAGTCAGGACCGCGGGCGACGCGGTCCTGACCTGTCAGCGGCTGCAGCTGCGTGTGCTGCACACCGGACCGGAGCGCATAATAGCCCCCCAGTCCTGTGTGCAGATCCGGTCCACGGCTGTCTGGGTCATCCTGGAGAGAACCGGACCGGATCACGCCGCAGTGTGAAGCAGCCCTTACACACATAGATATCTCTTCAGATATTGGTCACAGATCTCTGGTTGCAGTGAAATCATGGACACATTGTTCCATTTTGTAGCTGTGTACAAATGTAACAATGTGTCCATGATTTCACTGCAACCAGAGATCTGTGACCAATATCTGAACAGATATCTGTGTGTGTAAAGTGGCCTTAAGGCGGCCGTCACACGCTGCAATATCGTGAGCGATATTGTTAGCGATCACGTGCACGCGCGATCGCTAACAATATCGCTCACATCGCTGTTGAGCTGTCACACAGGCAGACTCACCAGCGATGTGGGCCAGCGAGATCGCTGGTAACTATGGTACAGATCGGGTTACTAGGTGCCGTGCGGCGCTTAGTAACCCGACGTTTACCATAGATACCATCTCCCAGCATAGGCTCTGCCGCTGGGAGATCGTTCATCGTGGTGTCACACACCACGATGAGGCAGATTGATCAAGCGATTATCGCTTTATTTGAGCTCCGGCTCTCACATCTGCGATGTCACGATCAAGCGATTTTATTGTAAAATCGCTTGATCGCACGTAGCGATGCACAAACGATATCGCTTAAGCGATCAAAAAGCAGATCGCTTAAGCGATATGTGCATTAAATTGAACCGTGTGACGGCCGCCTAAGACAGGGATCTAAAGGCCACATTACACACACAGATATCTGTTCAGATATTGGTCTCAGATCTCTGGTTGCAGTGAAATCATGGACACATTGATTCATTTTGTACAGCGGGCACAAATGGACAATGTGTCCATGATTTCACTGCAACCAGAGATCTGTGACCAATATCTGAACAGATATCTGTGTGTGTAACGTGGCCTTAAGGCTACGTTCACATGTCCATTAATCACCCATTAGAATGGATCCTTCAGCAATCCATTCACAAAAAAGTTCTGCAAACATTTTTTTATTGTCCATTTTGAAAAAAATAATTTCTGCGGGATGTTTTTTTTAACATGGAAATCTATGGGAAAATGAATGCCATTTGTCTTTCATTTTAGACTGATTCTGTAAGCAAAAAACTGATTCTTTACCAAATAAAGAAAAACGAATGGCTGAATAGCAATCAGTTAACTGATCCGTTTTCCATGGACTCCCATGTTACAAAAACGGATCCTGCGGAAATCAATTTTTTTCAAAACAAACAAAAAAGGTGTGCCTGCACAACTTTTTTTTGCCAACAGATTTCTGCTGGATATGTTCTAAGATTTGGTTCACACCTGCGTACAGACTCACTGCGATTCTCAGCCAGAAAAGGTTGGTGAGTGTTATACATATTTTTGCTCACCTAGCATCTATATAACATACGTTTTAACATCATATTTTACATCCGACAATACTCTATGTACATTAGCAGTGGCGTAACAACCACAAGTGCGACCAGGCCCGGAGGTACGGGGGCCTGGTGCCCGCCAACCCCTGTGACCCTTGCTTTACCCCAAGGACGCACATCCATGTCATACGTGGCGGTCTGCCCGGCTGGTCCCCAGACAGCTGATCACGGCCGCCGGAGGACCGGCAGGCACTGCAACTTTAAAACTCCCGCGGCCACTGCATGCTGCACCGTGAGGAGGTCATGTGACGTCATCACAGTCAGGACACAGCTGCCGGCAGGGGTGGTAAGCGTGAGTCCCATTCAGGAGCAGAAGAGCCTCTCAGTCTCACAGCTTCTGGAGAGGGTGAGTGGGGCAGGTTGTACAGGGGACAGTGTGTGTGGGGAGGATTTTATATTATATGAAGGGCTGTGACACTGCATTATATGATATGACTAGAAATAGGCCTGATGCGATAGAGGGCAGTGATGTTATGATGGGGGCGGGCTCTGTTTTGGGTCGAGGAGCAGCTGTCTTTCCCTCCGTCCGCCTTTTCCCCCCATGCTGTCTTCTTTTCTCATGTGCACTCTCCCTTCAGCAGTCTTCCCTCTTGTGTGCTGTCTCTGTACCCCACTGTACAGTTTTTTTCCCCTCATCTACTCTCTTATTTGTGTTGTCCTCCCTGTATGTGGTCTCTCTTCCCTCTATGATGTGCCTTTGAGCTGTCATCCCCCTGTGTCAGCTCCTCCATGCACCCTATCTCCCTCTGTGCGTGCGCTGTGTCTGCCTCTGTGCACTTTCTCTCCTTACATGCACGCTCTCTACCTCCGAGAGCTCTCTCCTTCGGTGATCTGTCCCTCCGTGCACGCTCTCTCTCCTTCCGTGATCCTGCTGTCTGTGTGCACTGTCTCCTTCCGTGTACAGCCCCTCCTGTTTTTGCTTTGTACCTCAGTGTGCGCTCTCTGGCCCCCATGTAGTCTTTCTGCCTCCCCTCATATTGCTTCTGTCCCCCCTGTAGTGTTTCTGGCTCCACTGTATTGGTTCTTGCCCCCCTGTATTGTTGGTGCCCCCCTTACTGTTTCTGGCCCCTGTGCTCTTTCTGCCCTCCTTATACTGTTTCTGGCCCCCTGTGCAATTGTTCTGCTCCCCTGTCCCCCTCCCGTGCTTCCTTTCTGCCCTCTCCCTTGTACTGGTTCTGGCCCCCCCCATCCTCTCTTCCAGCCCCCCATGTGTTCTATTTCTGCCACGCTGTCCCCCCATGCTCTTTCTGCCCCCTCCTCTGTACTCTTTCTGCTCCCCTGTCCTCTCTTTTAGCCCCTCCATTCTCTTTCGGTCCCCCTGTCTCCCCATGTGTTCTCTTTCTGTCCCCCGTCCCCCCATGCTCTCTTTCTACTCCCTCCTCTGTACTGTTTCCGGCCCCCTGTCCTCTCTTTCAGACCCCCTCTCCCCCATGTTGTTTCTCTTTCTCCGCCCAATGTGTTCTCTTTCTGCCCCCTGACCCCCATGTGTTCTCTTTGTGCCCCCTGTCCCCCATGTGTTCTCTTTCTGCCATGTCCCATGCGCCCCCTGGTGTTCTCTTTTCTCCCCCCTGTGTTCTCTTTTGGCCCCCGTTTCCCTTCTGTCCCCTCATGCTCTCTTTCAGCCCCCACTCTCTTTCTGTTCCCTCTTTGCCTGGGGTTACCAGGACGCCGCAAGTGTTAGGAAAGCGGCGGCTCGCGATAGCGCATGCACGCCATCGCTCGCCCCTCTCGGCGTGAGGCGGTAGCGACGGCGCATGCGTAGGGGGTTGCTAGGAGGCGTTTGGGTCTTCGCTCCTGGTGTCCACCGCGCAGGCGCCGGGGTTGCCAGGACACATCAAGTGTTAGGAAGGCGGCGGCTCACGATGGCCGCGGTGCATGCCGGAATAGCGGCACAGTGGCCGGATGCCAGAAACTGGCAATTATTATATAGGAAGGCCTGTGACGCTACCTTATATCTGACTTGTATTTTGTTAAAGGTCACCAATTATTTCAAAACTGTCTGTAATGCATATTCATCATATTTATCACTGTATGATGTAATCTATTTATTTCTAAGCTTCTGTAACCTATATAAACTCTTACTGCAATAAAAACGATGCTACTCTCTCATGAAAGACCAAGGTACTGTGTCTTTTATTTGAGTACAGCTAACACCAGGTATACCTGTGTAGCTACTTCATACAAATTAGTATACTCTGGTTAGTTTTGAGTTCCCAGCTTTATCAAGGGCTATGACTGCGTCATATTATCTGGAGGGCTATAACGCTGCATTATATTATATGAAGTGCTGTGATGCTGCATTATATTATCTGGAGGGCTATGAGGCTGCATTATATTATATGGATGGCTATGAGGCTGCATTATACTTTATGGAGGACTGTGAGGCTACATTATACTTTATGGAGGCCTGTGAGGCTGCATTATACTATATGGAGGGATATGAGACTGCTTTATACTATATGGAGGTCTGTGAGGCTGCATTATACTATATGGAGGGCTGTGAGGCAGCTTTACACTATATGGAGGGCTGTTAGGCAGCTTTACACTAAATGGAGGGCTGTGAGGCTGCATTATTCTATGTAGAATGATAGGATGCTGCATTTTACTATATGGAGAGCTATGAGGCTGCGTTATATTATAATGGAGGACCATATATACCAGGATAAGGGCATATTCCAGGAGGACCACCATACAGTTAGGGTCAGAAATATTTGGACAGTGACACAAGTTTTGTTATTTTATCTGTTTACAAAAACATGTTCAGAAATACAATTATATATATAATATGGGCTGACAGTGCACACTCCCAGCTGCAATATGAGAGTTTCCACATCCAAATGGGAGAAAGGGTTTAGGAATCATAGCTCTGTAATGCATAGCCTCCTCTTTTTCAAGGGACCAAAAGTAATTGGACAATGGACTCTAAGGGCTGCAATTAACTCTGAAGGCGTCTCCCTCGTTAACCTGTAATCAATGAAGTAGTTAAAAGGTCAGGGGTGGATTCCAGGTGTGTGGTTTTGCACTTGGAAGCTGTTACTGTGACCAGACAACATGCGGTCAAAGGAACTCTCAATTGAGGTGAAGCAGAACATCCTGAGGCTGAAAAAAAGAAAAAAATCCATCAGAGAGATAGCAGACATGCTTGGAGTAGCAAAATCAACAGTAGGGTACATTCTGAGAAAAAAGGAATTGACTGGTGAGCTTGGGAACTCTAAAAGGCCTGGGCGTCCACGGATGACAACAGTGGTGGATGATCGCCGCATACTTTATTTGGTGAAGAAGAACCCGTTCACAACATCAACTGAAGTCCAGAACACTCTCAGTGAAGTAGGTGTATCTGTCTCTAAGTCAACAGTAAAGAGAAGGCTCCATGACAGTAAATACAAAGGGTTCACATCTAGATGCAAACCATTCATCAATTCCAAAAATAGACAGGCCAGAGTTAAATTTGCTGAAAAACACCTCAAGAAGCCAGCTCAGTTCTGGAAAAGTATTCTATGGACAGATGAGACAAAGATCAACCTGTACCAGAATGATGGGAAGAAAAAAGTTTGGAGAAGAAAGGGAACGGCACATGATCCAAGGCACACCACATCCTCTGTAAAACTTGGTGGAGGCAACGTGATGGCATGGGCATGCATGGCTTTCAATGGCACTGGATCACTTGTGTTTATTGATGACATAACAGCAGACAAGAGTAGCCGGATGAATTCTGAATTGTATCGGGATATACTTTCAGCCCAGATTCAGCCAAATGCTGCAAAGTTGATTGGACGGCGCTTCATAGTACAGATGGACAATGACCCCAAGCATACAGCCAAAGCTACCCAGGAGTTCATGAGTGCAAAAAAGTGGAACATTCTGCAATGGCCAAGTCAATCACCAGATCTTAACCCAATTGAGCATGCATTTCACTTGCTGAAATCCAGACTTAAGACGGAAAGACCCACAAACAAGCAAGACCTGAAGGCTGCGGCTGTAAAGGCCTGGCAAAGCATTAAGAAGGAGGAAACCCAGCGTTTGGTGATGTCCATGGGTTCCAGACTTAAGGCAGTGATTGCCTCCAAAGGATTCGCAACAAAATATTGAAAATAAAAATATTTTGTTTGGGTTATGTTTATTTGTCCAATTACTTTTGACCTCCTAAAATGTGGAGTGTTTGTAAAGAAATGTGTACAATTCCTACATTTTCTATCAGATATTTTTGTTCAACCCTTCAAATTAAACGTTACAATCTGCACTTGAATTCTGTTGTAGAGGTTTCATTTCAAATCCAATGTGGTGGCATGCAGAGCCCAACTTGTGAAAATTGTGTCACTGTCCAAATATTTCTGGCCCTAACTGTATATAGCAGGATGAGGCACATTAATACATAATGAAGGGGAGAGGGATCAATTTGTGAGTCTTTATAGGATTTAGAACTTTACATGGGGCCCATACATTTGACCAATGTGGGCAGGGGGGGCCCAGATCCAAATTTTGCACCGGGGCCCTTTGGACTCTAGTTACGCCACTGTACATCTGTTCCATGGTGTATACTCCTCCGTATATGAGAGGTCACTGTTCAGTATCTTGATGAAGTTGTTTATGCACTGTACATTAGGTAGTGTGGCAAAATGATAAATCAAGCATATAAAGAGATAGATATCCTTCATCTATATAATCTCCCAACAATCCAATGTATTATACAGTTGCACCCTTTAGTGCCCTTCATGTGACATCTGATGAATAATGAAAAACACAGCATGGCGTCTTCCCTGTCTTTGATAACCAGCTAAGGTAAAAAAAAGCTTCGGACTTGACCCCGCTATTAACCCCATCCCCCTCGCCTACCCCACAACAAGGGGGAGGAGGGGAAAAACACATGCAGATTATACAATTTAAAGGGGGGCCTACGATCCCCTATATGCCTGCATAGGGAATGGTGGCACTCGCTGTAGCTATTTCTCTCAGGGAGGTGAACACCTCCTTCTTCCGGGATCCTCCAGCTTTTCCAGACATTCTCCTAGTAAGATGCTGAGGGAGGCCATACATCGACACAAATGGAACAATGGGTCATTCATCAATGTCCATGTGAGGGAGGTTTAATTCTGCCAAGAAGGGATCAACGTCCTCTGGGGAGCGAACTACCAACATTTTCCCTTCCCTCCTAACCTGGAGGCGGAAAGGGAATCCCTACGTGTTTTGAATCCCTTCGGCTCTCGGGATGGCTAGGAGGGGCCGCAAGGCACTTCTTTTCATCAAAGTAAGTTGTGAAAGGTCAGGTAGGATCTGCAGGTCCTTTGCATGGAACGACGCTCATGCCCCCTGTCGGAGACCTTGCATGATAGCTTCTTTCTGTTGATAGTGATAAACCCTGCAGATTACGTCGCGCGGGTGGTCTGGGTTAGTTTATCTTGGCCCAAGGGCTCTATGAGCCTTATCAAGTTCAATCTCCATATCTGGAGAGACTTTCAGAATTTTGGTGAAAATCTGATGTAGGGCGGACGGGAGATCATTGGGTTCAATAGTCTAGGACGCCCTCTCACTCTAAAGGCCCCGTCACACCTGGCGACGGGGCTGGGGATGTCAGCGGCGACTGGCGGGTGCGCGCACGTTTTTGGCACCCCGCCAACGTCGCCGTCCCCCATTTACACGGGGCGACACCTCCAGCCCTGCGCCGGCAAGCTGTCAGGCGGCATCGCCACCGGGGTGTCTGGAAACCCCAGCGGCGATGCAGGACAATGGGAGCCTATGGCTCCCATCGCCTGTCAGGTCGCCGGCGCCCAGTTACATGGGGCGATGTGTGCACATCGCCCCATGATGGTCGCCTGGTTTCAGAGCACTGCTCTGAAACCAGGCGACCGCCCGGCACCGCCAACATCACCCCTTTACATGAGGCGACGTAGGGGCGATGTGGCCCCGTGTGATGGGGGCTTAAGGTTGTTGCGACTTTCCCTATTCTCTAAGTCGTCCATTGCTTCTACGAGATATTGAATCTGGTGAGACTGAGAGTTTATTAACTCCTTTAATCTGCTGTTGAGGGTTTTGACCTGAAACTCCACTTTAGAGACCTCAGTACGAGCTTAGGCCAGCTCTGCCCTACAGGCTCTTTCTAACCTGTCAACGTAAGCCTCCATATCAGCTTTAGATGGAATGGAGCAAATGTGGGCTCTCAGGGACCTGAACTCAGCCATCAGGTCAGACTCATGTTCTCCAAGAGCGAGAGCATTCCTATTCCCCTCTCCCTTGTGTTGCTCCCCAACATCCCACTCTCCATCTATCCTATCTTCCTTCATCATATCAGGCTCCTGCTCATTGTTCTGTGTGATGTTTGGGCTATCAGGGTCCCACTCAGCTCCAGATTGCAGCATCTCTCCCCTTTCAGATTTTCCTATCTCCATTAAGTCCTCTTGGGGAGGGAGGAAATCTCTGACCCCTTATAACCTGGGTTAGAGGCCTAAGGTATTTCCCTTGTCTTCTGGTGCAGTCCTCTGATGGGCCTTGTTTGCAAGATCAGCCCTGTTAACACTATAGGCTCGAGCACAGGTGTTCTTCCGGGGGGAGGGGGAACCACGCATCGAGCGGGTCCCTGCTACTGCTGGAGATCACTGCTGGTTTAAACCCCGAGATATCTCTCCCTCTCCTCCCACTCCCAGTGTCCCCCGCTGCTTGGACTGGGCTTTCTCTCCCGCCACCTTCAGGTAACTGTGGCCGGGTGCTGTGGCGGAGTGAGGTGGAGCGTGGAGAGCCGTCGGCCATCTTAGATTCACTTTGTGAGGACGGAGACGTCTGGGCATCAGAGAGGAATTGCTGTATACCACCAGAGGAGGGCCGCACTTGTGGATTCAGAACCTGGCCTCTCCCTCTCTCTTTTTTGAGCTCATTTCCCAGTCTCTGGAGCGTGGATGGGTTGATAAGTAGGCTGTTTGCTGGTGTGGTTGGAGGAGCTCAACCTGAGCGCATCCTCACACTTCCATAGCCAGCTCTGCCCCCATGGCTTATTTGCAGGATGAGTTGTACTTTTGCATGACATCATTTATTTTACCATATAGTGTACTGGAAAGTGCATTGAAATTGCAAAAAAGGTGCAACTCTTTGACTGTTTTTTAGGTTTCTTATTTAACATGTTTACTAAGTGGTGGTAAAAGTGACCTGGCTGTATGATATTCCAGGTCAGAATGAGTATGTATATACATATATACCAAACATGTAAATGCAAGCAGCATTTTTGTGTCCGGGAGAAAAATCCAAATACACCCAGATCCTCCCGGACAGATGGAAATCGGATGGTTGATAGCTGCCATCCGGCCCCATAGGAATACTATGGGGCCGAAACCGGATCCGGGACTGTCTGGTTCACACCGGACAGTCCCGGATCCAGAAAATCGTGGTGGGAAGGGGGCCTAAGTGCTTATTTTCTGCAGCCTCTAAAGATGATTTTACTGCTACCATTTTTGGGTAGATGTGATTTTGATTGCCTCTTATTGCATTTTATTGCATGTTGCGGCTGCTAAAAAAAAACACATTTTTTTCATTACACTGTTTACAGATTGAATTCATTTATTTTATATTTTGATAGATTGGACATTTCTGAACACAGTTATTCCAAATATGTGTATTTTTAAATTTTTTACATTTATATTTTCAATGGGACAAACGAGAGGCAATTTTCATTTTTTTTCTATATTTTTAAAAACTTTTATTTTCACTTTTTATTGCATTTACTCAGCTGCAATTATTGCTTGTGCTGAACAGAGCCATGCATCAGCACTGTTTTGTAGAGCAGAAATTAGGAGTTCCTATGAATGTCGTCTTACAGCTGGCATTCACAGGAACTTCGCCATGACAGACACAGGGGTCATCAGCTGGCCCCGATTGTCATGACAACCCATTGGCGGCATGCAATCACGTCACGGAGCCGCAAATGGGAGCTGTCAATGACACATTCACTGCCGATGCATGTTAAATTCCGCTGTCAGAAATTGACTGCAGGATTTAACTGGTTAACAGCTTGTTAGAAGCATGTGCCAGCTGATAGGATCAGCCCAACATGTGCAGGAAAAGATGTGGGCTCGGCATGTAAGCCGGTATCAAAGGCAGGGACACGACCTTGTATATCTAGGGACAGAGTTAGGACTGTCTCTACCAGGGCCTACCGTGAAGTGGGTGAGACAGCTCATTGTACATTTTTTTTGCAAAAACGTATAAACCAAAAGGCCCTGTTTTTGTCACGGCACTTGCTATTTATTTTTACAGCAGAGCGCCTTTTGTGTGATTCTTATACGGTTTTTGCATTGGTTTTTCATGTTTTTGGTGGGGATTGGTCGCAGTTCACATTGCTGCTTCCAATGTGTGCAGACTCATATTTTTTGCCTTCAGGGACACGACCTTGTATATCCAAGTCGTCAAGGGGCTAAACACATACGTGAAAAAATGGTCCTGGTGTCATCAGTGTTTTGGATCAGTGTGTACAGATAAAGTGGTATTAAGTGCAGGTGTAGATAGATGACCGAAGAGGCCAGATTTGGAAAAGGCAGAATGGCAATAGTTAGCTGAGGTGAAATGATAGGCTAATATAAAGAAATGCATTTTTAGGGCTTGCTTAAAACGAAGGATATTAGGAATTTATTGAATTGTTCTTGGTAGTCCATTCCATAGGATTGGCACAGCTCATGAGAAGTCTTGGAAACAGGATTGGGAGGTTTGGATTGTAGATGTCAGTTTTAGGTCATTTGCAGAACGGATTGCACGTGTAGGGCGATAAACTGAGAAGAGGGAAGAGATTAGGGCATTACATAACCTTGGAGGGCTTTGTGGGCTATTGTACTCTATAGCAGATGGACAACCAGTGCAATGACTGGCACAGGATAGAGACATCGGTGAAGCGGTGGAGAGGAATATGATCCTGGATGCTGCATTCAAGATGGAGTGGAAAGTGGGAGAGTTTAGTAAGAGGGGACTGATTAGTAGAGAATTGGAATATTGCAGACAAGAATGAATAAGAGCGACAGTTAAGGCCCCCTTCACATCGCGTTTTTTGCACATCCGTGGTGATGCATGAATTTCAAGGATCACATGGACAGGCATGGATCTGTCTCAACAGATGCCACTGATCTGAGTTTTCCACGGATCCGTCATCAGTTAGGCCCCCTTCACATCACGGTTTTTGCACATCCGTGGTGATCTTTGAATTTGAAGGATCGCATGGACAGGCATGGATCTGTCCCAACAGATGCCACTGATGCTCACAGATCCATGTTTTCCATGGATCCGTCATCGGTTAGCAGAGATAGGGCTGTACCTTGCTTCTGAGCATGCGCAGTACAGCAAAACAGATCTGTTTCTGTCTGATTTTTTTCAAGGCAGGCCAAAATCAGAGCAGGCTCCATTTTAGGGTGGGAAAAAAGCTGACACAAACAGATCATTCACAAAACTGACATAATCGGATGCTAATAAGGACCAATCCGTGCACATACATGCCCATAGGGATACATCGAGGCCAAATCGGATCCGTAGCTATCAATTTTACAACGAATAGACACGGATCCACAAAAAATGTGCTGTAAAGGGGGCCTTAGCAGAGTTAAGGCTGTACCTTGCATCTGAACAGGCGCAGTACAGCAAATAGTTTTACGGATCTCATTTTTTTGTCGGATCCGTTTTGATCCATCCCCATAGAGCGCCATGTTATTTGAAACAGACAGCAATTAATACTTTTCTGTACGATTTTTTTTAAAGCCAGGCCATAATCGAATCAGGCTCCGATTTTGGGTTTGGGAAAAAAGCTGGCACAAACGGATTCATCACAAAACCTGACACAATTGGATGCCAATAAGGACCAATCCGTACACATCCGTGACCATAGGGATACATGAAGGCCAAATCGGATCCGTGGCTATCTGTTTTACAATGGGTAGACACAGATCCCAAAAAAATGTGATGTGAAGGGGGCCTAAGAGGTTTTGTATTAACCCTTGTCATTCATAATACAAGAAAACAACAGACATTTCTCTGTCAGTTTTTATGGACACATGAAAAACCATGAACCATGGCCCTCTGTACATGCAAATGTTGAATATATATACCGTATATACTCGTGTATAAGCCGACCCGTGTATAAGCCGACCCCCCTACTTTTGCCCCAAAAACCTGGGAAAATCTATTGACTCGCGTATAAGCCGAGGGTGGACCCCAGCACAGGTATACAGCCCCCAGCAGTGGTATACAGGCCCCAGCAGTATGATATACAGCAGGCCCCAGTGGTATATACAGCAGCCCCAGTGGTATTGCAGCCCCTATATACAGCAGCCCCAGTGGTATTGCAGCCCCAGTGGTATTGCAGCCCCTATATACAGCAGCCCCAGTGGTATTGCAGCCCCAGTGGTGTATACAGCAGCCCCTATATACTGCAGCCCCAGTGGTATTGCAGCCCCAGTGGTATTGCAGCCCCTATATACAGCAGCCCCAGTGGTATTGCAGCCCCAGTGGTGTATACAGCAGCCCCTATATACAGCAGCCCCAGTGGTATTGCAGCCCCAGTGGTATTGCAGCCCCTATATACAGCAGCCCCAGTGGAATTGCAGCCCCAGTGGTGTATACAGCAGCCCCTATATACAGCAGCCCCAGTAATGCAGGGCCCCCCCCCTCATGCTCCGGTCACCTGTAAAGCAAATTATACTTATCATTGTCCCGCTGCCGTCCGCGCCCGCATCTGCCGACATCCCGATCCTCCATCTTCATGCGTCTTCTTCTTCCTGTTTCCTGTGCGCGTCGCCGGTAATGACGTCATTGCCTGCGACGCGCACAGAAACAGGAAGAAGAAGACGCATGAAGATGGAGGATCGCGATGTCGGCAGCGGCGGGCGCGGACAGCGGGACAATGATAAGTATAATTTGCTTTACAGGTGACCGGAGCATGAGGGGGGGGCCCTGCATTACTGGGGATGCGGGGGCTGCTTTATACCGCTGTATACAGCAGCCCCCGCACTGACTCGCGTATAAGCCGAGGGGGGTACTTTTCAGCCCAATTTTTGGGCTGAAAAACTCGGCTTATACGCGAGTATATACGGTACTGTATTTTATAAATTTTTATTGAATAAAGAGATTTTTTGCCTATAAAAAATTGTTGGTGTGCATTTTCACTGTAAAATACTTTTAGAGGAGTTTCTAGCGGTGTTTTTTAAGGTGGATAGTGTTTACAAAAGATATACAAGATATTACAAAAGAGACAATGTACATATATGCATAAATCAGTTCTTAAAATAAAAGGGAATGAGAAATCACAAAACCTGCGCCATGCAGTGACGATCCCAGATTCAGTGGGGGGGAACATCTCCCCAGAAATGTGGTATGATTCCTCCACGCAACGATAGTGTGGTGCTGCGGCTGACGTCCCAGGGTGGAATGGCCCCAAAATAGACGCTTTGGTTTTATGAAGTGGGGCATAAACTCTAGGAATTCCAATTTGTGTTCACCTCTCTGGTGTGGTGGTTCTCTGAAACCCACCTCTTTCACAATTCTCCAAAAACCTCCATTTATCATATCTTTGGTTCCGCCGTTGCCACGTCAAAACCCTGGACATCCTATTACACAAAGATTGATGTCAAATATGATACATCTATGATGTTCAGAAGGTGAGAACCCATTTCCCAGGTTTCTGATTGTTTCTCGCATATAGAAAATATACCATCATAACTGAAAAAACGTAAACATCCCAAAAATATGATTTATGAATTTGTGCCATGAACGGGTCTTATGAAATTTGAAGTTAAAAGACTAAGTTAAGACAAACAAATTCAGTAAGGACCAAACCAGATCAGGCTAGCTGAGTCTCTCTTAGCTCAGTTTACGGCTTGTCGTAAAAATTCCTGACTGGGGGAAAGCGAAATGGAGATCTATGTATCTCCCTTACACACAAACAAGATGCGGGAAATTAAGAAATCTGTCCTTTCACCATTTTAAAACCATGGCAAAAATTCATATTTTCCTTACAGTGACGTTAACAAACAAAACCACTGCTATTGGTCTGACATTAATCCACAGTGGATAGATCTCTCCAAGACTATTGGGATACAAAAATTGATGGTATGGTGTGGTATATGGGGTACAAAGATAGTGGGGCCATTCTTCATCAATGGAAACCTCAATGCCACTGGATATCTGAATCTTGTAGCAATTTCAGATATCCAGTTGCATTGATGTTTCCATTGATGAAGAATGGCCCCCCTATATTTTGTGTGATTTCACAAAGTGATTTTATTAAGTGGTCTGCAGAGACATTCCAGAGATAAACCAGAAGGTACAAGCTATACCCATCTGTTGACTTTCTCTAAGACTTTACTTTCCCACTAACACTTTAACCATGCTTACTTATGCCCAGTTACATTAACAGTAATTACTCCGCTAATCCTTTCCATATTTCTTTACCCCAAACTCCTTCACTCTAAGCACAAATATTTATCTCCCCATCTCTCTTATCTCCTCACCTGATCTCCGCTGACATGCTTCTCAATCTCACACCCCTCTCATGCAGAAACACAAAACAAGCCGGTCGCTCTCATTCTCCCACATGCTTGCTCTCTCTTTGCTGCTGCTATCTACTGGAGACATATCTCCTAACCCAGGACCTCCACAGCCAACTTTCCCCACTATTCCTCTCTCCTATCACACCACACCTGCAGGAAACAGCTGCAATCTCCTATATAAAACCTATTTCCCTGACACCTTCTCCACCACCCCCTCTCTCTGGAGCGCTCTGGAATGCTTGTTCCATCTGTAATAAACTCCACTACATTCATGACCTCTTTACCTCTCGCAGATGCTACTTCCTGGGCCTCACATAAACATGGCTAACACTCTCCAACACGGCCTCCCCTGCTGCACTGTATTACGGTGGACTTCATTTCTCCCACACACCCCGCTCTGGCAACAAACACAGTGGAGGAGTGGGTCGTCTTCTCTCTAGCAACTGCATCTTCAACCCAATTCCTTCTCCTCCCTCATACTCTCATCTTTTGTAGTGCACTCTGTCCGTATCTACTCTCCTTCTAACCTCCATGTGGCCGTCATTTATCGACCACCAAGTTCAACCACTACCTTCATCGACCAACTCTCCATCTGGCTCCAATACTTTCTATCTGCTGACACTCCCACCATCGTAATGGGCGACTTCAACCTCCCCATTGACACCCACCAGTCAACAGCCACCAAACTCCTGTCACTTGCCTCATCCTTTGGCCTCTCTCAATGGTCCTCCACAGCCACCCTCACAGACGGACACACACTAGATCTCATCTTTACCTGCCTCTGCTCCCCAACTAAACCCATAACCTCCCCTCTCCCCCTTTATGACCACCATCTACTTACTTTCTCATCCTCGTCCACCTCATTTGCCACCCATGTCCACCAACTCGCACACCCTCACAGAAACCTCACACATGTTGACACACACTCTCCAACACCATTTTACCACTATCATCCATATTCTCACTCCAAGACACAGATAATGCCACAGCTTTCTACAACTCTACACTCACATCAGCTATTGATGCAGTTGCCCCTCTCATTCATGGCAGAACTCGACAAACCAACAGACAACCCTGGCACACAGACACCACTAAAAATCTGCGGCGAGTGTCTAGGGTTGCATAGCGGCGCTGGAAGAAAACACACTCACAGAAACACTACACAGCATTCAAACAAGCACTTCTCAAGTCACCACTCACCACCATTAAACAGAATTACTTCATTGCTCTCATATCCTCTTTGTCCCACAACCCCAGGCAGTTATTCAACACATTCAACTCCCTTCCCTGGCCCCCACTGCCCCCTCCTACTTCTCTATCTCTGCAGAAGACTTTGCAACATACTTCACCAACAAGATCGACCAGATCAGACAAGTCTTTGCTACCCAACCACCACAACCCCCATGTATACCAGACCACTCTCCCCCCCCCCACTAACTCTCCTCCCCTCCATCACCGAAGGAGAACTTGCACACCTCCTCTCCAGATCGCACCTCACCACTTGTGCACTCCCATCCCACCTCCTCCCCAACCTCACCACAACACTTATCCCAGCCCTAACCCACCTCTTCAAACTATTATTATTATTATTATTATTATTTATTTATATAGCGCCATTGGGTTCCATGGCGCTTTACATGAGGATGAGGGAGACAAGAACAAGTACACTAAATCTAGGCGATCAGGACGTACAGGTACAGGAGGGGCAGGGACCCTGTCCACGAGGGCTCACAGTCTATGAGGGGTGGGTTAGGATACAGTAGGATGGGGGAATGTCAGGCGTTCGCCTGGGTCTCATGGCAGGTTGTAGGCTATCACTAACTATCACTATCACTATCACTAACTATCACTAACCTCTGGTACCTTTCCTTCTGCTTTCAAACATGCAACAATTACACCGATCTTAAATAAACCATCCCTTGACCCCACTTCTACATCCAGCTACCGGCCCATATCCTTGCTCCCGTTCGCTTCCAAACTTCTCGAAAAGCATGTCCACACTGTACTCTCGTGCCACCTCTCATTCAACTCTCTCTTTGACGACCTTCAATCCGGCTTCTGCCCCACCACCCTACTGAAACTGCCCTGACCAAAATTACTAACGATTTACTCGTGGCCAAAGCTAACAGACAGTTCTCTGTCCTCCTCCTTCTAGACCTGTCCTCTGCATTCGACACAGTTGACCACTGCCTTTCATTACAGATCATCTCTTCCATTGGCATTATTGACCTTGCCCTCTCCTGGATCTCCTCCTACCTTTCCAACTGGACATTTAGCGTCTCCCACTCCCACACGACTTCCTGGCCCCATCCCCTCTCTGTTGGGGTCCCTCAAGGCTCTGTCCTGGGGCCCCTCCTTTTTTCTATCTATACTCTTGGTCTGGGACAACTCATAAACTCCCATGGCATTATTGACCTTGCCCTCTCCTGGATCTCCTCCTACCTTTCCAACTGGACATTTAGCGTCTCCCACTCCCACACGACTTCCTGGCCCCATCCCCTCTCTGTTGGAGTCCCTCAAGGCTCTGTCCTGGGGCCCCTCCTTTTTTCTATCTATACTCTTGGTCTGGGACAACTCATAAACTCCCATGGTATTCCAGTATCACCTGAACGCTGATGACACTCAGATCTATCTCTCTGGCCCAGATGTCACCTGTGCTGTACAGAATCCCAGAGTGTCTGTCAGACATATCCTTCTTCTCCTCTCGCTTTCTAAAACTCAATGTAGACAAAACTGAACTTATCATGTTTCCTCCATCTCACACACCTTCCACACAGACTTATCTATCACAATATATGACATCACACTATGCCCTGTACCTGAAGTCCGGTGCCTCTGAGTAACCCTTGACTCTGCCTTGTCCTTCAAACCGCATATCCAAGCCCTTGCCGCCTCCAACTCAAAAATATTTCCAGAATCCGTCATTTCCTCAACCCTCAATCTGCTAAACTACTAGTGCATGCCCTCATCATCTCCTGTCTCGACTTCTGAAATCTTCCCTCCCCTGTAGGCCTCCCTGCTAACACTCTTGCACCTTTCCAATCTGTCCTTAACTCTGCTGCCCGACTAATCCACCTCTCTCCTTGCTGTTCCTCCTTTTCTCTCCTCTGCCAATCCCTCCACTGGCTCCCAATTCCTCAGCGTATCCAATTCAAATTACTACCATTGACTTACAAAGCCCGTCCACAATCTGTCCCCCCCATATATCTCTGAACTAATCTCCCGATATCATCTAACTCGTAATCTTTGATCTTCCCAAGACCTCCTCTTTTCCTCCACACTTGTACGTTCCTCATCTAAACACCTGTAAGACTTTTCCCGAGCATCCCCCATTCTCTGGAATTCTGCACCCCAAAACGTCCAACTGTCCCCTACACTCGGAACCTTCAAGCGGAACCTGAAAAGCCATCTCTTCAGAATAGCCTACAACTGCAATGACCACAGTGCCACCTCCCCACCGCTGGACCTGGCGCTCCACCACCATGGACCCAGCACTCCACCAGAGCAGACCGAACTTGCTGTCTCCCTTCCCACTGCCCTGTAGAATGTAAGCCCGCAAGGGCAGGGTCCTTGCTCCCCTCTGTGTCGGTCTGTCACTGTTAGTTTGTAAATTGTATTTTTAACTTGTTTGTATATAACCGTTTGTCATGTACAGCACCATGGAATCAATGAAGCTCTATTAATAAATAATAATAATATACAACCCCATACCATCAATTTTTGTGTTCCAACAGTCTTGAAAGGAACTATCCACTGTGGGTTTGTGTCAGACCAATAGCGGTGGTTTTGTTTGTTAACTTCACCAATCGCAAAAAAATTTGCCTCATCATGTGTATATGATGACCCCCTAACCCTGGCCTCATCATATACACACCACATGCACACAAAGAGTAACAGCTGAGGTGGAGCCCCAACATTGGATACCATGCACCCGTACACAAACACACACACACAAGAGACACACAACACGAGACACACACCACACAGACACCCCCCATAGGGACACACACACATACACGCCCTATAGGGACACATGCACTCACCCCACAGGGACATACATACACACCCTACAGAGACACACACACACACACCCCACAGGAACACACAGATCCCATAGGGATGGACACACACCACAGAGACACCCCTCCCCCCATAAGGACAAACACCACAGGGACACCCCTCCCCCCCAAAAGGACACACACCACAGGGACACACGCACACCAGGGACACACACACTACACAGACAGACATAGATATGCACAAATTGCCTCACACAACTCGCCTCATACGTCTGGTATCTTTAATTTCCAAAAATAAACATCTGCTTAAAAACAGCCAATGTGCCACACTAAATACAATTTGTGTTGCTATGCAGATTCAGAATCGTATTTTTACAACAATCAAACTAATAAGCGGTTTTGTATAAAATCATACAGAATTTGCAGCTCCACACATGTTGTCTATATGGCAACATGTGTGGAATGTGATAAATGCTATACAGGCTGCACGACACATATCTTAAAATAAGAGAATAGCAGAGCACATTTCAGCAGCCAATCCTGAATCAAGAGTTTTGCGAACTGGCATGTCTGGTTTATCCAGACATTTCAGAGATAATCAAGCAGGAAGATTAAAATATTTGAAAGTAAAATGTATGGAGAGGTATTTTGCACATATAGGGGCGGAGATTGGTAAAGATCTTTACGTAATAAGGTACGTTACACGCGGCAACATTGCTGCAATGTTGCCGGCAACTTCACGGGAGCGATAATGTTTTTGGCACTTTTCCAAGATTGCCTTGTAGATGTCAAACAGGGAGATATCGTAGGTAACGCAACTAGGATGTTGAAAGCAAATTTCGTTCACTGGGTATGAGCAACCCAGCGAGCGATCCTTCACATTGTAGTGAATAGGGGAAGTGTTTTCAACATCGCTATTGCGTGTCACACAGAGCAATGCTAGCAGATTGCCTGAGCAACATTGCCAGATTTCAGAACATGTTCTGCAACTAGGCAACTCCGCTCAAGCATCTTATTGCTGTTGAATTGCCCTGTCACATGTAGCAACGCACTAGCGATGTTGCTTTAACTTTGCCACGCCCCTGAGTTGCCGATGATGTTGCTGCGTGTAACGGTACCTATAGGGAAAATTTCTGGATACTACAATTAGATGCCCGCAGCCCAAAAGGTCTAAATTTCAAAAGTGATTTGTTGCACTTTTATTGAGGTATAAGTCCATTCTCAGGAAAACATGTGTCATCTCCATAAACAATGGTAACAATGTTTAGCAGTATAATAATTATAAATATGGTAATGTAAAGTACTGTATAACATTGTTATAGCAGTTTATCAATACATAAAAACTATCATGAGTAATGTAAGCACAAACCTTTGAACATTTATGGTAGGGTAAGAGTTAATTTTGTCCTAGCAGTTATTTGTTCTAATTAATCACAGATGTTAGTGGTTTTAACATTTTGTATATAGTCTGTGTGTTTTTGTTTGGATGTGCTAACGACAAAGGCCGACTTCACACCACGGTTTTTGTGATCCAGAGCTGTCCGGTATGAACCGGTCGGCCCCGGATCCAATTTTGGCCCCATAGTATCCCTATGGGGCCGGATAGCAGTAATTTGCCATCCGCTTCCCTGCTGTCAGGTAGGATCCGTGAGAATTCGATTTTTTCCCCCGGACACAAAATCGCAGCTTGCAGCATATCTGTGTCTGGGGCAGAAATCTGCCAAAATCGGATCCACCCGGATCCGGTGCAATCCAGCGCCCCCTAACATGGGATGCTAATGGCACCGGATCACACTGGATCCGACAGAAAATCTGTCCGGCTCCTGGACGCCGGATGCTGAAGCTCAGCGCCAGCTGAAGCTGAACTTCAGCACATGGAGAGCTCCCCGCTGAGATTTCAGAACCGCGGCTAAAATTTGAAACTTCAGGACCTGGACAGCGGCAGCAGCTGCGCAGTGCTGAATCCGGCAGAAAACAGAATTGGACTCCGGTTCTGCTCTGTCCGGAGCTGTCAGGCTGTGTCTGGTGCATCCAGCAAAACACCGAACACAGCCTGACAGCTCAAAACTGTAGTGTGAAGTTGGCCTAAGAGGTATACCCTCGAAACGCGTATCCCTTCAGGAATGCATCTGTGATGATTTTATTATACTTCTTAAGGCCCTGTTACACGTTTCAATGTCCCAGCATCCACACCAATTATCCCACCTGGCTGGGATCACTGGGACATCATGAACTGATTGCTGGTGAGTTGTCACACAGGCAGACTCACCAGCGATCAGGACCACCGAGAACGCTGGTAACCATGGTAAACAGCAGGTAACTAAGCAGACTGCGGCGCTTAGTTACCCACTGTTTACCATGGTTACCAGCTCCCAGCGCTTGCTGTGGCGCGCTTGTCCTGGCCATTAATCTACGATCAATGACTTATCGTTGATACATGTCGTTTCGACATCGCTGCAATGTCACCAAACTGGTGACGTTGCAACGATATCGTGGTGTGTAACAGGGCCTTAAATAAAGGATTTTGAACTGCATAGTGGCACCAGATATTCTCTCCTTACTGAGTTCCCCAGTATGAGGTTATACAGTACGACACGACAGGTTTCAAAAAGGAAGCAGCACTATACTAAAGCAAAATACTGATGATCAACCATTCACACATGAATGGATGACTGATTGTTTTTGTATTTGATGTTCTTTTCAGTGAACTACTTCAAGTGTGAACCTAGCCTTGTTGTGAGTTTTGGGAGGCAGAATGAACAAAACATCAGTTAAAGAATTGCTTTTATTTTTATCAATTTTGATGTGGAATTAGTAATGACAACTTATCCTCTGATCAGTACGATTACTGAAATAATCAGATTTTTACTATGTTCCCATGGTGAGTATTTGGTTTTTGATGCACTTATATAAATCAGGTTACTTTCTTTTTTCATTGCATTTTTAGTGCATTTTTTATATGCATTTTATTGTGATTAAAATGCATTAAAACACATGCAATCTGAACGTGACTATATCAGCAATATTGTGAAAGCCAAATTCCAGGGAGTATTAAAAACAGAGCTGCTTTATTTAACACATGACACAGGAAAAATAGACAAAACTACACCATCAAAAATAGATAAAAGTTCATGTAAATATGCACAATTAATATAGAAACGTTGCAGAAAATCTGCATAATCAAAAACCAAATACTTGTCGTGGTAACATAGCCTTAAGGCTAGGTTACAATTTATAATGCGCGCTACACGGAGCCCTTCAGAGTATTTGTCTGAATTTACAATATACGTGATTTGGACAGAAACATTCACTACAGGGTGGGCTATTTATATGGATGCACCTAAATAAAATGGGAATGGTTGGTGATATCAATTTCCTGTTTGTGGCGCATTAGTATATGGGAGAGGCAAAACCTTTCCAGATGGGTGGTGACCATGGTGGCCATTTTGAAGTCGGACATTTTTGATCCAGTTATTTTTTTTCAATAAGAAGAGGATCATATGACACATCCAACCTATGGAGAATTTCATAAAAAAAACAATGTGTGCTTGGTTTTAACGTAACTTTATTCTTTCATAAGTTATTTACAAGTTTATGACACTTATAAAATGTGTTCAAAGTGCTGCCCGTTGTGTTGGATTATATGAAAAATATTCCTGGCACACTCAAAATTAATAAAGTCAAATAAATTACGCATTTATAGCCACCAGGTGAAGGGACGGCACCGATCATACACAACCCATTGAGAATTAATTCAAGTTAGAAGGTATAGTCTTTTTTTCTTTTGTTTCTTTTCACCTTGGGTAAAATAATTGCTTCTTGGAAATTTGATGCGCACTATGCAATTATTCTATGCAATATAAAAAGTTTTTTTGTTGCTTTCATGAAATATGATATGCTAAAATTTGGTTTATTACATGCTGGATAAACTAGATATTTATTGTTGTCCCTTGTCATTATACTTAGGTACCTTTACACACGGCTACATTGTAGCTTGTCACAGTAACTTACTGGTTGAGTGAATCTGGATACATGATTCCATTTGTACACAGCAACAGATAGAACCATGTATCCATGATTTCACTGCAACTGTAAGTTGCCTGGTGACAAGCTACAATGTAGCCGTGTAAAGTACCTATGATAGTGTTCTATGTCTTGTTTTATATGGGATTGGCACAGCTGTAACGTGATCAAGGCATATACAGCGATACGTTGTGAATATACAGCTTTCATTTTGAGACTGGAACAAAATAAAACCTTTTTGTGCTTCATAATTCATGGATTTGACTTTATTCATTTTGAGTGTGCCAGGAATATTTTTCATATTGTCTTCACATATTTTCCTGGGTACCTCATTAAGGGAGGAGGTGAACAGACATACTTCTACACATTGTGTTGGATTGTCAATGCAACCCTCTTCAACGACTCTTGACGCACTAATAACCACAGAAGAAATGCTAGCACAGGCTTCCAATATCCATTGTTTCAGATGCTGCATATCTCGTATCTTCACAACATAGACAATTGCCTTCAGATGAGTGATGAGGCAAACATTTTTGTGAATGGTGAAATTAACAAACAAAACGACTGCTATTGGTCTGACACTAACCCACAGTGGATAGATCCCTCCAAGACTGTTAGAACACATGGTGTGGTATATGGGTTACAAAGATAGCGGGGCCATTCTTCATCAATGGAAACCTCAATGCCACTGGATATCGGAAATTACTACATGATTCAGATATCCAGTGGCATATCTTTGTACCTCATATGCCACACCATACCATCAATTTTTGTGTTCCAACAGTCTTGGAGGGATCTATCCACTGTGGGTTAGTGTCAGACCAATAGCGGTGGTTTTATTTGTTAACTTCAATTGTCTATCCTGTAAAGATACGAGATGTGTAGCATCTGACACAATGGATACTGGAAGCCTGTGCTAACATTTCTTCTGCCGTGTTGCTATCAGTGTGTCAAGAGTGGGAGAAGAGAGTTGCATTGACAATCCAACACAATGGGCAGCACTTTGAACACATTTTATAGGTGGTCATAAACTTGTAAATAACTCATGAAAGAATAAAGTTATGTTAAAACCAAGCACACCATTGTTTTCCTTATGAAATTCTCAATAAGTTGTGTGTCACATGACCTTCTTCCCATTGAAAAAAATAAAGTTGGATCCAAAATAGCCGACTTCAAAATGGCCGCCATGGTCACTACACATCTGGAAAAAATGTTCTCCTCCCATATACTAATGCAGTGTTTCCCAACTCCAGTCCTCAAGGCACACCAACAGGTCATGTTTTCAGGATTTCCTTAGGATTGCATAGGTGATAATTTAATCACTTGCACAGGGGATAATTCCATCATCTGTCTAATGATAAAGAAATCCTGAAAACATGACCTGTTGGTGTGCCTTGAGGACTGGAGTTGGGAAACACTGCATTAATGTGCCACAAACAGGAAGTTGATATCACCAACCATTCCCTTTTTATGTAGGTGCATGCACATAAATGGCCCGCCATGTATAATGAGGCAGACAGAGACACTTTGGACTCCGTAGTTTCTCTTAACGGTTTGTCTTTTTAGATGAACACGGTTGAATACAGTTGGAAATTCAGATCTAATTCTTAGCGTAGGGCACAGGATAACAAAGTGAACCTAAAAAAAATTACAAATTAACCCGCGATATTTACCTGTTCACAATACTAACCAGGAAAAAAAAATCTAGCAACAACGTCTTTTAAATTTTCTTGGAAAAAGTAAAAAGTTCATTGACACTATGACTAAGAACCAAGATGTTCGACACATGTAATAGTTGACTCATGTCTGGCATTTCTGCTTTTTAATATTCCTAAATAAAATGGACTTTTAACTTTTTCCAAGAAAATTTAAAGGACATTGTTGCTGGATTTTTTTTCTTGTTGCCCGTGTCATTAGCTATGAGGAGAGCTTTCCTTATATCCATGCATCGCCCTGGAAACCATTTCCTATACTGATTCAATATGTGAGCTGAAACTATTCTAACTTTTTTCACAATGGTCGCAATACTAGTATACTGCAGAAGGTGCACATAATAACAGTAATGCGAAAATAAGAGTAAATTTTTTACTGAACAACCACTAAATCACCATGAGGGACTTGGCTTTTTGTGATCTTTTTTTTTTCAATTCAATGTCCATTTTTACTGAAATTCTTTTATATGAAACTCAAGTCTTATTGTGATTTTTGGGAGGCAGAATGAACAAACGGCAGTTCAAGAATTGCTTTCATTTCCTTTGTACAATGTTCTTGAGTAGTGATTGGCGAAAGCGCTGATGTTTAGTTTGGCGGTCGACCAGACTTTTTTTTAAAGTATGGGATTGGGACTGGACTTGACCTGAAATTGAGTCCCAACAGAACCGGACTTTAAAGTAATGAAATCGTGGCTGGAGGGGGGGGCTGAAAAATAGGCAAAACAGTAATTAAGCATCAGTGTCATATTTTCCGAGGTCGGCACGCTTGTACTTCTGGGGCTGCTCATTAACTTCCTGATTTATTCACTGCACAGTAGATGCTAGAATTGGTGACTGGACTTGACCTGCAGCTGAGTCCAACAGGAACCCGGATTAGTCGCACTGTCAGCCCGTGGAATGAATGCGACTCAAACTAGGCAGGTAGCCAGAATATTGTGCTTCATAGGACCATCGTTCTGGTTAACTGTTGGAGGGTATGTGGGGTAATAATCGGGAAAATACGGGTTGTCTGTGTGATTTATTTCAAATAACAGATTTTTCCCTTGGTGTTGTATTTAACTATTTACTCACAGAATTGATAATGGGTGAGTCAAATACAGGGTGTGTGTGTTTTATTTCAAGCAAAAAAAACCTGAAAAATCCTTTAACTGTTCACTTACAAGATTGGCAATGTGGGGAGTATCATAGATGCCTTAACATAACCAATCAAGGGCTTAATGACAAGCTGTCAATACTCAGTTGTCATTAACCCCTTCTATCATCCTGATGCCACCTCAACTGGGCATCAGGAAGAGCAGGGTAAAGCGCCAGGAACTGGAGCTTCTAAAAAATGCGACAATTTCTCAGTCGGCTGCTATTCTTTAGCCTGGGCGGGTCCTTATAACTATGGACCTCACGACACTAAGAATACAATCGCCCAGTTGCCTGGGTTTTACATTGTCTGGCAATCAAAAATAGAGCAAAGCCCACCCATTATTATTCATGAGTAATAAGTAATGAGTCATCTTTATTCTTTGGATAAGCACAAATATAGCAATATCAGATTTATACAGGTTTAACTATTTCTGCACATTTATACCGTGTTTTTCGCTTTATAAGACGCACCTAGGTTTTAGAGGAGGAAAATAAGGGTGCTTTCACATCTGCGTTTTTCGTAATTCGCGGCAGATGCGGTGAAAAAACCGCATCTGCCGCGATTGCCGCATAACCGTTCCACTTGCGGCGCGGTTGCGGTTTTTTCTATGCAAAGTATAGGCATACTTGCGGCAGGTGCGGCAAGTGCGGTTTTGCACTTGCGGCAGGTGCGGCCGCGAAAAAAACCGCGGCTTACTGCGGTTTTTTTCGCGGCCGCACCTGCCGCAAGTGCAAAACCGCACTTGCCGCACCTGCCGCAAGTCCCCCTATACATTGCATAGAAAAAACCGCAACCGCGCCGCAAGTGGAACGGTTATGCGGTAAACGCGGCAGATGCGGTTTTTTCACCGCATCTGCCGCGAATTACGAAAAACGCAGATGTGAAAGCACCCTAAGAAAAAAAATATTTTGAGCCAAATAGTGTGGTGACGCTCTCTTATGGGGAGATCTGCAGATGATGCTCTATTATGTGGAATCTGTGGATGACGCTCTGTTATGGGGGATCTGTGGTGATGCTCTGTTATGGGGGATCTGTAGTAATGCTCTATTATTTGGAATGTGTGGTGATACTCTATTATTTGGCATCTGTGGTAATGCAGAGCTATGGGGGGGACTGTGGATGACACACTTATGGGGGATCTGCATGGAGCACACTTATTGGAGGGATCTGTGAAATACAGTACAGTGCCTGGAGTACCATATATTGTGACTTCCATCCCCCTCATCCTTAGGAATACACCCATGTACTATGTACATGGGTGTATTCTAAAAGATGAGGGAGATGGTAGTCACATTTGCTATAAACACTTTGGCCACATTACAATCCCTCCCTATTTACACCAAATATGGCTACAGCCCCCATCATCTGTCAGAATACACCCATTGTACTGTATATTCTTAAGGATGATAGGGGTTGTGTTTCCCTTTAATGTGTGCTCACCTCTCCCAAGGATCTCAGACTAGTGTGTAATCAAGTGTTTCACTATACATTGTGCAGGGATCAATATCTGATTGGTGGAGGCAGCTCTGTAACAGTTCCCTCCACCAATCAATATCCATCCCTGCAGAGGAGGAGGAGGAGAATTACTCTTCTCTCTCCTCCTCTGCTTTGAGTCTCCGTGTGCAGCGGAGCCCAGAATCCTGCCTGCTGCCGGTTATTTGCCGACAACTACTGCAGCTCATGTGCAGATCGGGAGCTTGGGAACCGAGAGCTCCATCTGTGCATGCACTGGTTTGGTGGCCATTTTATTGGAGTCCTATGCGGGAGACACAGGCACCAATAGAAAATTTCCCCACTCCAAACCAGAAACGCGCAGCTGCATCCAGGAAGTGCAATGGCGCTGGCCTGCACTATGCCGCCCACATATCGCCGAACGCCGGGGATCACCACTGGTCACCGCACCGACACGCCCCAGCGTCATGCCTGCTGCATTGCCCCTCCGGACCTCACCATTGACCAGTCTGCTCCGCAGCTGCCGCCACCCCAGTAGTAAGAATGTTTTTTTGCACTTTCAGTATTTTTTTCTATTATTCGCTTTGTAAGACGCACCCCCATTTCCCCCCTAATTTGGGGGAAATAAAAGTGCGTCTTCAAAAGCGAAAAATACGGTAAATGATTTTGTAGAAAATATTTGGTTATGCATCACTGTATTCTGAGAGCTATATGCTTTCTCTTTGTCACATGAAGAAGTGTTGGCATTAGTATGCGCTATGGTGTATAGCTAAGTTAGTAGAGGCAATTTGGTGCTCTTGTTTATGTTCTGCTGAGAAACCTTTGGTGCTGCCATTTATGTAGATGTCTCATTGACAGTACTCCCTACCTTAACATTTGTAACAGAGTTCAGAAGAATGCTAGGTGTAAATAGCTTATAAATATAGTAGATTGGGTGATCTTTTGGTCATACTAAAATGGTAGAATAAATGACTGTAATAATCTAATGTGTGTGTGTGTGTGTGTGTGTGTGTGTGTGTGTGATGTATATCCGGGATTGGCATCTACACCGTCGCAACTACAACCGCAAAATTTTGCACAGTCACACGCCTGGACCCCGAGAGCGTCATAGGCTATGTTGTGAGGCGAAATTTTAACCCTGCGCGTTCCAGTTCACCAAACAATTTTGCCCCTATCTACATAATGGGGAAAAAGTAAAAGGAAACGTGTGGGAGGAAAATCGACAGCTGTCAGCTATAGCAACAAAATTTAGCACAGTCACACCTCTGGACCCCGGGAGCGTCATATGCTATGTTGTGAGGCGCATTCCAATTCACCAAACAATTTTGCCCCTATCTTCATAATGGGAAAAAAGTGACAGTTACCAGTTGACAGTTGTGAATGAGAGGGGCTTAATGATAGCGCCAAAGACTAACAGCATTTAGTCACTAAGGTGGGGCCCCAACATGAGATATTCACCACGCACGGGGACATGTATACACACCACACGCACACAAAGAGTAACAGCAAGTGTATAGTCGCTAAGGTGCAGTCCCAACATTGGATACTCACCACGCACCCGAACAAACACACACACACCACAAAGAGACACACACAACAAAGAGACACACACACACACCCCAAAGGGACACACACACACCCTATAGCGACACATGCACTCACCCACAGGGACACACACACACCCTATAGCGACACATGCACTCACCCCACAGGGACACACACACCACAAAGAGACACACACACACCACACAGACCCCCCCCATAGGGACACATACACACCCTATAGGTACACATGCACTCACCGCACAGGGACACACACACACCACAAAGAGACACACACAACACAGAGACACACACACCCCACACAGACACCCCCTCCACAGGGACACACACACATACACACCCTATAGGTACACATGCACTCACCCCACAGGGACACACACACACACCATAAAGAGACACACACAACACAGATACACACACACCACACAGACCCACGCACAGGGACACACACATACACACACTATAGGGACACATGCACTCACCCTACAGGGACACACACACACCACAAAGAGAACACACAACACAGACCACACACCACACAGACCCCCCCACAAGGACACACACACATAGCCACCCTATAGGGACACATGCACTCACCCCACAGGGACACACACACACACCACAAAGAGACACACACACACCACACAGACCCCCTCCACAGGGACACACACACATTCACACCCTATAGGGACACATGCACTCACCGCACAGGGACACACACACACACACCACAAAGAGACACACACAACACAGAGACACACACACACCCCCCACAGGGACACACACATACACACCCTATAGGGACACGTGCATTCACCCCACAGGGACACACACACACCACAAAGACACACACACCACAAAGACACACGCACAACACAGACACACACACCACACAGACCCACCCACAGGGACACACACACATGCACTCACCCACAGGGACACACACACCACAAAGAGACACACACAACAGAGACATACACCACACCGACCCCCCCCCCACAGGGACACACACACATACACACCCTATAGGGACACATGCACTCACCCCACAGGTATACACACATACACACACCCCAGGGACACACAGACAGACACAGATGTGCACAAATCACCTCACACAACTTGCCTCATACGTGTGCTATCTTTAATTTCCAAACATAAACATCTGATTAAAAACAGCCAATGTGCAACACATGTGCCATATAGGGAATTAAGGCAGATGTCAGTCATATGAGCTGTCTATTATGTGTATGTGTGAGGTAACATATACTGCCCGGCCAGGGGGAGGGTTTACTGTTGGCTGGAGATTTATTAGGCTGTCTATAGCAACCAATCACAGCTCAGCTTCTATTTTCTTACAGGTCATTAATATGATATATTCAAATTCTATTTTGTTATAGCTAACAGCAGTTAATTATTAACCCAGGCGTAGCCGGGTACTACATCTAGTTACTCATAAAAACACAGGAATTGACAATTACAACAATATTATTCTTTTGTTTTCTTTCTTGATCTCAAAGACTCTTCAACTTTTTATGTAAGACTCAACCTGAAACTAATCGCCAGTTTATCTGATAATTGTTTTAGCACATTCATTTAATCTTTCATCTCTGATAATTATTGTTCCTGTTGCTCTACTTTTTCACCCATAGGGAAATAGTGAGATTATTTATCCAAATGTTTCTGTAAAGCTCCAGCCTATTTCAGGACACTAGTTTTTTAGTTGTAACATAGAGAAGTGTGCCTGCCCTACTGTTCTGTATGACTTCTCCGGTTTTGTATTTTTTTCAGTTTAGCTACAAAGCACAATGGGTTACTCCAGTGGTTGTATTCAATGTCACTGGGCTTTTGCATTTCTTAATTGGATACATTAATGTTCATCAGTACTGTCTTAGATGTATTGCCTTTATTGTGCTTTCTCACACTTAATTTTCTACTTGCTTCCATCCTACATTTCACATTTATTAGTTTTGACATGTAAACTCTTAAATTTGAACCATTTTATTCAGAATTCACTTTTCTGATTCAGAGTGAACATGAGTGCCTTAATCCTCTTACGAGAATTAATTGCATGTTTTAGTCATCACCTCTGACCCCTTTACAGTCCCTTCTGGGGCAGGCTTCTTTCTAACACACCCTTGTTGGTTGATAAAAATATACTTCTCAAGGTTTTGATCCCTTGAATAAAAGAGAAGACCCAGCTCTTTGTTATCAAAATAACAGACCTCATAATGTTCGAATTTATAAGAAGAAGATAACACTGTCAGATTCACAAACCAACAATACGGGATGCTAAGGAGAGGAGACCAGCAGGGTGAAGGAGCAGCCTGAGATCAGTACAGGAGTATGAGCTAATTATTCTTTACTCCTGTAATATGTAAAATATAAAAAGGGGTGGAAAACAATGGTGAGATAGTTGTCATGTTACCATATATGCTCATAGGGACATTCCCTTTGGGATGCAGTATTGACTACAATGATATTCCTGTACAAACTGTTTTTACGCCTGAGGTAACTTACACAAATGAAACCTGACTGACTAAATGACCATTCTACAGCATCGTCTTGGACACCGTTACAAGATGAGATGTGTTCCTGCTTTACATATTTGTGTGGGATGCATGGATGAACTATTCACAGTTTAATTTTGTCTATATTTTCAAGATTCACAAATGATTTATCTTGGGGAACAAAATGTTGTCATACTCAAAGTTTATTTGGCAGACTGCTATCTTTCCCAACTCACTTATACAAAGGAGGAGAAAGTCTCTGCCGGACACCTGTCTGTGGCTAATCTCCCCCCAAAAATAACAGGAATCAGTCATTGAAATTTCGATGACACAAGCTTTTTTTCCCCCTACATCATCTGTTGGGTAAAGTGGGGAGGTTACTATACAGTATTCCATCCCACTTGGAATTTTTTTCCAGTTTTTCAGTACATTAGTTGGTAAAAGAAATGATTGGTAAATAAATATTTGCATCCAGTAATAATACAATTGGAACACTTTCTTTTTGCAAAATTACCGTATATCAAGTCCATATATCTAACATGGACCATATACTTACAGAGCTGCTTGTAATACATTAGAATTCAGGCAATTGGAGACTTTGCAATATCGTCATGTAATGTGAATCACATTTTTGGGAATTATTCTGCAAATCATGGCTAGTTCAAATTTCAAAGGATTCCATTATTTCTAGTAACTAGTTAAAAATTAAACTGATCTTCAAAGCTGTTTTAACATTTTTTTTGTTTTGCTAACTTTTTAGGAAAGAATATGCACGATATCTTTGTGTATGGAACTCTTAAGAAGGGACAACCAAACTATCACATTATGACAGATCCAAACCATGGAAAAGCTGTATTTAAAGGCACAGGAAGAACAATAGATAAGTACCCACTGGTGATAGCTCAGAAAGGAAATATACCATTTCTTCTGAATGTTCCAGGAACAGGCCACCATATTGCTGGAGAAATATATTCAGTTGATGACCAGATGCTACAATTCCTGGATGAATTTGAAAGCTGTCCAGACATGTACCAACGCACGATTAAGAGGATTGAAATATTGGAGTGGGATGGTAAAGACGATTCACCTGAGGGGAGAGCAGCTGCTAACACCACAGAGTGTTTTGTCTATAGCACCACAAGCTACCTGCCGGAGTGGCTCAATCTCCCGTACCTTGATTGCTATGATTCCTATGGGACACACGGCCTACATTATATTAATCATGTGGACAGATAACTGTAGTCACAAATACAGTATTCACGGTTTAAATGTGATTGTGACCACTTGACTTTGAATGTAAAATATTACATTTTTTACAGAAAAAATATACATAATTTTAGTTGAACTTGAAATGCTAGTAAATTGACTTGAGATTTTAGTAAAATTATATTATTTGAATTAGGCATTGTGTGTCATTTACTGAGGCAAAGAAACATCACAAAGTCCTGATTTTACACTTTTATAAGTCCATTTTATTAACTAAAAATGTTTTGGGAGGATTTTTCATGGCTAATAAACAACAAATGCTGTGGAGAGTTACTGAACTGTACATATGTTTGGGAAAATTTACCTGTGCCTGTTGCTGCCATCTCTAGAAAATAACAAACCATTACTAAAAAAATTTGAATTATAAATTTTCAAACACAGAGAAGGCTGCACAAATGTTTGCTGAGTAAAGCTGATTATTACATTCTAAAAATTCTGTAGCACTTTGCATGGCATTGTACTACGTATTCTACCTTAGAAGCAATAACTGTTTCGCTGGTGGGAACCATGTATTATATGTATGCCCATTGATTTAAATGCTTACCATGTAATAATAATAATATTTATTAATTTATGTAGCGCTATTAGTTCCATAGCACTTTACATACATTTGCCACATTGTCCCCATTGGGGCTCACAATCTAAATATCCTATCCGTAGATCTTTGGAATGTGGGAGGAAACCGGAGAGCCTGGAGGAATCCCACGCAACCATGGGGAGAATATACAAACTCCTTGAAAATGACGTAATGTCACTTTCCCCTTCAGAATATTATATGTCTGTCAACAGCTTAACCTGTACAAAAAAAACCTGCTGCTCTCAAAGGGTTATAGGAACCATACTTTGGTTAAAAAGGGTTTTCTTTACTTTTCTTTACTCCATAGGCTTGCTGTAGTTAAAAATAAGATTTTCTCACCCACTGCTACATCTCCAGCTCTGCCCTAGATCTTTGTTGACAGGATGTAGCAGTGATGTCACAGTTACAGCGTATGCGACCACTGCATCTAATCACAAGGTTGAGCTGCAGCAGCAGTTAGCACAAGGTTGTTCAGCACATTTACTGGCTGCAGTGGTCCTGTGTGCTATAGTTTTGACTTACCTTTGTAGCCTTACGACAAGAAGCTTTGGAGCAGTGCTGGAGTAGTAATGGAAAGGTCTCATTTATAAAGAAAAACCAATACAGTTACCACGCCTGTAGACATGACTTTGTCAGAGACTTGACTGTCGGTGGGTGCAGATAGGAAAGGCTAGCGAGTGCAGCAATCCAGTGAAAATACCAAAAAGTTCAGACCGCAACATGCCACAACCAATTATCTACTTTCATGGTCACAAGTTGTCTACCATAAGAGCATGCTTGTTGGGACTAAATTGGAAACACTCCATCAATATATGAAATAAGTGCGAGCACTAAGGAGTTAATATTTCCTAAATTACAACTTTATTAACATATATAAACCGACTGACAATAGACCGTTAAAAATGAAGTTTTTTGTAGGAGATTCCAGACATGAGCCACAACAAGGTAGTAACACACTCAGGGTAGCAGGATAATGCACATGGTTTAACCTTAGATAGTTAACATCAATCCTATCACAGATGGATTTCTGCAGTGGAGCACAATCACCCAATCACTACTCACCCATAATAGTCCCAATGTGCTGTTGTCGAGGTCCCGAGTTAGTGCCCTGTATTGTGGTCCCCCATAAATATTTCAAGATCTTCTTTGGAACCCTGCCATAAAAATAGCAGGTCATTGATGTATCGATACCAACAGGGGATCCGATCCACACCCACAATGCCCTCAGTCTGAAATTACTACCGTTCCCATCCGCCCAAAATCAAATTGGCGTATGATGGGGCGCAAGCCACCCCCATTGCTGTTCCGCGCTTTTGCAGATAGAAACGGTCGCCAAAGACGAAGGCATTGTGGGTGAGGATGAACTCCAGCAATTCCAATATCAAAGCACACAAACACGGATCCCAACTGGTCATTCCCAGAAAATGACGCACAGCCCTCAAGCCATCGCCGTGCGCGATACAAGTATATAAGGACTCAACATCAGCTGTTACTAGCCACATGTCCTCAGATATCGTTAGTCCTTCAATTTTTGTAAGAATATCAGTAGTATCGCGCACGTACGATGGCAGGTTGACAACCAGCTGTTTCAAATAGAACTCTACAAACTTGCAAGAGGGTTCACACAATCCACCGAGACCCGAGACAATGGGGCAACCAGGGGGATTTTTTATGTCCTTGTGGACTTTTGGTATTAAATATAGTGTTGGTATTTTGGGATTTTCTACCAACAATCCCTCCATTAATTTTTTTTTATATCACCCCATTGTCAAAGGCTCTTTGTAAGATGTCATGGAGTTCAGTAATATATGTTGGCATAGGGTTACATGACAACTTATGATATGTAACACCATCATTTAGCTGTTTATATACTTCTTTTTCATATTGGCTTTTAGGCCAAACCACCACATTTCCTCCCTTCCCGCATTGCGGATCACTACATTGTCAAGGGCTTTCAATTCTCTTAACGCTTGTCTTTGTTTAAAAGTCAAATTATCCCTGCCCCCATATTTTGAGATCTTTTCAAAGTCATCCATGACGAGCCTGGTAAAGATCTCAACTTGTGGGCTTAACGCCAGAGAAAGAAATGTTGTGGATCTGGGAGTCAAATTAGAGGGAAACATACCTGGAGGGTTCGAAATTTCATCCCCCAGGTCCTCTAGATCCTCCAAGGTGTCAATCTCCTGACGTGCGAGATCACCATCATCCACCTGGTTTTTATCATGGAGTTTTTTTTTAATGATTTTCCTCGCAAACAAATTCAGATCCTTCACAGCTGTGAAATAATCAAAACAATTTTTAGGGACAAAATTTAAACCCAATTGCAGAACTTCTTATTGTGCATCAGAGAGGTTATGAGGAGACAAATTGATTACCTCAAGTTGATTGGATTTTCGTTTGCTATCCTTCTTGCTTACTGGGGAAATGTTTTTTCTCTTAGTTGGTGGTTTCTGTGCTGAATCATCTATTTTGCCTCCACTACCTCCAGCTTCAGACCCTTCGATGGAAACTATTTGAGACTGTAGAATTAGTTCTTGATCGCTCCTTGCTGGGTTTGCCTTTTCTCCACTTATACACTTGATTTTTTTAAAAGATGAGTCTGATCTCTCTTGAATTTTTTTGTTTTGGTCGCTTTGATTTCTTTTTCCCATTTATTCATCTCATGATCAAGATCTTTATTGATCTTTTCCATCACTTCTGGAGATGCCTCATTTTTAAGCATACCCTGTGTAGCATCAATTTCTTTTTCTATGTCCACAATACTTTGACCGTTAAGTTTACACAGAAGTTCCATAAAGCCCCATGAGCAGTTGTTGGATAGCTCTTCCCAACTTTTTTTAAACCACTCATCCTGGATTTCAAAAGAGGGAAACACTTGTATCCTCAATCCCCGTGGTATAAGTCCTTTGTGGATGTAATTTTCCAAAAAGGCCTTTTTCCACCATAAGCGGACCCGTCTGTGCATCAATTGCTTCAATTTATCAACATGTGTGGAACAATTTCCCTTGCCATCCATTAAAATCACTTTGGTTTCTCCACCAAACACCTCATTGATTTGTAGGCGCCATGCTGTATCACGGGCCCGGTAGTCCATATGTTTTGAACAAGCTGTGAAAAACACAGTAACAATTATTACCAAAAAGTTCAGAACCGCAACATGCCACAACCAATTATCTACTTTCATGGTCACAATACCATAAGAGCATGCTTGTTGGGACTAAATTGGAAACACTCCATCAATATATGAAATAAGTGCGAGCACTAAGGAGTTAATGTTTCATAAAATACAACTTTATTAACATATATAAATCGACTGACAATAGACCCTCAAAAATGAAGTTTTTTGTAGGAGATTCCAGACATGAGCCACAACAAGGTACTAACACACTCAGGGTAGCAGGATAATGCACATAGTTTAACTTTAGATAGTTAACATCAATCCTATCACAGATGGATTTCTGCAGTGGAGCACAATCACTCAATCACTACTCACCCATAATAGTCCCAATGTGCTGTTCCCGAGGTCCCGAGTTAGTGCCCTCTATTGTGGTCCCCCTACGACCGTTTCGCAAGGCTTTTTCAAGGGGATGTGAAGTGACTGGTGATTTCTGCCACTTTTTAGTGCCGCCGACCGCAGGGTTTTAGCCGCCGCCATTAGCGTTACGTCATATCCGCCGGAATATGTGGAATCCAACTGCGCTTCTGTACAATCAACCATATACCAAAGCAATTGGTGAAGGCAAGTGCCTTTATTCAACGCATTTCAAGGTGCATTCCTCACTCCTTACTCAGTTGGTTGTCCTGATATACCAGTTACTTTGGCATTTGGTCGATTGTACAGCAGCCAGTTGGATTCCACATATTTCCTCTTTTTTTCTACTAAACCATATGGGGGGTCATGTTCAGAAAAAGCATCCCCCATATGCTGTGAGAGCAGGCACTGGTGATTGTGACAAGCAGTACCGTCACAAAGATTACTGCAGTTTCAAACTCAAGGTGTCACACAGGGGCTATCCTGTGAGTTTGAACTGCACTGCACTCCCTGATGTCATCGCTCCTCACACGCGTTGTCTCACGATACTGGCGAGATATACCAGCTACATCTCGCGCATTATCACGGCTCTCGCGAGACAGCTAATTTTATGAGCACTGACGTCACTGAGGTTATCCTCAGGTCACACAGTGGGATACCCTGCTGAGTGATACATGTATAACCTGAGAAAATCTCAGTGAATTCACAACTTATAATGCTACCAGAAGCCATGCATTGCCTGCTGTTCCGGCATGAGGGATGCAGTAACTGATCTTTCCCCCATATGGTGGCATTAATTTAGGATTTGAGTTTCATATTTTCAAAAAAAAATGTACATGCTTTTCTTGTTGAGTGGAATAGGAGACTTGAAAAAAAAATGGATTTTATTGTAAAAAAAAATGGTGAAAGAGGAATGTATTGGAGAGTTTATTTTCAAATAAAATATTTATTGGTGTGGGTATTTGTGTCATTACTGACTTGGTTAGTAATGTCAGGTATCTGAAGCCTCAACATTTGGGCTTGAGGTCAGCTGACATTACCCAGCTGGCATCAACTCCAGGGCAGCGTAAGAGCTGGGGAAAAGCGCCAAGAATGGTGCTTTTAACAGAGGCGCCACTCCTGGGACAGCTGTGACCTGCTAATTTTTTTTTAAAGATTTCCCAAGTGGATGGATGGATAGAGGGATACATTCAAAGAATAGATGATAGATGGAAGAAAAGTATAGATAGATTTAGAGATAGATGAATGTATAAATTTATAGATAGATGTCAAACAGCTATATAATGAAGCAATCACTGATCTCAGGGAGATCACCCTGAAACAGCTGTCTGTGAATGGATACCTGGCCTTGGTATTCCCTTGTCATATCTTTAAGCTCTTAAAAAGCAGGGTATTGACTCAAAGGGCCACTTAATATGGTGGTTATGGTGGTCTCCTCAAAGAGCCACCCCATGGCTAGGTCTTTCCCTGGTCCCTGGAGGGATATCTGGCTAGTCCTGTGTTGAGACTCCTAAACGAGGCTCCACAGACTTTATTTGCAAACAGCTATATAATGACCCACCCCCTATATATTGTAAGCTTGCATCCTTAAAGGTAACCTGTCACTTCATATAGCCTTCCTAACCTATCACTACCTGTCCCTGCAGCCTCCAGATACTTTACTAACCATCTCTGTCTGACCTAATAGGAATTTGTAATGGTTGAACAAGTTTTATAAACTTGCAAAATCCGGGGCAGGAAGGCGTTCCTGACAGGTAGGCGGTGTCTCCAGGGCCGCGCTCCCCCGCCTCGCTGCTGTAAATACGCCCCAGTGGGCGTCATCAGTGATGTAGGAGCGGGGCTGTGATTTGAATTTTCCCGCCCCGCTCTTCCTGTGATGCCGGTAGTCGCGTCATTTCCGGCGAATGCGCAGTGCGGTGGTATGCGGAGCTTTGACAGTGGCGTTGCTATGCAACGATCGTCAGCGGCGTCGGAAGGAAAGTATTTAACTCTCCCAAAAATCTGTATATATGTGTGTGTAATCCACACACATATACAGGGAGCCACAGGGGGAGACAAACGAGGAGACACACATGGGGAGAGACAAGGGGGAGAGCCACAGGGGTAGAGACAAGGGGGAGAGCTACAAGGGGGGAGACACAGGGGGTGGGACACAGGGGAGAGCTACAGAGGGAGAGCCACACAGGGGGAGAGCCACAAGGGTCCACAGGGGGAGAACCACAAGGGGGAGAGCCGCAGGGGTAGAGACGAGGGGGAGAGCTGCAGGGGTAGAGACAAGGGGGAGAGTTGCAGGGGGAGAGCCACAGGGGGAGTGCAAGGGGGAGTGGCAAGGGGGAGAGCCACAGTGGTAGAGACAAGGGGGAGAGCTGCAGGGGGAGAGCCGCAGGGGAGAGCCACAGTGGTAGAGACAAGGGGGAGGCACAGAGGGTGAGAGCCACAAGAGGGAGAGACACACAGGATGAGAGCCACGAGAGAGCCACAAGAGGGAGAGACACACAGGGTGAGAGCCACACAGAGGCACACAGAGACAGCGCACATGGGGAGAGAAGCCACAGAGAGAGACAGACACCACCCTCGCCTATGCGATAGCATCGGACCCACATAACAGATTATATATGTATATTATATATATTTATATAAAGCATAGCCCAAGCCACGATCTCGGGTGAACTCTGTCACCTGTCACTGACAGTCTCAGCCTGTTCTCATTCTGCATAGATGTTTGTCTATGCAGAGCGATGTAGCAGTGCTGACATAGATCGTTTGGACTACGTCGGACGGAGGTTTTTTTTTTTTTATGATAAAGATGGAGTCTCTAAATGTTTTTTTGGTTTCATTTCTGATAAAATATCTTTTCTACGTGTTGCGTGTTTTCTTAACACTTTACTATAAATTCATGGAGGTCATGTCTAATATTGCTTGACCCCATGAATTTCGGGCTTTGGGCCAGCTGAAAATACAAAGCTGACCCTAACGCATTATTACACAGTGAGCCACCGCACCAGGGCCCTGGACGAGTCGGGTACAGCGCCAGAAATTGGCGCTTCTATGAATGCACCATTTACTGGGGTGGCTGAGGACTGCAGTTCACAATGGGGGGGCCAGAAAGCTTGGGTCACCGTGCGCTGCGGATTCCAGCTCCCAGCTGCCTAGTTGTACTTAGCTGGACCCAAATATAGGGCGAAGCCCACGTCATTTTTTTAATTATTTAATGAAATTAGTGCAATAATTAAAAAACAAAGGGCTTCCCTATATTTTTGGTCCAGCCAGGTACAAATGGGAAGCTGGGGGTTGGGGGCAGCCCGTACCGGCCTGCTGTACCTGGCTGGGCACAAAAATAGGGTGCAGACAGGCTGAGATTGTCAGTGACAGGTGACAGAGTTCACCCGAGATCATGGCTCGAGCCATGCATATATTATATTATATATGTATAATACCTGTGATGTGGGAGGGTGGTGTCTGTGCCTGTCTCTCTCTCTCTGTGGCTTCTCTCTACCTGTGGACCGCTGTGTCTTCCCCTGTGTCTCTCCCCCTGTGGACCCCTGTGTTACTCCCCCTGTGGACCCCTATGTCTCTCCCCCTGTGGACCCCTTTGTCTTTCCCCCGGTGGACCCCTGTACCTCCCCCTGTGTGCCTTTCCCCCATGTGTGTCTCCCCTTGTGGCTCTCCCCTTTGTAGCTCTCTCCTGTGAGTCCCCCTTCTCTCTCCCCGTGTCTCACCCTTGTCTCTACCCCTGTGGCTCTCCCCCCTTGTCTCTACGTCTTGTGTCTCTCCCCCTGTGGACCCTTGTGGCTCTCCCCCTTGTGTCTCTTCCCCTGTGGACCCTTGTGGATCTCCCCCTTGTGGCTCTCCCCGTGTGTCTGTCCCCTGTGGCTCTCCCCCTGTGCGTCTCTCCCCCTGTGTGTCTCTCCCCCTGTGGCTCTCTCCCCCTGTGGCTCTCTCCCTGTGTGTCTCTCCCCTTGTGGCGCTCCCCCCCTTGTCTCTTCTCCTGTGTCTCCCCCCTTTGTAGCTCTCCCCTGCCTCTCCCCCTTGTCTCTCCCCCTGTGGCTCTCCCCCTTGTCTCTACCCCTGTGGCTCTTCCCCCTTGTGTCTCTCCCCCTGTGGACCCTTGTGCCTCTCCCCCTTGTGCTCTCCCCAAGTGTTATCTCCCCTGTGTCTCCCCCTTGTCTCTACCCCTGTGGCTCTCCCCCAGTGCGTGTCTCCTCTTGTGGCTCTCCCCTTTGTCTCTCCCTCTGTGTCTCCCCCCCCCCTTGTAGCTCTCCCCTGGCTCTCCCCTGTGACTCTCCCCTTTGTCTCTCCCCATGTGTGTCTCCTCATTTGTCTCCCCCTGTGTCTTCCCCTATGGCTCCCTGTATATGTGTGTGGATTACACACACACACACAGATTTTCGGGAGAGTTGAATACTTACCTTCTGACGCCGCTGCCGATCGTTGCATAGCCGCGGTCATAGCTCACCCACTGTCACCGATTTATTAAGCCCAAACATACCCTCTCGACAATAATCCACAGTGATTTCCATGCATAGCTACATGCAGTGAGCGAAGCCCATTTTAAGGTCCGCACACTGCAGCAGCTCACTCTCACTGACAGTCGGGTGTGAGCAGCTGAGTTAACCATAGTAACCATGCCAGCTGTTTCTGTGGAGATCTCACATGAATTGTCTGACGTCATGGCTCACAGCTGCAGCTCAGTGTGTGGCTGAAGTTACACTGTTTTGATAGACATGCGAGACTCATGAGTGTACGGCTGCACACTTCCTTGACAGGAGGGTGCAGTTCTATGGAAATGCATGAAGCTGCACACTCCTGTCATTCAATGTAGTTGTGCTGAGTGAGCTTTGCAAGATATCATGCTGTGTGGATTATCGTCAGAGTGGATGTTTAGGTTTAATAAATGGTTGAAAACGGGTTGTCTTTGTGTTTTATTTACAGTAAAGGATTTTTCTGTTTTATTTCTCATAAAAGGATTTTTCTCTGTTTGTTTAACTATTTACTCACCATTTTGGTAATATGGGGGATTCATAAACACCTCAAAGAGCTCAGGTCCAAAAAGAGCTCAGGTCCAAGGTCTTGTTGGGTGTTAGTTACCTGTTTAATGGCTCTCCTTACATCCTCATAGAACCGATCCAGTTTCTCACAGCTCCAAAAGATATGCAGGAACGTTCTCTCTGACGTTCCACACCTCCAACAGACAGGATCCACATACAGAAACATAGCATGGAGTCTACAGGGTACCCTACACCATCTGGAAAATATCTTAGAATTCGCTTCCTGAAGGCCCAAGATTATGGAAGACTTATGTGCCAGTGTCAAAATCCCGTCCCTCTGTTCCGGAGTAAGCTGCACGCCCAGACCACTCTACTATTTCATCAAGTATCTGGGTGGAGAAAGATCCACCGAATGAGCCAGTATGGATTTCACTACTGAAAGAGAGTGGGGCAATGGTCCCTTGTCTAGTCATAAATTTTCAAACTTAGTGACAGGGCCCATGAACCTGGACACTTCCGGTAAAGATCTCAAAAAATGTCTCAGTTGCATCGCCCCCCAGTTCCCCAACCGTGCAGGAGCAGTCAGGTTACAAATCTCATTCATAGTCAGCCAGGAATTGGCCTAATAAACTGCCTCACCCTAAAGGTCCCCCCCCCCCACACACACACACACACTCCAGAGCTGGAATATCAGATTCGACAGTCCAGGGACAAAGTCAGGGGAGCCTAATATCTGCGTCAGGGGTGATGGGCAGGGAAGTAATAAGGAGCAAACATCTGATATAGAACAGCATATCAAAGTGGTCTCCATGGTGGGGTGAGCTTTCAGATTAGGGTCGGAGACGTTTGGAAGCCAAGGAGCAGCGGTGAAACTTTGCTCAATATGCACCCATGGTTTAACAAGACCATGTCTACATCAATCCACTACTCTCACCATGTGAGCCTCCAGTAAGTATGTGTTCATATCAGGGAGACCCAAGCCTCCTCGAGACTTTTGCCTACACAACAAGGATCTAGCCAATCTGTCTGTTTTCTTAGCCCAAATAAATTTAATTTGAAGAGAGGAAAATTCCTTAAAAAAAGGATTCAGGAAGCTTAATCAGTAATACCTGAAGGAGATAAAGAACCCATGACAGGACATTCATTTTCAAGATTTCATACCAAACCAGGTGAAGCACCCCTTGGCCCATTTACGACAGTCTTCCATCAGTATCTGTAAGAAGGGAACAACATTTGATTTAAATAACAGGTCTGGGTCAGAAGTCAGGTTAACACCCAGGTATCTCAGAGAGTACCCTGCCCATCGAAATTTTAAGTTTGATTGAAGACTAGACAGGAGTAGGGCCAATAGGTTAAAATTAAGAGCCTCTGATTTAGACCAATTGATCTTAAAGTTGGCCAGGCCCGAGTATCTATCCAATTCAGACAAACATGAGAGGGAGACAACCGAATTAGTGATAAAAAATAAAAGATCATCTGCATAGGCAGTTATCTTGTGGGAAAGAGGTGGGATCCTTGGAGCAGATATATCCAGATTATTTCTAATGTGACACAAGACACAAGGCTCTAGTGTCAATATGAAAATCAAAGGGGAAAGGGGGCACCCCTGTCGGATTCCGTTAAAAATCGAAAAGCTCTCGGAGTACACCCCATTTTCCCTGACACATGCTGACAGACGGCTATACAGAACCTCAATCCAGAACAACATAGAAGACTGTAGGCCAATTGACCTTAGACCTTCTCTCATAAAATCCCATCCTACCCAATTAAATGCATCCGTAGAAAGCAACATCATCGGTAGGCCATCTAATCTGGATCTGTAGATGAGATTTAAGGCTTTTACCATGTTATCTCAAGGCTCCCTCCCCATTGTGAATCCCGCTTGGTCTGGATGTATTAAGCCACCTAATAGTGGAGAAAGTCTGCTCGCCAGGATTTGAGTGAAAAGCTTCAAATTCACATTGAGAAGGTAGATGGGAAGATAACTAGCACAGTTCAGGGGGTCCTTGCCCTCCTTGGCTATAACTACTATATTAGCCTTCAGGGCATCTCCAGGAATTAGAGGGCTCGAGGGCAATGCAATGTTATTGAAGGCAGATAGGAAATGTGAGAATAACCAAGGGGCTAGTTTGTTTGTAGTAGGCCAGTGGAAGACCATCTGGGCCCGGAGCCTTCCCAGAGGGAGACTGGCGGATCGCTTACATCAGTTCCCCCCTCCGTAACGGGGCTCTCCAACTTTATTATATCCTCTTCCGGGATCCTAGGTAATCCCGAGCTTCAGAAGTCCAGACAGACATACAGTAGTAATTTGAGGGATGGACCCACAGCAACGCCAACAGAACAAGAAACTGTGTCCCCGAGCATCTGCCACCCCCACCGCCACATGCCGAATCGGCACCGGCACGCAACGTCAGACCAATTAAGACCAAAAGATAGCATTATATATAATCAATTAAGTACAATATGTTTAAGTACAAAGAAATACAAAAAGAGAAGAGTTCTGTGAGAAAAAACAGGAAACGGATCCAAGATCTCGCTAGGCTGTGGCAAAAATCAGCAGAGCACACGGGCCCAAAAAGAAAGCAAATAGTGTGTTACCACCACTGACTCATAGGTGTGCAGGGTCCCCATCATTCAGGATCCCCTTTCCTGAGCCGCGTCAACATCTCATAGCATCAGATCTGGATGGATGTCTACGGCCCTTTCCTGTACAAAAAGGACTATACACCCCTGGTCTAAGAGCGAACCAGTCCGGGATATCTATCTGCTCCATTTCCAAAAATTTAAACAAGCTGGGGAGTTCGGAATGTCTTTTGAGAAGATATGTGAAAGGGTCTCGGTGGATGATCAAGTGAAAACGTATGTCCCCATCTATAGGTAGCTCCGGTCTCTTATTTTAAGCAGTAACGGGTATAGGGCCCTTCTCATTGCCAATGTATGTCTCGAAATGTCAGGGAAGAGTTTGATCCTAGCACTTTCCATGTCTACAGGACCAAGCGATCAGGCCCTTTGAATAATAGAATCTTTATCAGAAAAGTAATGGAGGCGGCAGAGGACATCTCTAATGTTATCTGAGGAGGCTCTGCCTGGATGAAACACTCTATGAACCCTATTAAATGGGCAGGGAGAGTCCTCCAGGTGATCCAGCACTTTGTTAATATAGCCCTGCAGCATATCAAGGGACCAGTCCTCAGGGAGAACTTTCAGTAGGATGTTGTTTTGCCTGTCCCTATTTTCCTGATCATCCAGGAGCAGGGACAGTTCTCTCATATGGGCATCAGTGTCCAATCTCTCCTCCAGGGCCAAAACCCATTGTTCTAGGGATAACTAAGCTGTCTCTGTGGCAGCCACCCTAGTTTCAACTATAGATAAGTCCTCCCATACAGATGCAATGGCTTGTTTATGAGAGTGTTTAATCCGCGAGCATACAACCCCTTGCAAAAATTATGGAATCACCTGGTTCGGAGGATGTCCATTCAGTTGTTTAATGTTGTAGAAAAAAAAGCAGATCACAGATATGGCACAAAACTAAAGTACTTTCAAATGGCAACTCTCTGCCTTGAAGAAACACTAAAAGAAATCTTGAAACAAAATGTGCTAGCCAGTAACGGTTACTTTTGTAGACTAAACAGGGGGAAAAATTATGGAATCACTCAATTCTGAGGAATAAATTATGGAATCACCCTGTAAATTTTCATTCCTAAAACTAACACCTGCATAAAATAAGATCTGCTCATTAGTCTGCATCTAAAAAGGAGTGATCACACCTTGGAGAGCTGTTGCACCAAGTTGACTGACATGAATCATGGCTCCAACACGAGAGACGTCAATTGAAACAAAGGAGAGGATTATTAAACTCTTAAAAGGGGGTAAATCACATGGCACATACCTCCCATGCAACGGATGTTGTGGAGTGCCACTCTGCTTCTCTTCTCCCTCCTCTTCTGCTCTAGGTACCGGCGTGCATGGATGAGTGCTGTGGCTTTGGCGCCATCTTGCCCACCAGCTTCATGTGAGACAGCGGGGCGCCTGAAAGGAAGCCGGTGATGGACTCCGGCAGGTGGGAGACCCCTCCAGAGGTTCCGGGGAGCTCCTCACAGCAGCCCTCTTCTTCTGCGGCATCTCCGGGCTTGTGGTTCGGTGGTATAAAGTAATAATAGTCTGTGGTGTGCGGAGCTTTGCCGAAGCACGTCCTCACACCATGGCAGCTAGGCCCTGCCCCTCAATTATTTAGTTTTACAGTAATCTGCCATCAGTTTGCTGGCACAGATACTGGCAGAGAGGGTAAGCGGGACTAAGTCTGACTTTAACCAATTATGAGGGGAAAGCAATGAAGATGTATGAGGTTAATGAGTGGACCCAGAAGTAGGGCGAGAGCAGCACTGAAGCTTGGTAAGTAATAGCCTAGGAAGCTAATGACTGTGCCAAAACAGCAGGGCTCCGCTGTAAAACGGTTTCAGCTATGTTTGGCAGCTTTTAAGACCCTTTAAAGTTGTTTTCCATGCCTTTGATTTTACCTCCCATTCATTTGAATGGGGTTCGGAGGATCGGCAGACCGTTCAACAAACCTTTTGTCGAACACTTGGAAGTTCGGAGAACCGAATCGAATCCGAACATCAAAAAGTTCGCTCATCTCTACTTAAGAACTCAGGAAGAACATTGTATGTCAGACAGCTTCTTCAGGTTCTATGTGACAGCCATTTATTTCCTAAACTACAGGGTGGGCTATTTATATGGATACACCTAAATAAAATGGCAACAGACGGTGATATCAACTTCCTTTTTGTGGCACATTAGTATATGGGAGGGGGAAAACTTTTCCAGATGGGTGGTGACCATTTTGAATCCAACTTTATTTAGGTGTATCCATATAAATGGCCCACTGTGTAGATTAAACAATTTGAAGTACAAGTAGCTAGGACATTTGGTTTCTGCATCAGAGTTTTGGATGGATCAGATTAAGGTGCAAGCTGTTCTTGATTGGGTTTAATTAAGTAACCTGAAAGTGTTGCAGATATTTCTTGGCTTTGCAAATTTTTATCGGAAGTTCATTAGATTTTCTTAATGAAATGCATGATTTCGTTTTACCTGGCATCAGCGTTCATCTGCCACTTAGCAGATCTCTTTCTGGGTCCTTTTAGTGGCAGAATGCTTGCGGGAACATTGAGGAGTTTGTCTACAGATGCAGAGTCTGTGCCAGGGCTAAGCCTCTCATCAACCTCCAGTGGGTTATCTCTGGTCTAACGATGTTCCAGCTCAGCCGTGTACGCACATGACCATGGACTTTGTCACGGACTTGGCTAACTCTGGCAGTGATACAGTTATGTGGGTGGTGGTGGACCATTTTAGCCAAATGATTAATTTGGTCCCATTTCAAAAGTTGCTTAGCAACTTTCATTTCTCATATTGTTGAATTGCAAGGTGTTCCCAAAAACATTATTTCTGATAGAGGGGCTCAATTTCTGAGTAGCTTTTGTCAAATTGGTTATCACTGTGTTTTGTTGTTCAGGTTATGTTAATAGAAGAAAAAGCGGTGTGTATAAAGAAATGGGATCACCCAAACTGAATAAACAAAGTACCGTAATACATTTTATTTGGAAAACACAGCAAAACAGCAATGAAAAATATTTAAAATGCATAAAGTGCAATAATATGCAAACACAACCCTAAAAATTCCCAGGCTCCAGTACCAATAAAGTGCATGCAGAGGTAAAGGATGAAATCTTTTTATAACCAATTACCATTCTTTTTGCAATTCTCCATTAAACAAATATCAATGTAAATTAAAACAACAGATAGGGCTGGTTTGCTATCTGCAGAGCACGTATTCATGCTCCATGGAACCCAGAAGCCGGGCCAATACATATGACACTGGACAAAACCATGATTGTTGCAGAGAAACGAATTGCACGAATACAGGCCCTATAAGTAAGTCAATTATGCACATTCTATATATTTCTATGCATCAAGATACATGTTCAAATCACACATCCAGCTACATATTTGTCCACCGTATGCACATTTCTTGCAAGAGCTATTGTACATTGTTGTATCATATACTGCATTTAGTCACAGTGGTGCAAGTATTATTGCACACTGTGTATTATTCACTGTACTTGGTCACAGTGGTGCATGAGCTCTTTTTGCACACTACGTTTATTTCTGACTAGCTGTGAGCCCGATTCTAAAGAATCGGGAGTCTAGAATCTGTATATAATTTTCTTAAGAGTTTTCAATAATAGACTTAAACACCAGATATATGACTAAGTAGGCGATGTAGGCAGAACTGTGAGGGTAGCAATATAGTGGAGGTGTAGAAAGAGTTAATGTCCGACTAACAGGACTATAACAGAGTAGGAACTTATAATGATATCAAAAATGTTATTGAAGGAGTTAATGTCCCACAGGCACTCCCACAACAGACTCAGCGCTGTAAATTATATCCAAAATGGTGTTCAAGGGGTTAATGTACCAGTGGCAGTAGTTATAAACACTACCAAATATGCAGTTAATGCTGAACTGGTATATAATGGGTTAATTTCGCAGTGTCATTACAACTATACACTGTGTAATAGAAATAACAACAATAATGGAATATAAGGGGTTAATGTTCCTACTGGCAGTAGTAATAGAGACTACAAAGTATGGAGTTAAGGCAGAAATGGTATATAAGGGGTTAACTTCGCAGTGGCAGTACAACTACACACTGTGTTATAGAAATTACAGGTAAAACGGAATGTAAGGGGTTAATGTTGCTACTGTCATGAGTACAATGAGAGAAGCGCCTCACTGGCCATTGAGATACATGGAGGACTTTGAGTTTGACTTTGAGTAAATTTGAAACTCAAAGTCCTCCATGTATCTCAATGGGAAGTGAGGCGCTATTCTCATTGGTCGCTGTGTGCTGGCGCCGACCAATGAGAATAGCGCCTCACTTACAGCGGTAAATTTGAAACTCAAAGTCCTCCATTATATCTCAATGGGAAGTGAGGCGCTATTTTCATTGGTCGCTGTGTGCAGGTGCCGACCAATGAGAATAGCGCCTCACTTACAGTGGTAAATTTGAAACTCAAAGTCCTCCATTATATCTCAATGGGAAGTGAGGCGCTATTCTCATTGGTTGCTGTGTGCTGGCGCCAACCAATGAGAATAGCGCCTCACTTACAGCGGTAAATTTGAAACTCAAAGTCCTCCATTATATCTCAATGGGAAGTGAGGCGCTATGCTCATCGGTCGCTGTGTGCTGGCGCCGACCAATGAGAATAGCGCCTCACTTACAGCGGTAAATTTGAAACTCAAAGTCCTCCATTATATCTCAATGGGAAGTGAGGCGCTATGCTCATTGGTCGCTGTGTGCTGGCGCCGACCAATGAGAATAGCGCCTCACTTACAGCGGTAAATTTGAAACTCAAAGTCCTCCATTATATCTCAATGGGAAGTGAGGCGCTATTTTCATCGGTCGCTGTGTGCTGGCGCCGACCAATGAGAATAGCGCCTTACTTACAGCGGTAAATTTGAAACTCCAAGTCCTCCATTATATCTCAATGGGAAGTGAGGAGCTATTCTCATTGGTCGCAGTGTGCTGGCGCCGACCAATGAGAATAGCGCCTCACTTACAGCGGTAAATTTGAAACTCAAAGTCCTCCATTATATCTCAATGGGAAGTGAGGCGCTATTCTCATTGGTCGCTGTGTGCTGGCGCCGACCAATGAGAATAGCTCCTCACTTACAGCGCTAAATTTGAAACTCAAAGTCCTCCATTATATCTCAATGGGAAGTGAGGCGCTATTCTCATTGGTCGCTGTGTGCTGGCGCCGACCAATGAGAATAGCGCCTCACTTACAGCGGTAAATTTGAAACTCAAAGTCCTCCATTATATCTCAATTGGAAGTGAGGCGCTATTCTCATTGGTCGCTGTGTGCTGGCGCCGACCAATGAGAATAGCGCCTCACTTACAGCGCTAAATTTGAAACTCAAAGTCCTCCATTATATCTCAATGGGAAGTGAGGCGCTATTCTCATTGGTCGCTGTGTGCTGGCGCCGGCCAATGAGAATAGCGCCTCACTTACAGCGCTAAATTTGAAACTCAAAGTCCTCCATTATATCTCAATGGGAAGTGAGGCGCTATTCTCATTGGTCGCTGTGTGCTGGCGCCGACCAATGAGAATAGCGCCTCACTTACAGCGCTAAATTTGAAACTCAAAGTCCTTCATTATATCTCAATGGGAAGTGAGGCGCTATTCTCATTGGTCGCTGTGTGCTGGCGCCGACCAATGAGAATAGCGCCTCACTTACAGCGGTAAATTTGAAACTCAAAGTCCTCCATTATATCTCAATGGGAAGTGAGGCGCTATGCTCATTGGTCGGCGCCAGCACACAGCGACCAATGAGAATAGCGCCTCACTTCCCATTGAGATATAATGGAGGACTTTGAGTTTCAAATTTACCGCTGTAAGTGAGGCACTATTCTCATTGGTCAGCGCCAGCACACAGCGACCAATGAGAATAGCGCCTCACTTCCCATTGAGATATAATGGAGGACTTTGAGTTTCAAATTTACCGCTGTAAGTGAGGCGCTATTCTCATTGGTCGGCGCCAGCACACAGCGACCAATGAGAATAGCGCCTCACTTCCCATTGAGATATAATGGAGGACTTTGAGTTTCAAATTTACCGCTGTGAGGCGCTATGCTCATTGGTCGCTGTGTGCTGGTGCCGACCAATGAGCATAGCGTCTCACTTCCCATTGAGATACATAGCGGTCTTTAGAGCTGTGCATTGCCGGGCCCTTGGTTCTATTTTCGGCCACGGCGCTCGGCTCTCGTCGGTCGTCGCCGGTGCGGGAGACTCGCAATGGCCGCTGCGCCCACGGCCACGACGATGGAAGTAGCGCCGAAACTTACAAAAGTGCGTTAGGGGAATTATATATTAGATGATGTAGCGCAAAAGCTGTGTGTATGGAATTATTGAGCTTGTGCCTACGTGGTATATTGTGCACAACCTGGTGCATTCTGCATTTTAGTACTTTACAGCACTACTCATACCGCATTTTGTGCTATACATGCTGTGCGATCTGGCTCCATGGCAACCATTTAGATATTGTACACTGTATACCATTTACTGTATCTGGTCACAGTGGTGCATATGCATTAAAATATTGCGCACGTGTGTTTGAAGCATATCCCGCACACATTTGAGCATTTTGCAATCCAGTACTGTATAGCACCGCCTAGATCGCACCCTGCGTCACACAGTATAGGCCATAAACAGAAGTACTGGGGTGCTCCCACGAGATTTGGAAGCACCAGGACACTGCCCAGCTATGGCCTCAGTACAAGCCGATATCTGCCTACAATGAGGTAGGAAACTAAGAATACTACACTGCCGGGACGCCGGTGTTTATCATCAACACATTGCCTTCACCTGTCTCCCTGGTCCTAACTGCCACTCCATCAATTATAATACCCATCTGTAACAGCACTCACTATATATTTACACAGGAAGCCGCACATGCAGCGGCGATACGAGTGGGATCCTCCCACACACACCCCTCTCCCTGTTCCAATGCTGACAGCCTAGCAGAATTCCATCCTGGGACAGTTTATTATTATTATTATTTATTAATAGGTATTTATATAGCGCCATTAGGATACATGGCGCTTTACAATTTGGAGGGTATGTTAGGGGCTAGGAAACACTGGTTCACACATTTGCTGTTGGTTTCACTGTCTGATTTACTTGTGCTAGATATAGGGCCTGTATTCGTGCAATTTTTTTCTCTGCAATAGCTATGGTTTTGTCCAGTGTGATATGTATTGGCCCGACTTCTGGGTTTCACAGAGCATCTGTGAAGGGTATCAGGGTATCTGCAGAAAAGGAAAGCCGCCACCATCTGTTATTCGAATTTATATTGATGTTTATTTCATGGAGAATTGCAAAAAGAACGGTAATTGTTTATAGAAAGGTTTCATCCTTTACCTCTTCATGCACTTTATTGGTACTGAAGCCTGGGAATTTATGGAGCTGTGTTTGCATATTATTGCACTTTATGCATTTAAAATCGCAGAGGAATTTGCCTCCTATTACACGTACCTATATAATCTTAACAAGAACCCTCATGTTCCTCAAACATCTATTGAATCTATTACTTCTTTTTTAAATAAAGCTAGCCTCTCAAAAATCTCAAAATCCTAACTTTCGTCTTTGAATACTCCCCTTACTGCAATGGAAATCTCACAGGTAGTGCACTCCTCTAAGAAAAAATCAGCCCCTAGTCCAGATGGTTTTCCCTTTTCATATTACCTTCTGTTTCTTCCTTCGCTCTCTCCATATCTCCTTACTTGTTTAATTGATGGCAATCGGAGGGAGTGATTAAGCCTGAAGGTCTGGAGGCCTCAATATCCACCCTCCCAAAACCGGGCAAGCCCCTAACGTCTCCTGGTGATTTCCGTCCAATTGCCCTATTAAATTGCGACACAAAAATTTACACCAAGATTTGGGCCAATAGACTCATGTTCCGGGTCGTCAGACTAGGGATGGAACGAAGTGGCTCATTGATCTTCTTGATGTGGTGGAGAGGGGGCATATCCCAGTGTATTCCTGTCCCTTGACGCACAAAAGGCGTTCGACAGGGTACACTGGGGTTTCATTGATGCTGTCCTGCAGAAGTTCGGTTTTTCTGGAGGGGTGGTGCAGGCACTGATGGTACTTTATTCTAATCCTTGCGCTTCGGTCTGTGCCTTGGGATTTTGTTCAGCCAAATTTACAATCTCTAATGGCACCCGACAAGGTTGCCCCATCTCCCACCTAATATTCGCGTTGATCATGGAGCCTCTTGCGGCCATCGTCAGACAGAACCCTCATATTAGAGGCATCCCTGTAGAGACGTGGAACACAAAATTGGCCTATACGCTGATGATGTGGTCTTGACCTGTGTTGACCCGTTTGGTTCATTGGATGCCATTGCCTCAGTTCTTAGGGAATTCTCCCTGGCCTCTTTTTATAAACTGAATTTAACAAATCCACGATATTCCCTCTATTTCTTACTAGTTCAACTCAAATCCAAATTCAAACTAATTTCCCCTTTATTTGGTCTCCAGAGGGTTTCATGTATCTGGGGATCAAATTAACGAATCTTAAAAACATTGTCAGATCTAATTGAGAGTTTGTCCTGTCCCACATCAGGTCTGACCTTTCTAGATTCTCCATCCCACTGTTATCCTGGATGGCAAGAATTCAAACGGTCAAAATGATGATTCTACCCAAACGCCTCTACCTGTTTCGATGCTTGCCCCTCTCAATTCCTTCTAAATTCATTTCGGCCTTCCAGGCTTCTATTGACCAATTCATATGGAACAATAAACCTCATAGGGTTTCCCATTTGATTATGTCATCCTCATATTCTAGGAGGGTCTGGGGGTTCCATTGATTCAAGCATACTATCATGCCGCATTGTTGGAACCTGCTAAACTGTGGTGGGATGGTGGCTCATCTTTGATCTGGTATCAGATCAAATCTAAATTCGCTCCTCATGGCTCTTTGAGACTCCTGCTAGAGTTGTCTCTATTACGTCGAGCCTCCTGACCATCGCTCTACTTTCAATGCGTGCTTTGACGAGTCTCTGGTTCTCCTGCGCTCCCTCTTGTTTGTCTAGTCTCTTTAGACACATCTCCTTAAAGGTTATTGAATGCTGTGTGGAGTGTCTCTCTCTCCTTGTGGCTTGCTGGGGGGATCGTCTTACTCTCAGACCTCTATGAGGACGGTGTTCTCCACTCTTTCTCATCCTTATCCGCTAAATTTGGTCTCCCGAGTAAAATTTTTTACCAATATCTTCAGATTCGACACTGCTTGCATACCTGTTGTTTTTTACATAATCTACCCTCTTCCTTTGATGATCCGGTGCAACGTTTCTTTAAGCCTGGCACTGTATCCTCCAAGGGTATTTCGATTCTATATAAGGCTTTCCTCACTCCAAATGATGATAGCAAATTGCCTTTTATGTTTAATGGGAATCTTTTCTCACATTCTCGGCATCACTCGAGGACTGGCAGAACTCATTTACACTCCCTTACAAATACACATCTTGTATTAATCATTTCGAACAAGGCAAAAAAATACAACTTCTTTGGTATTACACCCCTACACATATCTCACTTATTTGCAAACTCTTGTTCGGATTGCTGGAAGGGGTGTGGTTTGGAGGGTAATTCGGCCCATGTGTGGTGGGCATGCCTGAAGATTCGCCCCTTCTAGTTCAGGGTGGAATCACTTATTCAAACTGTTACAGGAATTCCCATACAATTATCCAGCCCGCTGGCAATTTTGTGTATTTCTCTTTCAGATATCCCCTCCCCCATCAGGCCGATAGTGTCAAATATACTAATTGCAGCCAGACAATGCATTAGCAAATAATGGAAGTCATCTGTTTCTCCAACTAGGGACGAATTGATTGCTCGTTTGAATCTAATGTTCCAATATGAAACCACCTTTGCTGGATCATTTTCCAGGAGAAATAAAACACTCGCATGTTGGGACCCTTGGTCTACTTCTCCCTATTTTATGACCGTATAATCTATGTTTATTTCATGCATCCATGGTCATGTTATTATTTTTCATGATATGTACATGTAATCCCAAATATCCCTTCCCTTCATTTGTATTTCCCCTGCCTTTTTTTTTTTTCCTTTATGTTTATATTTGTATGTCTTTCTTTACTAACTCCAATAAATATTTAATTGGTTTAGAAAAGAAAAAAAAAAAAAAAACTTTTGGAAAAAAAAAGGCAAAGCTCCATGTCGTTTTATATGTAAAAATAATTTTAAAAAATGTCGTGGGGCTTTGCCATATTTTGGTCCAGCCAGGTACAACTTGGCAGCTACGGACGGCCACCCATCCCCAGTTGCCTTGTTGTACCTGGCTGGCAACCAGAGCTATATAGAACTAGTTTGATTAAAAAAAAAACGACGTGGGGTTCCACCATATTTTTGGTCCAGCCAGGTACAACTAGGTAGCTGGGGGCTGGAATCCTCAGCATGGAGAGGCCCAAGCGTTCTGGCTGCAGCAAGGGATCAAGCATCCTCTTGTTGTAGTCTCTGTGGTTATAGTGATGGTGCACTGTATGGCAATGATCTGCCATACAGTGCACCATCACCGTGACCCCAGAGACTACAACAAGAGGACACTTGATCCTTTGCTGTAGTCTCTGGGATTACAGCCATGGCGCACTGTATGGCAATGATCTGCCCTACAGTGCATCAGGATTCTGACCCGAGACTACAAGTGGACACTTGATCCCTTGTACCAGATCCATAGAAGCATCCACCCCTGCAGTCTCTCTCCATCCATCCATCCATGCAGGCTCTCTCTCCACCCACCCACCCATGCATCCTCACCCCATCCATCCATACTCACCTCATGCTTCTGGCAGTCTGGTGTCCGGCAGCTCCTCCTGTCAGATCAACCTGAATGGAGGAGCCCGGAGATGTGACAGTGGGGAGTGGTGACCGGGCCATCGGAGCAGCACCGGGCGGGGGTAGCACTAGAGCAGGAGGGGAGGCAAGGAGGAAGAGTGGGCATCGGAGAAGCACGGGGCACAGAGGTGTGTGGGAGTGAAGGAAGAGGAGAAAGAGGGTTGGGCGGGGGGGGAGATCATGAGAGGGTGGGGGCGGAGGGGGAGGAGAAAGAGGTACGGGAAGAGATTAGGAGCGGAGCGGGAGGAGGGGACAGCACAGGAGCAGGGCGCAGGAGGGGAGCTAATTACCGACGGGCAGCGCGTGCAGAGCGGCTCTGATGGGAGTTATAATCCCATCAGATCGCTTCCATCAGAGCTGGAGGGGGAAATGCCCGCCCCCTTCAGCTCTCCAGCCTATGGAAGGGGCTGTGACAGCCCCTTTCATAGGTTTACAGTGACAATTGCTGTGATTAGCTGTTGGAAGTTTCAACAGCTAATCACAGCAATGGCAGGCGGGGGGGTGGCAAAGACACCCCCCCAATGTCACCTAAGGTCCTCTCCTGTTTGTATATCTGGTGACATTTTACCGGCCCCACACACAGAAGCTGCAGGACCCCGATCTGTTGATGACACCAAATACGCGTCATGGGTCGGGAACGCACCGACTTTCATGACGCCTATGTGGTGTCATAGGTTGGGAAGGGGTTAAAGGCTGTAATGAAGTTATACCGCCATTTGTCACTATCTTTATTGTTATTTGTCTTTTCTTTCTGAGGATGTGTATTATTTTTTTCATTTTTATGATGCATTTTATTCAGACATTCCTCCTGAGTGATATCCAAATTGATTTTGTATGCTCCCTGTATCAAGTTTTTCTGATATTTTTTCATCAAAGCTCTCTCCGTCAAAACTGTTGATTGTTCTATGTAATCAGTATTTTCAGTATTATTTTTTCGTATTCGCAAAAATTGGCTATAGGGGATGTTATTCATGAGGCGATATGAGTCCTCATCGCCAATCTATAAATCCCGGTATGCAGAACACATATTCTATATAAAAGATATATAGATGATCTAATAAATACTGTGGAAGGGAGATCAGGGGAAGCCCAGAGTATGGTGGATGAATTAAATAATAAGAACTGGGGCATCTCCTTCACCTCAAAGATGAGCTGTGAGAATATAGTATTTCTGGATCTAGAGATCAGCCATAAAAATAATAACTTAGTCACTAAGGCACATTTCAAAGAGGTTGATGTAAATTGATACCTTAACGGGAAACTGACCTCTACAAATGACCCCCCAGCCTGTTTTAACCCCCCTGCACCATTGTAATCCATTTGTAACCATCCCTTTCTGTCCCTAAAGCACTATGTGAAAGTTTATAAAAGTAGTTTATTCACCTCTTATTCTGCAGCTTCTCATTATATGTGAAGCCGCAAAAGGCGGGCTTATGTGGCTCTCCCTGCCGCCGGTGTGTTAATTATGGGCGTGCTCTACAGCAGAGACATTGCTTGTCCTGCAAGGGGGCGGTACAGGTGATATGACGCGATTTTCGCCTGTACCACCCCCTTGCAGTACAAGCAAGAGTCTCTGCTGTATAGCACGCCCATGTGGGCATGCATAATTAACACGCCGGCGGCGGGGAGAGCCACATAAGCCCGCCTTTTGCTGCTTCACAAGCAATGTGAAGCTGCAGAATAAGAGGTGAATACACTACTTTTATAATCTTTCACATAGCGCTTTAGGGACAGAAAGGGATGGTTACAAATGGATTACTATGGTGCAGGAAAAGGTTAAAACAGGCTAGGGGGGTCATTTGTAGAGGTCAGGTTCCCTTTAACTATATGAGTGCCCACTATACAAAGTGGAAGAACAATATCCCTTGTAGCCAGCCGCTTAAGGGAACCAGACATCCTCGAGAAAGACAAAAATAAAACAATAAATAACTGCATAGGAGTCTATAAATGTGAACAGAAAAAAATGTGATTTTTGTAAAGTGGGGAAAATCAACTACCTCTAATAGTACAGGGGAAACCTTCCCGATAAAAAATTTCCTAACATGCAATTCTTCCTTTGTCATTTATTTTATCACCTGTATACGTGGTCTTGAGTACGTGGGTCGAGAACTCAAAAAATCTGCACACGTCTGAATGGCAAAAAAAGGCCTTTTAAACCCTTCCCGACCCGTGACGCAGCATATGCGTCATGAAAACAAGTTCGTTCCCGACCTTGGACGCATATGCTGCGTCATCTCGGGTTTCCCTTGCTGCGGCTCTATTAACCGCAGTCACTAAGGGGTTAATAGAGCCGCAGCTTAGTGACAACCTATACTTTAGCCCGGGGGGGGAAGGTGGCTTTCTCCCCTCCCCCCCCCCCCGTGGCTAAAGTTGCTCTGATTGGCAGTTTGAAAATGAATGCCATCGGAGCAAATCAGAGGGATTCAACCCTCCAGATCTGATTGGAGCTCTCCAATCAGAGCTGGAGGGGTGGATCAGCAAGTGCCCTCCCCCTCCTCAGCCCCCTCTCACTCCATGACTCACAGGGGCCCCCCCATCGCCCCCAACTGCCCGCCCCCTCTATTATTATGTATCTGCCGATGGGCTGCACGTGCTGGCGCGCCCACCGGTCAGACTCCACAGTCCCCTCCTGGCAGTGCCCCCCAGGCAGCTCCCCACCTCTGGGCCCTGTGTCCTGGCTCCCTTCACCTCTTCTGGCGGGCTGCACACGCCGGTACACCTTCTGCTGCGCCTCCTCTGTTGCGGTGTGGGCCCCGCCTCCTCTGCCGGGCTCCTCCTCCTCATTGGTGGATCGAGAGGGAGGTAAGTATGTATGAATTGATGGATGGATGATGGATGGATGGGTGCATGGGTGAATGGATAGATGGATGGAGGGTGCAAGCGTAGACGTGTGCGTGCGGGGACGTGTGCATGCATAGACATGTGCGTGCGTAGACGTGTGCGTGGACGTGTGCGTGCAGGGACGTGTGAGTGGATGTGTGCATGCGTAGACATGTGCATGCGTGGATGTGTGCGTGTGTGGACGTGGATGTGAGCGTGCGTAGACGTGTGCGTGGACGTGTGTTTGCATGGATGTGAGCGTGCGTGGATGTTAGCGTGCATGGATATGTGCGTGCATGGATGGATGGATCTGTGCGTGGATGATAGGTGCATGGGTGGGTGGATGGGTGCAATAAGGGATCAAGTGTCCTCTTGTAGTCTTTGGGATCATAGTCATGGTGCACTGTATGACAGATCATTGCAGTGTACCATAACTCTGACCCCAGAGACTGTAGAAAGAGGACACTTGCTGCAGTCTCTGGATTGAGCAGAGGCGATCGAGCGTCGTGGGACCTTCGTTATGGACTACGACGGAGGCGATCGAGCGTTGGATCTTTATAATAAAGATGGAGTCCTAATTTTGTTTGTTTGTTTTTTCAAATAAAAAGATTTTTCTCTGTGTGGTGTATTTTTTTTGACTATTTACTAGAGATTCCCAATGGCCAGGTCTAAAGGCCACTTTACGCACACAGATTTCTGTGTCCAACTTCTGAACAGATCTCTGGTTGCAGTGAAATCATGGACACATTGCTCAATTTTGTACACAGCCATCTGTGTGTGTAAAGTGGTCTTAACATTGGCCCGACATTATGAATCTCGGGCTTAGTGCAAGCTGCCAATAAAAAGCTGGCATTTAACCCCTTTATTACCCAGTTTGCCACTGGCACCAGGGCAACTGGAAGAGCCTGGGTACAGTGCCAGAAAATGGCGCTTCAAAGAATGCGCCATTTTCTGGGGCGGCTGGAATCCTCAGCGTGGAGAGACCCAAACGTGGGCCCCCACGCTGCAAATTGCATCCCACAGCCACCCCAGAAAATAGCGCGTTCATTAGAGGCACCATTTTCTGGTGCTGTACCCCAACTCTACCAGTTGCCCTTGTGCTGGTGGCACACGGGTTCTCCATACACGACATGGTGTCCGCTAACAATTTTAATGGAAAATTAGCTCAAATTTTTTGCGAACACCATGTCGCGTTTGGAGAACCCCTGTGTGCCTGTACATTGGAGCTCCCCCACAAGTGACCCCATTTTGGAAACTAGACCCCCTAAGGAATTTATCTAGATGGGTGGTGAGACTTTGAACCCCCAGGTGCTTCACAAATTAATCTGTAAAAATGAAAAATTTTTGTGGAAAACAAAAAGTACTTTTTCATTTTTACCGATCAATTTGTGAAGCACCTGGGGATTCAAAGTGCTCACTATGCCTCCAGATAAGTTCCTTGGGGGGTCTAGTTTCCAAAATGGGGTCACTTGTGGGGGAGATACAATGTTTAGGCACATAGTGGACACCATGTCACGTATGGGGAGCCCCTAACACTTTGAGCTAATTTTCCATTCAAATTGTTAGCGGACACCATGTCGCCTTTGGAGAGCCCCTGTGTGCCTAAACATTGGAGCTCCCACACAAGTGACCCCATTTTGGAAACTAGACCCCCCGGGAACTTATCTGGATGGGTGGTGAGCACTTTGAACCCCTAGATGTTTCACAAATTGATCAGTAATAATGAAAAAGTACTTTTTTTTTCCACAAAATTTTTTTTTTACATTTTTACAGATTAATTTGTGAAGCACCTGGGGGTTTAAAATGCTTACCGCCCAGCGGATCTCATTCATGTTGGGGAGAGGAGATGGCTGACTGGTGAGGAAATCTTGGCCAAGTTCAATCTCCCGAGATCACATATAATTCAATACCAACAGATACGCCATCACCTTCTGTCCAACCTGAGGGACATCTCGGGGGAATTGGACAATATCATTTGGAAAAATCTGATAACTCTACAGGGAGAGGACACCTCAATCTCAATATTATACAGTAAATTACAGCTCGTTCTTAGCTTGGGAGGGAGGGGCAAACTCTTTATGGGTTGGAAAAAACACTTTAAAGATCCAGACATCACTCTGAAACTTTTAGAGGGCTGGTCTTGTATGAAGAAAGCTGTCACAAATGAAAGATGGAGGGACACGCAAATAGAGTTTTACACAGAGCCATATGGGGTTTCAATATCCCACCCACACAAGCCAACCAAACGAGACTGACGCAATGCCCGAAATGTAATACCTCCATGACGGACCTGGAACATGGCCTCTGGTCATGTCCCAATTCTCAGAGGTTTTGGGAGGGGGTTGGAAGATTGGCCGCGGGATATTACACCAACGAGGGTAGATTGAACCCAATGCTTTGGTTGTTCCATTATCATGGAGATGGGACGATGCCCCGACCCCCCCATACATTATTTCACTACATAGCCATAATAGCCAAGAGACTCCTCCTTCGACACTGGCTGGACACCTCTATATAATATATAATTCTTAGGGAAACACTCTCTCTGGAGACACTAGAAACATTACGTAATCTGAGTGCTCTTTCTCAGAAATTTTTCTTCAAATGGCGTCGATATATAGAGAAGGAATTCTCAGAACCAGAAATCAGATCCTTCATGTCTCCTTTCAGATCTACAATCTGGTATAGCCAGGAGGACCTAGGAGGGACACTGGGTAAATTGAAATGCTCAGATTAAGATGTGATGGTTTGATAGAGTAGCAGTCAAATATATCATGGGAATTTGAGAAGGCAATGGCGGCTATAGGGATTTAGGAAATGTCTAAGTATTTATGATGAGAGTATATGTTATCACATTTCATTTATAGTTACCATATATACTCGTGTATAAGCCGACCCGTGTATAAGCCGACCCCCCTACTTTTGCCCCCAAAACCTGGGAAAACCTATTGACTCGTGTATAAGCCGAGGGTGGACCCCAGCACAGGTATACAGCCCCCAGCAGTGTGGTATACAGCAGCCCCAGAGGTATATACAGCAGCCCCAGTGGTAGTATACAGCAGCAGCCCCAGTGGTATACAGCAGCAGCCAGTGTTAGTATACAGCAGCCCCAGAGGTGTATACAGCAGCCCCAGTGGTAGTATACAGCAGCCCCAGAGGTATACAGCAGCCCCAGTGGTAGTATACAGCAGCCCCAGTGGTAGTATACAGCAGCCCCAGTGGTAGTATACAGCAGCCCAGAGGTGTATACAGCAGCCCCAGTGGTAGTATACAGCAGCCCCAGTGGTAGTATACAGCAGCCCCAGTGGTAGTATACAGCAGCCCCAGTGGTAGTATACAGCAGCCCCAGAGGTATATACAGCCCCAGTGGTACTATACAGCAGCCCCAGTGGTAGTATACAGCAGCCCCAGTGGTAGTATACAGCAGCCCCAGTGGTAGTATACAGCAGCCCCAGTGGTAGTATACAGCAGCCCCAGTGGTAGTATACAGCAGCCCCAGTGGTAGTATACAGCAGCCCCAGTGGTAGTATACAGCAGCCCCAGAGGTATATACAGCAGCCCCAGAGGTAGTATACAGCAGCCCCAGAGGTAATACAGCCCCAGTGGTAGTATACAGCAGCCCCAGTGGTAGTATACAGCAGCCCAGAGGTAGTATACAGCAGCCCAGAGTAGTATACAGCCAGGGGTATATACAGCAGCCCTAGTGGTGTATACAGCAGCCCCAGAGGTATATACAGCAGCCCTTAGGTAGTATACAGCAGCCCCAGTGGTGTATACAGCAGCAGCAGCCCCAGGGGTGTATACAGCAGCAGCCCCAAAGCTGTATACAGCAGCAGCCCAGGCTGTATACAGCAGCAGCCCCAAAGCTGTATACAGCAGCAGCCCCAGGCTGTATACAGCAGCAGCCCCGGAGGTATACAGGCCCCCCCATCAAGCTCCAGGGCCCCCCCCCCTTGCGCGGCAGCCTGTAAAGTAAAATCATACTTACCAGTGTCCTGTCGCGCTGTCCCGCCGCTTGCCGACACACGATCCCGGGCTTCCATCCGCGTCTTCCGGCTTCCTGTGGTCGCGGGCAATGACGTCATTGCCCGTGACCACAGAAGACGCGGAATGAAGCCCGGGATCGTGTGTCGGCAAGCGGCGGGACAGCGAGACAGGACACTGGTAAGTATGATTTTACTTTACAGGCTGCCGCGCAAGGGGGGGGCCCTGGAGCTTGATGGGGGGGCCTGTATACCTCCGGGGCTGCTGCTGTATATATATATACTCGCGTATAAGCCGAGGGGGGACTTTTCAGCCCAAATTTTGGGCTGAAAAACTCGGCTTATACGCGAGTATATACAGTAATTGTTTTTATCGAAAGAACTATGCTATTTTGAAAATGTAACGTTTGATTTGTTTATGTTCCTTACACGATCTGTTAAGAATCAATAACAATGGATCGACTTTATCCTTATGTTTTATGTAACCAACCTAAATGACAACTACTGTAATTTCATCAAAGTTTTATTATTAAGCTTCTGGTTGTATAGAAAATATTTCAATAAAAATGATGGTTAAAAAAAAAAAAAACGAAAATGCTCACCGCCCATCTAGATAAGTTCCCTGGGAGGTCTAGTTTCCAAAATGGGATCACTTGTGGGGGAGCTCCAATGTTTAGGCACACAGGGGCTCTCCAAACGAGACATGGTGTCCGCTAACAATTTGAGCTAATTTTCCATTCAAATTGTTAGCGGACACCATGTCGCCTTTGGAGAGACCTTGTGTGCCTAAACATTGGAGCTCCCGCACAAGTGACCCCATTTTGGAAACTAGACTTCCCAGGGAACTTATCTGGATGGGTGGTGAGCACTTTGAACCCCCAGATGTTTCACAAAATGATCCAAAATAATGAAAAAGTACTTTTTTTTTTTCACAAAATTTTTTTTAGTTTAACTTTTTTCATTTTCACATAGGCAAAAAGATAAAATGCATCCTAAAATTTGTTGGGCAATTTCTCCTGAGTACACAGATACCTCATATGTGGTCATAAACCACTGTTTGGGTGCAAAGCAGGGATCAGAAGTGAAGGAGCGCCATTTGACTTTTTGAATGGAAAATTAGCTCAAAAAGTTAAATTGCGCTCCTTCCCTTCTGAGCCCTGCTGTGCGCTCAAACAGTGGTTTATGGCCACATATAAGGTATTGGTGTACTCAGGAGAAATTGCCCAACAAATTTTAGGATCCATTTATCCTGTTGCCTATGTGAAGATGAAAGAATTGAGGGTAAAAGAACATTTTTGTTAGAAAAAATAAAATGTCCATTTTTTCCTTCCATGTTGCTTTATTTCTTGTGAAGCACCTGAAGGGTTAATAATCTTCTGAGTGTAGTTTTGAGTAGCTTGAGGGTGCAGATTTTGGAATGGTGTCACTTTTTGGTGTTTTCTGTCATGTACACCCCTCAAAGGGACTTCAAATGTGATGTGGTCACTAAAAAAAATGGTTTTGTAAATTTTGCTGGAAAAATGAGAAATTGCTGATGAACCCTTAACTTCCCACCCCAAATTTTTTTTTTCCCAAAATTGTGCTGATGTAAAGTAGACATGTGGGAAATGTTATTAACTATTTTGTGGCACATAACTCTCTGGTTTAGCAGAATAAAAATTCAAAATTTTAAAATTGTAAAATTTCCAAAATGTTTGCCAATTTTTTTATTTTTTTCACAAATAAATGCAAAAATTACCCACCTAAATTTACTACTAACATGAAGCCCAATATGTCACGAAAAAACAATCTCAGAATCGCTAGGATCCGTTGAAGCGTTCCAGTTATTACCTCATAAAGGACACTGGTCAGAATTGACAAAAATGCCAAGGTCTTTAGGGTCAAAATAGGCTGGGTCATGAAGGGGTTAATCACGGCACCTCTTACTAATGCATGGGAAAAGATGTGAGATAAGATTTACACCTGTGGAATCTATACCTGAAAATGTACCCAATTGCATACAACTGCTCAACAGAAAAGAGTCTTTCTGGATGTACACACTCCGAAGCCTTTAACCAGGCAGCCCAAACAATAAAATTGAGAATGTTTGACTTTTCTGTGTGGCACCGAACCTCCAATGAGATTGTTATCCCATGGAAGCGAAGGTCCGGAGGATCGGAGGTTCCATGCAACACTGCTAAAGGGATAAAATTGACCTCAGAGACACAAAACCATAAGCAGGTATGCGTGTCATTTTGACGTGTGGATTTCTTGCAGCACCAGCAATCCCCCAGTGGTCCAGCATGTTGGACTGGGGATATATTGCAGAGTGAGTTCAATACCGCTAGAGAATGGGTGTACCGGCTCACTTACAGGGATACTTTACACATGGGGACTTGCAAGGATTCATAGAAAATTAGTGAGACCTAGACAAAATATTACAAACAAAGGAGCAGGCATGATTTGTTTTATTATTTTTTATTATTTTTAGAGAGAATTAACCTGTGAAAGACTGGAAATAGTAGAAAATAGCTGTAGAATAAAAGAAGAATACACACTTCATATAATGAAGAGACAAATGTATGAACATGTTTTATGTCATAATCAACATGATTTTAATATATAAATTGTTTATTTTCGGATACTGTTCTAATACATTAGTGTATACTAACAATATAACAGCGATCAAGTATAGTGTTAATTAAACAAAATCACCAAACCCTTGTAAAGTTTCTTTCAACATTTAATTCACAACTCTGTATATTTGCATTTTGTATAATTTTATTAATCTTACAATGCATGCATTGCAATCTAGTGTGCAAACGCTTTTTTAAGCAGATATAAGTAATACTGAGCCTGGAAATAATCAACTCAGCGGGCGGATCCCTCCAATTAAGAGAAGAGATACACCCTTGGGTGTAGAATTTTAGGTAAAGACGACTATCAAAGTTTACTGTAACTACCTGAGGAAGGCTATCAGTGTAAAATAATAGCCGGAACGCGTTGTATGTGCCTTTTATTCCTTGACTTAATAAAACTTCGGAATTGGATTACTTTTGGTATACCTCATCCTTCCTGGAAGTGCCTTGGTTACTTCGGATAATCCATTCGAACCCTCAACTAATTTATGTAGATGTGTGGTCAGCACCTTGAACCCACAATTGCTTTACTGTGAGCCATGAAAATGCAAAAAACACATTTGCCCACAAAATGTTGTTTTAACCCCAAATTGTTCTTGTTCACAGTTGTAACTGAGAAAATGGACCCCAAAGTATGGTGTTCAATTTCTCCTGAATATACGCATACGCCATATGTAGTATAAAATTACTGTTTAGGCACACTGCCATCTCCAAAACGAAGGAGTGACGTTTTGGAGTATAGACTTTGGTGGAATTGTTTGCACTCTGCACCTTTTCTGTACCTCTCCTGTCTTTGCAGTTGTGGGCAATTCACCAGGAAAATGTAGTTCTGGTTCAATATGGTCACTTTCAGTTCCAGAAGTTTTGGGCCGCTCCCCTTACTGACCTACAAATAGAAGGTCCCTGGTCACTACCTCCATAAACTGAAGGAAAAGTTAATACACATTAATCAGCAGAATGTTTCCTATGTCCTTTGCGTAAGAATGTGAAAGGATTATAATTTAGCAGCAGTTTTCTGTTATTCTAAGGTAGCTTACAAATGCATTCTTTTTTACTTTACAGACCTACAGGCAGACTTTAACCCCTTCACGACCAAGAATATATAGGTATGTCCTTGGTCATGTCCCTCCCGTAGATGAGAGCTGAAGCTTTGAGGTTGCATTATTCCTTGCACATATCGTCTGATCTGATTAGCCGACATCTGCAGCTAACAAGGTGTGGGTGTATTGGAGATCCACCTGCGCCTGTTAACCCATCAAACTCTGACAGCATGATCTAACACATGGCAGCTTGCACAATTTTCCACCACCGTCGGTGGCGCTGATCATGGGTGCCTATGCGTTGCCATGACAGCAAGGGGTCAGAGGATAACCCCTGCCACTGTTATGACTCACTTCCAGTGAACACTGGGTAAGCACCAGAGATCACAGGAGATTATCATTTCTGCAGTACAGAGCCATGCATCAGTATGACTGCACTGCAGAAGCGATCGTACACTACAGTGTTGAGGCACCCTCAGGGGCCAAGTAAAATAAATAACCAGTGGAAAAAATACGTTTTTATAATATGAAAAAAAGTTCAAATTACTCCCCTTTTGCCCCTTGAAAATAAAACTATTTAAAAAAAACATTTGGTATTGCCCAATCTATCAAAACATAAAATCAATTAATCTAATCAGTAAGCCAGGTAATGGGAAAAAAGAGCAAAAATTAAGTTTGTCCGCTGCAACATTGCAATAATATTCAATAACAGGTGATCAAAACAGCACATATACCCAAAAATTGTATAATTAAAAACGTCAGCTCAGGATGCAAAAAATAAACCATCACACAGCCCCAGATCATAAAAACCGCTATGGGTCTCGGAAAATGGTGACTAATGTACAATTTTGATTTACTTTTTTTTACAACCTTCTGATATTCATTTCACCACTTAGTCAAAAGTAAAGTTATACATGTTTGATATCTATGAATTTGTCCTGACCAGGGAAATCATACTGTCAGGTCAGTTTTACCCATATAGTGGCATAGTAAATAAAAAACTATAATCATTGTGAAATTTCACTTTTTTTTTTTTGCAGCTTCACCAAATTTGGATTTTTTTCCCCATTTTCCAGTACACTATATAAGGAAATGAATGATGTAATTTAAAAGTACAACTGATCCTGAAAAAACAAGCCCTCATACGGCTACATTGATGAAAAAATAAAAAAGTTATGCTTTTTGGAAGAAGGGGAGGGAATAAATGAAAACGAAACACAGAAAATTGCCTGGGGGTGAGGGGGTTAAGTGACTTTGATGGGCCTTTATGATGAAACCCCCCCAAAGAGATACCACTTTAAAAACTGTATCCCTCAAATTATCCAAAACTGATGTCAGAAAATGTATAACTCCTTTAGATGCTACACAGGAATTAATGCAAAGTGGCATGAAAAAATTGAAAATTTAAATTTAGTTTCAACAAAATTTTATTGTGACAGAAGAAATGTTTATACGTACAAACAATTGTTAATCAATGCAATGTGAGGAAAAAAATAGGAAATAAATCAAACAAGACAAATAAAACAAATGAAGCGGCCCCCTCGCAGGGGGGGTTCAGGTTCATATAGCAAGGTGTTGTTATATACTTTATAATTTGGTGTTAATGCTAAGGGAAGAGAGAGTAATACAAGAAAATTAAAATTAAAAAAAAGAGAAGAACGTATCTTGAGTAGCGGGGAATCGGCATGTTCGTAGCAGTTCAACTGGGGTTAACTTTTTTGGGGCGGGGGGGGTAATTATGGGATGGCGTGTGGGTATCTATGGGTTGTTCATTGATCTGGTCATCAAGGTGCTTCACTTTCTTTATAGAGCTAGTGTTATTGTGTGTTTTACGTTGATAGTGACATTACTCTGTGAAGGTCGTGGTCTTCGTTTTTGGTTATCCAGGGTTCCCATATAGCCCTGAAGAGGTCCATGGTGTCATTTCTGGTTGCCTCTATTTTCTCGAAGAGCATTATGGAGTGGATACGGCGCTTTACTTGCTCTAGTGATAGCAAATCCGTGTTCCATTGTTTGCCTATGTGGTTTTTGGTGGCCATGGTTATGTAGGCGGGTAGCCGATATGCTTTGTTACTCACATTAGGTGGTTTGTCCCCAAACAGTAGTGCTGGTGGAGTGAGTTTGTCATCTAGAGTGAAGTCGATTAACTTTATGACGTCATTCCAAAGGGATTTTACGATGGGGCATGTCCACCATGTGTGGAGTGTGTCCCCTATTGTGTCACATCCTCTGAAGCATCTGTCAGGCTTGGAGCTGTATATGTTGTGTAGGAAGCTGGGGACATGGTGCGTCCTGTGGAGAAGCTTAAAGGACGTTTCCGTTAGTGATACCTAATGGCTTCCCTTCATGATGCTTTTGTGACATCTGTACCATTTTTCTGGTGTGAGCGTGATTCCCAGGTCTAGTTCCCATTGCTCCATAGCTTTTAGCTTACAACTATCCTTTGGGTGGTTAAGCGTGGTGTATATTTGGGATATTGATCCTTTTCCCAAGGACTCATGCATGCATTTGAGTTCAAATGCTGTCACTTTTGGGTGTGTTATAGTTTTGAGTATGGAATGTATGAAGTGGTATATTTGCTCTAGTTTGAAGGTTTCTGTGGGTGGGATTTTATATCTCGTAATGAGTGCATGCTTGAGTATAAGCGTTGAGTGGTTAAGGAGATGTTGTAGTCTGCGTACATTGTTTTGTTCCCACCATGTGTGGTTTTTGGAGGAGACCCCGGGTTGAAACATTGGGTTGTTAAATAGCTCCAATAGTGGTGACGGGTGGGATTGGAGGGTGTATTGGAATCTTATGGATCTCCATAGTTGTAGGGTGTGGAGGGTGTATGGTGAGTACGTGTTTACGTTTTTTGGTAGAGTCCCCGTGGCCCAGAGGACACCTCTCAGGGTGTATGGGGCTAGTTGTGAGTTCTCTATGCGGATCCATAGGGGAGTGTTTTGCTCTGCATGTATTGTTGCCATTTGTGCTGCCCTGTAGTAGTGTATGAAGTTTGGCAGTGATACACCTCCTTTTACTTTGTGTTTATGTAAAGTTTGCATGGATATGCATGGTCTCTTATAATTCCATATGAATCGGTTGATTTGGGAGTGGATCGTTTGGAATATGGACTTTGGTATTGGTATTGGTAGTGAGCGGAAGAGATATAGGAATTGGGGTAGTGTGACCATCTTTATCGTGTGAACTCTCCCTAAAAAGGAGAGCGTTGGGGTTGACCATTTGTTTAGATTCTGTTCTAGTTTTTGCAATATGGGGCTGTAGTTATATTTGTATAGGGTGTTTTTATGTGATGTTAGATTAGTTCTGAGATAGGGAATGTAGTGATCTTTGTGTGTAAATTTAAAGTTGGATAGAATTCGGTTTTGGTCATTGGCTGGGGTGTTTTTTTTGACAAATCATTTTTATTGAAAAATTTTTCATAAAGTAACATAGTATGCATTGCATTGATACAAGTCAATCATCAATAACATAAACAGGAATTTCCCTTTCCCTCCCCCTCCCCCCTTGTTATCCGACCTCGACTAACTATGTCGTCCATTCTCTCTGAAATGGAAGACCAAGTAGCATCATTTCAAGTCATTCCCCAATTCCAATCCTTAACTTTCCCAAAGTATTACCTAAGTCTTCAAGACAGTACCATCTGGTGTTACGAAAAACTTCCATCAGTGTAACAATTTCCTCTCTCGTTAAACAGCATGCTATGAAATCACGCCACACAGACATAAATTTGGCAGTCCTGTTTTCTTTATCTGTTTCCGTTATTAGTTTTTCTAGTCTCATAATGCGTTTCATCTCCTGGCATAAACTCGGTACTCCAGGTACCTGTGTGTCTAACCAATGTCGCAGAATGAGACGCAGAAATGACACCAGAATGAGGTGGAAGCATGTACGCTGCCTCTTAGGAACAACAAACCCCTCTAAGTCATGAAATATCATTATCATTGCATTCAATGGTATCTCCATTTCCATCATCACCCCCATCCATCTTCCGACCCTTTCCCATTCCAATTGCACTTTCGGACACTCCCAAACTCCATGAAACATGTCCGTTTTGTTTTCTCCACATTTCGGACAGTTCGTCAACCTATCAGGGTTAGTAGATGTCTTTGGGATATTAAATCCCATTATTGCTCTGTGCATCATCCTAAAGTGTGTGTCACGCCATCTGTTGTCAGTCACATGTTTACACACATTGTTCCATCCCGCGATCACCCCCTCCCCCGCTCCTTCAGTTCCTAGTCTAGTATCCCATCCTGTGAGAAGGCGTGTAGGTCCCTTTGGTAACAATCCAATTCTTAGTGTCGCATATAATGATGAAATCGTCACCCCTGTGTCTTGGTTAAGCAGTAAGTCGTCTATAGTCGATCTCTGGCATTCCCTCCCAATTTCAGTTAACCTAGACATCAGGTGACCTCTTATTTGTGCAAATTGCAATAAATGAGTGGAACCCAGATGCCATTGTGCCATCGTCTCCGCTGCTGTCATCCATCTTCTTTCCGGCTTAATCATTAAGTCACCTAGTTTTTTGATCCCCTTTTCCCTCCAAGTCTGAAATAAAGCATTGTCTCTCCCCTGTGGGAAATCTGGGTTATCCCATAGCGGTGTGTGTTTTGATATACGCCAAGACAGACCCATCTTATACCTAACCGCCTTCCAAGCCGCCCTCGTGTCCCTAATCAGAATTGATTGTTTGATGTGTTCTTCCAATACTCCACTTTGCGCATGTAACACTGACCCTAAACTCCATGGCTTGCACCACTCCGACTCCAACTCAAAGTCTGAGTGGTTGCTCGTCCCTCGCAGCCAATCCACCACATGCCGCCACACACATGCCAAGTTGTATCCCCGAATATTGGGAAGACTCAATCCTCCTTCCTCCTTGGGGAACATTAATGTTCTCAGCTTTATTCTATGCCTCTTTCCCCTCCAAAGGAATTTAGCTATAGCTCTATTTAATTTATTGACATCCGTGTGACGAAGTAGCAGCGGAACCGTCTGCATTGGGTACAGCAAGCAGGCAAATGAAACCATTTTGACAAGTTGAATTCTCCCTATCAAAGACAACGGCAAATCTTTCCATCTAGTCAGTTCTTGTTCTATCTTCAGTATAATCGGGCCATAATTTAACCGATACAAGTCTCTGGCGTCTTTGCTCATTAATATGCCTAAATACTTGACCTCCTTCGTGTTTACTTTAACCCCCAAGAATGTGTCCCGTCGCCGCCCATCTTTTAAGATTCTCTTGCTATCCTCAGTAAGAGGCATAATCTCACATTTTAAGAGGTTCAGTCGAAATCCCGAAATCTTATGGAACATCTCAAATCTCTCCATCACCCCACCCAAATCATTGGCAGGATTCGCCATATATAAGATGATGTCATCGGCAAACAGATTAGATTTAACCGAAGTGCCTCCTATTTCTATCCCCTCGAAACTATTTGGACCATTGAGGTACCTGGAGAGAGGTTCGATGGCCAAATTGAAAAGCAGCGGCGACAGGGGACATCCCTGTCTCGTTCCTCTTTCCAATCCGATCACATCAGACAGGAAACCTGGTGTGTGCACCCTTGCCTTTGGATTTGCGTAAAGTGTTCCCAGAAACCTCCTAAAGCCTCCTACCATTCCCATCCTATCCAAGACTTGCTCCAACCATGGCCATCCCACACTGTCAAAAGCCTTTTCGGCATCTAGAACAACCATGGCCGGAGCAGTTCCCGCCACTCTGTCTCTCAGTCGTATTGCCTCCAATACCATGATGGCCCTTCTTACATTTGCCACTGCAGCTCTACCTCGTACAAAACCTGCTTGTTCTCGTCCTATCCACCTAGGCATCAGGCCCGCCAACCTATCCGCCAGAATCTTAGATATCTTTAGGTCCTGGTTGATCAAAGAGATCGGCCGGTACGATGCCGGGTCATCTGACCTTTTATCCCCTTTCGGAAGTAATTTTATGTAAGCCGTATTCAGTTGTGTTGGGATCTCCCCCCCCTCCAAGAATTTATTATACATAGATTGTAAGTGTGGAGTGACTTGATCAATTAGTATTTTGTACACACTGGCGCCAAATCCATCCGGACCCGGCGCCTTGTGTATATTAAGCTGTCTGATCACCCTTTTGATTTCCTCCTCTGACACCTTCCTGTTTAATTCCTCCAATTCTTCCTCTTTTAGATCTGGCAGCTCCACCTCCTCCAACCATTGGCGTCCCAACTCTATATCATGTGGTTTTGCCTTATACAAATCCTTGTAGAATGCCCCCAAGATGGAATTCACCTCCTTCGGATCTGACGTGTTAGTCCCATTTTTGTCTTTAAGTGACACAATGTGTGATATGGGTCTGCGACCTTTTGCCAGGTGTGCCAACAATCTCCCCGCCTTGTCCCCCTGTGCATGTAATGTTGCCTCCCATTGTGATTTACCCATATCTTCTCTCCTTCTGGCCCAGGCATCAAATTCTCTCTTTGCTTCCATCCAACTACTTTTTGTTGTATCCGAAGGACAGCTTTGATAATTTGCATATTCCTCCCTCACCTTCGTACTTGTTTTTAAATATGCTGATTGCATCTTTTTCCTAAGTGAGGCTGTAAAAGCCATAATTCTCCCACGGAGGACCACCTTAGCTGTCTCCCAAAAAAGAGTAGGTTCTAATGACTCAGGAGGATTGTTGGATACCAAGTCTGTCCACCACTCCCCCATCTGTAATGCAAAGTCGGCATCTTTTTTTAAAAAATGTGGGAATCGCCAGATGTAGTCTGTGCCCCTCGGAAAATTGTCTCGTAGTGTCAAGTCCACCGGGCAGTGGTCTGATATCACTAAATCTGATATTTCAGCAGCTGTTGTCTTTTGCAGTAAATCCCCACTAATTAAAATTGTGTCTATCCTTGACCACGTGCCATGTGGATGGGAAAAGTGTGTGTACTGGCGCTCGATTGGGTGGTGTAGTCTCCAGACGTCCCGTAGACCTAAGTCTTCTATAAAGGCTCGTAATGGTCCCACTCTCGCTGTCCCCGTCCTCCCTCTCCCACTCCCCCTTGACCCAGTGCGATCTTCCAGTTCCTCCATCACTTCATTCATGTCTCCACCCACTATCATGTTAGTCATTGTCTCCGATGATAATTTAGTCCCTAAGGTCGCAAAAAAAGGTCCTCTGTCTGAATTCGGTGCATAAATATTGTGTATATCCAATACCCCGCATGGTGTGTCTAGGACTATTTGCACATGTCGTCCCTCTTCATCATGTGTATATTTTATCAGCTTGTGAGGGAAATTCTTTCCCACCAACGTGACCACTCCTGCTTGACGGCCCATTGCTCCTGAGCCAAACACCTCTCCCACCCACAATTTATTCATTCTGTAGAAATCCCTTTGGGGTAAGTGTGTCTCCTGTAATAACGCAATATCTACTCCCAATCTCTTTAGGTGTCTCAGAATCATTAGCCGTTTTTCTGGGGATCTCAGTCCCTTTGTATTCCAGGAGACAATCTTAACCATTGTCGCAATACCACAGGATCTCCTTGTATATTTTAACTTTTAAAACATGACAATTAATAGAATGTAAAACCTCTATCTTCCTTAAATAATACCACTGCTTGTCAGTCGGATAACTTATTTTCCCCTGCCCCAACTCCCCTTTTAACTCAATTTCTAACTCCCCAATTAGATTTTTCATCTCCCTCTCTTCTCCTCCCCACCCTCCCTCCCACTCCCTCCACATCTGCCACTGTTTCGTGGCTTCCTTTTTTTCCATCATGGATATCTCCCTTTTACACCATCCTGACCTATGATTCTAAATCATTAAATCCCCTTTGTTTTAACCCCCACCAATAAGAAAGTTCCCTCTCACAGGTAATCAATTCCCAACAGTCAATGTCAGTACCACCATCATACGTATTCCTCCTCTTCAGTCTCAACGGATCCCATCACTTCGTGGACTTGCTGGTTTGTCCTTATTGTTGGTGTTCCCTCTGTCGTAGTTTGATGATGATCCTCTGGGTGATCTCATGAAAGCTCTCATAGCTTCATCTGGGTCTCTCCATCTTTTGAAGGTGCCATCCTCTTCTCTAGTCCTCAAAACTGCTGGATATTGGAGTTGGAATTGTACTCCTCTCTTAAACAGCATGCCACAAACATCGCTAAACGCCCTCCGTTGTTTTGCCACCAACGCTGAAAAGTCCTCATGTAGCACAACCCTATGACCTAAGATCTCAAGAGGGCGCCGTCTCGCTCTGAAGGTTCTTAGAAGTTTGTCTTTATCTTTATAATCCAGGTATTTGGCAATTGCTTGCCTCGGGCTCCTGGGTGTTTGAGTATTTCGGTTTCCTCCTTCGCTATTTTGGTTTGTCCGAATGTTCTCTCTCTGAGGCCCCAGCCTGTGAGCTCTCTCTACTTTACAGACAGTGTCAATGCCCAGGGCTGCAGGAAGCTCCTTTTCAAAAATGACATCCAGTTGTTGGAAAGTGATGGATTCTGGCAAGCCAGTGAGACGCAAGTTATTCCTCCTGGATCTGTTCTCCAAGTCCTCCATTTTATTAGACATCCAGGAATTTTGTTTCTGTATCTCCTCTAGTTCTTGTTCTTTTACATTGAGCTTGTCCTCCAAATCTGACACTCTCTGTTCAAGCTCATCAAGCCTGCTGGCATGCCTGGCTGCAGTTTCCTGAAGATCCTCTACTGCCTCCTTCACAGCCTCCCTCACCGCTGCTGTGATGTCTGCTCTAAGTGTCTCATACAGTTCCTTTGAACCTGCAATTGCAGGACTCTGCTGGCCCTTTCCCGGCATGTCCGTCACCTTTCCTTTGTGGCTCCCTCCTCTTATCTGCCCTGGGGTACCTGTGTCTCCTCCAAGCTCCTTGCGGTCTGCCCGGCGTTGTTGCGAGGTGTCAGTCCTCCCGCTCTCCCTCTTTTTCGGAGTGCCCGCAGCTCCAGCGGCCGCCGCCATCTTGGGCTTTCCCGCTCTCTGAGGGGCCGGCTGCGTCTGTGCTCCCTGGCCGCCTCCCGCGCTCCTTAGCCACCGGTCCACGACTGCACAGACTCCCGGTCGGTTTAGCCTGCGCCTCGCTCCGTCTGCGGTACTGTGGGGGTCTTCTATGTCGGTCTAACGGCCGGATGGTGCCCGGAGCTTCCTCACCCCGGTCTATCCACAATGGCGCCGGAACCGGAAGTCGGCTGGGGTGTTAATAAACATTATTTCCGATTTATCCACGTTTACTTTCAGTCCTGAAATCTCCTCGAATTGTTTGAGGAAGTTTGGAAGCGATACGTGGGGGTTCGTTAGGGTCAGTAGAAGGTCGTCTGCGAAGAGGCTTACTTTATAGGTGTGTTTTCCTATTTTTGGGCCTGTGATATCTGGATGGGATCGTATCTTTTAGGCTAGGGGTTCCATGATCATAGCGAATAAGGCCGGCGATAGGGGGCATCCCTGCCTCGTGCCTCTTTTTTATGAGTATTGGTTTCGGGGAGGTGGATGGGAGCTTTAGGTATGCGATTGGGTTGTTGTAGAGGAGTTTAAGGGCGTTTATCAATTGTTGAGGTAGCCCCAATCTGTTCAGAACTTGGAATAGGTATGGCCATGCAACTGAGTCAAGGCTTTTTCTATGTCTAGAGCCAGGACAGTTAGGGGTGAGTTGGATTTGTTGGCATTGTGTATTATATTGAGGTTCCTACATATGTTGTCTGGTGCTTGTTTCGAAGGTATGAAACCCACTTGGTCTTTGTGTATAAGGTTAGGGAGGCAGGTATTTATTCTGTTGGTTAATATGGCAGTGAAGATTTTAAGGTCTATATTTAATAGGGAGATGGGCCTGTAGTTCTTGATGAGTAGCGGGTCTTTTTTTTGTTTTGGGATGACGGCAATATGTGCAGTGTACAATTCTTGGGGCATGGTTTGTCCTGAGAGTAAGTTGTTGCAATATGCGCGTATGTGGTTCGTTAGTGTGTACTGGAATTTTTTGTAGTATAATGCGGTCAGTCCATCCGGGCCTGGTACTTTACCTGCTTTTAGTTGTTTGATGGTGGTCAGTATCTCTTCCTTTTTTTTTTTGAATCAGAAAGATTTTATTCATATGTAAAGAAATTAATAACATACAACTGAAAGGCCACAACTGTCCATTTTTGATAATATAACGAAATCCCCTTCCCACACCACTCACCCCCCTTTACAGACAGCAACATTTCTTATTTCTAAACAATATATGCAAGATATGATCAATAATTACCCTAAAACATCTTATGACCCTTTACACACCATTAATCATGTCTCTGCCGGAACTTCCTTTCCAGTCTCAGCCCTCACACCTTCACGCTGCCCACAAGTTATCACATAATTTAGCATTTTTACGTTTATGATAGATTTTTTCCTCCATCCGCACCACATAGTCTACTTGACGTATATATTCCTGTTTAGTAGGAGGCTCCATTCGCACCCAATATCTAGCTATGACTTTTCTAGCAGCATACAACAGTCTGGCAACTGCTAGTTTCACAATATCAGTGCCTACCACCTCCTCCACATATCCCAACAGGCAGACCACTGAATCTCTAGGGATTATACAATGATAACGATTCCCAATGAGGGCAGCCACCTAAGACCAGAAACCCAAAATATGTGGACACCCCCACATGACGTGTAGGATACCAGCAGCTTCAGCTCCGCATCTCGTACATACTGAGGTCTCCCGCACCCCTATTTTATACAAAAATTCAGGTGATCTGTATGCCCTATGTATAAGAAATAGTTGGGACATTCTAGCAGGTTCATTTAAAGATAATTTGGGAATATATTCTAAGATGGACTCCCATTTGTCATCCTCTATATTACCAACGTCTGCTTCCTATCTTTCTTTCGCCACAACAGGGTATTTCAGCAAAAAGGTGTGAAGCAGAGCGGCATAAATCTCAAATATAACCCCTTTAGTGCGCCCCTCTTTGCAGATGTAGTCAAGGATAATATCTTTCTGGATAACCATGGTCCCCTTTTTCCTCTGTTGAAGGAATGCGTGCTTAACCTGCATATACTGGTAGCCGTGTTTGTCTGACAAGTGAAATTCCTCCTTCAGCATTGCTAAGGTTTTGGAGCTTGATCGTTCATCTTGATAGACAAAATGCACTCCCTTTGTCTCCCAGTCTTTTAGGTTACCCACCTTATAGAATTCGCTTAGATGTTCATTATCCCATATCGGAGTGTACATTGTCAGACCCGTCAATCCTCTAACCTTCTTCACTCTCATCCCACATTTATAAACTAATTCACATGTCGAGTATTTTTTACCCATCCGTCTAAACAGCCCTGACTCTAAACCCGTTACCAAGGGGCCGTTTTACGATGCCACTCCAAGACTTCCTGAATACTTCCCTTTATTGCCCTTTATGCCCACCCTCTAATATGTTGGGACTGTGCCGCCAAAAAATATATCCATGAATTTGGTAATGCCAAACCTCTCTCCTCCTTCGGCCTTTGAAGAGTCTCCAGTTTGATCCTTGGTTATCTCCCGCCAAACACCAAGTCTCTAAAGATAGCATTGACACGTTGGAATATCAGCTGAGGAATCCACACCGGGGAATTATGTAGAGCATATAACAATTTGGGCATGAGCACCATTTTAAGTAAGTTGGTACGTCCCACCACCGAGAGGCGCATTTTACTCCACGCAGACGCTTTATCCTTTAATTTCCCAAGTATCGGGTTTATGTTCAATTGCAGATAGTCTCTCACTGGCAGTGCTATGTTGATACCAAGATATTTGAATTATTTTACTAGTTTGAGTTGCGTACGCTCCACCTGCTCAACATCTCAACCATCTAGGGCATCTACCCCCAGGATGTGAGATTTGTCCCAATTAATTTGCAACCCAGACAGCAAACCAAATCTATTAATTATATCTATCGCACCCTGTAATGAATCCTGAGGTCTTGTAAAAACAAGAGAATATCATCAGCGTATAACGCCACCTTTTCTTCCACCACACCATATCGGAATCCCTTAACCGCCCCCGATCACCTCAGCACAGCAGCCAACGGCTCTATGGCCATAGCGAACAGCAGTGGAGAAAGGGGGCAACCCTGCCTCGTTCCCCTGTACATACTGAATATGTCTGACCGTTCCCCATTAACTCTCAGTCAAGCCACTGGGTGTTTGTATAATAATTTCAGCCATGCCACAAAGACGGACGTATTCCCATCAATTGGAGAAATCACCAGAGATAGTTCCACTCCACACTATCAAAGGCTTTCCGTATGTCCAAAGAGACCACCACTCTGTGTACAGTATTATCGGCAGTCATCTGCATATTAAGAAACGGACGTCTCAGGTTAATGGCCGTTGACCTATCCGGCATAAAACCAGACTAATCCGGATGGATCATACCAGACACCACCCGGCTCAGCTGGTTAGACAACACTTTAGCTAGTATTTTTACATCTGCCGGTAATAGTGAAATGGGTCTATACGAATCTGGTCGTGTCCGGTCCTTATCTGGCTTTGGCAGAACCACCACAGTAGCCTCTCGCATTGATGCTGGCAACTCTCCCATTTCCAGAGGCGCTGAAAACACATCTTTCAATTTTGGCAGTAGTACCTCTCTAAGATGTTTATAAAACTCCGTTGGGAACCCATCCGCCACCGGGGCTTTGTTATTTGCCATTGACGACAGGGCCTCTTCCATTTCCTCTACTGTCAGGGACCCTCCAAACTATTACTTTCCTCTTCACTCAACTTGGGTAATTGGGCTTCCTGTAAAAATTGATCTATATCCCGATCAGCAATCCCTACTTGTAAGCATACAAGTCCTCATAAAAGTCCCTAAATACCTCCAATATTTCCCGCGTTTCAGTGACTAAGGGTGTCATTTTGGTCCAAGAGACCATATACATGTCCCGGTTCTCTCTGCGCTGCTGCTATAATAGACAGCAGGTGACCAACTTTTTCACCCTCTTCATAAAAGGCAAGTTTTTGAAAATCCCTCTTCTTTTCCCCATTTGTCAGAAATATCTTGTCCACTCCCAATTGAGCCGTCTTCATGTTCTGATGCGCCTCTACGGTGGGGTTAAGAACCATCTCCTCCTCTGCCTTCCTTAGTGCATCCAATGCTTTCCTCTCCTCCGCTTTACTTTGACTTTTACATCTAAAAATGTCTCTGATCAGTAAGCCTCTAGTGTATGCCTTCATTGTGTCCCACACAGTTCTTGCAGCCGCACTTCCCGTGTTGTTCTGAAAGAATTCCTCAATTTCTCCCGCTATCTTCTGCATATCTACAGTTTCCAGCCACACTGGGGGTACCTTCCACCCACTGTCTCCCCAAATACCCACTTTTAATTCAACCAATAACGGGCTATGATCTGAAAGCATCCTAGGCAAATATTCTATATGAGTGACAGTCTGATTAATCAAGCCATCTCCCAGTGCCAGATCAATTCTAGACATAGTACCGTGCAACGATGAATAGCACGAATATGTCTTCACACCCATATGCACATATATACTCTCCACAAGTCTATCATACCCACTTCCGATATATACTTAGCAAATGATGTCTCTCCCCCTCCTTCCAGTATCTCTTCTTCTGTTATTGGTGAGTGTAGTTTTGCCACGTAGTTCGGAGGTTAGGGATGGTAGTGGTATTGTGGCTAGGAATTTGTCAGTTTTGGGAAAATGTAAATTTAACTAAAATATTGCTTTAGCCTTAAGTTATTAATTTTCACTTATGGTATTTGGAAAAAAAAAGACCACACAATTTGTTATGCTATTTCTCACAAATGTGCCATTACCCTATATGTTGTCAAAAAGTGTTGAATGAGCACATATCAATGTTCGTAAGGAAAGAACAACAATTTGATTTTTTGCAGTGGAAATTTGGCTGTAATAGATTGAAGATACCATGTCGCATCTTCAAATTCCTTGAGGTACCAAAACAGCAGAAACTCGACAATAGATTGTGGATGCCACGTTACATTTGCACCATCAACATCACCACCATCTCCTAATAGTCTGTGAAAATCAGTCTGCATACAAAAGGCATCCAAGTGAGGTTTCATTTTTTTCATGGACCCATAGACTTGCATTGCTGTGACTCATATCAATGACATGTCTCTTTTTTGTGCAGACCTCCCAGTCCACAAAAAATCATGCACACAAAAACAGCCCCATTCATGAACATAGGTATGAGTGTGCTGTCAAGAACACAGACAACACTGGTACAGAAAAAAGGACGTGTCAATGAGAATGTCACACCACGTAGCTGAATGGTGAACCCACGGGACCACGAGATATACCATGGAGACTGATACCAGAAACGAGCCAGACAAGGATGTTAGATAAGTGAACACAATATTGATCACAATAGGAAGGATCCCCAAGGGAAGTCCACAGGCCAGAGTACTGGGGTTCCCCTAAAGGAGCAACAAGAAGTGGAACCCCATAGGACAGGGATTGTCCTAGTGCACCCAGAGAGGATCCAATGAACCAGCAAACCTGTAGGTTCGACCAAAGGCAGAACAGGAAACAGTAATCAGGGAACCGGAGAAAAAGCTAGGACAGGACTTGAAGTTGAAGGAAGGATCCGGGTGGTTGCCAGGCACCGGCGTGAATGGTATGGGTCTGAAGGTGAGTTAAGCAGGTGTAGGGATCCAGCACTGCAAGCAAGGAGACAATGTGTTAAAGAGTCAAAGACACAAGAATATGCAAGCGCTTCTTAGGGACCTGAGTTGGCAACTAAACTAGCAAAGAAGTTGCCCAGGCACATCCCAAAGGAAGTGAGGGCCATAAGTGTACACAGGAGTCTCAGCTATTGGCTGAGAGGTAATTACAGTAAAGGATAAACTGGCCCTTTAAATCTTTCGACAGCGGCGCGCGTGCCCTAGGCTCATTCCCCCTGCAACCCGGAAGTGAGGAGGTGGAGGAGAGAGGCCAGGGAGCTGCCACAGCCAGCAGGCACATCGTGGGAGCACGGATCAGGTAAGTATGAGAGCGGGGCATAGGAGGATGCCGGCGGCCAGACGGGGCCCGATCTCCCTGCACCCTGGAGATGGGTTCTGCTGGCCAAGGTACTACAGAGAACTTAGATGGAAACCCTGAAGTAAGTCCGCAGTGTAGACTACATGTTATGAATGGACTGGCCAGGTTTCTCCCCACCAGAACTCAACAGCCCCAAAAGGTATATATATGAGGTAATCAAATTCAGGTCAGAAGACACACGGCTAGTCCAGGCCTCAGGCTTTGTGCTCTGATCACAACAGCCAGTGATGTGTCGATTTGGCATACATATGATTAGTTTTATACCGATTTTTGGAAGGCAGACTGAGACAATATATAGTTCAAAATTGCTTTTATTTTTAGCATTATTACAATGTTCACTGTTGGTATAAGAAATCTTTTATATTGTGTTCACCTTTTAGAAAAAATAATTTCAATTTCTCAGTTCAGGTTGTGTGGGCATAATGATTAAAAATTAGTACACTATTGTTTTTACATAAAAGGTAAATTTTTGGGCTACGTATCCACGCTGGCACTTTTGCTGGTATATGTTTGTAAAAATGTGCAGCAAATGTGCAGTGTATATTGGCGAGCCAGCAAAGTCAATGTGACTTTTTGTGTACTGTGCACATGTCTGAGCTTTGTAGTGCAGCTTTTAGTTGCAGATTTTTAAAGATCTTTGATCTGCAGCATGTCAATTATTCATTTGTTTTTCTCCAGCTTTTTTCAGTCCTCTCCAGTTTATGGACTTCTTTATAATATGCACCAAAACGGAGCAAAAATGTATGATACGTTTTTGATGCATTATTTCCTGCAAAACAGATACAGAATTTTCTGCAGCAAATACTGACTACATACACAGCACGTGGAAAGACAAGAACATGCAGAGAAGTGCATAATGAGTAATACCTGGTGGTCTAGTGGGGACAGTATCTGATAAAGTGGGGGAATTAACCGCTCACCTTCCGCAGTTGTGCACCCCTGCACAACCTCAGTTACTCGCACTGTTGTGAGGATGCCACTCCTCCACACTACTTCCAGTCCGGATCACGTGGGGGATTCTCAGGCCATGTGACGGCCTCGTCACAGGGATACGTCACAACAGGTCCTTCACAATAGGATGGCAGCGTCTCAAGTATCCAGCAGCTCCAGCCACATACCCCGAAGGGGATTAGCGATATTTTAGAGAAAGAATCTGGTCAGTAATGGAGCGCTCGGGCACAAAAGACCATGGGGAATGGCTTCAATGGTTACAAACCTCTTTATTTCCAATACCACTATGCGTTTCAACAGCGGACGGACCACTGTCTTTTTTTCAGGACACTGAATTTCTCCAATAATACCCGTTGCAAATTGCGGTGAAGAATACAGGGAACACAGTGAAATGAGCTGTGGTAACAAACAGGTTGTAAGCACAATCTCGACCCACGAGGCACTAAGTACCTGTGCGGTGTCCTGAAAAAAAGACAGCGGTCCGCTGTTGAAACACGTAGTGGTATTGGATATAGGGGTTTGTAACCATTGAAGCCATTCCCATGGTCTTTTGTGCCCGAGTGCTCCATTACTGACCACATTCTTTCTTTAAAGCACACACACAGCGTGGGCATATAGCCTTAGTGGTAAAACAGCTATTTTTTCTCGTGGTTTCTTTTCCCAATTGTAATTTTTACTGAATATAATATATGGACTTAAATATTTTGTATATCTACACAAGGCATTCATAAATCTTGCTTCCACTTTTGTCATCATTTACATATCATTAACATGCCTTTTGAACCTATTATTTCCATAATGCCATGGCTTTTCCTTTTAAGTGATATAAATTCAATGTTGAGGGGTGCAGATGCCAATGATGTGGCTGACAGCAGCATTTAGGGGTTGTTTAGCCTGAATAGATGCTAAAACTGATAATGACGGATGAAGCAGAGTACCAACTATAATATAGAGATGGCACCTGTCATTTTTAGCAATCATGGGGAGCTATTTACTTATTCGCCTGTGCCCTAAAAAGACAGCACTAAGCAATAAGGCCCTTAATGATTTGTCATATTTGGGGTCATTAAGGGTTATTATGCATAATTGGTGCCAAAAATTGGTAACCAGTTGATTAGTTCACAGGAAACAATTACCTAAATTATTAATATCTTTGAAAAAAGATTCCGGGCACTACATGTCAGAAGCCTGTCTCTCTCTTTTGCCTGCGATCAGACTGGGTCCGCAAACAAGCAGTTCTCCCTACAGGAAACAATTGTATTACCTGGTTTTAAATTATTAATATATTACGATAAATCCAAAAATTATTACTTTTGTGACCCGCAATACAAGTTATTGTGATGGTACAAAGGCATTAAACTGTACTTTTATTGAAAAATAAAACCATGTACACTTTCATTATTATTGCTAAAATAAATGTAAATTATGAAACTTTGCCATTAAGAATATGCACACACAAGTTTCATTCACAGCAGATTCTCTTATACGGAATTTCTGGGCAGATTTGCAGCATAACATCGGACACATTTCACTGCTACCTGTGAAAATCTGGTTTGCATACACTTTATGAACATACCCTAAAAGTGTTGTCGGAGAATTAACCTTTTCACGATGGGCTATTTTTGTTTTTTCCTCCCCTTCTTCCAAAAGCCATAACTATGTTTCTGTCCATATAGCCATAAGGCTGTTTTTTATGGGAACAGTTTTAGTTTTGAATGACACCAATCATTTTATCATATGAAAGCACTGGAAAGCGGGAACACATTCCAAGTATGTTGAAATTGAAAAAAAAAGTACAATTTCACATTGTTTTGGGTTTTTATATTTACCATATTCACTACATCAGGGGTGGGGAACTCCAGTCCTCGAGGGCCGCAAACAGTGCAGGTTTTCAGGATTTCCTTAGTATTGCACAGGTGATAACATAATCACTTGCACTGGTGATGATTCCAATCCCTGTGCAATACTAAGGAAATCGTGAAAACCTGAACTGTTTGCGGCCCTCGAGGACTGGAGTTCCCCACCCTTGCACTACATGATAAAACTGACCTTTAAATATGATTTCCCAGGTTAGCACAGTCACACAGATAACCAAATATGTATAGTTTTTTTAATTCAAATGGTGAAAAAAATGTGAAAATTTGTAAGAAAACAACATCTTTTTTTCTATTTTCAGGATTGGGACTGTGTGAGGGTTTATTTTTTTGCACCCTGTGCTGATGTTTTTCTTTATATCATTTTTCACTCTTATTGCATTGTTGCAGCTGCCAAACAAACATAATTCTGGCTTTTTTTTTTCTTACTATGCCATTTAATTGATCGGATTAATATATTTATGGTTTGATAGTTCAGACTTTTATAAATGTAGTGATTCCAAATATGTACGGTATTTGTTTTTGTTTTAAATTGTTTTATTTTTAATGGAGCAAACAGGAGGGGGGTGATTTGAACATTTATATATTTTTTAAAAACATTCTTTTTCACCCTTTACTGCATTTGTTAGGACCTTAGGGGACTTGTGATCGTCTGATCATTTCTACTGTTCATGGCAGCACATCAGCATTGTTATATATAGCAAAGATCCCGGTCTCATGTAAGCACCAGCCAAATGCTGGCTTTCTCAGTACCCCCAGCTGTCATGGCAACTCATCGGCTCCGTACGATAACGTCACGGTTGTGCCAATAGGCGCACACGTTAAATGCCACTGTCAGAAATAGACAGTTGCATTTAACATGTTAACAACTGCTGCTGGTTGGAGCTCAGCCCTCAGCTTTTAGAGGCAAATGATAATGGCTGAATCATTAAGCCATCATCAGCCAGGAAAGATGCAGGTTTGGCATACGAGCCCACATCAAAAGCAGGAACACAACATATAACATGAATGTACGTCATTTGTCTTGGAGTAAAAAGAATATTCAGCACTGATGCTATTGCTGAGCTACAGTTGTCACTTGTTTTCATGACATATAAATGGTATTAACCTCCAAAAACAGTCCGAAGGCTAGCTACCTGAGAATTTTTTCAGGAATGGCTGTGAATTGAAGGGGGAGTATATGAATACTTTTACAACATGTTATATTCCTTAAACTTGTGACACGTCACTAATGACAAATCTTGAGGTAGGGTAGTCAAGTGTGCTGGGGAGAGCAAGTTAAGAATTAAAAGGATAAACAGAGGAGTAGTCAGGTCACGTTCCAAAATCAAACTACCTGGAGGGTAGTGGATAAGAGCAAAGGGGCTAAAACAAATGGATGGTGAGAATGAGGTCCAAAGTCAGGCAGCAATAGATCAATTGAACAGAGCACAGAAATGCAGGCCAACCAGAAACACTGAATAGTATGCTACAACTGGTAGTTTTCTGGTAGAAATGGCTCAGCTAAGCAGCTGGGCAATCACTGGGAACAGGGAACACCTTAATAACCTAGCACTTCCCAGAATCACTTAACAGATTAACCAGACTGGACGACTGAGCGGTCACTCATTTATGGGTCCAGACAAAAAGTTACTTGTCATATCAATATTTTACACGTATTCAAGATTTTTTACATATGGGGAAGTAGTACATTAATAAAGAATAAATAACCCCATATGTCATATGTTCTCCAAAATAGTACCAGTAAAAAACTACAACAACCTTGCAATTCTGGAAACCAAAACAAATCCTCGCACAGTTGTATCAGCCAAAGAATAATGATATGGTTCTTAGAATATGGCGACAAAACTAAAAGCTTTTTTTTTCCAGTTGTGAAACGATATACAGTGGATATAAAAAGTCTACTTACCCTCATTAAAATGCAAAGTTTTTGTCACGTAAAAACACAATCATATTAAGAATAATTTCTGAACTTTTTCCGCCTGTAATGTCAATGTTAATTTGTCCAAATCCACCAAGAAACAAATTGAAATAATTTTGAGGGGGAAAATTAAAAATAACAAAACTAAAATAATGAAGTTGCCCAAGTGTGAACATCCTTTTATAATTGGGGATGCGGTTGTGGTCTAAGCTATATTTTGGCAATACCTACATCAAGTCTGCCAAAAGCATGTGGGAAAACGTGGTATGATCTGATGAGACCGAGGTTCAACTTTTTGGCCACATTTTGAAAAGGTATGTTCGATGCAAAGCCAATGCTGTGAACACCAAAAGAGCACAATATCCACAGTGGAGCATAGTAAAGGCAGCATTATGCTATGGAAATGTTTTTTGGTACTTGGAACTTGGACTTTAATAAAAGTGGAAGAAACGAACAATTGATAGACTCGTAACTAGTGGTGAGCGAGCACTTCCATGCTCTGATATTCAATACTTGTAATGAAAAAAAGGGGAAGACTATGCATATGGGACATGCTCAAACCAAAAGGTTATATAGCAAAACAATCTTTATTAATGCGCAAAAACACACAGCAAGACAATATTAAAACTATTAAAGGCCAGTAGGCCCATAAGAACAAAAAAGTCCTAGATAACCCCTTTAAATGTGCACAGTCTATTTATATATTGCCTCTGTGTTAATAAGAAGTTGATCTTTTTTGTAATTTAGCTGTGGTTTTAGATACAGCAATTAATTTATCATGGCCAGCATAGTTCCCGTTTGTCTTGATGAGTTAGAGGGATCTGATTAAGAGTAGTGATGGGCAAACCCATACAGAACACCTAGTGTCCATGCATTGACCCCAAACATTGACTTCCCTGATACGTCCGATTTACTTTTTGGGTTCAAGCACCCGGAAAGGGGCTAGGGGTTGAAAAAGAAAACAAAATGGCAATTAAACCAGTAGAATCATACTTGTCAGTCTCCACACTGCAGTCACAATACGTCTGGGTCTGCTCATTAAGACTCATGCATATTCAGTGCATCACCCCACCCATCCTATTTGACAGCATCTGTGATTGGTTGTTGCAGTCAGACTATGCCCCCACATTAGTGTATGGCAAGCAAGCTGCCATCATGTTAGTGTAAAAATAAATAATTGTAAAAAATGGTGTGGGGTCCCCCTCAATTTTGATATTCAGCCAACATGAAACACACAGCAGAAGGTTGGTATTCTCACCCTGGGGAGGCCCATAAGTTGTTGAGCCCTCAGGCTAAGAATAGCAACCCTTCAACTACCCCAGAAGTGGTGCACACATTAGATGCGCCATTCCTAGCGCATTACCTGGCTCTTCCCATTGCCCTGGTGCAGTGTCAAACGGGATAATAGAAGGGGTTATTGACAGCTGCCACCCACTCCTAACGTAATGTCGTGCCTAGGGTGCCTCAGTCATCGGCTCTCCCAGCACAGCGGCAAAGCACGTAATTCAGGGTAACATCACTGTTAGCAATGGTGCCTAGTTGGCTCAATCCACCAAAATTTTAGGACTACTCAGCCATAATAAGTTTACTTTATGCTTATGTCTCTATGCACTCTGACATAGGTGCATTTTATAATAGCTCAGCTTCCTCCCCATCTGTGTACTGTTACTCCTTTTATGTGCAAAGACACATTGAATTTTTTTATTAAGAACTGTTTCAAACAGATAAGGATTAGCGCAGCAGCACCTTTCACTATTGGCTTGTTATATACTACACTTTTGAACTGCGGTGGTTTTGTGTTTGTTTGCTGCAATTTTGATGATTATTTTTAAGCTAGTAATTTCCAGATTTAGTGGTCCACTAGCCATTTTTTTACTTAAATGTATATATTTTTTTTTTTTAAAGTGTGGTTGTCCTCTATATTTTGATACCCAGCCAACATAACATATACAGCTGGATGCTGCAGCTCGCAGCCATGTGCTTTATCTGCGCTGTGTATCAATATACCCCACACCATTTTCTTCAATTATTTATTTTTACATTAATATGATGACAGGTTGCTTGCAATACAATAATATGTATGCCAAACAATCAGATGCTGTCACAGAGGGGGCAGGGGGTTTCAGTGAATATGCATGAGGCTTTATAAGCAGAACCGGAAGTAGTATGACTGCAATGCTGAGACAGGTAAGTATGATTCTCCTATTTTAATCGTCATTTTGCTTCCTTTTACAGCCCCTTAGCCCTTACCGCCACTATTTTATAGTCCCCATAGATTTATATGGTGTTTGTGGTTTGGGCTCAAGGTCGCATAAAGTCTGGTCCCAAACTGGACTGCTTTTTTTTTTTTAAAAAGTCTGTTCGGACCTGGCGAACCTGAACATCTGAGCGTTTGCCCATCTTGAATTAAGAGCAGCACACCTCTTATTTAACCAGGTGTGTCTGAAAAATGGACTTCTGTGAAACCCACCAAAAATCTTACTCCAGCCCAAAACTAGCAAAAGGTATGCCACAATTCATCACGAGTTGGACGACTGTGGCTTCACGTCCCTGTCACACCCCAGCTATGTCGATTTTGGCAAATCTGGCACGAAAATTACAAACGTCGCAAAGAAAGTGTTCTTCCTCGAATTGCACAGAAACCTGGCAACTTAACCAAGTGTGTAACTCCAGATTTATGGAAAAAAACACTCATGAATCGGGGCCTGTGTGTTTTATTGTTTGTTGTACAACTCTGAAGTGAAATATTTAAAACTATAAGGGTGTGTTCACACGCCGAATATTTGCTGCATATTTTTACGTGAGTGCTGTTGCAGATTTTGTAGCCAAAACCAGGAGTGGAACAACCAGAGGAAAAGTCTAAGGGTAAGTGCACACTGGGCGGGTTTTCGGCGGTTTACCTGTGTAAACCGCCGTTTTGTTTACATTAGTTTTATTTAAATTTATGTTAATCCAAACCGGCGTTTGGATTAACATTAAAACTAATGTAAACCGCCCAAGGCAGTGCACACACCGGCGGATACACAGCGTCATCCGTTGCTAACCCGCAGGTTTCCCAGCGGGTTAGCAAAGAATGAGCATGTTCTAAAAAACGGCGGTTCTGCAGCGGCTGCAAGCAGAATCATGTGCTGCTTCCAGCCGCTGCAGAATCGCCGCCGAGAACACGCTGTGCATCCGCCGGCTACCGCCCGGCTCCCGACGCACATGCCCGCCAGGAAGCCGGTGGACGGCGCCGGAGCTTCCTGGCGGGTTCCGCCAGCTGCCGCCGACCAAACCGCCGGGTAAGTGTGCACTTACCCTAATAGAAACAAGTGCTCCACTTCTGTATTTAATCACCCACTGCTGGTTTTAATCAGCCACTCCTTGTATTGGCTACAAATACTGCAAGAGCACTCACGTAAAAATATGCAGCAAATACGCAATATGTGAATGCACTTTTACTCCATCTTCTAAAAGCATGCCCTCATCAGGTATGTCAATGGAAAAATAAAAACATTGTGACTTTCTTAATTTGATATAATGGATTAATCGATAACAGATAATTGACAGAGGAACAATAACTATTGATAAATCATACACACACTAAGCAGACCTTTTCTACTAAATACACTGCACATTTAGTTGATATGGACCTCAAAGAAAACCTTGTATAATTTTCTGTGTTGAATATTACCATCATTTAGTACCTTTCTTTTTCAGAGAACATTAAAACCAGAACTGTTGACATATTCTGACATACTCTCCCTAAGGCTGCCTTCAGATTTGCAGATGCCTCCGCAGCGTTCTGCGGAGGCATCTGCAAGCATCTGCATGCAGACGGCAGCCCCTATGTTTATAATAGAGCGCACGGCGGTCTGCAGATGCTTGCAGATCGCCGTGCGCACCCATTCACTCCTATATGTGATCTGTGCGCAGGCGTATGCCTGCGTACAGATCACACACTCTCGTCCGCACCAGGGACGCGACATGTTGCGTCCCTGGTGCGGGCGCGAGAGTGTGATTTGTGCGCAGGCATCCGCCGTGCGCTCTATTATAAACATAGGGGCTGCCGTCTGCATGCAGATGCTTGCAGATGCCTCCGCAAAACGCTGCGGAGGCATCTGCAAATCTGAAGGCAGCCTAAGAGATTAACAAATCTGTAAAAGGACCATAGATTGAATGCAATATGCATATAAGATGCGTGAACACAAACATTTTGAAATTATTTTTATTCATCCCATACTTGTAATAAATAGAACTGTATAAAATGTGTTTTGTAGGAATGTTAAGTCAAAACATGTGTATGAGCTAGTTCATCAAAAATCATCTATAAAGTGTCAAGGGGAGTCATGTAGTGATTGGGATTTATTCAAGTTGCACCAGGAGATCTCCTTCTCCCACAGTATCGCCAGGCTTGCAATGGACAGATGTCACCTGTAAATGACAAAGTGAGATAAACATTTAAAATATATTAAGGGAAAAAAGGGAAAGTTAAAAAAAATAGTGCAAAAAGATAAAGATGGACCAGATCACAACTTCCTCATATGTTACCTCTAGCTGGCAGTATAACCAGCAATAACAGTATAGAACTGATCTATGTGCAATTCTTGCACTACGCTTGATTACCTTACACAGCTGCTACAAGTAGAAGCAATATTCCAATAGTGAGAAAGCAGCTCCAGGAAGAAAGAAATCTTGAAATTTAGAGGTTTTTCAGCTATACATCTATTTCAAATTATAAGGAATAATTTTTTTCTACCCTGGTACTAAGTGTTTGTTCAAATGTATCATTAACATTTTTTCAAACAGCAGATTCAAATAGTAAAGTATCTCCATATTTATGCACTTCTATTATTTTTAATAATAATAATTCACAACTACATTTTTATCTTCTAAATAAACCCTAGGGTTCAATATGGGATGTCTGATGAATGAACATGCTATATATGATGTTCCATGAACTGCAACTTGATCGGTCTCACAAATGAATTATTATACCTGACATGAAAACTTATTCTTATACCAGTTATATGATTTATTGTCATCGCATAGAAGTAAAATATCCAGAATCACACTAACACAAAAATGAAGAACTTTAAAAAAAGAAAGAGAAACCCATGTTGGTGTGCACATTTTTGATGCATTTTTCTGTGCAGATTTGTCATAAAGCCTGAAGGGTTTCCTGATGCCAGCAAAGTGAATGAGAATTCTGAAGTGTGGTGCACACGCTAAGTATTTTCTACTTGCAGATTTGGTGCTGATTTAAACCAGCAGCATGTCAATTCTTTCAGAGATTTGCTGCAGATTTCACCCATAGTACTGAATGGGAAATATGTGCACCAAAAATTAGCATTTTTGCTGCAGTGTTTTTCCGGCCAAGAGATGCAGAAGTGAAGCAGACATTTTACATGACATACCCCAACATGTGAGGAATTCTGTTAACAATGCAGAATATGTTCCTAATCATGATAGGAGCCGATAGACTGTCACTATATGGTCAATAACATTTCCGACATATGAAATATTAGAAGGTGCACTTTTCCATCAAAATCCCTTTTATAAATCGTGACAAAAAAGTTTTGATCTTAAAATTTCAGGCAGTTAATACTCAATGAGAACACACATGCAAACATATATACACACAAAATATATATGTCTATACTCATTTCAATTCATTGTAACATTAAATATTTTTTCTCTTTCATGCTCGTAATGCACATACCTTCTGCAGCCATGCAAACATAAATACACAATTAGATAAAAGGGGGAAGCACAGTACCTTTGCAGTTTTAGCTGCAGTCATGCTGTTCTGCATCTTCATCGCTTCAATTACACAGATCTCTTGTCCTTCAGAAACCTATCACAACACAAGTACAGGTATTAGTGGGACAAGTAACAAATGCATTTATAATGTACTGTACACATGAAAACGTAGAAACCAAGGTATAACGATCTAGAAATACAAGGTACGTCATGATGTTGGTTTAAGAATAAGGTGTCATAGTGAGTGAAAAAAAGATATGTTGTAGAGTATATAATAAGTAGATCTGAAAGGAACACTTAGTTTAGTTTCAGCTCTGCCCAGTTGCACAATCAATGATAATAATAAAACAATAAGACCACCATGGACTCATGGATTAAAAAAAAAAAGAAAATGGGAAAAAGAAAGGATTAGAGCCAAGAAGAAGCGACACATTGAAGAGTTTATGAAAATGTCTGGGGATGGGGCTTTAATTAGCATTTCCTGGGTGTTTGTGATGGAAATGTGAGATATCATGCTGTCCTGGAAGATGGGACATACTGAACATACGTTGGAGGTGTTGTTTGTCCACACTGCTCTGATCCAAATCTGCTACAGTCATAACCTATGATGCCCCTAACAGTAAAGATGACAGATGCTTTCAGCTTCTGATAGAAAACTAAAACCTTGCACAAAAACAAGCTTTGTACCCAAGAGCTCGCAATCTATATTCTTCAACTTGAAGAATATGGTTGTCAATAGTTAAATCAGTAACAGTCCTGTCAGACATATTAAGAATTATTATATACTTTAATTGTAGCGAGACTTTTTTTTTGGCAATCGGATAAAATCAGGGGAAAATAAAAAATATTAACTAGCTAATAAGACCAGGACTACAAATTGTCAAGTGCATGGCAATTCCAACCCTAAAGGACCTAAATTAAAAAGCTATTGACAAAAGCATAATAAAGAGTGAGTAAAGTAAGACAAGCCACCTGCCTTCACTTTAAGAACAGATTCGTTTGTGCCTTACTCTACAAAGAAACATAAATCATTGAACACAACCAAAATCAATGTGACAGGCTGATTTCACTGCTACTCCTACTAAATAGTCACAAGCCCTACAAGTCTCTCTGATAAACCCAATCTGCGCTGATGTACTTCTACACTCCTTGTCTAATTGGGGTAAAGTTTGCCGTGCTCCATTCTGTATCTTTCATCCAACTTGAAGAGTTCTTTCCTTTGACATGGGAGAGTCAGAGGTCACATTCACATCCGATTTTCAAAGTAACACTCATTAAGCTTCAGTTTGCCTTGTACCTAAAGGAGCCGTCAGTACATATACTGAGCCATTTTTTTTTGCATTTTTACGGAAGTGTGGATGTGACACACCATTGCCACAATCTGAAGTTTCAGACATCTCCAGCTGATGATTAATTATGGGTGGGGGGAAAAAAATCCAGTAAAGCCAGCTGCTTGCCATGGTTGGCAAAATTACTATAATGGATATAGGCTGCCAATTTTCCATTTTATTGGCAAGCCTTCCAAATGCAATTAGGGGAGTTATAAATGATATGGAAATCTATCAAGTCCCTTTCATTTTCAAAGACACTCTTCCCTGGAGGATTGTCTTCAGGCTCATCATTGACTTTGTTGTGCTAATGATGTAAACTTCTTTTTGCATCTAATTAAAGCACCTGTCAAGTTAGGAAAAGGTTCCTGAATACACATACTACAATAAGAGAGTAATCATACATGACTTGAAGAACTTCTCATTGACTGTACTATTCCCCTGTCTCTTCAGTCCATAGGCGTATCAAAGTTGTCACACAGCAAGGCTGGAATCATGAGGCATAGAATAGAAAAAGCATAGAAGGGAATGGCGGACATTTATCAGAGACTCTGTTGCTCGCCCAGTGCCATTTGCTTTGGAATAAAAGCATGAAAATGAAATGCAAAGGCTAAAATTGCAGACGTGAAGGATGACTGCACAGTGCTCCATTTCTCAATTTCATCCTTCAGAGCCACAAAATGGGGTGATACAGTTACTGGATGAGATTTACAGTAACAGCTGTGGTCTTCCCACACAGGGGAGGGACTTCTAATGTGCTAAGGTCTGGCCGAAGCAGACGGAAAGCAACAAAGCATGATGCCATTCTGTCAAGCCTGAGCAGGAATAGCTACTATATATCAACTGTCATATGCAGATTTTGTAGTTTCTTACTGTTAAAAATATCAGTGATTTCCTACTCTACTATACTATATATTTATATGAGCGAAAAATGTAAGTGACTGAAAGAAACTTACTATAATTTTATTTCCTTCTTAAGCTGTTCTACTCAAGAAACACATAGGAACCCGTGCCAAGGGCATATGGCTCTCTACTGTGCTAAACATTCGTACTAAAGACAGGTTCATCAGTCATTAGAGTATCTGGGTAAAAAATTAGTTCCTGATGGATGGTATTTAGAGCTTACCTGCTGATAATACATTACAAAAGAAACACAAGTTTCCAAACCCACATGACATTAGAAACTGCAGACCATGAAATAAAATACTTGCAAGCACTCATCATGTACGCCAGTTTATAGAAATTAATAAATAAGTGATTTAAACTCTGCCTAAAATTGGGCCCGCTGCAAGGGACCTTGGGTCAGGCCTGCACAGGCCAATTAATGCACAGCACCTGCTGTATAGAAGCAGCGTACGAAGCACTTCCGAATCATTTTAGCAATTAAAACAAAACTGTTTCCTGCCTATTTCAACAGTAACTGTTTCAATGCAAGAGAAGGCAGTTCACCATTATGAAACAAGTAAGTGAAAAAAAGCAGTTTTCAGTAAGGGGGGTGGAGATGGTTGGGATAAAGCTGCACTATGGAATAAGACCAGCCTTTTGTTCTCCTACTCTCTGAACCTTCTGCCTAATTTGGCAGAAAAACAGAGGGCGTATGAGGCCCTTCCACAGTATCACCTTCTGCTGCACTCTGGCCCCCTAAAAAGATAGATCAATATCATCCCTGCTGATTTTCCTTCATAAGTGGAAATCCTTCAATTACAGATTTTTTGGGTTGGACACAGGTGTGAGTGTTTAATATGCATCTTGGGTTCTAAATAAAAGCTCTGCTCTCTACCCAGATTTCCAGTTAACTTTCACATTTTCATGAAAGTGAAATTTTCATGAAGTAAATTTTACCTGTATGCAAACTGTTTTTTCCTTGGGTAAAAATGTTACAAGCATTTTGTGATATTAAATTACCTGCATCACGCTGAAAAGAATTTCACTTATTTTTTCCAGAGAAAAATATTAACCTAATACATCCAAAAGAAATAACCATGCCATACTTCTAAAACAAAAAAAAGTTTAAAATTCACTGATGGCTCTTTAATTTCCCATTCCATCAATTTAGACAAAACAATTTTTCTCTCTCCTAGAGGTCTGACCCAACTGCCTGTCTAGATCAAAGGATTAAAGATGAACCACTACACATAATTGGTTTGTTCAGCACAGGGTCATAGACTCACATCATTAGGCCACAATTTGGTCCACCACCAACGCCTCATGTAGTAAAGATGTAATTCTCCCATAATGTCCTTCCTTTATTTCAATGGCTGTTCAATTTCTGTGTTTTGCATTGTACAGAGATAACCCCTATTACAGTGTATAAACATGCACACCTAGTACATAAAATAACCGTATAACATATGACTTTAGCAGAAATATTACATATGTATATACACAAATACACACACATATATATATATATATACACATATATATATATATACACATATATATATATGCACTTATACATATACACACACATATATACATATATATCCCCACACATACACATCGTGTATGTATATATATATATATATATATAGAATAGTGGACCTTATGCTGTTTTTCATATATATATATATATATATATATATATATATATATATATATATATATATACGTAGTATACCAGTTACATAAAGCAAATTCAACATGTAACGAAGTATGGCAAGCACAAAGTTAAGTTTCATATAAGGCGGCCGTCACACGGTTCAATTTAATGCACGATATCGCTTAAGTGATCTGCTTTTTGATCGCTTAAGCCAGGGGTCTCAAACTCCAGGCCTCGAGGGCCGCACACAGTCCAGGTTTTCAGGATTTCCTTAGAATTTGACAGTTGGTCATTTGATTGCCAACTGTCAAATCCTAGGGAAATCCTGAAAACCTGCACTGTGTGCGGCCCTCGAGGCCTGGAGTTTGAGAACCCTGGCTTAAGCGATATCGTTTGTGCATCGCTGCGTGCGATCAAGCGATTTTACAATGTAAAATCGCTTGATCGTGACATCGCAGATGTGAGAGCCGGAGCTCATATCAAGCGATAATTGCTTGTTCAATCTGCTTCATCGTGGTGTGTGACACCACGATGATCCATCTCCCAGCGGCAGAGCCTATGCTGGGAGATGGTATCTATGGTAAACGTCGGGTTACTAAGCGCCGCGCGGCGCCTAGTAACCAGATGTGTACCATAGTTACCAGCGATTTCGCTGGTCCACATCGCTGGTGAGTCTGCCTGTGTGACATCTCACCAGCGATGTGAGCGATATTGTTAGCGATCGCGCGTGCACGTGATCGCTTACAATATCGATCACGATATAGATACGTGTGACGGCCGCCTATGATTTAGAATATAATAGTAATAATCTTTATATAGCGCCAACATATTCCGCAGTGCTTCATAATTCAGAGCTATATATTTAAACAATCATAAGAAACAGTTATCAGAAAATACAATACAATACAATACAAAAACAATACAATACAAAGCATAATACAATACAATAATTAGAGCAAAATAATGACAGCCCTGCTCATAAGAGCTTACAATCTAACAATGAGGTGGGGGTGACACAAAGTATAGGTGCTTATTTACAATGACGGTATAGTCAACTTGAGGAGATGGGGAACAGACAGAAGCAGTATGAGTGGCCACCAACCATTATTTGTGGTCCACTTGAGACTGGTGGAGCGGATAGGCTATGTCTAGATAACTTTGACTAGAGTATGTCAGTATGTAGTTAAAGAGGTCATTAGTGAGCATCATACATGATTTTCTTTTGTTGTTGCTTGATGTCTGCACAGTATCTCATCCTTTTTGGCTGTATCCCACATAATTCTAGTTCAACTGTTTTCCTTCCAAGCTATCACCATGCTTGTAAGATTTTTTTTGTGCTAGATCTAGAATTGAGAAGATATCCTGCAAGGCCTCCTATCTGCATCCACCTGCTCAGGCTTTTATGAATTATAGACTGTTGCCTAGGAACAAGCAGTCACAACTGACCGGAGAAGAATCTGCTATGCCTTTATATTGAAAGTACAATCACAACTTCTTCGTATGATGCAGGGCACATTACAAGTGAGAATATGAAGACGTAGCGTCTGTAAATACTACATCAAAGGAGGGTTCTTCTTCCATCTTACAAATGTTCAGAGGTTCTACAACTGGGAATGCTTGTCAAGTGCTAAACTGCACAAATCTTTAAATAATTGGATGTCAATGTCTGCTGAACGCAGGTCGTTTGTGTCCCATCTAAACATGTTTCTGCGTCTTATTCTCTAGCTTAGAAGGAGTAGGTGGGAGGACAAGATTTGTCATGACATTCGATTGAGAAGGCTGCTAACAGGATTAGAAAGCAGCTGTCACTTTGTGTTACTTAGAGTCAAGGCCAAACATACAAATTTATAAGATGAAAACTTAGAGGGGAAAGATGAAGATGACTGTAGGAACAGGAAGGATAAGTTGCACTTTGAGCAGGATAATGTAGAAGATACAATATAAAGTCTTTTGTTAGAAGATGCAATATGTTTTACATATATGTTGTTGAATGACCTCTGCAGTGGGACCTCGTAAATTGTGTAAAAACTAGTTATTCAATGACATCTTTTACATTAACTAATGATTATTGTCCTACATTTTTCCTTCTAAATAGAAAAAAATAATTTCAATTTCTTAGTTACAAACTAAAGCATACAACAAGGATAAATTGGCATTTGCAGAACTCCTTGAGCTCATGACCTGTAAATCACAAGTCTTACATCATAGAGGCTTCTTGTCCCCAAGATCCTAGTTCTGGGTCTAGTGCTTTCTTTTAGCCATATTCTCCACCTTTATTTTTTAATTGAACAAAACATTTTAGTTAAATCGACTTGCCTCTCTAAAGGTGTCCATGAGGACAGAATAATATAAATCCAGATTCAAGGGAGAGTATGTTATAACCAAGAAAGTCTTGCAAATGTAAGGCTGATTCACTCAATATTGCTTCTGCAAACTATCTGGATCTTAAAGCCGCTTTACACACACAGATATCTGTGACCAACTTCTGAACAGATCTCTGGTTGCAGTGAAATCATGGACACATTGTTCCATTTTGTGGCTGTGTACAAAATGGAGCAATGTGTCCATGATTTCACTGCAACCAAAGATCTGTTCAGACGTTGGACACAGATATTTGTGTGTGTAAAGCGGCCTTTATACCATAATGCCCCATTAAAAAAGGCAGGAAGAAAAATGTTTTAAATAATGCATTTCAAATTTGTGCCTATTGCCTTTGTTCTATTGGATTATCACACAAACTGAAAAATAGTTAGATTTTTTTCATGCCATTTGCCATATTAGTCCTTCAGATTTGGGATTATAATATGCACAGTGACTCAGTGGTTAGCTCTATTGCTTTGTAGTGCTGGGGTCCTGGATTCAAATACCACCAAGGACAACACCTGCAAGGAGTTTGTATGCTCTCCTGGTGTTTGTGTAGGTTTCTTCCACAATCAGCTGTCTGATCAAAATATAACAAATTAATCCTTTTGGTAGATGGCGTAATGATAAAAAATATCAAATCGCCAGAGATCTCACGAAGGCGCTCCATGAGGCCGTGAAGTCAGCCGCCGGCTGCCGCTCCTGACAAAAGTCCTCACTGTGTGCCTGCGTGAGATCAGACACTTATGGTGCCGTCACACCAGGCGACGTCGCTAGCGACATCGCCGAAAAAGTGACGTATCAGCGATGTCGCTAGCGACGTCGCGCTGTGTAAACGAGCGGCGCGACCGCGTTTTAGCGCTGGTCGCAGGTTGACAGATTTACGGGAAGAACCGTAAACCTGTCAACCGGCGACCTACGATAAGGCTGGATCGCGCCGTGTGACATCGCCAGAGCGATGTCGGCGGCGATCCAGCCTATACCGCAGCGTTGCTGCGGATCGCTCGCTGGGCTGAGCCCAGCCCAGTGAGCGATATCACCGCCCGCATCGCTGCGGTGTCGCCGCCGCAGCGATGCTGTGTGACAGCTGGCCAGCGATGTCGGAAACAAGCGGGCACCCGCGCATCGCTTCCGACATCGCTGGCCAGATCGTGCTGTGTGACGGCACCATTACACACCAGTGCAGGTGAGGAGGGGGCTGCACACAGACAGGAGAACGAACAGAGCAGCAGGAGGTGGCACAGAGCGGCCGGAGGCGGGGAGAAGCCCTGTGGCAGTGCTGACTCCATAACCAGGAATGCCCTCTGGACTCACTATATGTAAGCTTTCCAAAGTCTATTTCTCAGGGGGGCTAGAAACATGGGGGAGCCCTTCCCTGAATGCAGCAGGCATGCTGCATTCAGTGGGGCGTTTAGTGTGCATGCACCAGGGGGTGACAGGTCCTTTTAAAAAAAACAAACAAAAAAAAAAAACTATAAATGTTTGGTATCTACATACTTGTACTGACCTAGAGAATCATACTGCCAGGTCATCTTTACCACATAGTGGACATAGTAAAGATTAAAACCAAAAGACAATTGTGAAATTGCACTTTTTTTTTAAATTTCAAAACACTTAAGATTTTTTTCCCTATTAAGCAGTACACTATTTAGTACAATGAAGGGACTCATTGAAAAGTACAACTCTGCCCACAAAAAAACATGCCTTTACACAACCATATTGATGGAATAAAAAAGTTATAGCTTTTAGAAAAAGGGGAGGGAAAAACTAAACGGGAGAAAACTGAAAATTGCCCGTGAGTGTAGCGTTTAATGGAACAAAAGAGGGGTGATTTGAACTTGCGTTTTAATTTTTCTTCTTAATTTTAAAAACTTTTCCTCCCACTTTTTATTGTACTTAATAGCATGTTAGGAAACTTTAAAGCTGCGACTCGCTGATCGTTTGTGCTGTACAGAGAAGCACATCAGCACTGCTGTTAATAGTAGAAATCACGATCTCCTATGAAAGTTAGTTCGCCACCGGTGATCACAAGAGGATCATAATAACAAACACAGGGGTCATCAGCTGGCCTCTGACTGTCATGACAACCAATTGGTAGCTCATGTTCATATGATGGGCATGCCCACATTAGCGGTGATTGATGCATTCCCTGCCAACCCAAGTTAAATCCCACTGTCGGAGACTGACAGCAGGATTCAGCTGGTTAGGCTAGGTTCACACTTGGGTTTTTTCAAAATAGGCAAGATCAGGGTTTTCAGTAAAAACCTGATTCTTTCAGGATTCAGTTTTTTGCCTATTCACTTTAATGGTGTCAGGAAGCAACTTGAAGGAACAGGATTCTACCTGACATCATTAAAGTGAATGGGCAAAAAACTGGATCCTGAAAGAATCAGTTTTTTTTTAGCAAAAACTTGATCTTGCCTGATTTGAAAAAAAAAACACAAGTGTGAAACTAGCCTTAGAGGAACATGACAGCTGACTAAATCAGCCATCATTTGCAGGGAAAATGATGGCTTGGCGTGCAAGCCCGCATCAAAGGCAGGGGACCTACCTTTGACGTACTATTATGTCAAAGGTCATGGAGGTGTTAAAGAGTAATTGTTTAAATTTTTATATAATATATAGGTGAGCACTTCTGATTAGTGATGGGCGAACCTGAACTGTAAAGTTCTGGACCAGTACCAAACACAGTGTTCGTGCACAAGGTCTCGAACACGGGTTTCCCTGAGAAACCCGAGTTACAGTTCAGCTCCAGATCGGGTCCAGGGGCTGAAAAAAAGCACATTATTAATAAACATTATAATTATACTTACCGGTCCAGCGACGCGTCCTCCTATCCCGCTGTCTCCCTGTCGCTTCTGCTTTCGGAGACGCTCATTAACTTCTGGCGGTAATCACTGCACTTGGCTGTCTTTGGCTCTTTCCAGCAGTGTTCGCATGGTGATGTCAGGGCTCACCCGAGTTCATGGCCCGAGCCATGAACTCGAGTGAACTTTGACTGTCACTGTCAGTCTCAGCTTGCTTCTCACTCTGTATAGACACTTGTCTATGCAAAGCGATGTAGCAGAGCTATCCCTGTGGACTACATCGGTCTAAAGACTTTTTTTATAATAAAAATAGAGTCTAAATTTTTTTTTGTTTTATTTCTTATAAAAATGTTTTTCTCTGTGTTATTTTTTTTAATGTTTACAAGAAATTCATAGAGGCCATGTCTAATGTTGGCGTGACATCATGAATTTCGGGCTTTGGGCCAGCTGATAATACAAAGCTGGCCCTAACCCCATTATTACTCAGTAAGCCACCCAACACTAGCTCCACTAGAAGAGTCGGATACAGCGCCAGAATATGGCGCTTCTATGAACGCGTCATTTTCTGGGACAGCTGCAGACTGCAATTCGCAGTGGGTAGGCCCAGAAAGCTTGGGCCACCCTGCACTGCGGATTCCAGCCCCCAGCTGCCTAGTTGTACCTGGCTGGAAACAAAAATAGGGTGAAGCCCACGTTGTTGTTTTTTAATAATTTCATGAAATACGGTAATTTAAAAAAAGGGCTTCCCTACATTGATGGTTCCCAGCCAGATACAAATAGGCAGCTGGGGGAAGCTCATACCTGCCTGCTGTACCTGGCTGGCATACAAAAATATGCCGAAGCCTACGTTGATTTTTTTTTTTTTCTTCATTAAAAAATAAAAAAATATATAATTCAAACAAAAACACATTTAGGGACTACATCTCTGTGCTGTTTCTTCAGAGACCAAAGTGACGAACAAAGCTTCTATCCCCTTGAGCCCTGAATGAGAGCCTGGAGCCCTGCGGCATTGTAAGGGGGGGGTAAACTCAGGTCATGCCACCTGAGCTGTCTTCAGGTGACCCCAATGTCTCCCCGGTTACAATGCCGCAGATCGCGCTCCTTACACCAATTATATACTGAGCTGTCAGAAGATTGTGCTCCTTGACAGATCAGTATGTAAATGGTGTAGGAGATCCCGAATTCCGGAATCTACCCATACATTCTAGATGATAGAATGTATGAGCTGGTTTCAGGTTACTCCAGCAGCCAATCACAGACACACATTCTGCGTGACAGTGTCTAATTGGCTGTTAGTGTATAGTATAGTATATAGTAGTATACAAATCAATAAATAATTAAAAAAAGACATAGCGCTCTGTGGTATTTTTGATTCTCAGCGCAGATAATGCGGACAGCTATGGGCTACCACCCCCAGCTGCGTGGCTATCAAAATACAGGGAAGCCCATTAATTTTTTTAAATTATTTTAAAGAATAATTTTAAAAAATGTGTGGGCTTTCCCCGTATTTTGATCGCCAGCCAGGTAAAATCAGGCAGCTGGGGCTGGGATTCTCAGCATGATAAGGCCCAAGTGTTCTGAGCCCCCAACACTAAAAACCGCAGCCTGCAGCCATCCCTGGAAATGGCGCTTTGTTTCTTGGCGCCATTACCAGGCGCTTCACATGGCTCATCCACTGGTCCAGATGGCGGTGGCATGCTGGGTAACAAAGGGATTAGGGACAGTTTTGTATTAAGCCTGAAATTCATGGTGTCACACCAAATCAGACATGGCCACCGTGAATTTCTAGTAAACATTAAAAAAACGCAATACACAGAAAAAATTTTTTTTATTAGAAATAAAACAAAAACACATTTAGAGACTCCATTCTTATTAAAAAAAAAAATCCTCAGTCTGACGTAGTCCACATGGATAGACAAGTGTTTATACAGATTGTGAAGCAGGTTGAGACTGACAGTGACAGTCAAAGTTCACCCCAGTTCATGGCTTGGGCCACAAACTCGGGTGAACCCTGACGTCACTGTGCAAACACTGCCGACACCAGCCGAAAATTGCATAGTGCCGAACAGTGGAGTGAATACCGCCAGAAGTTAATGAGTGACCCCGGAAGTAGATATGGCCAGGAGACCGTGGGATGGGAGGACGCATCGCAGAATCAGTAAATATGATCATAATGTTCATTATTAATTATATGCTTTATTTTACAGGTACCCCCGCTCCATCCCATATCTGTAAAGTCCAAGCTCGGGGTTCGGATGCAAGTTTGAGTTATCTTCGGCCCCGAACTTGAACTTTACAAAAACCTCGAGGGAACACGCCGATCCCGAACATTGGGGGGATTCGCTCATCACTACTCCTGATTGATGATGAAACAAAATATTATGTGAAGCATCAAATCCAGTATGTGAGTGAAAATATTTTGGTTATAACGATTAGACCTTCATCAGTTCACTTGCTGCTGGTGAGGAACTACCTGGATGTTGTATAAGCAGTGTCCAATAATAGTGTTTAATGGTACATGAGTACTATTCAACACAAGGAAAAATAGGAAAGTATGAAGGATAAAAAAAAAAAGCAATAGGAGTTTGGCAGTACTGAGACCTTTGTTTTGTTGTATAATAGGGGTTTTACTTACAAATCACACCACATTTATCACCTACTGATTGTTGCTTTTGCAGCCATAACAAAACCATTTAATTGGCCAAATTGTTGTCTGTCCCTGCTCACTGTATGTATTTTATCCAAAATTGAAAAAAGGACAATACTTTGCTACAAGTTTTAATTTGGTCAATTAGCAATTCTTTTTTTGAATCTGCTATCCATAGGATTAGATTTAACTTAAAGGAAGCCAACCAGCAGGATTTAAGGGGGTGTCACACGCGTCAATGTCGTCAGCGAGATGATCGCTGACGACATTGACGGCTGATTGCTGGTGAGCTGTCACACAGACAGACTCACCAGCGATCAATTGACCAGTGTCATCATGGAAACGATTTAAATATCGTTTCCACGATGTCCTGCTCCCGCTGCCAGCCTGCTGGAAGCGGGAGCAGGCTGGTCTCCAAGGTACACTGCGGGTAACTAGGCAGCGCGCGCTGCCTAGATACCCGACGTGTACCTTAGTTACCAGCCTCCTCCGCTCACCCGGTGAGCGGAGGAGGCTGGTAACTAAGGTACACAGTCGGGTATCTAGGCAGCGCGCGCTGCCTAGTTACCCGCAGTGTACCTTGGATACCAGCTCCCAGCGCTTGTGAGAGGCGCTGGGAGCTGGAATATCGCTAGTCCCGGTGTCACACGCAGCGATGCTGCGTGTCCACCGGGCGACAATCGCCAGGTTTCTGAGCTGGTTCTGAAACCTGGCGATCATCAACCAGCGATTTATCGCTGGTTGATGCAGTATGTCACACGCGTCAATATCGCTGCAACGTCACGTGCAGCCGATATCGTGCAGGCGACATTGACGCGTGTGACACCCCCTTTAGGGTTATAAAGCAAAGCCAGTGTGTTACAGGCTCTGGGATACTGAATGCAATCATATCTTTACTTCAGTGATTACATGTATGATTATAGAGAAAAGTGTTATCAAACATCAGGAAATCTGTGCAGCATATTTGCTTAAAGGGAATCTGTCAGCTCATTCTACCTCGCTAGCCTACCACTTCCTGTCCCTGCATCTTGCTAGCTGATCCCTAACCATTCCTGTCTCATCTAAAAGTGCTCTATAAAGATTGAGAAAAATTAGTTATAAACTTACATAGATTCTGAATCTGAAGGCTGAAAAGGCGTGCTCCGGGGCTCCATTCTCCCCTCCTCGTCGGTATTCAGCACGCCCTGCTGGGTGTCCTTGTTCTTTGTGTTGTGCCTCTTTTTAACTTCCCGCCCCCCTTGCTGCGATGATACGCAGGGCCGAAACGTCATTTCCGGCCTAGTGCATTGTGGGGCTGATCACGTGCTCGGCCCGGCTCCAGGGCATGCGCAGTGCACATACTGAAGCCGAGCCGTACACGTAATAAGCACACAGAATGTACCAGGCCGGATATGACATGTATGGCTCGGCTTCAAAATGCACACTGCACATGCGCCGGAGCCGGGCTGAGCACGTGATGAGCCCTACAATGCACCGGGCCGGATATGATGTTCCAGCCCGGTGTATGATCGCAGCAAGGGGGGTGGGAAGTTCAAAAAAGAGGAGACACAACACAAAAAACAAGGACGCCCAGCGGGGCATGCTGAATGCCGATGAGAAGGGGAGAATAGAGCCCCGAAACACGCCTTTCCAGTCTCCAGATTCAGACTCTATGTAAGTTTAGATCTCATTTTTCTCAATCTTCACAGGGCAACTTTAGATCAGACAGGGATGGTTAGGGATCAGCTAGCAAGGTGCAGGGACAGGTAGTGGTAGGCTCGGGGGGTAAAACAACAGGTTCCCTTTAAGTGCAGAAGAACATCACTATGAGGGATTGGGTTTCTTTTATTGCTCTTCTGTTTGCTGTAAGACAAACCTCTCCTCCTTCCCTCTCCCTCCCTCCCTTCGTGTCACAATATACCTAGGCACATTACGTCTGTCATTGTGCACGGAGATATCACAATGTCAGGCTCCTATGTGCTCATCACTGGCTACCTCCTGAGTCTCCAGCTTCAAGTTCTCACTGAATCTTCCCTGGCTGTGTGTGATTTGGCAGTAACAGACCTGTGACTGTGAAGAGAGAGCTGAGCTGAGGACGCGCAAACTGGAGGGTATGTGGCCTTCTCCTGCTCTGTGACACTGTGATCACACACAGCCAGAGAAGATTCAGGAGAACAAGAAGATGGAGGCACAGGGGGGAGTGAGGGAGTGGAGGGCACATAGGACACCGGACATTGTGCTATCCTCATGCACAATGTCAGAGTTAATGTGCCTTGGTAAACAGTGACAAGGAGGGAGGGAGAGGGGAGGGGGAGAGGTTTGGCATAGAGAAAACAGGGGAGTAAAACAAAGAAACCCAGCCCCTCTTATGGTAATGCACTGCACAGATTTCCCGATATTTCATAACAGTTTTCTCTGCAATCATACATGTAATAATTGAAGTAAACATATAATTGCTTTACAGGCAATGGGATACTGAGTGCAATCAATTTACTTTATAGCCCTAAAACCTGTTGGTTGGTTCCCTTTAAAGATCGCTGGGAATCTGGCCACTAGAACCCCCAGCTATTCCAAGCTTTAGGCTACGTATTCCATGAGCCAGAATATTTAGAGCCTACTTTTTGAATGGAAATGATCATGCTCCATCTACATTCATTCTTTGTTCATAGGATTGTTCGAGAAAGCATACTTCATCACTCATTTCTGGGGGTCCTAAATTGTGAACACTAAGCTTAAAAGATATGGAGAGGAATCTCATGATGTGAATTTATGGTGGGAAACTAGCCACAAGCAATGTATGGTTGGTATATATTTTTTCTATAAAAAAAACTATACCCGAAAAAATATCTCACCTTTTGGAATATGTAAGATATCAGTAAGCTCATAATCAGAGATACCTTTATATTTTCATGCAGGAAGAAAAGGTGTATTTTGACTAAAACTTTGGTTACTAGACTTAAAGAGGACCTGACACCCCCTTGGTGATATGCTAACTGAATGCAGTGTGTCTGGTGCATTCAATGAAGGGGTCCCCCAGGTCTCTAGCCCCACTGTAAGCAGTTAAAAAGACTTTATAAAGTGTATAGATATGTAGTCCAGAGGGACTTACTCAGTAATGCGTTATCGCTGTTGCTGGTGTCCTCCCCGCCTCCAGCCTTCTGTGTGCCACCTCCAGCCCTCAGCGATGACACATACAGGAGGCTAAACAAGAGAGGGCTGGAGGTGGTACACAGAAGGCTGGAGGCGGGGAGGACACCAGCAACAGCGATGACATTACTGAGTAAGTCCTTCCAGACTCCTTATCTGTACACTTAAGGCTGCCTTCACATTTGCAGATGAAGACATTTGCAGATGTTCTGCGGAGGCATCTGCAAGCCTCTGCATGCAGACCACAGCCCCTATCTTTATAATGGAGCGCACGGTGTCTGCAGATGCTTGCAGACCGCCGTGCGCTCCATGCCGCCATGATGACTGTGCTATCGGTGCCTGCGCACAATCACACAGTCTCGTCCGCACCAGGGCGCGACATGTTGCGTCCTGGTGGCGAGGTGTATTTGTGCGCAGGCATCGCTTGCGCAAATCACTAAGGGCAATGGTGCAGCGTCTCAAGCTCTGAGACACGTGCGCTCCATAAAAGATAGGCTGCGGTCTCATCAGAGGCCTAAAGTCTTTTACAATTAAGGGGGGGCTAGAGACATGGGGACCCCTTCTCTGAATGCAGCAGACACTCTGCATTCAGTGTTGCATTCAGTTAGCATAGCACAGGGGGGTGGCAGGTCCTACTTAAGACGCTGGGTACAAACATTAGGTAGAAAGAAGAGCAGAAGACGACTACAGGCCAAGGTCTAAAGAAAAGCTTACAAAGTCTAGTGTCTGGAATATATAATGTGTGTTCTTGTCTGATATGTTAGCCATCAAGCAATAATAATATTCTAGCAAAATTCAGTGTAATTAGCTAATCTTACGCCTAAAAAAATGTGCATACTTTTTTCTACATCAACCTTACTGTAGTCTCCAACTAAACTCAACATAGAATTCAAGTAATATTTGTCATAATAGACAAGCCGACTGGGGTTCTTCGAAACTTTGCACCACAGTCAATTAACAAAGGTACATTTATATGCATTACTATGACTACAGAGCTTTAGATCTATGGCACTGAAAAAGTAATTTCCATCCATAGTGGCTACAACATACCTATACTAGATTTGTTTTACCAAAATTGAAAACTTCAGGACATCGCTCAGTACTTACAAATATAAAAAGTTTAATACCAGCTTAAGTGGTTATATACATTTCTAGCTGTCCTAATTAGTCATAACGAAAAAAAACGTGTTATAATGGTCAACCGTCACCCTAGATTTACTGAAATACATGTATCTTAGTCTCTGTTCACAACTATTGTTAATATAAACACCATGACATATATGATGAATCTAATGAATTGTTAAAAATGTTCATTTTATTGTATTTTTAATAGGGCAGTAGATTTCAGTATTGTCTATTATGTCCATCAAGCTGCAATGAAAATCAGGCAGATCAGACCAAAATACAGTGTGAACTAAGACTTTGTTGATTAGACTTGTTAAAGTTAAAAACTAGTTTCACAGAGAGGAAAAGTGTCAAAAGAATTGGGGGAAAATGGAAATTAATAAAGACGACTGAGAAATGATTAAATCAGACAAATGAGATTTTATGTATATATAGGATACTATTTCTAAGTCTATTCCAATAAAGCGTGGACAGTGACAGTAAAGAGGCTTAAATTTATGGATTTTTATATCTACGCTCTTCAAGAAAGAAGAAAAACCTTCGCACAATGTTTACTTTTTTTCATTACAGCATATTTTAATTTATGTAGTATTCCACTGCTACTCGTATGGTTTAAAATGATAAGTAGGTTTAGCTTTGAGAAGTTAAGTTATTTTTTGAATTTAGAGTACTATGGTCATTACAATATGAGATGTATACTTTATAAAATCATGGATGATCGGAATGTGTTGGGTACAATTTATTACCCTTAATAAATACTAATGGCCCCCAACATAGTGTGTAGACCCTTGTTATCACCGAGATACAGTAAAGACCATTGGCCTGACTGCTTTACTGAAGATAAAAAAACACCCATACCAATTGATTTATTCCAAATCTTCCTAGAAACAAGAGAGGAGAAACAACGGAATGCTTCAAACCCCCCTACTGCAACTTTCTTACAATGACAACTTTGCTTTGAATTACTTCAGTAGGAAAATAGTACAAAGATTTGACATGTATGTTTCTCATTCATGGTAACCATACATACACAAACACACATATATCCTTCATTCCCAATCCAGCGATTGGATGCACTGTGCTCCTTCATTAAATCGATATTAAAGACCATGAACGACTTGGAGTCCACTGCCTTGAATATAACAACAATTGTAAAGCGCTCTGTTCTTCTGCACTCAGGCATGCTGACTGTTTGAGTCTCCCACTGTCTATAAGCAGAAGAAATGGGTTTCACACAATGTAAGATAAGGTGAATCAATTTTTTACAGTCTGCTTTCTAGTCCCTGCACAGGAAGTCTGCAGAAGAAAAGTATTTAAATGTAACTTTGGGGGCTTTTATTCAGCAATGAACAATAGAATTTTTGGCAAAAAAAACCCTCAAAATTTTAAACTGTATGCCAAGACTTGACATGCAAAATCTGTGAAATTAAGAGGAGCCCGCATGAATGGTTAAGCTGAATATCATTGTGCAGGTATAAGATTAACAAGGCTCTCTCAGAAAATATTCCTATTAAACCCTATATTCTGCTCCAAATGGAATACTAAATGTGGTAAAATTCTTAGAAATTCCCTTAAAGAATATTTAGAAACAATTACAGAAACAAAAGGAAGCAGCAGAGCAGCGGTGTTGTGCCTCTCACAGCTATACATGGTGCAGGATCTTAACCAAAAAAGTTAATGTCTACGGTGGCTCAAGTGGTTAGCACTGCAGCCTTTGCAGCACTGAGGTCCCAAGGTCCTGGGTTCAATTCCCACCAAGGACAACATCTGCAAGGAGTTTGTATGTTCTCCCAGTGTTTGCGTGGGTTTCCTCCGGGCACTCCGGTTTCCTCCCACATTGTAAAGACATACTGATAGGATATTTAGATTGTGAGCCTCAATAGGGACAGCATTACTGATGTATGCAAAGTGCTATGGAATTAATAGCGCCATATAAATGAATAAATATTATTATTATATTAACTATAGCTTGGGAAACGCAAAATGTGTACAGTGAAAAGGATAACTTATCTTTTTACATATTTCCAACGCTGTAAAACAATAAATATCACATCATTAAAAATACAATGTATGTCCAGGATTATTTTAGCGTTATTGTTTTTACACAAGTGTCAAAGGTCTGAACCATTCCGTAAACATAATCGGGGCAAAATATATGATTGCACAAAAGTAAAGTTCAGTATCACAAGTGTTCCAAATTATCGGTAGACGTTACAACGTATAATTTATTAATAAAACGCATGTGCACACTCAAATGGAACTTTCTTCGACTGAATTGACTTTAGTATACTTGAACTGTTAACTTCTCCTGGTGATATTATATCTGTGACCTAGAATACAAAACAGTGAGACAATACAAAAGTGCAGATGTAAGAGGCCCACCTAGGCTGCTGTGAAAATTCTGAGCATTTCATATCCTTTGGTTCCTTACCCTTTTAGGAAAGCTTTGTGTCTTTTCTGAGCATATCTGAATTCTCACTGTAAATAGCATGAATTCATCACCCTTCCCTTGAAGTACTTCCTTACATTTCCCGAGAGCCTCCCACCCTCTAGTTTCAGAAGGTGACCTCTTGCTTCCCTCCTGTACCTTGTTGAAACCTTTGATATATATGAACTTTTTATTATTTTTAACATATCCTTTTCCCTTCACTGAAAAAATGTCTTGGCTTCTTGTTGTCTTTTTTTCTTGAGCATTTAATTAAAGAATTGATCACCACTGACAAATGAAAATGCTTTAAAATGGGGAATAAAAACATATCACCCTAAAATCATGCTATATGCCTCTTATAACTAGAGAATTGTGAATATTCATTAACAATAAGAATGTGTTGTAGCAAACCCCCAGTTTTATATACATATATACTTGCTCCTACACAAAGAACTATATAACAGTAGCATAATAATAGGAATGATCTCAATGATTATATTTAGTTAATGTTTTCATACTATGTGCTGTCTATATGGAACCTATGCCTACTAAGAGAACGAACGTCACTGAAATCATCTGCATGAGAACAGTTTATAAGCTAAATGCCTTTAATAGGTCTGGTCTTTCCATTTCTTCATATAGTTCCATATCTATAAAGAGCTGGAGATTCATAAAGCACAATGGATACATGGCAGTAGACCTTGTCCTTACATAGACTACATACAAAAATACTGGGGTTTAACATGACTTTTTAGATCTTTGATCCTATAATAATCAGACAAAGGAACAAATAGGATATAGATTTATGCGTCTATTAAGGGAATGAAAAAAATTGAAAAATATTTAAACAATTATAAATTTTTACATCATGTACATATGTCAGTGACACGCACCATATCGCCAGGTTTTACGGAAACAGCCACCACTGAGCCTGGCATCGGGGATCTCAGAATACTACTGGTGTCCTCTTCCACCTTCTCTGGCATGTACTTGCTGAGCTCGGCTGCATGCTTCGTCAACACTTGCAGTTTATACTTAAAATAAACAAAAGAAATTCATCAGTTAATTTAAACTTAATAATTAGATACTTCCAGTTCATACATTATGTGATTGTCGAGAGCATTACTAAAATAGTGATCGTTTGCACATTTTATAATGAAAAGGTTTAACTCTTAAATTAAAAAAACAAAAAACATAGAGAATCTTTTTTTATGCACGCATATAAATATAAACATATATATGCACATACATATATTTTATAGCTTCCCTTTGATAATTTTTATTTCTAGATTTAATTCAGTATAATGGAATGGAGAATAGGAAGATACATTTATAGCCACCACCACTTACAAAAGACCATGAATAGTTTAGCTGCCCTACATTACCAATGTCTAATATTGTAAATTAAATAATCATTCATAGTTGCTCATCACAAGAAATCATTAGTCAGAGTGCCTTTTGTTTTCTAGCATGTAACCTGATAAAATAATAAGTATTTCTATGAACAACTACAAAATTCATATTAAACTCTCACTACATTAGTAGAAATCAGTTTGGAAAAATCAACAGGGATTGTTGTAAATGAACTGTATTGGTTTCTAGGATTCAGAGCTGGATATTCATGAGTGAGATAATCATGTTACATGCAAGGCGTCCATTCATTTTTTCAAGTCAAGAACCATGCAGCACGCACTAAGGAGAAAGAAAAAGTCAGCTCCCTGCCCATAATCTACCCTTCCACCAGTAGATGGCAGTAGGTCTCTTTGTGTAGATACACTGCTTCGCTCAGGATTTGCATGGAGAGATTGATAGCAGTGTAGGATATAAAGTCACACATCGTGCAGTTTCCACACGTAACTCCGATTTACATTTCTGAGGTGTTTAGGTATTTGAACGCTGGCCAGGTTTTGGAAAGGTTTTATATTTTAGGCTGAGGTGTTTTGTGACAGTTGACGGTAATTTATTTTCCGATCAATTCTTACTACTGATATCTAATCAGTGGTATAGGTAATTTATAATTCTAAAAGTAGTTGTCTGAGGTTAAACATTGTCATGCAGCCTTCTCATATAACATGGGAATTCTGACAACCAGTCATGTCACAAGCTTAAGACGTATCAAATAAAATGGGATACATCTAATCAAAGCAATGGCGGGCAATTTACATTCCTTAATGAAATAAGCTTTACAATGTTAAGGAAACATTTTTCCATTTATCGCTCAGGCTTACATTTTAAATAGAAATATGGGTAATCGCTAGTAAAGCTGTTAAGATTTGATAACGTGTTGCTTGTCCAATTCCCCTAATCTGACAGTCTGAATAATAACATCTTGGGCATGTATTTTTTCCCTCTTTTGAGTGTGTGTTTTGCAATCAAGAAATACAAGTATCTGCCAGAATCTGAAGGATATGATCCTCAAGTAAAATTACAGTGCAAATAAAAGCTTTTTGCTCCAATTAAAATTTGCCTGACTCATAAGTGGCAGGGAAATAAAGCAAGCCAAGTGCATTTTCCTGTCAATCTAATAAACATTCAGTGTAGATGGACTATTTATCAAAGATAAATTGTACTTAAAAGTCATCCATTAAACCTATGGGGGGGAATATAATTACACAAAATTGCAGAGTTTCAGGATCTGTGATGTCGCCTGAGTCCTGCTTATGGTTTTTAAATAATAAAATACATGGAAAACACAGGAATCTGTGGTCTGGAATCACCATGTAACTACCGTCTGCTTTCCTTTGAGGGTGGTGAATTACACAATTGCTGGTGTTCAGTTTACACCGCCGCTACATAAAGATCTTGCTCATCTTCGTCTTATTGTTGCGGGGTGAAATGCAATATTGGTATTTAAGTATGTGTTTCTAAATCTCATCCATAAAGATACAAATGAATACAAGTAACAAAGTGACAATATTCATTGACCTTTAATATTTGTCCGATCTCGACCTCTCGCAGAGTTACATAATATATGAAAACATATAAAAAGTAGAATGGATCACACACTATGGTTATCATAGAAATATATCTCTATATCAGTATGAAGAATAACCTGTTTTATTAGAATTGCAATATTAGCTACAATTCACTATTATGCAAGCAGTAAGACAGTAGCTGCCCCCCCCAAGGGAGACACTTTGGTCACATGGGTGTTAATTTCAGACATATGACTGATTGTATACGTGCCACAAAGGTAATCACTCCTTATTATCACACCACTGAATAATAAAAGGAAAACTAAAATAAATATGTAACGACAAGGGTATAAGGTTATGTTCTCATGTGGCAGACATGAACTTTGTCTGGTCCGATTGGGGGTTGTTTCTGATTGGGGTTTGTCATTTTTACTAACAACATGTACACACCACCTACAGTGCAATAAATACAATGGGATGGCATAGTGAATAGCGATCAAGCATGGAAAGGTAATCATTTTTAATGAAAGAATGACTGAATTATCTATGGAACTTCACACATCTGGCTATAAAACAATAAATATAATCGAAGTAATATAATACCTATATTAAATAACTATATGAACACTTTTATATAACGTTATTGAGGACATAGTTCATGGCCCATGGTAATGGATGGAAGAGTTACAACCGTCTAGTGAAGGAATATAAAACGGACCTGAAAGTGAACATTTCCTGTTACGAGTATCTTTAATAGCATTCTCACATAATGCTGCTACAAACGACAGCCAGAGGTTTTCTAGCCGCTGTTTGTAGTACTCCATTGCTCTTGTTATGACAGGCTATAGTCAAGGGGTACCACTCCTCCCGTCGCATGGCAATGATTTCATTCTGAAGATGCCGTATACAAAATGCTGCAAACTCAATACCTACATAAGACAAAGGAACATCATTCACCTTCCTCTTGAACCTGAGGTCAACAAGTTAGATATGCAAATATACAGAGTCAATCTGGTGGTGGGCGTGAAGGAAAACATTTAGGGCTCAGTCCATCATTCGAAATTTTTTTAAGTGATGTCTCTTTTTTTCTGTTTTGTGGTATTCTTGACTTTTTTTGTGCTAAAGCATTCAAAATAGAACACGTGATTCATGAATTTTGGACAAAGTAAAAAAGTTCTTGATTTATATTATTTACAGTTTGGAGCATTTTTAGAGCAAAAAGTCACGTTTCTCAAACATTTTGTAAATTTAGTTAAAAAATATTAGTTGTACATAAAATCACTAAAGGGGAGAGCAATAAAGTATATTTACGCGAAAAAATTATGAATTTTTCTTAAAAAGTCATAATATAGGAATTAGCCTAAAACATCTGAAAAACTTCAAACCTCACATTGAGGAGATTGAAAAATCAGGCATACACATAAAATAGACTTCAAAAAAGGCACAAATTTAAAGAATAAGGTACAAATTAAAAAAAAACAAAACAAAAACAAATTAAGCCCTAAGGTTTTTTCAAGTCTTTTTGAATAAATGTTGATAAAGACTGTTTATATGTAGTAAAAGTTTGGCGTACCAACCCATTCAGCTTTTAAAATAAATTGAAAGATAATTAATGGCCAACACCTCATCATAGTATATAGGAAAATCAGAAAGAAAAAAATGTATTCAGCTCACCATAACCTGGAAAGGAAATGCTGACTCAAAGAGAGGAAGAGAATCCTGGACGGTGCTTATAAACAAGGGAGGCTGCAGACAATCAAAAGAAGGTCGATATCCAGTATCAATGCCCAGGAATAACTTAAAACCAAAAAATCTTTATGAGCACTTGCTAAAAATGTAGAGAATTCATGGTAGAGATCCTGCAAATAGCGATCCCGCAAGTTTCTCATGAAGATTTTTGGGTTTTAACTTATCCCTGAACATCAATGCTGGATATCCACCCTCTTTTGATCGTACAGAAAAATGTATGTACAATGGCAAATGATCAATAGTCATCTTCATACTAGTCACAAAGAGTAGTGGACTTGTCACTATACTATCTGACTTAAAAAAAACAATCAATGGTCTAAATTTCTCTCCAACAATTTCAAAGTTCATTTATGTTGTTTGCAGAATTGTATTCTAATCTTAGACCATTCTGACAAGTGGTCAGCCAGGAATTGTGTATAAGGGAATCGGTCAGCAGGTTTTTGCCATCCCATCTGAGAGCAGCATAATGTAGAGACAGAGACCCTGATTCCAGCGATGTGTCACTTACTGAGCTGCTTGCTGTCATTTTGATAAAATGAGTGCTTTCTCTGCTGCTGATTTAGCAGTTTGTGAATATACCAGACTAATGATAATCTCCAGATGATTGAACAGTGATTTTATCAAAACTACACTGCGCAGCCCTGTAAGTAACACATTACTGGAATCAGGATCTCGGGACCTATATTATACTTCTCTCAGATTAGGTTGCAAAAAAGTAAAGCTATTACTTATCTTTTACACTAACCAGCAACAGATTTGGAATGTTTTTTTTTGTATTCTACGTTCAATCGTTTTTCTTGGTTTTACCATATTTGTCCAGAATGAGGAACTTAATCCTGTATGTTTCAAACTAAATTTGGATGGATTATGTCCTTCTTCATCATGTTACAACAAAGCAGATTATTTCCAAAAACTTGACACCGAAAACTATATAAATCTTTTTTTTTTTTAATCAAATATTGTTTATTGCATAGTAAAATTTAACTGTACAAAATACACAAACAGGCCTGAATAATTTTCGTTTTATCCCATACCTCCAAATCCCCCACCCTCCTCCCACTGTCTACCCCACCCACTTCCCCCCTCCCCCCCCATAGATAGCCACTATACATGCAATTCAAAACATATGTACAATCCTCAACATATCTCCAGCTAAAATAGAGCACATCACAGAGATAACAGCATATGTTAGTTATTGACCTTCCATCAAGGGCTTAATAGCTGACCCACTCATCATCACGCGACACCCCCCACCCTTCTGTAGGCACATCCTAACGTCCACTCAGCCAGGGTCCCCAAAGTCGGTCGAACATCTGTTCTGCGTTACGCCTTTTATATATCCGTTCCTCCAATTTAATAATATATTCCACTCCCCTTACATATTCTGCCCGCGAGGGAGGCTCAGTCCCGATCCAATGCCTAGCTATGAGTTTTCGTGCAATAAACAGTAGTCTAGCCACTGCCACCTTACAAACATTCAACACCTTAATGAGTTCCACATATCCCAACACGCACACAAGAGGCTCCCTAGGCACCACACAATCATACCTACCCTCTATCAGGGTGATCACTGTCATCCAGAATGCCTGCAGACTAGGACAACTCCACATCATATGCAGGAGACCAGCATCCTCACCACGACACCTCGGACACTCCGCCGACTCACGTATTCCAATACTGAACAGAAAAGCAGGAGTCCTATACACTCTGTGGACAAGGTACAGCTGCGACAACCTCCCAGGTTCACTTAGTGACAATTTGGGCCCATATTCTAAAATTGTCTCCCACACATCATTTTCCATCTCTCCCAACTCAGTTTCCCATTTGTCGCGTGCCTTTATGGGATGATCCAGCAGCGCTGTGTGCAACAGATCTCTATACAATGTTGATATAACACCTCTTGTACTCCCACTCATGCAAATACCATCCAACACTACATCCACTTGCAACCGGAGATCAGTCGATTTAACCTGCTGCGTAAAGGCGTGGCGAACCCTGTAGTACAGGAATCTGTCAGTATCCAACAATCGGAACTCATCCCGCAAATCCTCAAATGTCCTCAACTTGCCATGCGTCACGATCTGAGCCACACAGCATATACCTCTCCTCCTCCACCTCTTCTGATCACCTAGTTTGTAGAATTCCCTTAAGTTGACATTCAGCCATAGGGGGGTGTACCTCAATACCCCCGTAATTCCCCTCACTTTCTTGACCCTGTTCCAGATTTTATGAGCCAAGCACAGGGTAGGAAACTGTCCCCCAAACCTCCCGAAATCTCCGGCTTCCAGGCCCCCACTAGCGTCCCTGAAGGGATAAGGCCCTCTAGAATCCTCTGAACAGAAGTCCCCGTACCCCTGTCTACCCAACCCCTAAAGTGCTGACTCTGGGCGGCCAAAAAGTAAACCCACGGGTCCGGCATGGCAAGTCCCCCCTCATCCTTCGGTCTCTGTAGCGATTCTAGTTTCAACCTAGGTTGTCCCGAGCCCCATGCCAGCTTCCTGAGCACCGACCTCAGCTGCTGAAACACCCCCTGCTGCACCCAGACAGGTGAATTGTGGAGCACATATAAAAGCTTCGGCATAAGTACCATTTTGGCTAAATTAATTCTGCCCACCACCGAGAGGCGCAGGCCACACCACGTCTGCACCTTGTCCCTCAGAACCTCCAGCAACGGCACAACATTCCATCTGATATAATCCGTAACTGGCAAGGACACCTGAATCCCCAGATACTTAAACCTATCAACTATATAAATCTTATATGCTTCAAACTTAAATTATGTCTCGCTCCTGCTGATATAGCGATAGTTTAATATATTAATGTCACATCAGATTGTATACATTGTAAAACCATTTGTGAATTATCCTGTAAAAGTCTAAACTATGTGACATGTAATCCCTTCACATAGAGATTAAAGAGAGCAAATGATCTCTTCTGTAAAATGTAAAAGCCTTAGCGAGTGCTGATATTACCACTGCCTTGAGAGTCATTCAGAAGGTGATCCTACTACGAACGTTTAGCTGTCAGTGAGGGTAAAACACACCTGGCTATGAGGATCATGCCATGCATGAAATTTCCTCTGCCAGTATCTGAAAGCTCTGCATTATGCAAGTTAACCCCTTCGCCACCCGGGAATTTTTTATTTTCGTTTTTTGCTTCCCTGCTTCAAAGAGCCATAAGGGCTTGTTTTTTGTTGCGGGACGAGTTGCAGTTTCAGATGCAATCATTTATTTTACCATATAGTGCACAGGAAAATGGGAGAAAAACTCCAAATGGGGTGAAATTGCAAAAAAAGTGCAAGTTTTTTTGTTTTTTTTTAGTCGCTATGTTCACTATATGGTAAAACCGACGTGACGGTGTGATGCCTCTGGTCGGTACGAGTTTGTAGATACCAAACATGTATACCTTTCGTGGTATCTAAGTGGTGAAAATAAATTCAGAAGTTAAAAAAAAAAAAGAATTGCACTTTTTGCGCCATGTTCTGCGACCCGTAACATTCTTATTTTTTGGGATCTGGGGCTGCGTGATGGCTTATTTTTTGCGACTTGAGCTGACGTTTCTACTGAAACTAATTTTGGTTGGATGCTCTGTTTTGATCACTCACTACTGCATTTTATAGCAATGTTGGCGTTTCAATATTTTTTTCCGTTACAAAGTTTACTGCTCTCATTAATTGATTTAATATATTGATTGATAGATCGGGCGTTTCTGAAAGCGGCGATACCAAATATGTGTATTTTATTTTTTTATTTATATTTTTATTTTGAATGGGGGGAAAAGGTGATGGATTTGAACTTTTTTTTTTTTCTCATATTTTTAAAAACTTTATTTCACAGTTAATTCTTGATTTTACACTGCCCCATAGGGTGCCACAGCACTGCACCATCCGATTGCTTGTAACAGGTCCCGATCAGCTGCAGCACATCGGGACCTGTCTCAATTGCGAACTGTGTGGTTGGCAGTGCTTGGTAACCATTCACAGGAAGTGCTCTGCAACAGCTTCCAGGGTCAAGCCAGGACCCTGGGTTGTCAAGTGAGTGCCGGAGATCCCGTAATCTTATTGCGGGATCTCCAGTGCAACCTTTAAATCCCGCTGTCAGTTTACATCAAACCCCGGTAACCGACCCATGAAGTAGGAGTACGTCATGGGTCGGTAAGGGGTTACTGTGTTCCTTTGTTGGTAAAAAAACATGCACCATTTGATTTTGTGTATTTAGATGTTGATATAAGTTCTTGCATCTAAGGGCTAATTTACACACTGTACATGTTTTACCTCTGAAGTCCCTTAATTTCTCTGCCAAAACAGGATTGGATATTAAAAGCTGCAGAATGAATAATACTTTGCATCAGCATAAAAAAATAAAAATAAAAAAATAAAATAATAACACTAATTGAGTAAATAGTTATTACCTGTACTTGGTATTTACACTGTATTATCATAAGTACTTGGACACTAAAATGTATACATACCTTTGTTTAACTTCAGGCATCAAAAGACTGTGGTGAACCCCCATCTGAAACCTGTTACAATTTACCATACACCCAGGCTGTTGCTGCATCAGCTGCTTTTTAAGGGTAGAGTCATGCAAAAATATTGAATTGTACTTGGCCCCATGTAAAGACAATGCTGCAGCTCAGATCCATGTTTTTTTTCCTCAGCCCTAACTGTATTGAGGAAAAATTGCAGCATGCTGTGATTGTCAGCGAGTCTCCTATCACTCGCACTCATGTCTATGGGTGCGAGTGAAATATCGCACTGCACTCAGATGTTATTCGAGAGCAGTGTTATATAAGCGGAGACTGGCAATGGAAGAGATGGGAAGATTAATTGCTCCTTGCCCTGTGATCGGATTGTAGGATCGAATCACAGTTGCATGACACTTGGCTAACGCTCGCAGCAGACCCTGAGCAGAGTCTCACTGGCATATTGAGTCCAAGGTCCTCGCATCTGATGCATGTACCAGTGTGACTCTACCCTAGAATGGAGACTACAGTGGCAGGTTAAAGGGACTCTGTTAGCACATAATTACTTTCCAAGAGCATGGTGTGGCCAAACATTTAAATACACCTTCCCACTTGCTTATTTTTCATTTATCTCCTCCCTTATCTGGCTCTATCAAGCCAGAGCTGGCAATCAAAGCAGAAGGGAAGGTAGGGATTGAAGGAAAACAAGGAGGGAACTTGTATTTCTGGTGTTGACCATGTCCTAATGCATTGAGCACCTGTACCTGGATTTGGATCAGTGCTGACAGAGTCCCTTTAAGTGACCCTTACCACGTGCTTGTTTTCCCTCCATTCCCTCATTCTTCCATGATTGACAGCTCTGGCTTCATAGAGCCTGAAAAGGTAGGAGATAGATGGAAAAAGAGAATGTAGGAGGATGTTTGGCCCATGATGCACTGAGCACCAGTATTAGATTTTGAATGGTCATTGTATGCGAACCCTGTAATAAAGCAAGTGATTCATAAAGGTCAGTGATTTCTAAATATGATGATTTTGTGACTGCCATATCAGCAGCTTTCAGAATTGTACAGTCCCACACAGGAACTGCCATATGGCAAGGGTTTAACCAGGATGTTCCTAAAATTTGTATTGTCATTCAAGTCTATGTGGTTTTCAGATAGTGATTGTTGAATTATTGAATATTTACAAACAGAGCTGCACAACTATTAATCAATAAATAATCAGTTTTTAACAATCCATCTGAAAACTATACTAGCCTTCACTTCAGTGTGAGTGCCAGGTGCCTTAGCTGGCTGTCGTCTGCTATGTGGGAATGTACTGTAAAAAATGAGTGCTTTCATTAGTGTGAAAAAGCTGATTGTAAATCGGGTGGGGTTGTGTGCTCTTAAAATATCAGTGCCCCCATTGCTGGTGTATAACCCTTATGCATGTGAATGGATACCCTCTGGTATTTTTTGTGTGAACACTCACTAATGTACCTCTGTATGATTTCAAAGTCTTGTCACTGTCTTCCTACCACCCAATAACCCATATATAATGCATGTCCGGAGAGCACTGGCACAATGCTGGGCAGGCGAAGCAGCAGAAGCTCCTGTGGTGGCCAAGTGAAGTAATGACAAAGATGCTTGTCACAGAGGGGAAAAATTGTAAAAAGGAGAAATCCAAAAAGAGTGGTGCAACACAGCTTTAGGCAGAAGTAAAATACAGGAGGAGGGAATATTGGGAGTGGTTCACTTATGTCCTACCCAAAAGGATCTGACACATCTCTGTCCTCAATAGACACTGTGACAGAGTCACATAGTCTAGTTGGTCCTCCTATCCTCCTAGATACACCTGTGGTTTAACTGATAGATTAAATGCTTCATCAAGAAGCTTGTAAAACATTTATTAGAGAGATGAATCCTAGATTGAGTAGAGTGTTTTATGCTTAATTCCTAATACTTCCTCTATAGCAAAATTTGCACTGCTAAATTTAAGATGCACACAATAATATTATCTGCAGAACCATATTGAAGTCAAATGAGTCTGAGGAAAGCTTAAGTTTTCCCCAGAATCTGCTGTCTACTGAAAAAAAAAGGACTGGTCATATTAGAAATTAATATGCCTGATTTTTAGTTTCTCAAAAATAAGCAGAGGCATAAGTATCTGATAGGCCTTCTTCACATTCAGGCCACGGTCACACAGTCAGTATTTGGTCAGTATTTCACATCAGTATTTGTAAGCCAAAACCAGGAGTGGGTGAAAAATGCAGACGTGGAGCACATGTTTCCATTATATGATTCCTCTGACTGTTCCACTCCTGATTTTGGCTTACAAATACTGATGTGAAATACAGACCAAATACTGATCGTGTGACCGTGGCCTCAGGTACTGATAGGCACGTAGACTAGAACAACATTTTTAGGTAAATTACAGATTAGGTCTACTGTCAACGACTATCCTTAACATGTAAAAGATATAGTCTGTCCAACCATTATATTAATAGGAAATATGGTGGAATTTTTCACTCTATCTATAGGCTTTTATTACAGCAGTAAGACTCTTGCTATTGAGAAAAGTAAACATTCTGATTACTGAAAATAGGCATGTCAAACGGGCCTACATAAAAGATTTGTTACTAATGAAGATATTTTAATACCACAACCCTTTTTCATACTCATCATTACGTCATATTCACCTTTTAACCTATTTCGACATTACAGAGTGTTTTCTCCCTCTAATTGCCATAGCAAAACAGCCACTAAAGAAAGTAGTTCTACCCTAGCAGACTTGCTATGTTTTATATGTTCACCTAGTCACTTCTAATGTGTGGCTGGCCACCAATTCCAATATTGAGTGATTACCAGCAATGTCAAAAGTCAAGCACATCAGCCTAAGGGCTCAGGCACAGGAGTGTATAAATCAGACAAGTGCAATGCGAGAAAATCTTGCATTGCACTCTGACCAATGTTAATAAATTAGTCTGAACAGATGAGCGTTTGTGTACAGCTTTTTTCTCTTCCAAATTTTGGATGAGAAGTAGTAACACGCTGTGAGTGGATCTGATAATCGTGCGAGACTCGCCAATGCAAGTCAATGGGTGTGAGGAAATATCGGACAGCACACAAATCATCCAAGTGGCATCAATTTTTTTCTGATCCATTAGCATAGAACACTGTAACTAGTCCTGTAAAAAATTGTACAATATTTGTTGCTGAGAAAAAAAATGTATTGCATGTGGACAAAACACGAATGCCATACGGATGTCACTCGTCCTACACTACTGGATGAGAAACATTAAGATTTTTCATACGGTTGTGCGTTTCCAGCCTAAGAGTGGAACACACTATGCGAGATGCATGTGAGATACTCGCCTGAGTCTCGAATGACTCACCAAGAACAGCGCCTGCCACTCTGAACGGGAGCGTGTCACTTTCACAGAAACACAAGCAGCTGTGACACTCCTGTTCAGAGAGGCAGGAGATGTTCCGGGTAAGTCATGTGGGACTCTTGCGAGTATTTCGCATGCATCTCACATAGTGCGTTTCCACCCTAATGCTGAAGCTTAATTTAAAAAAGTAATTATAGGGCAGGGATAACCCTTTCCATGTTTTTTCTTTTTTTCATTTAAAAGGAATCTGTCAGCAGGATTTTGCTATGTAAACGGAGGACAGCATGCTGTAAGAGTTATAAAGCAAAAAGGAACTGTGCTTCTTTTATCTACGTGTGAGCTATTGTTTACCTAAAGTAAAGGGTTTATTCCCCTGTGATTAGCATTACTGGACTATGTCTCGTGCACAGCAGTCTGACATGACCTCTACTGTAGATTCTTGGACAAAGTGCTTCAGTGTCCGCGCTGCTGCTCCGAGACCAAAGAAACAGACATGGGAATGTCTGGTACAGCTACAGCCTTTATTTTCCGACGCGTTTCGGAGCCTCCTCCCGAGCTCCTTCCTCAGGAAGCTCGGGAGGAGGCTCCGAAACGCGTCGGAAAATAAAGGCTGTAGCTGTACCAGACATTCCGTGTCTGTGTTTCTTTGGTCTCGGAGCAGCAGCGTGGACACTGAAGCACTTTGTCCAAGAATCTACATCACGACCACGGTCACGTTTGAGAGTGCGGTCCCTGAAGCAGCTGCCTGTACGCTATTCTACCAGTTGTGGGTTTCACAACTGCTAAAGGTGAGCAATTCCACATCGACAAGTGAAAGTGTTTAATTGAGATAAGACCCTATATGCGCATTCTTTCTTTCACACATGACCTCTACTGTGATTGACAATTTCTATTGAAAGCATTGTGTGGGCAAGGGTGGATCTCTCAGCTGATCGTGACAGATTACTGGGTGCAGCCAGTCTATGTGACATATAGATGGATTCAGAATCTCTTTGCCTACATTTTGTCAATGTCAGATATGTAGCAAAATTCTGCTAACAGAATCCCTTTAAAGAGGACCTGTCACCCCGCTGGGGCATGGCAATCTAAATGCACCACTGAATGCAGCATGCCTGCTGTATTCAGGGAAGGCCTCCCCCATGTCCGGCGGCTGATATCACGGCCTCGCTATGTGCCTGCGTGAGAACAGAAGCTTAGACATCGGCGCAGGCGAGGAGGGGGGCGGACACAATAAGGAGGAGGAACAGAGCAGCAGGAGGCGTCGCAGAGCGGCCGGAGGCAGGGAAAAACCTCCGTGCCAGCGCGGGCTCCAAAATAAAGAATGCCCTCCTGACTCAGTAAATGTAAGATTTATAAAGTGTATATCTCAGTGCACAGGGGGGCTAGAGACATGGGGGAGCCCTTCCCTGAATGCAGCAGGCATGCTGCATTTAGATGGTCATGCACCAGGTGGTGACAGGTCCTCTTTAATAACTATTTTTAAAATACCTTTAAGACATATCAATAAAGTCAAGTTATTGGTGGTATAGTAGATGGCACCTCAAGTGAATTAGCAGTTCTCATGCTTGGTTATAGATAGGAAGTACTGGATATGTACAAGTGACAAGTCTTTTACATTCTATCATATAGTAATACATCCAATTTTAACATTTATGGAGGATCCAAACTTCTGCATCCTTAAAGGCATTGTCTTGTGAAAACAAGGTATCATCTGTATACAGGTTAGGTGATAACTTATTAATCAGTGTGAGTTCAACTGCTGGGACTAACACTGATTGGTAGAGTAAGGAAACTTTTATTCCCATTAGAATGGAGTCTCAGTGTGCATGTGCAGCCGCTACTCCATTAATTTTTTCCTATATGGCAGCAGAGCACTAGTCTTGACTTTTTCTAGCAGTCCAATAGAGAAGATATGGAGCAGTGGTCAGGCATCTAACCTGAAACTCCATTTTGTAATAGAGATAAAGAATTCCCTGGTCTTTCCACGTGTGCCAGTCTGAGCAATGAGACACCTACTGATAAAGTTATCATTTATTGTATTGATAGGTCATAATATGTTTTCACTGGATAACTCCTTTAAATGGGTTGTCCACTACTACCACAACCCCTTCTGTTACCACAGGTTTCCCCAAAGTAAAAAAAAAAGCCTATACTCCCCCCTCCCATGCTGGCGTCATTCCAGAGGTGTTGGTAATTGCGTTCACAGGGCTCACGTGACATTGTGACATCATGCAAGCCCTTCGTCCAATCACCACCAGCTTCTCTCTCCATGCCTTTGGACACACGAGCAATCAACAGGAAGTGAGTGGAAGCCGCATCACTCATTTCCTGTTGATTAACTCATTGGTCCAAAGATGACGAGAGAAAAGTCAGCAGTGACTGGATGTGGGGCTCGTGTCAAGTCACATTGTCACGTGAGTCGAGGAAACCCAATTACCGATGCTGCTGGAATGGTGCCAGCATGGGAGGTGAATATAGGCTTTTTTATTTTACCTGTGGGAGACATGTGGAATCAGGAGAGGTTGATTAACTAATTGTTCCAAGGCGGGGAGAGATAAGCCAAGGGGCTCAATTGACATAGTGATGTGAGCCCAGACACTGCTGGAAAGGCACCAGTACAAGAGGGGAGTATAGGCTGTTTTATTTTACCTGAAGGAAACATGAGGTTGTCCTAGTAGTGGACAACCCCTTTAATGATCAGCAATTTATGACCAACATGTGAGAATAAAAAGTAAAGCCCCCGTCACACATAGCAAGATCGCCATTTTGTCACAGGTTTTGTGATGCAACAGCGACCTTGCCAGCGATCTCGCTATGTTTGACACGTAGCAGCGAATGGGCCCCCGCTGTGACATCGCCGATTGTGTCAGAATAGCCTGGACAATTTTTTGATCGTTGGGTTTCCGCTGGGCAGCATGCATCGGTGTGTTTGACACCTTAACAACGACCTCGTTGGCGACTCAGAACTCAGACACGTAGGTCTGAGTCGTCAGACTAGCTGCTGTGTGACGACCACTGAGGTCGTTATACGGGGCACCGTATTGTTGCTGCATCGTTCAGTAGATCTGACTGTTTGACATCTGACCAGCGACCACGTAGCGACGTTTCAACGATCCTTACGAGGCAGTATTGTTGTCGGGATCGCTGAAAGTGTGAAGGGACCCTTAAGCCGGCGTCACACACGTCAATATCGCCAGCGATCTGATCGCTGGAGAGCTGTCACACAGGCAGACTCACCAGCAATCATTGGACCAGCAACATCATGAAAATGATTTAAATATCGTTTCCACGATGTCTGCAGGCTGGTATCCAAGGTAAACTGCGGGTAACTAGGCAGCGCGTGCTGCCTAGATACCCGATGTATACCTTGGTTACCAGCCTTCTCCACTCACTGGCTGGTATCCAAGGTACACAGCGGGTAACTAGGGTCCCTAGTTACCCGCTGTGTACCTTGTATACTAGCTGGTGAGCGGAGAAGGCTGGTAACCAAGGTATACATCGGGTATCTAGGCAGCGCGCACTGTCTAGTTACCCGCAGTTTACCCTGGATATCAGCTTCCAGCGCGATGCTGCGTGTACACCGGGCGACCATCGCCAGGTTTTCGGACTGGCCGATTTATCGCTGGTTGATGCGCCCTGTCACACACGTCAATATCGCTGCAACGTCATGTGCAGCAGCGATATTGACAGCAATATTGACGCGTGTGACGGCCCCTTTAGTGTTAAAGAACATTGATGTAGGTCCTCTGTTGTGCAAACAATTAAAGCAATGCAACTAATGCAAGCAACGAAGTGGGATCAATGTATTTTCTCACCACCCATATCTGTCTCCTAGAACAAAAAAAAAAAAAGATAATGTCTGGTAGATAACACATAGAGCACCTCTCATCAGCAGTTATATGGAAGTAAGAAAACAGAACAACACAAATTAGTCATTTTCTTTATCAGCAGCAACATCAGTCCCTTGAAAGCTGACATGCAGAGAGAACAGATTGCTACACCATGTTAGTCTTCAGTAACAGCATAAACCAGAAAAAGACTAATTCAAGATAACAAAAGCACCTAAGGTGTTCCAGGGCCACCACACAATGCAATTAAAGATTTAAATGCTTCATAGTTTTACATATTTAGCACTGAAGGTCATGTTGCGCGTTGGAAAAAAAAGTGCCTGGGTAAAACCAAAGCAAGATGCAGCCTTCTGCTCTAGTAGTCAAGTTGAATAGCCCAAGCAATAAACACATCCACACAAAAACATTTAACGTGAAAGCTTGTAGACATCCTTCTCTTGGAATAACACGCAAGATGAACAAGGTAAATGAGCAGATAGCTGTTGGGAAGCCATGTGAGCCGCACGGTGGTGTACAGCTGCACTCACTAGACTAGCCTGTTAGCATAATGCTTTGACAACTCCATCAGCGCGGTCTCAAGGTAGCTGTCAATCAGGATGCATCATTTAATTCAACAGTACTCAAAGGATTTCCCCTTCCAGCCCACATGACAGCACATCTACAGCTCTATTTATATCCAGGAGCCAGTTGTGTTTGCAGTGCTGCTGTAATTATAGGAAAGGAGCAAAAACATGTGCAACAGGTAGCAGTGTTATCTGAATTGTGATTTTCTTTGCCATGATGCTGTGCAATGTGCGATCTCACTTCACAGTCATGACAAAAGCGCTATTAGTCACCCCCCTTCCCCAACATCCGCCTCTGTTCAGACAGCACTTCATTTGCAGCTATCTATAATTAGATTAATGGTGTAGTGCAGTACAAAGCGGGTCCACTTCACATCAGATAGCATATGAATTAGGACAAACACTTATTTCAATTCCAGGCAGAGAAAGCAGTGACTAGGGTATTTAGCATACCCTTTATGGAGGAATGAGATGTTAATTGTGTACCATTACCACTAAACTGCTTGCTTGTTGTATAAATCACTCTGCTAATTGATGCAGAGATAGAAATGTAGCCACAGGCAAGAAAGCAATGGAATGAGAGCGCTGGAGATGGTGGATAAAGGATTATCGAATGGAACCAGATGGAGATGAGGCTCTTTTGAAACCTTTGCATTCTACCCAAAAGCCGCACTTCTGAAAAGTACAGAAAAACTGTTGTACTGAGTGTGGAGGACAAGAAAAGAAATGGCATGGCACTTTAGATCTGAAATACCCTTGTACAGAGGAGAGAGAAGAAAAAAAAAAAAAGAGGGAGAAAAGAGGGAGACCTGACATGTATGCTGATTGTGTGGAAGAAACAAACGTGCAGATTCCCTATTACAATAATGCAGTTTAATAGAGCTAAACCACAGAGCCCTTTGTAAGCCTTATAACCATCAAATTCAATTGTTAGTGGTCTTTTACCAGAAATTCCTAAAATACTCCACATTTTGAAAAGCAGTCACTTTACCGTAACTAATGCTCAAGAATAAAAAATGGATGCATCTTGAACAGGAGGCTCTATAATAATGTGTAACTAAAAAGGCAGTACAGGAACCAAAGTGGAAACTGTTCAGTCAATTTATTAAACTCATTCTCCTAAGTAGCATGGCCAAGTGATGACAGCAGATTACTGTACTGGGAGCCTGAGAATATAATAACAGCTACACGATTGAGATATGTTAACACACAATTGTGTAAAAGGAAAAATTAAGTCCTTTAATGATCCCTAAGTGGGCATCAGCACAAATATACAGGAAACACTTCGACATTGTTTGCCAAAGACACAAGTGCCCTTTCCTGTTTATTACACGGTTATGCTGAGTGATAGATCTATTTGTACAATGACTTTCATAACAACGTCGGACTGAGCAGGGATAACTAGTTAGAAGTATTTGATATGCACTGTCTTCTCTGGTCTACAAATAATTGTTATATGCTATTCAATAAAAGTGAAATAATCTAGAATAATCCAGAACATTTCATAATCTGGCACATATTAGACTCCACTCTTGCTGGATTAAAGAAGCCCTCACGTGATTTTTTTGTATACATGTTCTCCCCCAAGTAAAATAAAAATGCATGTACTCACCTCCTCTGCTAGTTCTGTTCCAGCAGTGTCAGTAATCAGGTTCCCAGGGCCTACGTGACATTGTGATGTCACATGAACTCCAGACCCAATCACTTTAGGTTTATTGCTCCCCACCTTCAGACACAAGAGCAATTAACAGGAAGTGAGTGGCATCTACAGGGCCAACTTCCTTTTTATTAACTGATTCGTCTGAAGGAAGGGAGAGAGAAGCCGGTGGTGTTGGATGCGTGGCTGGCAATACGTCACAATGTTACGTGGGCCCAGGGAACAAGATTACGGACACTGTTGAATGGCGCCAGCACAAAAGGTGAATACAGACTTTTTTACTTTACCTGGAGGAGGTTGTCCTACAGTGGACAACCCCCTTTAATATACTCAGCGACATAACTGCGCTTCAGACTAGACGAATACTCTATGCTCTAGGTGAGACTTGGAAGTCAGTTTTAGGCTGCTTTTATAGCAGCATTTTCTGCCGATCGTGGCAGAACCGGCAGCTTTGCCGCATAGGTCGCGTAACGACTCACTTCTGGCAAGCGACCATTCATTCCCAATGGGACTTGAGGTCACGTGTGGCAAGTGCAGTTTTGTCGGATCCGGCACTAGCGGCGAAGGAAAAAAAATGCTAGCAGCGGTTTTTTTTTTTGCGCTGCCGCAAATGCTGGATCTACCAGATCCAGAAAGAGTGCACTTGCCTCACCTGACTGCAAGTCCCATAGGAAAGGAATGGGGCTTGCCGCAAGTGAGCCATTACACGGCAGATCATGGCACATGCGGCAAACCTGCTGGATCTGCTGCAAATTTCAAAAATCGCTGATGTGAAAGGTGCCTTACATCATGAATCTATGAAACCTCAATTAGACACTCCACAGATTTACACCATAAGAGCCACTTCCAGATCAGACACAGCACATTGTGATCCACAGGGTCTTTCATAGGATGACGTCACTTAGAAGACCATTGCTGGATCACAGAGAAAGAAGCAGTAGGTACGCTACATGCAAATATACACACATTTAATGGAAAAAAAAATCATCAAAGTGCTTATTTAAATCATTTTCATATATGAACAAAGCAGAATAACTTTCTACTAACATTTTAACATTTTATATTTTTCTACTCAAAAGTATTGATGTATGGTTAAATGGGTATTTAGGAGGATAAGAAAAAATTAACCAAACTAAAAAGTTGTTCTTAAAAGATTTGTGACAGGTTTTTAAATTATTACTTATGGGTTAACTTCAAAAGTTGTCAAATATAACTTTCCCATCCTTGCCTCTCTTTGAGGATGGCAAGGTTTGGGGGGAAAGAGATGGCCATGTGCCTTATATGGCTAGGAAAATAAAAAGATACTAATTGCTAGATAACTTGGATGAAAAAAAATCCAGAAACCTTGCAGAAAAATCGATGGTTAGGGATTGATTGGGAAAAAGGTACACAAACGGTACTTTTCTATAATTTGCTAACTTGATTGGCAGGAATATAGGTCAAATATGACAATGTTTATAGAAATTCCTTTCTTATTGTGGTTTGGCTAAAGAAAAAGCTAATCAACATTTGCTATGCGTAACATTCACCTTCCATAAAACACCTATTTGCTTGTAGATTTGTGGATTTAAGCAATACCCAGCCAGCTCAATGAGCTGTTCTTTCATCAGCGTGTTGTGCAAATTCACCCTGATCTGTTTCACAGCGTTAATGGACCCAGGTCAGTAGAGAGATGTACACACTCGATCATGAGTGTTTGATTGACTTCATTGATGACACAATTACTGACACCTGTAAGTCTCTGGAGAAATGACAGTAACATGCTCCCACAATCAACATATTGTGTAACCTCAGTATGGGCATCAAGAAAAGCAACAGTAGAATGCAAATGACAGCAAGGCTCATTGAATTTAAAATGTGTGCTAATTTCAGTGCCTGGCTGCATTAAACAACCTTGATGCTTGATTGGTTTCATTTAACCCCTTGTAGCATTTCTCTATACTCCTATGTAACAAAAAAAAGGATGAAGGTCATACTGTCTCATGCGCCTGGCAGTGTTATACAAGTTCAACAACTTTGGGCCCTGGACAACACTAAAAGAAGACATTAGGATGATCCTTTTTAGAAGCCAAGTTTATTTATTTTCTGAATCTCTGACGTTGACTGGACAATCAAAGGGTCCAATGGAAACAACAGAGGAACAAGTAACACCTCCCAAATGTGCTGCTATTTGTCAGCAAGCAAAATCCAAGTCACGGAAGAAAAAGAAAAGCCTGTGCTCCAGCCCTACTCCAAATCATTAATCACTCTGTAGGCCTTTAAGAACTAGCCCATTACAGCTGAGAGCTAAAGGCTAACTCTCTCGTCACTTGCATGTCAGCAGTGCCAGTGTTAACAAGGGAAAATATATGGCTTGTGCTATCCTGCTCCAATCCCCCAAGCCTTTGCTGCATTTAATTGAAAAAGGCAGTTAAACACAAGGTAAATCATTCAGTTAGTTGAGCTGTTTAATAACATATAATTGATAATGTCAATATGTCACTGAGATGTAATGCATCACTGTCACCACTTTTTAAGAAAGTCAACAACATGCGGTTAAAAATGGAATTTTTATGCTTGTCATTTGATCTAAATCCTATGTGATTAACATAGCCCCAATGTTTCCTGTGGAGTTGTTCTGTAACTTTCAGATTAGTTATTACTTTACTAGCAATACATAATACTTAGCCAATATTAAAATACAGAAAAAGCTGGAAAACTAAACATGAGAAAAACTGAAATAATATCCACAACTCCAGAAGATATTGACATATGGCACTTCATTCGTAAGGTACCGTCACACTGGCAATGTTGCTTGCAACATCGCTGAAAAGTCCCGGGTGTGACAGCACGATGCAACTGCGATAAATTGCTGGATCGCAGTTGACAGGTTTACCAACATGTTGCTAAACCTGGCGATGTTGCTCCAGTGATCTGGCAACATCGCTCCGTGTGACACGGCGATAGCAACGTTGCTAGCGATGCTGCCAAATTTGCAACATTGATGCTTATCGCTTTGGTTGTGCACACCAAGCGAGCAATAGCTGCTGCAATTTTTTGGCAGCGTCGCTGAAAACATCGCTGCGTGTGACAACTAAAGCAGCGATGTTGGAAGCGAGCTCGCACCTGCGGAATCGCTTCCAACATCGCTGCAACTTCGTACCGTGTAACGGTACCTTTAGTCACAAATATAACGTTACACACATCTGCAAACATATACTCTGCATCTAGTAGTAGAGTAAGCAATGTTTAACGTCTGGATAATAAAAGCATATACATTTTAGACACTTGTTATTCAATATTAGTCTAGTTCTTGCTCTAATAAGCTAACACTTTGTTGTTTTTTCTTTTTTCACAAAATTGCTCTCAATGAACGTTGCTTTGCGGGGCTTTACAAAATACAGCAAAAAAAAAAAAACACATGACAGCAAAATGTCATCATAGCCAAATATAAAACCTTTCTCCAGTAGTCATAAAAACTAAAAAAATGTATGCAGGCAGTTGATACCAATGGCTTAAAAAAACAATGTATAAATATAAAGGCCCAACTAAAGAAATTTTTAAAGAAAATATAAAACAATGGACTTGTCACTCAATGTTTCTCATGACATATGTTACAAATAAAAGAAAAAGCCTTAAAGCCTTTCCTCGAAAACGCAACAAAAGGAAGCCGCACTTTCCTCCAATACAAAGCTGAAATATGATACAGCGTACAATACATGGAGCTTTAATGAAGCATAAACCTCAAAGCACCTATGACTTGAAATATCAATACAATACCACACATGGAGTTTGCTTCTCCTCACTTGTGCCCATAATTACCATACAGTGCAGGGTAAAGCTAATGATACGTTGGCAGATTCTCATTGTGTTACAGAAGGAGAAAGTTTGACTTCATAACAACCACTGCTTGCCGTTTGTGGTGATGCCTGGTGCAGGTGTTTAAGAGATAAGTGAGGGGGCTGAACCTGACAGGTGACCACAAGCTGTCTGGGACATAGGTAAATATGACACAGTAGTAATTTGCTGACATAAGTGGCACTTTCATATCCTCAAAGGCACCGGCAGTCACAATGTACTGTACAGCTCTCACAAAGAAGAACATGTGCCACATTTGCTATTTGGCTGGCAGCCCTTGTTACCTATCAAGGCCGTAATGAGCAAGACAAGAAAAATCCATGACAAGAAAAAGGCTGACAAGTATCAGAGATCTTTTCAAAGCCTTCTACTTAATTACATAACAGGACTTGCCATCTGCTGGAACCACCGCTTCCTATTCCGCAACCTTGGTCCTCTTTATGTTGTTGGTGTAATTACAAGTTTATAAGCTACTTACTAAACCAACTAAAAGGTAATATTTCAAAGACCTATATAATTAACAAGACCAAACTGAAGTCTGGCATGGAAATGCAGTATAAAGTTACAAACAAGGACCATGGCGATTATTAAAGGTAAATAATACAAAATAAAATAGATTCCCTTGCCCGTATGTGGCACACATCACAGTCACACACTAAAAAAAGTTTGTTTCGTTTTTTTTTTAATTTACAAAAAGGTTTTTGTGTTGCCATATTTTGAGGGGTTTAATTTTTCTGTATTTATGCTGACAGTCATGAAAGGGTCTCTCTTTTGTGGGATGAGTTAGCTTTCTATTTTGATTTCTGTCAAAATAAACATAAAAAAGCAATTCAGGAATTGCTTTTTTGTGACATTGTGCAGTAAAAGTGATGATAGCTTTATTGTTTGGGTCAGAACGATTCTGACAAAAACATGAAGAAAGGTGCACTCACCCGTTTGACGTTGCACTTGAGTTTTATTTATTGCGGTATCACATTTGACACAGTGCAGGGAGGGAGGGAAGAAAAGGACGAGTCGTGCGCTTAGTGTGTGCTTTTACTGCAAAATGACTCATCATTTTCTTCCCTCCCTCCTGCCCCGTGTCAAATGTGATACCGCAATAAATAAAACTCAAGTGCAACGTCAAACAGGTGAGTGCACTTTTCTTCATTTTTTTGATTTGCAAAATGTTCTTATTAGAGTAGCACCCCGTGACAAAGCAGCACTTTATGCAGCCATTTTTTGGGGGTATAAATATAGTGTAAAAACCGTAGAAGTGAAGTGCCCGGCACTCTAATTCTTGGATCCAGTATGATTATAACAATACCACGTTTATGGCTCTCTTTTATGTTTTGTCACTTTTACACAAAACAAAAATGTTATAGAAAAAAAATAGTTTTTTCATCACTTTATTCTGAGAGCTATAGCTATTTTTTTATTTCTTTGCTGACAGAGCTGTATGGTGGCTTGTTTTATGTGGGACAAGATGATGTTTTCAGAGATACTATTTTTATTTAAATTCCACTTTTTGATCGCTTGTTTTATTCCTTTTTTTCTTCGAGTGGTATGATGAAAAAGCATTGTTATTTGCCATGTTTTTCATTTTGATTTTTCCCTTTTACAGTGTTCACTCAAGGAATTAACTAGTGTAACAGTTTTATACATTGAGTCATTTTGGACGCAACAATACCAAGTCAGTGTACTTTTTCTGTTCTTATCAATGTGACATGGCATCCTCAAACCTTACTAGCAAAATCTGCACTCCAATATGGCGCTCCTTCCCTTCTGAGCTTTGCACGGCGTCTCAAAATAGTTTTTGACCCCAATTGGGGCGCCTTATGAAAATTCTAAGCTTTGAGCCAAAACGTTTTATTGAAAAAAAAATATTTTTCATTTATTCAGTAAAATTTTATAAAATTTTTACAATTCTGTAAATTGCCTGAGGGTTAAAAATGAGCACTACACCCCTAAATAGATTTCTCAAGAGTTGTAGCTTTTAAACTAGGGTCACTTGTGGGAGATTCTGCTGTTTTAGCATGTCAGGGGCTCTCCAAATGTGACATGGCAGCCACTATCTATTCAAGCTAAACTGCTGCTCCAAAATTCAATAGTGCTCCATTCCTTCCTAGTCTTGCTGTGTACAGTAGTTTTCCCCCATATATGGGCATTGTTGTACTCGGGAGAAATTTACAATAAATGTTTGGGTCAATTTACTACTGTTCCTTTTGTGAAAATTCTGGAATAAAGCAACATTTATGTTTAAAAAATTAATTTTTCCATTTTCACGGTTAAATGTTATAAAATTCTGTGACGCACAAGGTGCTTATCACAGCTCTAGATAAATTCCATGAGCAGCGCAGTTTCCAAAATGCCGTCCCTTATGGGGTTTTCCAGTGTTTAGGCACATCAGAGGCTCTGCAAACATGACATGGCATTCACTATCTATTCCAGCCTATTTTGCACTCCATTACTCAAGTGGCGCTCCTTCCCTTCCTTCCTAGTTCTGCCATGCGCCCAAATAGTAGTTTCTCACCACATAAGGTTTTTCTTGTACAAAGTAGAAATGGCACATCAAATTGTACAGTGCATTTTCTTCTAAAATATTTGTGGCTGAAACATTTTTGTGTAAAAAATTTAAATTTTCATTTTTCTCTTCCATATTGCTTTAATGCCTATGAAGAACTGAAAGTGTTAATAACTTATTTGATGGGAGTTTTAAGCACATTGATGGTGTCACTTTTGGGTATTTTATGTCACAATAGCCCCTCAAAGTCACTTCAAATGTGGTGTGCCCCCTAAAAAATTTTTGGGGCAAATTTTGTTGAAAAAATAAAAAAACGGTGATAAACTGTTAGGCTGTGTAACTTCCTAACAATAAATAAAATTGTGTGGCAAAAGTAATGTTGATATAAAGTAGACATGTGGTAAATGTTATTTATAAACTATTTTGTGTGGCATAACTATATGGTTTAGGGGTATAATACTTCACATTTTGAAAATTCGTATATTTTTATCAAATTTTTGATACTTTTTTTTTTTTTTAAACTTCATTTTTATTAAGAGTCTTCAATGGTATGCAAACAAAGGCAATTCAAATGAAAAACCAAAATCTACACAAGGCATGTCTTATTAAACATATTGGCTTGCAAAGCATAACATCAGTAAAATAGTAATTAGGTTTTCATACCATTAAGTGAAGAGGTTGCCCCGAACCCCCACCCCCCCATCCTAAACCACCTACAAATACTCTAAATACTACCATGACCAGTCAATATACTTTATTCTCTATTCAACCAGTTTCTTTCTCACCTATCTATTGGTGCCTCCACCCAGGGCCGTATCAATGATGAGGCAATGTGAGTGGCCTGAGTCAGGCGGCGCCACCTGCTGGTGAAGGAGGGGGCGGCAATGGCATCTGCAAGGGGTGCTCATGTTCTCCTAAACCTGCACGGCTCGGGACGAAGTGAGAGCAAAGATAAGAGAGGAGCCTCCTGTGCTGGAAGATACCAAAGATAAGCAGCTCCGGGTCACAATGTGAGAGATGTGGTGCATGGCAGCGAGTGAGGGAGGGGGGTTGGGAGCCAGGGGCTGGGAGCATGTGAAGCTGCACATGTACAGCCAGCACAGAGGACTGTGAGTTATCTGTATAATCTATGAGTGAGCTGTGTTGTGTATGTGAGTTGTGTGAGAGATGCATGTCTGTGTGTGAGTTGTATGAGTTGCGTATCTGTATGAGTTATGTCTCTGTGTGTGTGGCAGCTGTGTATGTGAGTTGTGTCTGTGTGAGAGCTGTGTGTGAGTTGTGTCTATGTGTATGTCTGTGTGTGTGAGTTGTATGTGTGTGTGAGTTACGTGTCTGTGTGTGAGTTGTGTCTGTGAGCTGTGTGTGAGTTGTCTGTGTGTGAGCTGCATGCGTGAGTTGTGTCTGTGTGTGAGTTGCGTATCTGTGAGCTACGTGTCTGTGTGTGGGAGTTGTGAGTGTGTGAGCTGTGTGTGTGTGAGTTGAGTGTGTGCGAGCTGTGTTTGTGTGTGATGTGTGCGTGAGTTGTGTCTGTGTGTGAGCTGTGTGTGAGTTGCGTGTCTGTGTGTGAACTGTGTGTGAGCTTTGTGTGTGAGTTGCGTGTCGGTGTGTGAGTTGCGTGTCTGTCAGTTGCGTATCTGTTTTAGTTGTGTGTCTGTGTGAGTTACATGTCTGTGTGAGCTGTGTGTGAGTTGTGTGTGTGTGAACTGTGTGTTGTGTCTGTGAGTTGCGTGTCTGTGAGTTACGTGTCTGTGTGAGCTGTGTGTGAGTTGTGTGTGTGAGCTGTGTATGAGTTGTGTGTCTGTGAACTGTGTCTGAGTTGTGTGTCTGTGTGAGCTGCATGTCTGTGTGTGATCTTTGTGTGTCTGTGTGTGTTACGTGTCTGTGTGTGTTACGTGTCTGTGTGAGTTGCATGTCTGTGTGTGACCTTTGTGTCTGTTTGTGAGCTTTGTGTGTGTGTGTGTTTAGATATCTTTTGAGTATAGTGAAGTGTGTGTATATACACTTTTCCAGCATGCGTGTGCTGTGTACATGATGTGTACCTGCTGAGTATCTGTTATATAGCTAAGACATGTATAATGTGTGTGCCTGTGTGAGTGTATGATGTGTATGTACTGAGCATGTGTTCTCCAGTATATGTGTGCTGTATACATGTATATATAGTGTAATTTAACCCCTTTACTACCTTTTGAAGTACATATATGTCAAAGCTTGTATTCCCGCATTTGACACTGGCTCACATGCTCAGCACGCATCAGGTTGAAGGACTGTATCTGCCTACAGGACCACGGCTCTGCCGCCATCACTGTGGGTCTGTATGGTTGAGCCAATCCTGCCATTGCCATTAATGACCCTTGTTGTGGATTCGTCTGTGTGGTTCTTGTATGTGTGTGATGGCGCTGACATACATGCGTTTGAACAACTTTTTTTTTTATTTCTCTAAATTAAAATATCCACTATTGTCCTCATTTCATTTTACAGGGTAGATACCGTGTTTCCCCGAAAGTAAAACCCTGTCTTACATTTTTTTGGGGGCCAAAAGTGGCCCCCGGTCTTACTTTCAGGGGGGGTCTTACATTGGGTGCCCCAGCAGTGTGGCCTACAGGCCCCCTCCTGCTGGGACACTGCGGGAGCGGGTCGCACGTCACGTGCGCCCGCTCATTACATATGCACTGCATCCCCCTGTCAAATCAGCGACAGGGGGAGCAGTGCATTATACGGTATATATGGGCCCCCTCCTGCTGGCACACTACCCCCCTGTTCTGAGGCCCCCCTGATGCTGCTGCAGACATCTTACCCTCCAGGGTCTTCTTGCAGCAGCCAGCGCGTCCGTCTTCTGTCCTCGGCTGTCTCCCGGATTATGTGACCGGCCGGTGGCAGTCGCGATGACGTCATGCGCTGCGACGGGTCACATGATCCGGGAGACAGCCGAGGACAGAGGACGGACGCGCTGGCTGCTGCAAGAAGACCCTGGAGGGTTAAGATGTCCGCAGCAGCAGCATCAGCGGTGGGGGCCTCAGAACAGGGGGGTAGTGTGCCAGCAGGAGGGGGCCCATATATACCGTATAATGCACTGCTCCCCCTGTCGCTGATTGACGTGCGACCCGCTCCCGCTCCCCCCCCTCCGCTAGGGGCCTTACATTGGCCCCCCCGGTTGTAAGGCCTTATAATCGGGGGAGGCCTTACATTAGCAGGCCCCCCCTTTACCCCTAGGCGGCCTTACAATCGAGGGGGCCTTACTTTCGGGGAAACACGGTATAAGTGTGTGCAAACTAGATTTATTTCTACTGATTGAAAAAAAACTTACTGGGGGGGGGGGCGCCGTTTTGCAGTTCGCCTCAGGCAGCACAATGGCTAGGTTCACCCCTGCCTCCACCCTGTCCATCTTCAGTTCATCCAAAGTGCCCTGGATCTCTGATAACAAGTACCATTCGGTCTGGGTAAATGACAATACTGCATTTGTAATCTCCTCCCTGCTGCAGACATTTGTTAAAAGGAATTTCCATTTTTTAAAAACTTTTCTGTCAAGTTAGATTTAAGTCTCGTCACTGCCACTTTGTCTGGATGATTTTTTTAAACCCTTTTTAACAATTTGCCTATCGTGAGTCTTTGATCCTTTATCCAATTTGTCAGTATTGCCTTTTTCACTAAAATTGCAATATCATGTACCAACTACCCCCCCCCCCCCATGTTGTCCATCATGCCCTTTTTCTCCTCCCTCAAGCAGATAATGGAAGATCCATAAGAGCTGATCTGTCATCCAATCTCTCCCCAAGATCTTTTTTGTTGGGGCTTCCCCAGAATTTCTGGATTTCCTCACATTCCCACAGGCCATGATAGAGGTCAGTTAGGGTCATATTACACTTTGGGCATTTTTGCGGCCTCTCAGGATCTTAAAGTTGAAGCCGTATATCGCCTAGTGAAGTATGCAGAATTGTGTGTCCTCCAAGACTCATTCACCACATGTTTCCTGAACACATGCCATCCCTGTAAAAGTTTGTCTGCTACCTGATTGTCATTCAGTCATCGCTTCCAAACTCCAAAGAACCTTTCCATACGATCGCCCATGAGGGACTCACACAACGAGCTGTAGACCCGTGATACATTCATATCACCCGTCTCACATTCCAAGAGTTCGTCAAAGATGTTTCTACGGAGTTCCATACTAATGTCAGTTAGGTCCTTCATGACTGAGTGCTTCAGTTGGAAATACTGAAGTGTCTGGATTCCCTGTAGGCTATATGTCTCCTGGATTTCCAATCCCGTCATCCATCTCCCCTCTCTCAACAGCATGACATCCTTCATTGACCTTATCCCCCTATTCTTCCATTCATGAAATAATTTGTTATCCCTTCCCATCTGAAAGTTTGGATGAACCCATGGGTCCAAGAACCTGGACACCTTCCAAGGTAGTTAAGTTTTTTCCAGACACAACTGTGTCCCTACACACCAAGGAGTTCCTAATGGAAGATAACAGACTCAGCAGAGGTGAATGGAGCAGAGAAGGCAGTGCCCAAGGTTTGCAGAACTCTTTCTCAAGGCGGCATTCGAATTGCCTCCCAGACCCTCTGAGCGACTTGATGACATGTCTTGATAAGCATGCTAAATTATATCCTTTTAAATTGGGGAAATTGGTGCCCCCCATATTGGTCGGTAGCATCATTCTTTGTAGACTGATTCTAACCTTCCTACCTCCCCCACAAAAATCTAGAGAATGTTCTATTTATTCTATGCACGTCAACCCGTCTAAGTAGCAGTGGGAAAGTTTGCAGTGGATACATTAAATAAGAGAAGCACATCATTTTGATCAGATGGCTTCTAGACAGTAAAGGCAACTGCAAACCTCTCCACCTATTCAGTTGGGTCTTATTTTTCTAAAATAACTTTAAGTAGTTCAAGTTGTATGTTATCATGGCAGACCGCCCCAAATGGATGCCGTGGTATTTTATGGTCGACTGTACCACTGGGATTCCATGTAAGATATTTTGGCCATATGGTCTAACCCTTCCTTTTCCCTCCTTTAATTACAGCTGCTCACACTTTTGTATATTTAAACTTAAACTGGAAAAATGCCCACATTTTTCTATGTGTTGTAATGTGGTTTCTAAGTCCGCCCGAGGGCCTCTCGTGAATAACGCGTAGTCATCTGCAAAAAGTGTTGCCCTGACCTCCATGTTACCTATTCTAATCCCCCTACAACTCTTTTCTGAATTCAAGTATTTGGAGAGGGGTTCTATTGCCATATCAAACAACAGGGGCGGCAGTGGACACCCCTGCCGAGTGCCCTTTTTAGTATAGCGTTGTAATAAAGGTGCGCAGTCCCCCCCCGAGATTAATTGCCTCAAGAACCTGGTCCAGCCATGGCCACTTCACATTATCAAAGGATTCTCTGCATCTACAGTAACCATGGCTGCGATGGTTCAATTATCCCGGTCTTTCCTGTCCTACTGCATTAGCTACCAGCATAGCTCTTCTAATATTAAGAACCGCCGAGCGTCCCTTGATCCGCTTGGCTTGGTGCAATTAGTCTGGGCAAGACCCCCGCCAAAAGGTTTGCCGTTATCTTTGCCATCAACTTCAAATCTTGATTGATAAGCGAGATTGGCCTGTAGTTTACAGGGTCATCTAGGTTCTATTCACCTTTTGGCAATAACTTGATGTGCGCGATGTTCGCCTGTGGTAAAATCTGAATCCCCTCATCATGTCATTATACCAACCCTTAAGTGTTGGAGATATTTGCTCCTTTAATACCTTAAAGAACTCACCCTTAAAACCATCAGGCCTTGCCATTGCTCAGGTACCCTATTGCCCTCTGGACCTCCTCCGTCTGCACCTCCACATTAAGCTGATTCAGTTCTTGGTCCATTAGCTTGGGCAACACATACTCTGTCAGCCACTCTGAACCTGACTGTCGCTGTGTCTCTCCCTCCCCTTGTTGTGAGTCATATAAGTTTCTAAAGTAATCCCCCAAAATCTGACATGTGTCCCCCACCTCTTCTTTTAAGAATTGGGATCAGTGTTGGGTGGTCTCCTCCCTCTAGCTAGGTTAGCCAGTAGTTTCTTCCGTTTTATTGCCAAATCTATGGAGATCTGCGTCCTTCTGCGATCAGTGCATGTGTTTCAGTCTGTCCGCCCATGAGTTGAATTGGTTTTTCTCCTCCAACCACTGGTCTCTTACTAGGGTGGAACCGTCTGCCAATAATGTCGTACACTCCCTGACAGAAGTTATGTTGCTTATCCATGTTATGTAAATAAAAGCTTATAACCGGACGTTAAATTCATCCATTGGTTTTATAAATTACGCTTTTGAAAGCTGAAACCCTCCGAAATTTGTTTTGGGTTAAGAAAATAAATTGACATCAATGCTGAAATATTGATCATTTAATGAACACAGAATGGTCAGATTTTAGCAAGACAAAAGTTTTGCCACCTGGTCATATGATGCACCCAATCCTAGTTTACATCCTCACCTGTGCTCAGTAAAAGATCGGTTAATTAGTGAGGGTGTCTAAAAAGAAACCCAGCACCCCAGACCTTCACTTGAACTGCAACTTAAGCTCTGACAACATGCCAAAAATCCCTCCTGTGACCAAAGACTTGATTATCAAGAGGTTGAAGACCAGATCCACTGCAGGGCTGGCTGTCACCTTTAATGTGTCTCAGCATCAAGTACAAAGAATTAAAAAAAGATTTGAAAAGACTGGAGATGTGTTTGACAAGCCCAGGTCCGGCAGACCCCGCAAGACAACTGCTCAGGAGGAACGTTTGTTGGTTAGAAAATCCAAAGCAAGCCCCTCTTCCACTGCAGCAGAGCTCCAACAGGCCTGGTCACCTCAAGTCCCTGTGTCAACTAGAACAGTTTGTAAGATTCTGTCTCGAAATGGCCTCCATGGTTGAATCAGTGCCCAGAAGCCAGCACTAAACAAAAGGCAAATAAAAAAACATGTGGCATTTGCAAAGTCCCACAGCCTGCTAAACAGATGGACACTGGAATAATGGCAGAAGGAGAATTTCTCTGATGAATCTTCAGTAGAATTACACCACAGCCGCCGCAAATACTGCAGGAGACCTACTGGAGACTGTATGGATCCAAAATACACCCAGAAATCAGTTAAATTTGGTGGTGGAGAGATCATGGTCTGGGGTTACATTTAGTATGGGGGTATGCATAACATTTGCAAGGTGTAAGGCTATATCAATAGCCTAAAATATCAAGAAGAATTAACTACCTCTTATATTCCAAATCATAAAAGGGGTCAAATTCTGCAGCAAGATGGTGCTCCATCTCATACATCCATCTCTACAACAAAGTTCCTCCAGGCAAAAAAGATCAAGGCGCTCAAGGACTGGCCAGCCCAGTTACCAGGCATGAAGATCATTGAGCATGTTTGGAATAGGATGAAAGAGGAAGCTTGGAAGACATAGATGAACTCTGGGAGGCATGTAAGACTGCATTCTTTGCTATTCCTGATGACTTCATTAATAAATTGCATAAATCACTGTTGAACTGCATGGATGCAGACCTTCAAGCTCATGGAAGTCACACAAAATATTAAATATGACCAATAGCACCACAACGTCATTCACCAATGTAATGCATCATATATTTGTATTTTAAGTACATTTTTTGTTTGAAAATCACATTACTTTTTGTGGACGACAAAACCTTTGTCTTGCCAAAATCTGACCATTCTGTGTTCATTAAATGATCAATATTTCAGCATTGATGCCAATTTATTTTCTTAACCTAAACCACATTTCGGAGGGTTTTAACTTTCAAAAGAGTAATTTATACAACCAATGGATGAATTTAACGTCAGGTTATAAGTTTTTATTTACATAACATGGATAAGCAACATAACTTCTGTCAGGGAGTGTATATGCCTGTTGTACCCTCTCACTGGCTTGTTCATATTGTTCATTAGCCCTTCTTTTGGCTTTAATTGTATAACCAGTCGCCCTAGTGATATTGCATTGGCCGTTTCCCAGTAAAGCATATGGTTTTGTTTATGTTCCCCATTAGTTATTTCAAATTCCGTCCACCATTCCCCTAGTATTTTAGGAAGGTTTTCCTCCCTCAATAAGAAAGCTGGGAATCTCCATAGTATAATACTTTCATAAATAAACACAAGCTTGTATCTCCTGATGAAGTGAGGAGAACCTCACGAAACACATTGAGATTTTACAAATAAAGATTCTTGGATCAAGCTTTCAAGGCCAATCAATACCCGGGGCAGCACACGTGGAAACTCCTTTTCTTTTTTACACACCATAAATAAACACAAATCATATGAACCTAACTTAGCCAATAATATGAAGTATATTGCGTCATGAAAAAAACAAACAAACAAAACCCAACAATCTCAGACTCACAAGGGTATGTTGAAGTATTCCAGAGTTTTTTTTTCCACATAAAGTGAAACTGGCCAGTATTGAAAAACTTGGCCTGGTCAGGTAAAATTTGACCTGGTCAGGACGGTGAAAAAAAGGCTTTGGCAGTAAGAGGTAAAGGAGTAACCGTCGTTTTAATTTATATTTAATAAATCAATAGTACATATTAAAATAGAAAACTGTGTAACTGTCTTAAGGTGGAGTCACACTTGTGTGTGCCTTGTGCGATCCTCGCATTGTCCGGTACAGCCATCCACTCTTCTGACAGGAGTGTGTCAGCTACATGCATTTCTATGCTGTTGCATGCTCCGGAGAGCGGGCGGCCGTGCAGGGTGATGCAATGCGAGGCTCATGTGAATCACACGCAAGTGTGACTCCAGTCTCAGCCAGAGAACTTTATTGTTTTTTTCTCCACCTAATCTGATCATTCATTCTCAAAATTCTCAATTCCTGGGTGAAATCTGGATAAGGTGAAGATTTTTACATTACTAAGATAGGATCTTATAAAAACCAACTGCCATATTCTATGTAAAAAGGAGGGGGAGGAGATCTGTCTCTATATCCTCTTCCTACCCCCTGACTTCTCATCTACATAGAATGTTAAAAAAAACAGCTTCCATCTCCTTTCTCAGTAATGTAACAAACTATATTAACCCCTTAATGACGAAGAAATTTGTCATTTTTCATTTTCGTTTTTTCGCTCCTCGGCTTCCAAGAGCCATAACGTTTTTATTTTTCCGTCAATATAGACATATGACGGCTTGTTTTTTGCGGGACGAGTTGTACTTTCAGATGCAATAATTTGTTTTAACCATTTAATGTACAGGGAAATTGCAAAAAAAGTGCAATTACACGTTTGTTTTTTGGATTTTTTAGTCGCCGTGTTCACTATATGGTAAAACCGACGTGACGGTGCGATGCCTCGGGTCAGTACGAGTTTGTAGATACCAAACATGTATACCTTTATTGGTATCTAGGTGGTGGAAGAAAATTCAAAAGCATGAAAAAAAAAAACATTGCACTTTTGCGCCATGTTCTGCGACCCGTAGCGTCCTCATTTTTCAGGATCTGGGGCTGGGTGATGGCTTATCTTTTGCGTCTCGAGCTGACGTTTTTAATGATACCATACTTGGGTGGATGCGCTGTTTTGATCGCCCGTTATTGCATTTTTTAGCATTGTTACAGCGACCAAAAAAACGTAATTTTGGCGTTTGAACTATTTTTTGCGCTACGCAGTTTACGGCTCTCATTATTTGATTATTTATATTGATAGATCGGGCGATTCTGAACGCGGCGATACCAAATATGTGTATTTTATTTAATTTTTTAATACTTTTATTGTGGATGGGAGAAAAGGGGGGTGATTTGAACTTTTATGTTTTTTTTTTTTTTTCAACTTTGTAAAAACTTTATTTGTTTATTAATTCTTAATTTTACACTGCCCCATAGAGAGGCACCCTGCTGCACAGTCCGATCGCTTCTGACACATACAGAGGAGCTGCAGCTCCTCTGTATGTGTCAGAATCGCGGACCTGTTGTGGTTGGCAGCCTCTGCCAACCACAAGCAGGAAATTCTCCATACAGGTTCCAGGGTCAAGCCAGGACCCTGGCCTGTCACGTCAGCACGGGAGATCCCGCGATACTATCGCGAGATCTCCCCTGGAGCCCGGTAAGCGCGCGCTGCACGCTCCGGCTCCCTTAGATCCCGCTCTCAGAGATTGATGGCGGGATCTAAGGGGTTAAACAGCGCCGATTGGTGGCGGGACTGATTGGTGCTGTTTCTCCCACATCTCAGCTAGTGAGATCAGCTGAGATGTGGGAGGTTTGGAGTGAGCTCCACGCCAGAGCTCACTCCAAACACGGGGGTAACGACAGCCGATGTCTAGAGACGTAAGGCTGTCATCTAGGGGTTAATTTGAAATTTTAAAAATAAATGATCAGTCCTGGTGGGGAAAAAAAAATAATTCTTATTTAAGATATTATAAAGTTGCTTATTAAACCTTCCACAACCAAGAACATATAGGTATGACTTTGGTAGCATCTCTGACTTTGATTTGAGATCACGCTCTGAGATAGCATTATTCCCTGCACATTTCGGCAGATGTGAGGGCTAATTGGGGACAACTGTCCCTATCTTGACAGCAAAGTTCTTGTGAATGCTGGCTAAGTGCCGGCATTCATAGGAGATCAGCATTTCTGCTGTTCAGAGGGATGCTAAAGAATAGCTCTTAAAAGCACAAGCGATCGGACAGTGCAGGCTTCAAGTTCCCTAAGTGGACTAATAAAATCAACAAACAGTGTAAAAAGGTAAGGCCACTCAATATCCTGGCTGATAGAAGTAACTGATGAATATTTGGATGGAATAGGGGACCTTGTCACAGGAGATCTTCTCTTGTTGGAAAGATAACTGGCTGCTCCAGAAATAGTTGTTCTAGCAGGGTGAACCAGCTCCTTTTTCGCCAATATGGAACCATGATAATTACTTTGGCTTGATCTTCCTGTATTTTGCTCAGTACCCTTGGTATTAAAGGTAGTGGGGGGAACACAAATAAGAGAGCCATGTCTCAAACCTGGGAAAGGTGCCCACTGTAAGTGGGTTGTCTGCTGGCTCCAGGGAGAAGTATTGCCTTGTTTTTGTGTTTTTTTGTCTTGAGGCAAAGAAGGCTAAATTGTGGCAAACCCCGTCTAGCTCCCACTCTGGTGCCTTCATCAGATACCAGCTGAGATAATCCGAGATAACCTGTAATCCTGTTGTTCATCCCTTTCAGATGGGCAGCTGTGATGTAGAGGATGTTGTTCTAAATATCTCTGCAGGGAGAGCCTGAAGCAGCTTGTGTCTTGGTCCGCCCTGATGGCGAATGAATGAAACTGCCGTGATGATGTCTGCCAAAATACCCAGATGTTGCTTCTTGAGAATTGATTTCCTGTAATTTTAACTCTTCTCTGAGATTTCCACTGACCATGTTCCCTGGCAATTAATGACCTGCAATGCAAGTTCACATCCAGATTGGCTCGTATCTGTAGTTAGAGTGCATAGGTTGGTGACCCAAGGAATCATTTTCTTTAACTTTCCCAGGTTGGTCCCCATGAGAGAGAACTTCTGGTTATCTGGGGCATCAGGATCTTCTCGTCCAGGGACCCCTGGCACATGTTGTTGCAGAGGATTGTCTTCTGCAAAATCCTGGAATTTGTCTGACTCCACCTGACACATAGAATGCATGATTTCATCAGACCTAATATGCTCCATGCTTCTCTGATTGTGACCTGACGTTTCCTCTGGAAGGACTGAATTCTTTGGCTGATTGATGTTATTTTTCTGGTGGAAGAAAGGACATTATTTTTCTTGAATCCAGCTGTACACCAAGGAAGGTCTTCAATATTCCAGGATGAAAATCATATTTTTTTTGCCGATAATCCAGCCCAACGCCTCTAGTGTTTCTCTGGTGAATTCTAGATCTTGTTTCAGCCTTTGATCTGAATTTGAAATTAGAAGCAAGTTGTCAAACAAAGGAACTACTGCTATTCCTCTTAATCTAAGGAAAAAAGGCACCTTCACCATCAACTTGGTAAATGTTTGAGAGTCTGAAGACAGGCTGAATGGGAGGCACCGTAACTAGAAGTGGAGGACCTCGCCCTACCTCTCTAAAGCAAACCTTAGTAATATTTGTCCAGAGGGATGAATAGCCAGATGATAGTAGGCATCCTTTAAATCTATAATGCCCATCACCAAATCCTTGCCTATCAAAGGGATGGCTGATTTTATGGACTCCATTTTGAACTTCCTGCACCTAATCCACCTGTTGAGGGGTTTCAGATTTATTATGGTCCTGTACTCTCCTGAAGGTTTCAGAATTGAAAACAGAGTTAAGTATAGACCCTGAAACTGTTCTACTGGGACAGGAACTACTGCATTCATCCGCATTGGAGCCTGGACATCTGTCCAACGTCTGGCAAAAACCGTAAAGGTCTAGCAACTTGTCAATCTGAAAACTTCTGGAGGGGCTGTGAAAATTCTACCTTGTATCCTAAAGTAATGGTAGATGTGATCCAAGTGTTTGAGGACACTTTTTCACATCTCTACAAAATGGCCCAACCTCTCCCCTACTGGGATGGCATGAGGATCTATCAGGGTGAGATCTAAAGGTGAAGATTTGTTGGTATTATTTTTCTACACTTTTGTATTATAACTATCTACCCAACTTCCCCTTCCCCTTATACTACTGTGTACGGGAGAGGTTGGAGTCACAAATTGGCCAAAATCTGCATCCATTCTCAGAAAACCCTTTCTTTTGTCTGAAGCCTTTTCTAGTCTGTCGTCTTTCACAGGCCCAAGGACCCTTAACAGTAAAGAAGATAAACCAAAGCTTGTTTTTCGACAAATCACCGACCAGGTAACCAGAAAGCACATTTGGCCAAGTTTGACACTGTGGTTTCTTGCAGAGAAGCGCAGTGACTCTGCTGACGCATCTGCCATAAATACTGTTGCCATCTTTAGTAATGGCAGGGATTCAATGATTACCTTTCTGGGGGTTATAGCTCTTAGATGAGCCTCTAAATCCTCAAGCCAGAGATACATTGATCTTGCCACCAAAGTGGCTACGATATTGGGCTTCATAATCGCCGCTGACATATCCAATGCTTTCTTTAAAAGGCCGTCTGCCTTTCTATCCATGGGATCATTTAATCCTCAAGAACCTTCACTACAGGTACATGAATTTTCAGGACTTCCTCCCAGGGTTTTACCTCATCCGGGTCAAACTGAAGTCAAGCCCTGAAGTCTCTAGGATTTATCAATCTCTTTTCCATGTCTTCACATTATTCCATAATCATGTCTCTGACATGATTGTTGATCGGAAAAATTATTTTCCCACAATTTCTCAACCCCCCCAAACATCTCATCTTAAATGGAGCAAGTCATCTTGGTCTATTCCATATTCATGGTATTCTGAACAGCTCTGAGCAACCCATCACTATCCTCTGAGGAGAAATAGTATTTTTTCTGATCTTTGACAGGCAGAACGGAGTCTGGTTCTTCCTCCCTGTCTAAGTGGGAGGAACGATAATCCTCCTTTTCCAAGCTTGGCTCCATATCACATCTGGGTCTTTTCCTCTTAGTTCCCCCTTGCTGGTTCTTCTGGGGAGTTAGATTTGAAATGGATGCCTGTACCTTCTTGATGATGGCTCTCATTTCTTCTATGAAGGAGGACTGCTCCTCCAAGACTATTACAGATGTCCAAGCTGCATATAGCCATTTTTTTTATAAGCCACTGGAAGCTTATTATTGCATACTGAGCATCTTTTGGACTTATCACCCAGCTTCCTACAGGCTTTCATCTTCTTGGAAGTGGGACCGGACCCTGCTGAGTTACCCCTGCCCTAAAACACACAGGGAACATAGGGAAAGCATCTGAACAAGCTGAATTCTCCATTAATGCACTATAGTACACTACTGCCTATAGTAGTTGTGGCTTTGAACGAATTACCCCCCCACACACCCACCTCACCAGGTTTATATTACATGTCTTGCGGTCTCCGTGCGCTATCCTGTCTTCAGGTTCCTTACATGGAACGCTGGTCATGTGATCTTCTAACCCAGCTGGGACATGTAGTGCGCATGCCGAGAAGTCGGGCGCACAGCGGAGACAGGATGCCGAGAGCCCCAAGCACCAGGGAAGTGGCAGATGCTAGGAGATTTGTCCTGCTCCACCGGCCTACTTCTAGAGCCATGCTCTATCAGCCTGGGTTGAGGGACCTCTCCAGGGGAGGTGTCGGCAAAAAACCTTCTTGAAAGGGGGAAGAAAGAAGGTGACCCCCTGATGCCCCAGGCCCCTATGTAAGTAGATTTCTGCACCACAGTGCAACCTCTCATACTTATCCTGTATAGGGACTGGAAAAACACTGAAGAGGGTGGGTTGGGAGGGCTTTAAACCTCGTTTATGTTTTCTGTCCCTATAGAGGATATGAGAAGACAACTTTGATAAAACTGCAAAGGAAAAGTGGGAGGAAATAACTGCTGAGAAGTGTTGAAGTGCAAGAAACTTATAGATGGCTACAAGAAACATTTGGAGGCTGTCATCAACGCCAAAGAGTGTGCAACCAAGTATGCATTAGGGGCCTTTATTGAAGCACATGCTGTTCATTCTGCTTCTTCTTTGAAATTGCAACATGTAAGTTGAAAAATAATGTTTTATTGTTGTATTAGTTTGGACCACTAAGGCAGAGGACTTGGTCGGATCACTCTCCTTCATTACTTAAACTAAATAATAAATACAACGGTAATGCTCATACTCTGTGGAGAGGTAAAACCTTTTTCTATTGCCACCCTATTTATAAAACAGAGATCTTTGATTCAATTGCTAGATATTTCAAAGACAATGATAATGGAAAAGTCTCTTTAGAGACACTATGAACTGCACACAAGGCTGCTATAAGGAATGTTCTTATAGAAATTAAATTCAGACACAGTAGAAAAAACAACACTAAAATTTTAGAGCTACAATCAAAAATCTGTTTGTTGGAAAATAACATAGCCTCCAATCCATCTGCAGACATTCATCAAAAGATTAAGAAATTAAGATTAGAGCTAAAATCTTTATGTATACAAGATTATGATAGAATGGGTCCAACTAGCTAAAACAAAATTTTATAATAGCCATAACAAAAATTATAAGTGTTTTGCAGCCCATTTGAAAAAGGAAAGAATGAAAAAAAGGATTCAGGAAATCAGCAACAAAGATGGCCTCTCATTTAAAAACCCAAAGATATAACAAACAAATTTAAAAAATACTACGAGGAGCTGTATAATCTGAAAAACGATGGCTCAATTCCTCAACCTAATAGTCTCACAATCAATAAGTTTTTAGACTCTTTTCAATTACCCTCACTAAATTCAGAAGAGACTCATTTTTTAAACCTGCCTTTTACTGATTCGGAAACAATGCAAGCTATAAATGCCTTAAAATCAGGGAGATCGCCTGGACCAGATGGGCTATCACATGAATATTTTAAAAACTTTGAATCACTTTTGTCTCCTTATATTACTAAACTAGCTACCGTATATACTCGTGTATAAGCCGAGTTTTTCAGCACATAAAATGTGCTGAAAAGTCCCCCCTCGGCTTATACACGGGTATATACGGTAGCATACAGCGCCCCCCCCCCCCCGTGGTATTCCCCCCCACCGTATATACAGCCCCCCCGTGGTATCCAGGGCCCCCCTTGCTGCACCTGTAAAGGAAGATATCAGTATACTTATCGCTGCCGCCGCCGCCGCTCCGCTTCTCGGTCACCGCGATGCTCCGGGTCTTCATGCTTCCTGTTCCTTCTCCGGCGCTCAGGAAATGACGTCATTGTTCGAGCGTCGGAGAAGGAACAGGAAACATGAAGACCCGGAGCAGCGCGGTGACCGAGAAGCGGAGCGGCGGCGGCAGCGATAAGTATACTGACATCTTCCTTTACAGGTGCAGCAAGGGGGCCCTGGATACCACGGGGGGGCTGTATACAGCTGGGGCTGCTGTATACAGCTGGGGCCCCTGTATACTAATGGGGGGGAGGTCTGTATACCCCTGGGGCTGCTGCTGTATATACCCCCTGGGGCTGCTGCTGTATATACCCCCTGGGGCTGCTGCTGTATACTACCACTGGGGCTGCAGCTGTATATACCCCCTGGGGCTGCTGCTGTATATACCCCCTGGGGCTGCTGCTGTATACTACCACTGGGGCTGCTGCTGTATATACCCCCTGGGGCTGCTGCTGTATATACCCCCTGGGGCTGCTGCTGTATATACCCCCTGGGGCTGCTGCTGTATATACCCCCTGGGGCTGCTGCTGTATATACCCCCTGGGGCTGCTGCTGTATACTACCACTGGGGCTGCTGCTGTATACTACCACTGGGGCTGCTGCTGTATATACCCCTGGGGCTGCTGCTGTATATACCCCCTGGGGCTGCTGCTGTATACTACCACTGGGGCTGCTGCTGTATACTACTACTGGGGCTGCTGTATACTACTACTGGGGCTTCTGTATACTACTACTGGGCTGCTGCTGTATATACCACTGAGGCTGCTGTATACTACTACTGGGGCTTCTGTATACTACCTCTGGGGCTTCTGTATACTACCTCTGGGGCTTCTGTATACTACCTCTGGGGCTGCTGTATACTACCACTGGGCTGCTGTATATATCTCTGGGGCTGCTGTATACTACCACTGGGGCTGCTGCTGTATATACCACTGGGGAGGCTGCTGTATATACCTCTGGGGCTGCTGTATACTACCACTGGGACTGCTGTATATATCTCTGGGGCTGCTGTATACTACCACTGGGGCTGCTGATGTATATACCACTGGGGAGGCTGCTGTAACACTGCTGGGGCCTGTATGTACCACTGGGGAGGCTGCTGTATACCACACTTCTGGGGGCTGTATACCACCACTGGGGAGGCCTGTATACCACTGCGGGGGCCTGTATACCACACTGCTGGGGGCTGTATACCTGTGCTGGGGTCCACCCTCGGCTTATACACGAGTCAATAGGTTTTCCCAGATTTTGGGGGCAAAAGTAGGGGGGTCGGCTTATACACGGGTCGGCTTATACACGAGTATATACAGTAATTCATCTTCAAAAAATTCAAATCTTCCTGCAGAAATGCAGGAAGCGATAATAATTGTAATTCCTAAAGATGGCAGAGACCCTCAGAAAGTAAAAGCCCTGTCACACAGAACGAGATCGCTAACGAGATCACTGTTGCGTCACAAATTTTGTGACGCAACAGCGATCCTGTTAGCGATCTCTTCTGTGTGACACGCACCAACGATCTGGCCCCTGCTGTGAGATCGTTCATCGTTACACACTGCTCTGGGTCGTTTCTACGTCGTTGCGCTCCCGCTGGGAGAGCTACATCATTGTGTTTGACAGGGACAATTACTAACGATCTCAATGCTACGCTATGGAGTGAAAATTCCCAATGACCTCGGTATAATTCTGGATCGCTAGTGCGTTGTTTTTCACATCGCTGGTGAGATGCCTGTTTGACATCTTACCAGCGATATGAAAAATGACACACCAGCATCTCTGCACATTGTTATCAGGATCGCTGGTTCGGCGTTATGTGTGACTGGCCTTAACTAATTATAGACCCATCTCTCTTATCAATACAGATGTTAAGATGAATTGCCAAGATAATAGTAAATAGAGTCTCGGACATCCTTCATAAACTAATACATTCGGACCAAGCAGGTTTGATCAAAATTAGAGGCACTGAAAATGCTGTGTGAAGGGTTCTCGATATCATCACTCATGTGGAAAGTATGGGAACTACGGTGCTTACCATAACTATGGACACGGAAAAGGCGTTTGATAGGGTGCACTGGGGTTTCCTGTTCTCCACCCTCCCAACGATTCAGCATTTCAGGTGAACTTTTAAACATTAATAAATTAATAAATAATAAATTAATTAATAAATGCCTTATATTCATCACCCACAGCAAGGGTTCTTGCCAAAAACTTTGTCTCCAGAGTTTTCTCTCTATCTAATGGCACACATCAAGGCTGTCCACTATCGCTGATCTTATTTAATTTTTTCCTTGAACCATTTGTTGAAAAAATCTGAACTGAAATAGATATTCGAGGTGTGCCGATCGGTGGTAGGCAACATAAAACGTGCCTTTATGCTGATGACCTATTGGTTATGATTTCAGATCCGATAACTCTCTTAGGAAACTTATGGATCTGACCACCATTTTTTCTAACATATCCTACTATAAACTAAATTCTCAAAAAACGAAGCTCTCCCCTTTAAAAGAACCTAAACATGATTAAGCCTTAAAAGAAAGAATTATACTTCTGGCAATGGCATCTAGAAAATAACTTAGTACTTACACATCAGGCTGGTTTGAAATGCGGCAGCTGCGGCTCAATAAACCCAACCTGCCATGCGCATACCACAACCCTGGGGGTGCATCTTTCGGCAAACGCCTCCATCCATGATATTGCGGCTTGCAGCAGTTGCGCTAAGTGCTGGTTTGGCGACTGTGGTCCCTGCCGCGAAAATAGCGAGATGTATCTTCTGCTCGAGGCAGCCGCAAGTGACTGCTACTGCTAATGCATTGAAATCCGCCCAGTGTGCGGTATTTTTCACGCAACTGGGCCTGTGGATTTAAAAAAAGCTGTGTAGAAGCAGCTTAGGGCCTTACATCGGATGTATGTTTCATCGCGGCAGTGCGGTTTGTTACAGCCGCACCCCCGATGAAAATACCCGTGTGAAAGGGCCTAGGCAATATAATCTATAATCCAATCTGTGACCTTCAAGCAACACATGGCAAGGAGATATAAATGGCCCCAGGCAGCAGAAAGTGGCCCTATGCAACATACAGGGGCCCCAGGCAGTGCTAGGGCCCCAGGCAGTGCTAGGGGCCCCAGGCAGTGCACAGGGCCCCAAGCAGCACAAAGAGGCCCCAGGCAACATACAGGGGCCCCAGGCAGTACTAGGGGCCACAAGCTACACACAGGATCCCAGGCTACACACAGGGGCCCCATGCAGCATACAAGGACCCCAGGCAGTGCACGGGGCCCCAGGCAGTGCACAGGCCCCAGGCAGCACAAAGTGGCCCCAGGCAGCACAAAGTGGCCCCAGGCAACATACAGGGGCCCCAGGCAGTACCAGGGGCCCCAGGCTACACACAGGATCCCAGGCTACACACAAGGGCTCCATGCAGCATACAAGGGCCCCAGGCAGCACACAGGGGCCCCAGGCAGCACAAAGTGACCACAGGCAATATACAGGGGCCCCAGGCAGTGGGCCACCCGGGGCCCCTGTGTGCTGCCTGGGGCCCCTGTGTGCTGCCTCTGGCCCCCATGCGCTGCCTGGGACGCCTTTGTACTGCCTGGGGCCCTCGTATGCTGTATGTAGCCTGGGACCCTGTGTGTAGCCTGGGGCCCCTAGTACTGCCTGGGGCCCCTGTATGTTGCCTGGGGCCACTTTGTGCTGCCTGGGGCCTGTGCACTGCCTGGGGCCCCGTGCACTGCCTGGGGCCCCGTGCACTCCCTGGGGCCCCGTGCACTCCCTGGGGCCCCGTGCACTCCCTGGGCCCCGTGCACTCCCTGGGGCCCCGTGCACTGCCTGGGGTCCTTGTATGCTGCATGGGGCCCCTGTGTGTAGCCTGGGATCCTGTGTGTAGCTTGTGGCCCCTAGTACTGCCTGGGGCCCCTGTATGTTGCCTGGGGCCTCTTTGTGCTGCTTGGGGCCACTTTGTGCTGCCTGGGGCCCTGTGCACTGCCTGGGGCCCTGTGCACTGCCTGGGGCCCCTAGCACTGCCTGGGGCCCCTAGCACTGCCTGGGGCCCTAGCACTGCCTGGGGCCCCTGTATGTTGCATAGGGCCACTTTCTGCTGCCTGGGGCCACTTTGTGCTGCCTCGGGCCCCCATGTGTTGCTTGGAGCCCTGATCTACAGCTGCTGTGGTATACGGAGGGGTACAATCTGGCCTAGGCCACTTTAACCCCGAGTATATTCTGGTCGGGGGGTTAGTCTGGCCTGTTACACCGGGGCACAGCCGAGTAGAACCTCATACAATCCCAGCAGCTCCTGCTGCTGTCCTGACACACTCCACCCCCTCCCCACAGCCCAGGGCAGCACATATCATCTCCTATTCACCCGCACACCTGGGGGTCAGTGATTTCAATCAGCACTTAGCTCCAGTAGCAGCTCACCCTGTGTGTGCTGCTACCGAGCAGAAGATACAATCTCCCATATGCTGTGTCTCAGTCAGGGGACACATCGAGGTCGCATCACCACAACATGATAGGTGTAAAGCACAGATTCCAAATGGAGGAGGCGGCGATGAAGAAAGAATAACGCCGCCCAGCGGGGCGTGTGCTGCTGCATGGAGGAGGGGCTGAATGGAGCCTGGCGCCGCCTTCTCAGTCCCCAGCCTCAGGGACTTCTGTAAGTTATAAGTTATTTTTCTGCAGTTTTATAGGGCGGATTTAGCTCAGGGAGGGATAGATAGGAAGCAGCTAGGAAGGTGCAGGGACAGGTAGTGATAGTGTAGGGGCTTAGATCCAGGTGACAGGTTCCCTTTAACATAGACCAAACATTATTAAGCGCATTAAAAAAAGAATTTAAATTGGCATGGTCATCTAGAAAACTTTCTTAGGGTACTTTCACATCAGCGTTTTTTTTAAATCGCGGCAGTTGCGGTGAAAAAAAACGCAACTGCCGCGATTACCGCATACCGGCTGCACTTGCGGCAAACCCCATACAATGTATATGCGGGCTTGCAGCAGGTGCGGCAAGTGCGGTTTTGGCACTTGCGGCCGCGAAAAAAACGCGACTGACCACGTGCCGCAAGTGCAGCCGGTATGCAGTAATCGCGGCAGTTGCGGTTTTTTCACCGCAACTGCCGTGATTTAAAAAAACCGCTGATGTGAAAGCAGCCTTAGGGCCCTTTCACATCAGCGGTATTTTCAAATCGCGGCAGATGCGGTGAAAAAACCGCATCTGCCGCGATTACCGCATAACCGCGACACTTGCGGCACACTTGCGGCAAGCCCCATGCAATGTCTATGGGGCTTGCGGTAAGGGTGCGGCAGGTGCGGCAAGTGCGGTTTCGGCACTTGCGGCAGGTGCGGCCGCGAAAAAAAACGCTGCTTGCAGATGCGGTGAAAAAAACGCATCTGCAATCTAGAGGGGGAGGGATTTTTTTTCACGGCCACACCTGCCGCAAGTGCCGAAACCACACTTGCCGCACCTGCCGCACCCTTACCGCAAGCCCCATAGACATTGCATGGGGCTTGCCGCAAGTGTGCCGCAAGTGTCGCGGTTATGCGGTAATCGCGACAGATGCGTTTTTTTTCACCGCATCTGCCGCGATTTGAAAATACCGCTGATGTGAAAGGGCCCTTACTTGGGCATAATAATTACTAATCCAATTTGTGACATTATAGATGAAAACATGAAAGAGATTATTAAAAGAATATCTGTAGATATTAACTTCTTATCTAAATTAGACCTTTCATGGATTGGTCGTATTGAATCTTATAAGATGATTATTTTCCCAAAGCTTTTCTTTATTTTTAGATCCCTCCCCCTCTAGATCCAACAGAAATATCTACAAAAAATTCAAACCCAACTGTTTAAATTTATTTGGGGAAATAGATATCCTAGGATTGCTAGACAAGTACTTTTGAGACATTGGAAAAGAGGGGGGCTTAAGTGTATCTAACATAAAAGCGTATTACCTGACTACATTAATTACCAGTAGTAGAACTTTCCTCCTTAATTGAGCTTTCCATTTGGAAAAAGGCTAACATAGGCATTTGTTTGGATATCTTGGATGGCCATCATCTGAAACCCTTTATAATATTAAAAAATAAATTCAACCTCCCTGCAGCAGAGGAACAGACTTGGTTGCGTATCCACAATATAATCGAGAATAAAAATTTAGACTTTCATCTTCCCATAAACATTGATACCATTTTGCAGCAAGGTAATGATGACACGTGCTGGAAAACTAATAAAATTTATCAGTTCTTGAACAATGACATGATCTTTGACAATACAAAGTTCATCGGAGTGTGGGAAAGAAATTTAGATCTTGATCGTAAATCCATCATTGAACAATACTCTCGTCTTTTACCAACTATTTACGCGTCTATTCCATGTATTACGATCATAGAAACCCAATATAAAGTAATGACTAAGTGGTACATGTCCCCCCATAAACTAAATTTATTCGACTCAAAAAATAGCAACTGATGTTGGAGGAAATGTGGTTCGATAGGTACCATCCAACATATTTTTTGGACCTGTAAAAAAAATTAGCAATTTTGGAAGAATGTACATGCTCTAATCAGTATGATATTGGACATTAATTTCCCACTCACCATGCGATCGGCACTGCTACTCATTGATACCATAGACCTTCCAAAAAAATATTGCTTATTAAGGGTATGTGCACATCTGTCGTTTCTGCATCTTTGCAGAACGACCGGGAACCGGTGGAGAATACCAGAAACTGAGTTTTCTGCACTCGCTAGTGTCCCTGGTTTTGTTAGCGTTTTGCTAACGATTTGCGATCGGGTTACTAGCGGTCGTACAGCGTGTTCTTGGCGATTTCCAGACTGGTCTTTGCTGCACTTGTTCAGCTGGACCCGCTGGAAAAACGCTGAAAAGAAGTCGCTTGCTCTATCTTTGACAACCGGTCGGAAACCGGTGAATAAACTGAAAACGACCAGACAAAAATCGTTGTAATGTACACAGCGTTTTCTAAATTCCATTGACTCGCATGTTAATCCTACCGGTGGGTAGGATTAACATAAATTAACATAAAACTCAGCGGGAACCGCCGACGGAAAACGGTCAAAACCAGCCCACAAAACGACTGATGTGCACATACCCTAATAGTTCACATCCTAATTACAGCAAAAACATGATAGCATCAAAATGGCGAGAGGAAATTTCTCCCACTATTGAAAACCTATTAAACAAGCTCATGTCACATTGCATGTTTGAATACACTTTTGCAACTCAAAATGGACCTCTTGGGCACATCGGTTTGCACCATCTCTGATATTCAAATGAGACGGCATGTGTATTAATGGATATCATTTTTCATTTGTTTTAAAAATGTGTTGACCAACACTCAGCTCTCTTTCTGTATGCAGATTTGAGCTATATTTCTCATACTTCTATAAATATCTCTTTGTTTTGGTTAACCACCATGTCACTGTACATAGGTTTATGTTTCTTCTTTGTATTTTTTTTTATTACTTACTGTATTTGTTTTACAATCTTTTTTTTTTCTATTTGTAATCTTACTTATGTATGAGTTGCATATTGTTCTTATTACTGCTTAAGTTTGGACCACTAAGTAAAAATCCTGAGGATATAACTTTTGTGCATTTCCATTTACTTCTGAGGATACTATGACAAAAAATGAAGGGGTGCCAATAATGGTGAGCAGCACTGTACCTCTGTTTAATGATGTATACATTGAAAGATTTCCCCAACATATGCGCTAATGTACCAGAACAATTGAATGTGAACCTATATATGTGAGTCTATATATTTAATCATACTCCACAGTTCCATCCTTTCAGAGAATGCTTTGTTGGTTTCTCAATACAGAATATTGCAGTTATATAAATAGGACGGTATATTCCAATATTTCCTGGTGCTTATCCCTCAAGGATTTTATAATGAGCCATACAGTACACAGAGTTGAATAAATTTCACACAAAAAGTGAACACTTTGAAGTATAGCTGTATATAGAAGCTATACAAGGAAAAGAGCAGGTCTCAGAGAGAAGGTCCACTCATACCTGCACAGATCAGAATATCAGTACTTAATCAACCTTCTTAGTATTTGTTCATTGACACACATGCACACATTCTAATCATGTATTACAGCAAAGGAAGACTTACCTAATGTGAAAGTGCCAACAGTACTCTGGTTTTAGTGAAGATACCCATTGATGAGCTTCAAGAGGTAGTCACTGGAAATGGTCTTCCAACAGTCTTGAAGGAGTTCCCACAGATGCTTAGCGCTTTTTGTCCCTTTTGCTTTCACTCTGCGGTCCAGCTCACCCCAAACCATCTTGATTGGGTTCGGGTCTGGTGACTGTGGAGGTCAGGTCATCTGGCGTAGCACCCCATCACCATCACACCTCCTCCTCCATGCTTCACGGTGGTAAACAGGCATGTAGCGTTCATCCATTCACCTTTTCTGCATAGCACAAAGACACGGTGGTTGGAACCAAAGATCTTAAATTTGGACTCATCAGACCAAAGCACAGATTTCCACTGGTCTAATGTCCATTCCTTGTGTTCTTTAGCCCAAATGAGTCTCTTCTGCTTGTTGCATGTCCTTGGCAGTCGTTTCCTAGCAGCTATTTTACCATGAAGGCCTGCTGCACAAAGTCTCCTCTTAACAGTTGTTATAGAGATGTGTCTGCTGCTAGAACTCTGTGTGGTATTGACCTGGTTTCTATACTGAACTGCTGTTAACCTGCGATTTCTGAGGCTGGTGACTCTGATGAACTTATCCTTTGCAGCAGAGGTGACTCTTGGTCTTCCTTTCCTGGGGCGGTCCTCATGTGAGCCAGTTTCTTTGATGGTTTTTGCAACTGCACTTGGGGACACTTTCAAAGTTTTGCCAATTTTTCAGACTGACTGACCTTCATTTCTTAAAGTAATGATGGCCACTCATTTTTCTTTACTTAGCTGCTTTTTTCTTGCCATGATACAAATTCTAACAGTCTATTCAGTAGGACTATCAGCTGTGTATCCACCAGACTTCTGCACAACATAACTGATAGTCCCAACCCCATTTATAAGGCAAGAAATCCCGCTTATTAAACTTGACAGGGCACACCTGTGAAGTGAAAACCATTTCCGGTGACTACCTCTTGAAGCTCATCAAGAGAATGCCAAGAGTGTGCAAAGCAGTAATCAAAGCAAAAGGTGGCTACTTTGAAGAACCTAGAATATAAGACATAACAAAAAGTGTGAAACAACTGAAAGTAAGTACCGTATATACCCGTGTATAAGCCGACCCGTGTATAAGCCGACCCCCCTACTTTTGCCCCCAAAACCTGGGAAAATCTATTGACTCGCGTATAAGCCGAGGGTGGACCCCAGCACAGGTATACAGCCCCCAGCAGTGGTATACAGGCCCCAGCAGTATGATATACAGCAGGCCCCAGTGGTATATACAGCAGCCCCAGTGGTATTGCAGCCCCTATATACAGCAGCCCCAGTGGTATTGCAGCCCCAGTGGTGTATACAGCAGCCCCTATATACAGCAGCCCCAGTGGTATTGCAGCCCCAGTGGTGTATACAGCAGCCCCAGTGGTATTGCAGCCCCTATATACAGCAGCCCCAGTGGTATTGCAGCCCCAGTGGTGTATACAGCAGCCCCTATATACAGCAGCCCCAGTGGTATTGCAGCCCCAGTGGTGTATACAGCAGTCCTATATACAGCAGCCCCAGTGGTATTGCAGCCCCAGTGGTGTATACAGCAGCCCCTATATACAGCAGCCCCAGTGGTATTGCAGCCCCAGTGGTATTGCAGCCCCAGTGGTGTATACAGCAGCCCCTATATACAGCAGCCCCAGTGGTGTATACAGCAGCCCCTATATACAGCAGCCCCAGTGGTATTGCAGCCCCAGTGGTGTATACAGCAGCCCCTATATACAGCAGCCCCTATATACAGCAGCCCCAGTGGTATTGCAGCCCCAGTGGTGTATACAGCAGCCCCTATATACAGCAGCCCCAGTGGTATTGCAGCCCCAGTGGTGTATACAGCAGCCCCTATATACAGCAGCCCCAGTGGTATTGCAGCCCCAGTGGTGTATACAGCAGCCCCTATATACAGCAGCCCCAGTGGTATTGCAGCCCCAGTGGTGTATACAGCAGCCCCTATATACAGCAGCCCCAGTGGTATTGCAGCCCCAGTGGTATTGCAGCCCCTATATACAGCAGCCCCAGTGGTGTATACAGCAGCCCCTATATACAGCAGCCCCAGTGGTATTGCAGCCCCTATATACAGCAGCCCCAGTGGTATTGCAGCCCCAGTGGTGTATACAGCAGCCCCTATATACAGCAGCCCCAGTGGTATTGCAGCCCCAGTGGTGTATACAGCGGCCCCTATATACAGCAGCCCCAGTGGTATTGCAGCCCCAGTGGTATTGCAGCCCCTATATACAGCAGCCCCAGTGGTATTACAGCCCCAGTGGTGTATACAGCAGCCCCTATATACAGCAGCCCCAGTGGTATTGCAGCCCCAGTGGTGTATACAGCAGCCCCTATATACAGCAGCCCCAGTGGTATTGCAGCCCCTATATACAGCAGCCCCAGTGGTATTGCAGCCCCTATATACAGCAGCCCCAGTGGTATTACAGCCCCAGTAGTGTATACAGCAGCCCCTATATACAGCAGCCCCAGTGGTATTGCAGCCCCTATATACAGCATCCCCAGTGGTATTGCAGCCCCAGTGGTGTATACAGCAGCCCCTATATACAGCAGCCCCAGTGGTATTGCAGCCCCAGTGGTGTATACAGCAGCCCCTATATACAGCAGCCCCAGTGGTATTGCAGCCCCAGTGGTGTATACAGCAGCCCCTATATACAGCAGCCCCAGTGGTATTGCAGCCCCTATATACAGCAGCCCCAGTGGTATTGCAGCCCCAGTGGTGTATACAGCAGCCCCTATATACAGCAGCCCCAGTGGTATTGCAGCCCCAGTGGTGTATACAGCAGCCCCTATATACAGCAGCCCCAGTGGTATTGCAGCCCCTATATACAGCAGCCCCAGTGGTATTGCAGCCCCAGTGGTGTATACAGCAGCCCCTATATACAGCAGCCCCTATATACAGCAGCCCCAGTGGTATTGCAGCCCCAGTGGTGTATACAGCAGCCCCTATATACAGCAGCCCCAGTGGTATTGCAGCCCCAGTGGTGTATACAGCAGCCCCTATATACAGCAGCCCCAGTGGTATTGCAGCCCCAGTGGTGTATACAGCAGCCCCTATATACAGCAGCCCCAGTGGTATTGCAGCCCCAGTGGTGTATACAGCGGCCCCTATATACAGCAGCCCCAGTGGTATTGCAGCCCCTATATACAGCAGCCCCAGTGGTATTGCAGCCCCAGTGGTGTATACAGCAGCCCCTATATACAGCAGCCCCAGTGGTATTGCAGCCCCAGTGGTGTATACAGCAGCCCCTATATACAGCAGCCCCAGTGGTATTGCAGCCCCTATATACAGCAGCCCCAGTGGTATTGCAGCCCCAGTGGTGTATACAGCAGCCCCTATATACAGCAGCCCCTATATACAGCAGCCCCAGTGGTATTGCAGCCCCAGTGGTGTATACAGCAGCCCCTATATACAGCAGCCCCAGTGGTATTGCAGCCCCAGTGGTGTATACAGCAGCCCCTATATACAGCAGCCCCAGTGGTATTGCAGCCCCAGTGGTGTATACAGCAGCCCCTATATACAGCAGCCCCAGTGGTATTGCAGCCCCAGTGGTGTATACAGCGGCCCCTATATACAGCAGCCCCAGTGGTATTGCAGCCCCAGTGGTGTATACAGCAGCCCCTATATACAGCAGCCCCAGTGGTATTGCAGCCCCAGTGGTATTGCAGCCCCTATATACAGCAGCCCCAGTGGTATTGCAGCCCCTATATACAGCAGCCCCAGTGGTATTGCAGCCCCAGTAATGCAGGGCCCCTATATACAGCAGCCCCAGTGGTAGTATACAGGCAGCCCCAGTAATGCAGGGCCCCCCCCTCATGCTCCGGTCACCTGTAAAGCAAATTATACTTATCAGTGTCCTGCTGCCGTCCGCGCCCGCATCTGCCGACATCCCGATCCTCCGTCTTCATGCGACTTCTTCCTGTTTCCTGTGCGCGTCGCCGGTAATGACGTCATTGCCTGCGACGCGCACAGAAACAGGAAGAAGATGCATGAAGATGGAGGATCGCGATGTCGGAAGCGGCGGGCGCGGACGGCAGCGGGACACTGATAAGTATAATTTGCTTTACAGGTGACCGGAGCATGAGGGGGGGGGCCCTGCATTACTGGGGATGCGGGGGCTGCTTTATACCGCTGTATACAGCAGCCCCCGCACTGACTCGCGTATAAGCCGAGGGGGGTACTTTTCAGCCCAATTTTTGGGCTGAAAAACTCGGCTTATACGCGAGTATATACGGTATATAATTCCACATGTGTTAATTCATGGTTTTGATGTCTTCAGTGTGAATCTACAATTTTCATAGTCATGAAAATACAGAAAACTCTTTGAATGAGGTGTGTCCAAACGTTTGGTCTGTACTGTACATGGACGTAGTGTCCCCTCATATGGTCTCCCTGTTTAATCATTATATGGAGGGGAAGGTGATACCTGACTCAGTTCTCCATTCCTATATTACCGTTATTATGAAGAGTGGTAAAGACCCGATGGATGCAAGCTACCATCCAATCAGTATGTTAAATTCCGATCTAAAGATTTTCCCTAAACTATAAGTAGATAGGCTGGGGGCATGGCTTCCACATCTGATCCATAAGGATCAGGTGGGATTTGTGCGCTTCCATCAGGCAGACGATAACACTAGCCGTATTTTGGACCTGATTGAAATGGCCAACAAGGGGGCTGGAGGCCCTTTTGCTGAGTTTGGATGCAGAACAATGACTTTGAAAGGCTAGATTGGTCATTTATGTTCTCCACTCTTCACCATTTTTGCCTTTCGGGGCCTTTTATCACAGCCCAGAAGTGTTTATATTCGTCGCCTACTGCTTCCGTACGTCTTCCTCACAGCCATTCTAGAGATCTGCCTGTAAAAAATGGAATGAGACAGGGATGCCCGCTTTCACCCCTGCTGTAGTTAAAACGCTTGCAGTGCAAATTAGGCTTACTCCTGATATCACAGGAATTCAGTTCAGAAGTAAGTCATTTAAAGTTGCCCTGTTTGCAGATGATGTAATTCTTTCCCTGATAAATCCTTCTACTGCAACTATCGCATCCTATGCTGAATTGTCGGGTAATAAAATAAACTATAAAAACTGAAGCATTACCCCTTAATAATCCGGATCTCAAACTTCCAACATATTAAACAATCCTACAATTACGGTATACATGGCGTATGACATCCATACACTATCTGGGGGTGAATGTGCCTCTAGTTCTAAAACGATATTCCATGCCAATTTCCCACCCTTAATATGTGAAGTAGAATTCCAGTTTAATAAATGGTCCACTCTGCCGATCTCACTCCTAGGTAAAATTGCAGCTATCAAAACGTCCATCCTCCCTCGTTTTTTATATCTATTTGAAACACTATCAGTCAGGGTATCTATGGCAACGTTAAAAAGAATCCAATCGTCATTAATAAAGTTCATCTGGCACTCAGGGAAGCACCAAATACAAGATTCGGTCCTTTGTACACCAAAACAGGAGGGAGGTGTTGCCTGCCCAGATATCACGCTCTATTATTATGCAACACATTTACGCCATTTGTCCTCCTGGTCTACTTTGCCAGCATATAATAGATGGACAGAGGTGGAGAAGCTGTGGCTGGCCCCTTGCCACCCCAGTTCGTTGCTATGGGGCAAACCCTCGTATGTCCCCTACGGTATGTTAGGTCCCATGGCTTTTACCAGGGATTTCTAGAGTAAATGTAGATTTAAATTTCAGTTGGCTGCATACACCTCCCTTCTGACATCTTTTCTTTATACTCCGCATCTCTCAGCAGCTATGGATACTACTAAAATAGTTCAATGGGCCGGGGCAGGTCTTTTCTGCTTTCAAGACAGTGAATCCAATCACAAACAAACCAAGAACGTTCGCTAAATTGTGCTCGATGTATGAGTTACCGGGGAGTTTGTGTTTCTCATATCAACAGATAATCCATTACTATATGTCGATCACAGGGCCAAAAAGCACTCAGGTCCAACTCAATTTGAGAACCTTTGCTCTCAGGGTGCTTCTACGAGGGGCCTTATACTACTACTAATAATAATAAATATTTATTTATATAGCGCCAACATATTCCGCAGCGCTTTAAAATACAGTGGTTAGAGTACCGAAAATATAATACAGTAGGTAATTACAGTAGAGAATACAGTACAATAATTGGATACAAAAGAATAGGCATAGAATCAATGTAAAAAAGAAAATACAATAAATAAAGCAAGAAATGAAGGTGACCCTGCTCAAAAGAGCTTACAATCTACAACAGGATAGGGGTTGCACTAGGTACAGGGGCTTATTGCACTAATGGTCCAGGCATCTTGAGGAAATAGGGGATAGAAATAGGCTTACATGAATGGTCATCAGACAGTCTGAGTAGACCTTTTTCATATAGTAATGTCAAGAGAGATAGCCCATTCACTATCTACAGTGCAAAGGAGTTCTATTAGGGAGTATGATAGGCCGGCTTAAAAAGATGTGTTTTTAGGGATCGTCTGAAGCCATGCAAGTTGTGGATAGTCCCGATTTCTTGGGGTAGAGCATTCCAGAGGATTGGTGCAGCTTGGGAGAAGTCTTGGAGCCGGGAATGGGAGGATCGGATTAGTGCAGATGTTAGTCGAAGGTCATTTGAACAACGGGTGGGGTGATAGACAGAGATGAGGGAGGAGATGTAGGGAGGTGCTGCACTGTGAAGAGCTTTGTGGGTGAGAACAAGCAATTTGAATTTGATCCTGTAGTGTACGGGAAGCCAGTGCAATGACGTTACTCAGATGCCTCTGCTCTGTGCCAGATTGGCCAGATGAGTGATCCTGGCTGCTGCATTAAGGATGGACTGGAGAGGAGAAAGTCTAGTGAGGGGGAGGCCACTTAATAGAGAATTGCAGTAGTCAAGGTTGGAATGGATTAGGGCCACGGTGAGGGTTTTTGTTGTCTCCATGGTGAGAAAGGGCGGACTCTAGAGATATTCTTCACGTGTAAGCGACAGGAGCGGACGAGAGTTTGTGTGTGGGAGGAGAAGGAGAGATCGGTGTCAAACATAACACCCAGACAGCGAGCCTACTGCTTAGGTGTTATCGTGGTGCCGCAAACAGAGAGAGATGTCATATTTAGGGAGGTTAGTAGAGGGTGGGAGCAGAAGGAGTTCAGTTTTGGAAAGGTTTTAGTTTCAGTTATACCTAATATATACACTATTTCAAATTCCCGATCCAGTTTGAGTTCCTTTAAACATGCCTACTTGCTGAGATGAAAACTAGAAGAAAAGTAGAAAAGCGCACATAGGGTCTTATCCGGGTGTAACCGGGGTGTTGTATTGTGTGCTGCTGCACTAACCTTATGTTGTTGTGAGAGTCACAACAACTATTGAAGCATAAGCCAGCTTGCAGCACTCCGCCCAAGGAAAACAGGTTAAAGCATTAGATGAAAGGTGGTAATTCGTGCGCTGCCGTCTGTCCGTTGGTTCCAGGAAATCCAAGGAATCACAAGATGTTAAAAGTAATACCTTTAATGTATAATTCTTACGTGTTTCGTGGTACTTCAGTGGTCTGAAGTACCACGAAACACGTAAGAATTATACATTAAAGGTATTACTTTTAACATCTTGTGATTCCTTGGATTTCCTGGAACCAACGGACAGACGGCAGCGCACGAATTACCACCTTTCATCTAATGCTTTAACCTACTTGCTGAGATGGGAGACTTGGCTAAGAATGGAGATTCCATGTTAGATGTGGAGGGTGATCTGGGATCTTTAGGACATTAATTAACACTTTATAAAAAGAAAATCAGATAAAATCAGATAAAAATACTGATGACATGGTACCACACGCCTGAACTCCTGCATAAGTTTAAATCAACAATACCACGTCTGCTGGAGGTGTGGTCAGAGCAAAGCCTCCTTGTACCATATTTTCTGGTCCTGTCCATTTATACTCGGCTTCTGGTTGAAGCACTAGTATCCGAAGGTCTGGATAAACAACTGCCTTTGGACCCGGCTGTTTATCTACTAAATCTTTTTCCCACAGATTTGAATAAACCTAAAAGTAGACTAATGCATCTTCTTACAGCAGCGAAGTGTATGATTTCTCTTAAATGGAAGAAGAAGGCCCCACCTTCGGTCTCTGACTGGTTTGCGCGAACATAGGACATCCGACTGATGTAACGATTAATTGCCATACTTCATAACTCAATGGAAAAATGTACTCAGACTTGGCAGATGTGGCACCTTTCTGTAGATTTGATACAACTATAATATGTAGAGGATATATGTTAGTACCAATGTTTATTTGTAAAAGAAAGTGACCTGCATACATGTGATTGCACGGTTATGTTTTATGATTTGTTTTGATTGTTGAGAGAAAATAAAAATTATAGTTGGAAAAAAAAAAAGAAAGAAATCTCTGCAGTTGCTATATGACAAAAGCACCTCCGAATCATGACAGTATGTGATGCTCACCCATGATTTCCAATTCATGCACTTAGCAGGATGCAGTCAGACCCCATTAAATAAAGGCAAACAGAGGTGAATATCACCAATACGATAAATCACTCTCGACCTACCAATACATGGGGGAGGTGACTGACGGTAGTTATTATGCACACAGAAAATGTTTGCATACACAGGGTGCCATTCACACCGTTATAACAAGTGTTAACACACTGGCATTCTTAAATTAAGCCTATGTTGCATTAATTGAAAAAGTACGATGTTTAGACCATGAGAACAAAATGTAGAAATACTGCCTAACCCACCCTTCCTTGGTTTATCACTATATTGGAACTTGACCATGTACTGAAGTTACCCAACCATGTTCTGCTTAAACGCAACACTTTTGATAAGACAAGATAAAAATTTACCTTACAGTGGTTGGGGAAAACCACTTTAAAAAATCAAAATAAGCATCAGTGTTGCTGCAGGTGCTTCAGTGCCACCTTTGCTGCTCTCTGCCATACTTTACATATAGGGCTCAAGCAGTAACATATGAGTGGGATGGCCTCATACCTTGTAATGACCATTGAGGCCACCCACTGGCTCCAAAAGTCGTGTTTTAGAAAGAATGTCACTGCCACAGCCCAGTAAACAAGTGTAGCGGACAACAGCAGGGAGGCGGCACTGGAATGGCAAAGGTTATAACAGGTAAATAATTCTTATTTAGTTATTTGAAAACATTTCCTACATTTGTCCCATTATTTGTATTATTGTTAAAAGACAAGCCATCTCGAAAGCCATGAAGCGGCTAAAAAAATAATCAGTCCATTCTTCTAAGACATGGCTGGGGGAACAATAAAAGCACAATAGGGTGCAATCCAATTTACGGCCTAGAGTGAAAGGTGGCACCGCTTACCTGATGTGTTTGTGTGAGACACAACACTGCAAAAGGTGTCCTATAAGGACCCCAGCTGCTGCGGCTCCCCTAGTTAGCAAAGCCAATGTGTTATTACAACAACTGGGAAGTAATGGGTAACCCGCAGTACTGGCATTGTGTTCAAAAAAAGTAGTCCAAATCAAAAGAGGGCATTATTACAGTTTTATTCACTTTGCATTTTGAAGCATTTTTACTACTTTTTCAGGAGGCCACAGAAATCCAGTCCATTCTTCTGGCAGCTTCAGCTTGGAAACTGCTACCATGATATATAGAACTTGACAAAAAAAAAAACACACGGCCACAGAGCCTGCACAAAAGATGTCCAAAGAAAGAAGCGTAAAAAAGATGGTTAAGCATAAAAAAAGATGCTTCGGAAAAATTGGTGGCATTCTTCTTTTGTTTAAAAAAACATGCCTTACACCACAATCTAAAAGACACCATATATGGCTTACTCTAATGAACACTTTAAACAGCTAAATAGTGATCATAAAAAGACTAATCACAAACAATATATCATGTGCAGAACAAGTAACTACAAATTGTCATTGACACAGAATTTACACTTTATTCAATTCAGAGTTCCACAGTCCTGTCGAGAATCCACAGGGCATATAATCATATCTTTTACATTGTTGTCTTTACTCACAATCTCAACAGAGGCAAAAAAGAAACTAAAATGACCTATATCAGAGTGTGCAATTAGGCTTCCCAAATTATCACTTGTGATACAGCAACCACTTTATTATAATCAACTTTAGAAAAATGTAGACAATGAAAGTAATTATGTGCAAGTAAACTGTCAGCTACAATATTGACGGATGTGTTCTCTGGTATTTACTCATTCTTATAAAAGGATACAAATAATTTGCAAGGATGTGTAATTTCTAGATAGGATAGTTTAAAACAATTTAACCATTCCTTCACTTTACTACTGTATATAAAACTCCTCCTCAAAGTTTGTTTTTGCATTCCCTAAGTGAATACTAAAGGACACTATTAATTGATCTATACTTTCATCTCATCACAGCTAAAATTTTAGGATACTAGCCAACGTACCTAAACATTTATTAAAATGAACCTGTCAACAGTTTTTCACATATAAGCTGCGGCCACCACCTGTAATGCCTTACATTCTAGAATTCTGTATATAAGTCCCCAGGCCGATCTGTATAACGTTAAAAAAAAATAGCCTTTATTATACTTACTTGGAGGCGTTTCGGTCTGATGAATGTCTTGGTCTGGCATCTCCTTTCTTTTTGCGATCGCCATCCTCTTTTCTACTTCTTGTGGATGATGCGTCCTACGTCACCAACTCAGACGCCTCCATTGCGCTTCTGCACACGCAAACTTCTCTCTGCCCTACCGAGGGCAGAGCAAATTATTTAAGGCTCTCTGACCTGTCTCCGCGTCAGTGCATTACAGTACTTTGCTCTGCACTCAGGAGGGCAGAAAGAAGTATGAGGGAGCAAGAGTGCAATGGACGAATCTCTTTCTGGTTGACGTAAGACGCATCACCCACAAGAAGCAAAAGAGAGAATGCTCATCGCAAGAAGAAAGGAGCTGCCAGACCAAGACCAGTGACACCCATCGGTTCAGACCGCCCCTCAGGTAAGTATTGTGATAGCTGTTTTTTTTACAATATAAAGATCAGCCTGGGGACTTTTTTATACAGCATTCCAAAATGCAGCATAAAAGGCCTTACAGGTGGTGGACAAAGCTTATAGGTGAAACAACTGTTCACTTTAAATATGGCACACTGCAGGTCTCAATAGTTTTGATTTTTATGTGCTAACTCTTGGTGTTGAGAGGAACATGCAGACTCACTGCATATGATATGGTGGTGCCTTATTCTGCAATGTGTTTGAGGGAAGGTGTTCTATTTTGAACTACTTTGACTATGAGCCCAATAGGTTGTTAGGCACATAATCAATCTGTATATACAGCTGTGGCCAAAAGTATTGACACCCCTGCAATTCTGTCAGACAATACTCAGTTTCTTCCTGAAAATGATTGCAATCACAATTCTTTGGTATTATTATCTTCATTTAATTTGTCTTCAATTAAAAAACACAAAAGAGAATGAAGCAAAAAGCAAAACATTGATCATTTCAAACAAAACTCCAAAAATGGGCCAGACAAAAGTATTGGCACCTCAGCCTAATACTTGGTTGCACAACCTTTAGCCAAAATAACTGCGATCAACCTCTTCCGGTAACCATCAATGAGTTTCTTACAATGCTCTGCTGGAATTTTAGACCATTCTTCTTTGGCAAACTGCTCCAGGTCCTTGATATTTGAAGGGTGCCTTCTCCAAACTGCCATTTTTAGATCTCTCCACAGGTGTTCTATGGGAGTCAGGTCTGGACTCATTGCTGGCCACCTTAGAAGTCTCCAGTGCTTTCTCTCAAACCATTTTCTAGTGCTCTTTGAAGTGTATTTTGGGTCATTGTCCTGCTGGAAGACCCATGACCTTTAAGGGAGACCCGACTTTCTCACACTGGGCCCTACATTATGTTGCAAAATTTGTTGGCAGTCTTCAGACTTAATAATGCTATGCACACGGTCAAGCAGTCCACTGCCAGAGGCAGCAAAGCAACCCCAAAACATCAGGGAACCTCCACCATGTTTGACTGTAGGGACCGTGTTCTTTTCTTTGAATGCCTATTTTTTTTCTCCTGTAAACTCTATGTTGATGCCTTTACCCAAAAAGCTCTACTTTTGTCTCATCTGATCAAAGAACATTCAGGTAAGTTTTGGCAAACTCCAGCCTGGCTTTTTTATGTCTCGGGGTAAGAAGTGGGGTCTTCCTGGGTATCCTACCATACAGTCCCTTTTCATTCAGACGCCAACGTATAGTACAGGTTGACACTGTTGTACCCTCGGACTGCAGGGCAGCTTGAACTTGTTTGAATGTTAGTCAAGGTTCTATATCCACCATCCGCACAATCTTGCGTTGAAATCTCTCGTCAATTTTTCTTTTCCGTCCACATCTAGGGAGGTTAGCCACAGTGCCATGGGCTTTAACTTCTTGATGACACTGCGCACGGTAGACACAGGAACATTCAGGTCTTTGGAGATGGACTTGTAGCCTTGAGATTGCTCATGCTTCCTCACAATTTGGTTTCTCAAGTCCTCAGATAGTTCTTTGGTCTTCTTTCTTTTCTCCATGCTCAATGTGGTACACAAAAGGACACAGGACAGAGGTTGAGTCATCTTTAATCCATGTCAACTGGCTGCAAGTGTGATTTAGTTATTGCCAACACCTGTTAGGTGCCACAGGTCAGTTACATTTGCTGTTAATTAGAAAAATCATGTGATGCTTCTCTAATTTGTGTAACAGTTCCAATACTTTTGTCCACCCCCTTTTTTATGTTTGGTGTGGAATTATATCCAATTTGGCTTTACGACAATTCTTTTTGTGTTTTTTCATTGAAGACAAATTAAATGAAGATAATACCAAAGAATTTGTGATTGCAGTCATTTTCAGGAAGAAACTGAGTATTATCTGACAGAATTGCAAGGTGTCAATACTTTTGGCCACAACTGTACTTCTCCAGTGAACTGATAAACCATTTTAATGGAGTAATTTGTATGGAAAAAAGAAATTACCATATTTTTCAGACTATTAGACGTATCCCCCTATTTTAGAGGAAAGTTGGAGTGCGTCTTATCGTCCTTCTGCACCTGGCTGCAGAGAGGGTGGCGACAGCGTACGAGTGGGTCACAGAAGACTATTATTTATATAGCGCCTTTAGGTTCCATGGCGCTTTACATGAGGATAACACAGGAGCAAGTTCACGGAAGACACGTGCCAGAGCTAGGGCCAACACTGAGCCCACTGTTTAAGAAAATTAATATTATCTGCTCCCCACTCTCAATTTCCCACCCATCAGTCTGCACTAAAGCCAGTGCCAAGCAGTAGGCATGATTTTGGGTGTGGAGAGCACTGAATTAAAATTTTCTTTAATAGGCACATGTGATCATTCAGCAGACAGGTTGCTGAAGCTGCTGAACAATCACATGTGCCTGCTGTTAAAGAGAATGAAGATTCACTGCTCCTCATGCGCACAATCCTAAATGTGGGGAGCAGCGAATATTCCAGCAGCTGACTTCAGTGTCACTAAGCACAGATGCAATTGACATCATGGACCGCTTACACACTGAAGTCAGTTGACGGGATCAGATGAGCAGACCAAGCATCAATTGAGCAGAGGGAAGGGGAGTATAATTCTTTCATTTTTTTCTGTGTGTGCAGCATGATGGGAGGCATATATACCAGGATGGGCCCATTATGAGGATCATATAAAGCAGCATGTGTCCAGCACGAGCGCCATGTAAAACAGAACAGGCAGGATGAGGACCATATATACCAGGATGGGCCCAGGATGAGGGCTATATATATAATAGGATGGGGCTATATATACCAGGATGGGCCCAGGATGAGAGCCATATTCACAAAATCCCAAAATAGAGGCCACATTTACCAGGATGGGACTATATACATTATATAATATATATATATATATATATATATATATATATATATATATACCCGGATGGGGATCATACACACCAAGATGGGACAAAAATGAAAAAATGAAGAACATATATAATAGGATGGAAGACATATGCACAAGGATTGGGGACATATATACCTGGAGGAAGCCCAGGATGGGGAACATGAGTACAGAATTGTGAGAAAATACCCACTTAACAGTGTCAGCAGCAGATCCTCCCAAAAACAGTGCATCATGTACAAATATTGTTATGTTCAATTTTTTTTGCTTATTTTCCTCCTCTAAAACCTAGGTGCATCTCATAATCGGTTGCATTTTATAGTTCGAAAAATAAGTCACACCTTCAAAGGATGCAATAAAAAATTGTAGGGATAACAGATTCCTTGGTTGACAAGACAAGAGCTTCTCAATTTAGACCTTATAAGAGACAAAACACTACTAGACTAATTCATAGTAGTATCATCTTAATGAAGTAAATTCTCTATTACAAAGGTAAGTCTTTTATTTTTATTCTTATATGTACTATTAACCATCAACATTCGTGACGTTATACTTCCTTATGTGTTTGATAATGCCTTAGGGTACCGTCACACTTGGCGCCGCATCAGCGATCCTGACAACGATACGACCTGGTAGGGATCGCTGGTGTGTCGCTACGTGGTCGCTGGTAAGATGTCAAACTGTCAGATCTCAACAGCAACACAGCAATGATGCGGAATGATACGGAGGTTGTTGGGACCCTGTTTCTCAGACCTGTAGTATTGAGGTCGTTGTCCCTGTCAAACACACCGATGCATTCTGCCTAGCGGGACCCCAACGATCAAAAAATGGTCCAAGTGACTCTGAAATGACCAGCGATCTCACAGCAGGGACCTGGTCACTGCTAAGTGTCAAACATAGCGAGATCATTGGCGAGGTCGCTGTTGCATCATCAAACTTGTGACTCAGCAGCAATCTAGCTAGCCATCTCGCTTAGTGTGACGGGGGCTTTACTCACCTGTATGCATAGGCAAAGGATATGTAATGGGTTAGTGATGAGTGTGATTCATTAAGAGACTGGTTGATTTGCATATGGCTTTGTATTACGAAAAATACTAATTAAAATTGTTTGATATAAAAAAAAAAATAAATGAATAATTCTCTCAAACCCAAGCTTGGCTTTAAGTCCTCTTGCAATACTGCGTACTTAAAATCTGCGTTTCATTTTAAAGTCACACAGTGCAGTGGATCCATAAAAATAAAATGTATAAGGATGCTCCTCTTCTATTTTGTATCTGCTCTGGCTTATAAAACTGCCACAAAAACGGTATCAATACACTAAAAAAAATATCAAAATTGAGTTTTTGTTCTGGACTCAAACTCTTCTTCAACCCTCTTATGATGTTACATGTTACAGCTCCACCCTCATGGCTAAGTCCCATCTTTCAGCTTCTAAATATTGGTTAAATCTATTATATTGATAAGAAAAATGTATTTCCAGCTAAATAGAGTAAAAGATAATTTCTACATAATTACAAAAAAGCAAAACATTAATGATTACTGAAAGACAACATTGTAAATTGTCATCATAGTAGTAGTATATTAACACCTTTACTACTGTTTTGCATACTGCCAATGTTTTCCCTTGCATACTCATTCACGTAAGTGATACAATATAGTACAAACAATGGTGCGGACAATTATTTGTATTCAGAAGCTGAACAATATAACATAAATGAGAATGATAATTACTATGATTAGCCCAAGTGAAACTCTAAATTAAAGTATTTATCTGTTCAACTGTACATTACCTTTACATGCTAAACTTAGCAATTATCAGTATTCCAAAAGGCGCTATGTAATCAGAGTATTCACATTTGAATTGTAAAAGTATGCTAATGTACTAACATTTCTTAAAATAGCTTTAAAGGAATCATTTGTCTGTGTTGTGACCTCTTCGTTTTGTTTTAGAATTGTCAAACTAAAACCATATCACATATCCCAAACTTTTTCATGTGTAGTGTTTCGTGCAACCCATGGGATAGAACACGGGGATTTCCTGACCCTCTGAAAGTTAAGTCTCCCAGTGGAACCGAACTTCATGGAATAGTTAAGACTGAACGACTCTCCAGAAAGAAAGATGCTCTTCATGAATATCAAACTACAAACAGCAACACTAGCACTCTGAAGTTAGCTACAAAAACATTCCTGTTTGTGGTGTGTATGTGCGCCTTTTTATCACACTTCCTGTGAAACACATCTGTAATAATTTTTCATTACGTGTGAAAGCACGGTTATATGTAATTATCTCTTTACAAATAGGCTTCAAATGAAATTATGTTTCATAAAAATTAACTCTTCTAGATTGTATGAAAAGTTTGCAGTATTTACTGTGTCATCTGACACTATCTTTATTTAGTTACTAATATATGTGGTTTGTCACAAAGAGATTATTTAGCAGATCTACAACTTCATTAGATAAATATTGCTTCTACACCTATGCAATGCCAAGTTATGGGGACAACAGTCAAATCAAATACACTGACAATTGACCATATTGCAAACAGATGCTAACTACCCGAAGTGCAAATCCGGATGCTATATTGGCAATGTGAAAATCACTCTTAGGCTGGCTTCACACTTGCGGACAAGCTGACCGCAGCCCTATGTTTATAATGGGAACGTACGGTGCTGCGCAGGACTGCGCATGACCGTGCTCTCCCATTCACTGCAATATGTGATTTGTACGTAGGCGGATGCCCGCGCACAAATCACACACTCTTGTCCACACCAGGAACGCGACCATTACAGTAATCATCCGCTAGAATGGATCTTGCAGAGATTTGTTGATAAAAAAGTTGCAACTTTTTTGTCTGTTTTGAAAAAAGTAATTTTTGCAGGATAATTTTTTTTAATATGGAAGACTGTGGAAAAATGGATCCATTAACCAATTGCAATTTAGCCATCTGTTTTTCTTTCATTTGTAAAGTATCTGTTTTTTCTCACTGGATCAGTTTTGAATGAAAGATAAATGGCATCCATTTTCCATAGACTTCCATACTAAAAACGGATCCTGCAGAAATCAATTTTTTTAAAACTGACAAAGAAGTTGTGTTCACACAATGTTTTTGCCAACAGATTGCTGCTGGATCCATTCTAATGGATGATTACTGGACATATGAACTTAGCATAAATTTGGAATTCCCTCTAAATAATTTAACACTCGGCCATTAATGTCAAAACTGCTGGTAACCAAAGTGAGCACACCCTTAAGTTAAAATGGCCAAATTGTGCCCAATTAGCCGTTTTCCCTCCCTGATGTTACGTGACTCACTAGTGTCACAAGGTCTCAGGTGTGAATGGGGATCAGGTGTGTTAAATTTGGGGTTATCACTCACATGCACTCTCATACTGGCCATCGGAAGTTCAACATGGCACCTCATGGCAAACAAATATCTGATTATCCGACAAAAATAATTGTCTGCATGAAGGATGGACAAGGCTATAAGAAGATTTCCAACAACCTGAAACTGAGCTTGTGCATGGTGGCTAGGACCATACAGTAATTTAACAAGACAGGTTCCACTCACAACATACTGATGCGATCATGTGCCCCATCAGCTGATCGGGTTGCCCCACCCCTTCCTGGTCAGCTGATTGAGGTCCTTTAGCCATCTTAGGTGGATGCATCGCGGGACACTCAGTGGACAGATGAGCATTTATTTTTTTATTTTTAACTGTTCCTTTATTTAATTTCACTTTATCAGTGTATGTAGATATACTGCAAAAGTAAAATTACGGGAACAGAGCAGTTTTAGTGTACTGAGCATGCTCAGTATATTAACACTGGATCCGGGAAAGTATACGATTCTTTCCCAGATCTGGCACCCATAAACCCCCATGCTATGTGTGCCAGATCGCCCCGGATTCATTTGTCCTTTTTGGTCCAGTTTTTTCACTGGAGCCCAAAATTGGAGCAGTCTCCGATTTTGGGGCTGGGAAGAAACAGGACAGAAATGAATCCGGGACTGAAATGGCAGAATCGGATGGCCATTTATGGCCAATCCGACACCATAGGGATATATGGGAGGCAAAAACGGATCATGTTCTGTATTTTTCAAAACGGACAGAACATTATCCCAAAAAAGTGGTGTGAAGCCAGCCTAAGTCTTCTGTCTTCCACTCAGGGGGACGCGTCATCTAACATCACCTAATTGTTTAGCGCATGGCTGTGGTATTGCCATTAGGAAAGACTGAATTGAATTAATGTACGAATATAGTGCAATGAAATCTGGCCTTATAACAGATATTGTCACGTTTAATGTGTGTAAGCAGGTCATATATGTGGATTATCCCCTGGAATACTACTTCTCTTCTTGAGACAATGACCCCAAACATACTTCAAGAAGCACCAAGAAATGGATGGAATCAAAGCGTTCTGAAGTGACCAACAATGAGTCCTGATCTTAGGCTAAGTTCACACATTGAGCATTTTTGAGCACTTTTTTGTGTGCGCTTTACAAAAATGCGCAATGTGCCTTGTGTCTGTTGGCAAAGTGAATGGAACATTCACTTTGCCATACAGACACAGCATAAAAATACGCCATGCTTTTATGGGAGACAGCACGGGTGTAAAAAGAATTGACATGTCAGTTCTTTACGCAACAGTGCCGACGCTTTCTCCCATGCTGCAGGATCTGATGTCACAGAGGGTGATGAAGAATCCTCCTTCCCTCTGTGACATGTGTGACAGCCCCATTTGGGTTTCACAATGTATTAATATACATTGCGAAACCCAAATTAAAGAAACAAATGTGTTAAAAATAATAAAAATTTAATAATTTACCCTCCGCTGGGCGTTTGTGGAGTCGGGAGCCGAGCCAAGCACATGTATTGAGCTGCCAGGGCCTTGCATGATGTCATCGGGTGCTGATTGGCTGCTCGCGGTCATGTGATATACAGTATGAAGTCATATGATGCACACATCACATGACCGCGAGCGGCCAATCAGCGCCCAATGACATCACGCAAAGTCCTGGCAGCTCCATACCTGTGCTTGACTCAGCTCCGGATAGCCCGAACAGGCCATCTGAAGGGTAAGTATTAATTCTTTATTATTTTTAATACATCTGGCTTACTTTTATTAAGATTTCGCAGTGTATATTAATACACTGCGAAATCAAACAGGGGCTGTCACACATGTCACAGAGGGGAGGAGGAACCAGGATTCTTCCTCCCCCTCTGTGACATCACTTCTCCACTGCGCATAAAAAAACGCGGTGTGTGAATGCACAGCGGTTTTTTTACTGTGCTTTTTTGCGCGGTGGCAAAACGCGTAAAAAAGCGGCTGCGCAAGAAAAGCGCTACGTGTGAACATAGCCTTAATCCCATTGAGCAACTGTGGAGAGATTTTAACCACCTAGTAACCATCATAATGACATACCCCTGACCTGAGATATAATAGAATAGCATCCCCTAAGGGTGAAAATGAAGCAGCTGTTAGCTGTAAATTATCAGCTGACCCCCTGTTGCATCAGTCATCATCAGTGCTCACTGATCGTGCCGTTTAACCTCATAGATGCTGCTGTCAATAGTGAATATGGCATCTAGATGGTAAACAGTGTGGGAGCTCCCGCTTTAACCCCATGGGCATCTTGAGATCATAATTGTGTGGTCCTGAAGGTTGTTACGTCAATTCATGGCAAAATAATGACCTTAGTCTTCCCTCTATAGTGACCTGTTCAGAAGTTACCATCATTTAAGTGGTAAAAATTGAATTTTTCTTTCCTGTCATTTCACTCTTCATTTATTCCTGAAAACTACCCGACAACAGTTTTGAATATATTGAGGGATGGTGTTTTAAAAATTATATCATTGTAGAGGGTTTTCCAATAAATAGGTCCCTCAAATCCACTTCAAAACTTACTAGGTGCCCCCAAAAAGTTTGGTTAATTTCCTTGAAAAAATTAAAAGCTACTGCTACAACCTTCTATCATCCTAACAAAACAAAAGTTCATTTTACAGATGATGCTGATGTAAAGCAGACATGAAGTAAATGTTATTTACTAACTATTGCGTCTGATGTGACCATCTGGATTAAATGGATAATCATTCAAAGTTTGAAAGTTTTAGAATTTTTTTGTCAAATTTCTGATATTTGTAAAAGTAAATACAAAACATAACCTAAATTTACCATACACATAAAATATAATGTATTATGAAAAAAAATCTCAAACTCACTGGGATATGTTGAAACATTGCAGTGCTATTTGCCCCGTGACATGCCAAATTTAAAAAATTTGCCTAGGTCACTAAGGGATAAAGTTATTGATCTAAGAAACCACCCTTCAAATAAGAAAAATACCTGGAGTAGTGTGCAAAGAAAGGTGATCCAGAATTCCAGTTGAGAGGTGTAACGGGGATGTCACACGCGTCAATATCGCTGTCAATGTCGCTCGTACGTCACGGATTTCAGTCGCTCGAGCGACATAAAAGTGACGCAGGAGCGACATTGAAGCGTGTGACCAAGTGATGCAACCAGCGACATGTCGCTGATCGCAGGTTTCACTGCCAGATGTAAAACCTGTCGCTCATCGCTCAGTAGACCTTGTGCATCGCTGTGTGTGACACTAACTCAGCGATTTATTTTCTATTTTGACAACGTACAAGCGACTAAATAAAATCGCTCGCAAGATGGCGACATCACTGCATCGCTGGGTCATATTGACGCGTGTGACATCTACCTGCGATAATTCCACATCGCTCAGGCGATTAATAATTGTGACGCATGAGCGATATTGCGGGCGACATTGACACGTGTGACAGGCCCTTAAGAAGCTTGCTAATAGTTATAGGAAGCAATTGATTGCAGTTATTAATTACAAAGGGTTCATGATCCAATCCAGCAAATAGGGTCAGTACATTTTGGCTGCTGGATTGGAGCCTTAAGAATGTCTCCCATTATATGCGCAGCTCTTCTTCGATTAGCCGGCCTGGATCAATGCCATTGTTGCAGCGTAATACACGTGACATTGCATGAGACCAGCTAATTAAAAGAGCCGTAGATACTTGGAAGCAGGGGGCGTTTTTCAGGGCTCCCATCCAGCAGCCAGAAATTACGGACCTATTTGCTGGGATAGGTCCTGCAAATTGATTCACATCAACTCTAATAAGAAGGTAAAGCTATAATTACATAGAAAATCTGGACATCAGCATAAATAACATGATGTAATTTTAGGGAATTATGAAAAATTGCAGCAAAGAAAAAAAAAAAGCAAAATATCAAAGGGGTATCCAAAGGAGATAAAAAATATTCTCTTTGAAATACCTTCATAAACTATTGTATAACACTAAAATCGAGATTTTTTTTCTAAGCCTGACAATTGCCTGCTATAAACTAATGGTGGAGCAGTTCCTCAGTGTTCCCCTTTTCTTCTGGCTGTCAGGGTCGTATTTTCTATTAGGCACCCGAGGGCACGTGCCTAGGGACACCAGGTGTCAGGGGGGCGACACCAGGATGGAGTAAAAAAAAATAAAACTTTTTTTTTTTTTTAAAGTCTTCCTCCCTCCTCCAAACTCTGCATTAAATCCGGGTAGTTTTTGGAGGAGGAGTGGGGCATATTCACTTGTAACCGCACCTTTAAGACATGGTTACAAGGGAATGTGTGAGCGCTCCGGGTCCCGGCACTTTTGGGGTCAGTGTAGCTCCACTTAGCTTCCTGCCCCGAGGTGCCGCTGTGATCTCCTGCTTCAGAGCTCAGCAGTGTGATGATGAGTCATCACTGCTGACAGGATTCTGCTGCAGGAGAGCACAGGAGGAAGATTATGTCGGTCCAAGAGCCTGCAGCATGGAGCCAAAACACAAAGCTCTAAAGCTCTAAAGACAAAGATAGTGCCAGCCTGGGGGGCAGCATGGAGAAGAGGGGTGGGGGAGAAGCTATATGCACATGGAACATGGAGGGCAATGGAGGATACACATGGAACATGGAGGAGGATGGGGAGGATGCACATGAAACATAGTGGGGGATGGGGAGGAGGATGCACATGGAACATGGAGGGGGATGGGGGAGGAGGATGGGGAGGAAGATGCACATGGAACGGGATGGGGGAGGAGGATGCATATGGAATATGGAGGGGGATAGGGGAGGAGGATGCATATGGAACATGGAGGGGGATGGGAGAGGAGGATGCACATGGAACATGGAGCGGATGGGGGAGGAGGATTTACATGGAACATGGAGGGGAATGGGAGAGAATTAAATAACGTATACCGAGGGCACCGCTAAATATCACAATAAGGATCCATCCCATTTATGTGTGAATAGACCATTAAACACAAGAGAAAAAAGCCACATAATAGAAGGGGATGATCACTTGAAATAATCAATAATACTTTATTATATCAAAAAAGACTTCAAACAAAACATGTCAAAAACATGTCAAAACGTCAAAAAGATAAAAACATTTAAAAATTCATATATTACAAATTACATACTGAAGGAGGATGGGAGAGGAGGATGCACATGGAACATGGAGGGGTTAGGGGAGAAGGATGAGCTGCATGAGACATATGAAAGGTTAAGTTATGTTCACACGTAGCATATTTTAGCATTTACACAGCGCTATTTAGCGGATGTGCAGATGCAGTGAAATGGTGCGCAGTTTTGCTTCCCAGCAAAGGCATTGCATTTCTCAAAAAATCGTTCACACGATCCTAATTTTTGCAGATGTGCTTTCACTGCAGTGCGCATCCTCAAATAGAAGGACTGTGTCAATTCTTTTTTGCGCTTTTCCATAGCCCACATTGTAGAATGGGTTCAAAATAAACACATCTGAAAAAACGAAATATGTGAAATAAGATGTTTTTGTGCGCAAAGCGCATCCGTTATTTGCATGCTCAAAATAGTGCTGTGCAAAACAAAAAAATACACAGCGTGTGAACATAGCCTTAGAGCCCCCACACATATTAGACTGTCCTTGCAGGTTTAACTGAGGCGACTTTTACATCTGCGGTTTTTGCAGATCAGGCAAACTTGAACTTTTGAACTTCCAGTTTCCCTGATCTGCCATTTTTTAAATCCAGCAGATTCCTGCCTTTTTTGAATGAAAAAAAAAACAAACTGATCCAGCACACTTGCTGCAATATCGCTTTTTTGCTAATGCATTTCTACAGGACTGCCAGAATTGTGTAGACACTTGTGTTTTTTGCCAGATCTGGAAAATCCGGCTCTTGTGGCAAAGGAAAAAAAATTGCTCTAGCAACTCGCGCAAGTGCAGGATCTGGCAAACGCACAACTGCCGCACATGACCACAAGTCCCATAGGGAATGAATTGGGCTGCCCTCAGTCTGCTGGATGCTCTTAAAACTTAGAAATCTTCAGGGTGAGCACATAGCGTTACTAGCATGTAATGCTATGCCACGCCTGTGTATAGTATCCCCATGGCAACCTGCAGAATCACGCACGTGCCGGCTCCACAGCGAATCCCCGATATGCGCTTTTGCAGAGTGCACAGGAAAACGCTGCAAACCGCGTTTCCTGTGCGCTCATCAAAAGTACATATCCGGGAGTTGTGAGTGGAGCCGGTGGCTGCATGATCATTCAGGCTGCCATAGGGATACTATACACTGGCGGCGCATAGCATTACATACTGGTAATGCTATGGCTAGGGTCAGACTTGCATCTGTCCCTAGCCTGGCGGATGCGCTTGAAACTTAGAAATTTGCAGGCTCAGTGCATAGTGTTACTGGCATGCAACGCTATGCACCGCCATGCTCGTAACGCTAAGTTTAAGCGCATCTGCCAGGCTAGAGGCAGATGCAAGTCTGACCCTAGCCTATGTGCTCAGCCAGAAAATTTTTAAGTTTTCAACAGATTTGGCAGACTGAGGGCTGACGCTAGTCAGACCCTAGCCCAAGTAAGCCGCTACACAGCAAATGCAGAAAAATCTACCTATTGAAAAAATCATGATGTAAAGCAGCCTTGGCTGGTAGACCTGCGTCTGCCTACTGCAGATGCCTGAAATTAAAAATTCAGGCTCAACACATAGGTACCAAGTACGCTTGGCTCCCAGGCAATAGATCTTTATGGCAACCGCGCAGCCTCGGCTCCACAGAGATCTCCCGTTATGCGCTTTTGCAGAGCGCACATGAAACGCTGTTTGCAGTGTTTTCCTGTGTGCTCTGCAAAAGCGCATATACGGGAGATCTCTGTGGAGTCCAGAGGCTGCGCTAAGCGTCTGGTTGGCATAGGGATCAATAGGCAGTGCATAGCGTTACCTGCTGGTAACGCTATGCGCTGAGCCTGAAATTTTCTAATCCTGCAGGCTCAGGGGCAGACCAAGTCTGACCTTGGCCTTACACCGCGTGTGACCGTAGCCTTAGTATTTATTTGCGGATCTGCCTGAAAAAGAACATTCTGTGTGCACATATGCTTAGGCTAGGGTCAGACTTGCATCATGCATTTGCTAAATGCATGCATTATTTTCATGTGGAAATCTTGAAAAACACATTAGTTTACGCTCCAATAGACTCCAATGCAAAAAACGCATCACAAAAGTGCAATGCGTTTGGCGCTATGCATTTTTGCCAGCACACCTAAAAACGCAGTCTGCAGCATTTTTGGTGCTTTTGCCAAAAACGCATCCTTTTTTTAACATGGGAGTCTATGGGAAACGCATGCGTTAACGCATGTGCTAAAAATGAACATACAGGTCATGGAAATGGCATGGGGAAAAAAGGATCCTTTAATGCCTATCTCAAATGGATGAAAGCTCCCAAATGTGACCCTAGCCTTAGTCTGACTGATCAGTAGGGAGCGCAACCGCTGACAGTGCCTAGGGCAGCAGGAACTCCAAATACGGCCCTGCTGGCTATCACTTCATAGATCAAGGTTTGTGGCCAACTTCTGTCTACTAGTAATAGCTAGACCCCTAGATCCACGCAGTCCAAGATTAGGTGCTAACCTCTACCAATCTGTAGTCATTTTATCTGAGCTCTGCCTGCAATACACATAGCCTCTCCACTCAAAATCCATGCTTTCTAGTATCAGAGCTTTGTTATTATAGATATAGCTCCCTCCATACTCCTAGATATGTCATAAAGAAGCTGCCAATACAGGCTGTTGTCCAATGCAGAACAAGCAACAACACTTTATAAGATGTACTGTCATGTGTCAGGCAGGGAGCTGTCGGAATAATTAAATTTATGTTAGTTGCACTGCATGTCTTCATTGCTATGATGACAATTTTCTTGGTTTAATGGTCTGAATGGAATTCTTCATAAGGTTGGATCTTATGGTCCGAATACGGACTATGATAAACAGACGGGTCATGGGTCTTTTGAAACAAACTAAACAGCCTCATAGAAAAGAGGTTGTGTATTTTGGTCAGGAGACTTGTAGTGAGTCGTTTGTCTCATTGTCCGAACTAGTACCATGTAACAAAAGTCTAAATCCAGCTCTATAGGCATATTTAACTGTTATACAAGGTGGGCCATTTATATGGATACACCTAAATAAAATGGGAATGGTTGGTTATATTACCTTCCTATTTGTAGCACATTAGTTTATGGGAGAGGGAAATCTTTTCCAGATGGGTGGTGACCATGGAGGCCATTTTGAAGTTGGCCATTTTGGATCCAACTTTATTTTTTTCAATGGAAAGAGGGTCATGTGACACATCAAACGTATTGAGAATTTCATAAGAAAAACAATGGTGTGCTTGGTTTTAACGTAACGTTATTCTTTCATGAGTTATTTACAAGTTTCTCTTTGTTTACAGCCATTGACAGCGGACAGAAATTGTGTTGATGTCTGGTGAACGCATTACCTGGGTCATTGCAGCTGATTTCAATGCAAGACACCCTACGAGACCACCCATCTCCCATGCTACAGTTAGCAAACTGCTTGCCAAATTTTGTGAAACAGGTTCAGTGTTGGATTTGCCAAAATGTGGACTCAAGAAAACGGTCACTAATGAAGAAACATCAATGGCTGTCCTAGGTTCATTCAGCAAGAGCCCACAGTATATCACTCGCCACATGTCACTGGAAAGGAGCATTCGAACATCCCTTCAGCGGATATTAGCTACTCACAGATGGCACCCTTACAAAATCCAGCTGCTGCAGCAACTCAACAAGGATGACCCAGATCGGTGCACTGAATTTGCAGAATGGGCAAGCAAAAATTGGAACAGGACCCTCAATTTACACTGAACATTATGTTCAGTTATGAGGCAAACATTTTTTGTGAATAGTTAATAAACATAGTGTCATTTTATTTTCATGCTAATGTGAGTAGGTATGTACAGTGCCTTGAAAAAGAATTCATAGCCTGTGAACGTTTCCACATTTTTTCACATTGCACTAACAAACCTAAATATCTTTTATTGGGATTTTATGTGATATACCAACACAAAGTAGCAAGTATGTGTTAAACGTATAGGAAATGATGCATTGTTTTCAAAATATTTTAAAATATCAATCTTAAAACCGTGACTTGCAGTTGTATTCAGCCCCCTACTTTGTAGGACCACCTTTCACTGCAATTACTGCTGCATCTTTTAGCATATCTCTCTGTCAGCTTTGCATATTTTGAGGCTGACATTTTTGCTCATTCGTCTTTGCAAAATAGCCATACACCAAAAAGATTGGATGGAGAGCTCCTGCAAACAGCAATTTTCAACTTTTGCCACAGATTCTCAATGGGATTTAGGTCTTGGCTTTGACTAGGCTAAAACACATGAATATGCTTTCCTGTAAACCAGGGGTGGGAAACATCAGGTCCGTGGGCCGCATAACCTTTTCTGCAGCCCCTGGGCAGATTCCTGGGTACCACAGTGTTTAGGTTGGCAGCCGCGTTTTGCCAGCTGCCTGACCTTTAAATCCTGATCCTAAGTGATCTCTATGCCCCCAGCCTCTACTGTGATGTTAATGGCTCTAGCAAACCCAGAAAAGCAGTTGAGAAGCAACATGATCAATATCACCTAACATCACGGTCAGCCCAAAGAGAAGCAGCCGTAGACAGCACAGCAGTAGTGAGTTGATTGTTTAACCAAATATAGCAGATAATTTTCAAGATGATCATTTTGTGCACCCCTCGAAGGATGGTAGAAATTTCCAAACGGACCTTGGCAGAAAAAGGTTCCCCACCCCTGATCTAAACCATACAATTGTTCTGACAGAATTCTTAGGGTTGTTGTCCTGTTGGATGGTGAACCTATGCCCATGTCTAAAATCTTTTGAAATCTCTAACACAGTGTTCCCCAACCCATGCTGGTATTATCACCGTTACGAAGGAAAATACTGACAATATGATCTGTTGGCAGCTCTTCATGACTGTAGTTGGGAAACACTACTCTAACAGAGTGAAGTATAGTGTTATTCTTTTGGCACACAGTGTTTTTGCATTTAGCCCAAAAAGTTTCACTTTGGTCGGTCTCATCTAATAAAAGCACCACATTGCTAGCTGTGTCCCCTACATGGCGTTTTATAAACAGGACTTTTTATGGCTTGCTTTCAAAAGTTGATTTCTTCTTGCCACTCTTGCATAAATGCTAGTTTTCTTGAACATATGACATAGTTGTCATAGTTGTTTTGTGGACACATTTTCCTACGTGAGCTGTGGATCTCTGCAGCTCCTCCATAATGACCATAAACATTTTGCCTGTTTCTCTAATTAGTACTCGCCAAGCTTGGGATGTTAGTTAAGGGGGACGATGGATGTGTCTTGGTAGGTTTGTAGTTGTGGCATACTCTTTCCATTTTTGGATGATGGATTGAACAGTGCTCTATAAGATATTCAAAGCTTAGGCTATTTTTTTCTATAACCCAACCCTGCTTTACTCTTTTCAGCTTCATCCCTAACCTGTCTCGTTTGTTCCTTGGTTTTTATGATTCTGTTTGATTCCTAATGTTTTCAAATAAACCTCTAAAGCCTTAACAGAATAGCTACTGTAATTACACTGAGAAGAAATTACACACAGGTGTACTCAATTTACTAATTAGGTGGCTCTTAAAGGCAGTTCATCACTCAGGATTTTATTTAGGGGCATCAAAATATAGGGGCTGAATACAAATGCCATAATTTTTAGAGTAATATATATATTGTTTTAATTTAGAAAATTATGTACCATTTACTTTATAATTCACAAATACTTGCTACTTTGTGTTGGTATATGACAAAATGCATTTTTAAGAGTAAGCATCATTATAACTTTTATTTCATAAATCAATAGCAGACATAAAAATAATCAACTTTCTAATGTATCTTATCTGATAAATTTGCTTCTTTCTTATCCTGGACTGAGGCGGAAGAGGTAGGGAGGATTGTAGAGTTAAATACTGAGCTTACTTTTCCCCTCTCATCTCCTTTCTGCATAGAATCTTATAAAAACCAACTGAATTCATTGAAGACATATTTTACCCAGAAATTGAGAATTAAAAATAAATCCAAGAGGAGAAAAAAAGCAAATTTGAGTGCTAAGATACGTATATTACAAAGTTGCTTATTTTCATTTGTACTATTGTTTACTGAAATAAAAATAATTAACATGATGATCATTCTAAGCTTGTGGGTTAAATATGAAAAAAAGGTGAAAAACTACAGGGGAGTATGAATACTTTTTCAAGGCACGGTAAATGTATTTGCATGTGGGAGCTGAGTATGTAGAGTCCTAGAAGTTCTGCACAGGGACCAGTGCAAACACTTAAAAGACATTTTTTATAATCAGACTAAAATATTTTAGATTTTTATGGAATATCTCTTCCACTGCTGGTTTTTACCCTTTGTATTCAGGATCCATTCTATACAGTTGATGGTCCGTGAGTTTGAATGCATTCTTGCATGTCCAGTTTTTATTTTTGTTTGTTAAAAAAAAAAAAAATGTATCCCTCATGACACTGGTCAGGTGAACTGTGCTAGAACTTTTTTTTTCTCTCTGATATTGGAAGGTGGTGTAGTCATCTTTGCTGTAGCTAAGATACTATTGGTAAACATTATGTTAATTATAGTAACTGAATTTTAACACAGAAAATAGATAGCGGTATGACATTTATATACTGTAGGTGTGTGCCAGGATACACATTGTTATTATTTACTAGATGGTGGCCCAATTCTAATGCATTGGGTATTCTAGAATATGTATGTAGTTTATTTATGAAGATTTAAGAATAATGCAATGAGCGATCAGTAAGGTACCGTCACACTTGGCGATCCCGACAACGATACGAGCTGGTAGGTATCGCTCGAGCGTCACTACGTGGTTGCTGGTGAGATGTCAAACAGTCAGATCTCACCAGCGATGCAGCAATGATATGGCGGTCGTTGGGACCTTGGGACCCTGTCACTCTAGGGCGTAGTATTGAGGTCATTGGTCGTTGTCCTGCGTGGCTTGGCGGGGAATTTGAATGCCGGCCGCCATATAGGAATACCCATAACTTGGGTGTTCCAATATGGCAGTTGGGGTACTTCCGCTGGAGCCCGGTCATCTCCCGGCTGCGTCGCCGCTGACCTCCGTGCGGCAGGAGATGACCCGCAGCTACCGTCGGGAGCTCCTATCAGGTCGTATTGTAGTGATCGCTGGAGCGTCGACAAGTGTGATGGTACCCCCAAGCGGGGGCCTAGTCGCTGCTGCGTGTCACACTGAGCGAGATCGCTAGCACCAGTCAGGGTACTTCCGCTGCGAGCAGCCAGGAGATGACCGACTAGTGCCGGTCATCTCCTGGCTGCGTCGCCGCTGACTTCTGTCTGGCAGGAAATGACCCGCGAGTGACTAGCGCCGCTGATCTCCCAACAGTAGCGATGGCGTACGTGGTTCACATCTCGAGTCAATTCACAGCCGGACTGCGCCTGTTGCTGATTGGTCACGGCCGGCCGCGATTATTCAACGACACAGGATTTCTGTTACAGACAGACAGACTGAATTAGATTATGATATAGATTTATATAGCACCCTTAATTCCATGGTGCTGTACATGAGAGGCGTTACATACAACATTATATAGTTTACAGTAAACAAATTAACAATGACAGACTGGTACAGAAGGGAGAGGACCCTGCCCTTGCAGGCTTACATTCATACATAATAGTCAAGAACAGACAGAAATAATACAAAATGAAAAAAACAGGTATCTAGGGGGCTTTATTGTAGTTTTTGGAGAAGTGGCCACAGCATTTTCTAACAGTCCAAAAGATAGTGGAAAACCTCTTTAAGGTAACAATTTCGGTGCTACGTAATTAACATTACAGGTTTTCTTTTTTTTTTTAACTACAATGTTTTCAAGTGAACCTCATATATACCGTAGGCTGTTCAATCATAAATTACTAGCACTATATCAGTGCTTTCTTAAGCCTGGACATACTGTAGCTTTAAAACGGTTATACTCCAGTAAAAATAATCTGACATGTGGGACATAAGGACCATATCTTATCACATGATAGCTACCCTTAATAAAAACACAAACTCATAACAATTTTATTTTGTAGTTTTCTACTGCCGCCAGCCACACTTTTTTCAAAACCTCTTTTGGACAATGGTTGCAAAAAATGTTAGGAAAGGGAAGCAATTCACTTGGAAACATAAGGGCGCTGTTTCAGAGGATAACCTGCCTTCAAAGTTTTTTGTTTTAGGTATCAGTGTATAATGCATAACAAACATCAAAGGGAAGTTTTACACAGAAAAATAACAGAACATGAAGTTTTCCTGCAATTCTTGTGGACTAGGCCAGAATTCCTATAAGTAGCTCATATCCTGTACTTTCTGGTCTCAGGTGGTTAACTGTTGTTTGCAGAACACATGTCTAAAGAGCCTGTCACTTCAGTCTGAATTATTAGCAAGTTCGCAATATGTCTCACCAATTGATCCTGCTTCTCACATAGCATTATTATTTTAAGTCAAGTGAACAAGTGTGACAGATGTTTAGTAGGAGGTCATGTCACCTGAGGAAGCCTAAGTAGAATGGTTGAAAGTGCTTAGGAAAATGTATTGGAAAACTGTGCTTTTATCATTCATTTGCACTCCTTTCTATAGAATTCATTTTCCAGCCAGTAAACATTTTATTGCTTACAACAGTATAGCTTTGATGGGAAAAAGATGGTTTATGCCTATAAAACCAACAGGAGATAATTGAAACCGGTCTTCATCCTCTAAATTCACTGCTGTCTTTTTCTTGTATCAGTGATTTACATTTCATTCATTCCTTTCATTTTTCTGCCCTATTATTTTCTATTCAATATATTTAATTATTTTGGTTAGCTTATGTAGTAAGAAACTCACTAGCAGATTACAATCCAAGTAATTTATCGAGGGGTTTGTTTACCTTTCAGAATGATATTTTTTATACCGATAAATCATTTTGTGCTTTACAACTGGGATTTACCTAGACATAGATGACAGAAATGCTGGAAAACATCCAAAAGCTCTATGATAAACTAACATTACCTTTTAATTTATTCCTAAACTTGGATTCAAAGACCAAAATGTACATCAAAGTGAAGAGTGATATTATTACTTGCAGATCACATAGATTTATTGTCAGGTTTTCAATATGTGGATTCTGGAAAGAACAAATGTTTGCTGAAGATAAAAAACAATGTACAAGAGAACCCCTCATAGCAATAAAAACCCTTCAGGAAATACACAGACTATGTTCAACATGTAGTGCTGGGCAGATCCTTTCTGTGGAAGAGATAACATAGCTTCATTTAGAGCAGGGGTCTCAAACTCGCGGCCCCTGGGGCTTCCCTGTGCGGCCCCTGGCACCTTGGACAATTGACCATGCTGACGGTGGTCCAGTGCATGGGGCCGCCGCAGTCTTTGCTATACTACTACTTCCGGCCGCTTCACTCCGACGCTCGCTCTGCCCCTCTGTAAGTTCAATGCAAGCCGTCAGCCAATGAGAGGCCCGCAGGTGACGTCATACACCGAGGTCACCTGCGGGCCTCTCATTGGCTAACTGCGGCTTGCATTGAACTGGCATATCAGCAGAGCGAGCGGCAGAGTGAAGCGGCCGGAAGTAAGATTATAGCAGAGACCATGGCGGTCCCATGCACGGGACCGCCGCCAGCATGGTTAGCAAAGCAAAAGTGTGTGTGTGTGTTAATGTGTGAGTGCCTGTGAGTGTGTCTGTGAGTGCTGTGAGAGTGTGAGCCTGCCTGTGAGCCTGCCTGTATGCCTGCCTGTGTGCCTGCCTGTGAGAGTGCCTGTGTGCCTGCCTGTGAGAGTGCCTGTGTGCCTGCCTGTGAGAGTGCCTGTGTGCCTGCCTGTGAGAGTGCCTGTGTGCCTGCCTGTGAGCCTGCCTGTTAGCCTCCTGTGAGCCTGCCTGTGAGCCTGCCTGTGAGCCTGCCTGTGAGCCTGCCTGTAAGCCTGCCTGTGAGCCTGCCTGTGAGCCTGTCTGTGAGCGTGCCTGTGTTCCTGCCTGTGTGCCTGCCTGTGAGCCTGCCTGTTAGCCTGCCTGTGTGCCTGCCTGTGAGCCTGCCTGTGAGAGTGCCTGTGAGCCTGCCTGTGTGCCTGCCTGTGAGAGTGCCTGTGTGCCTGCCTGTGAGAGTGCCTGTGTGCCTGCCTGTGAGAGTGCCTGTGTTCCTGCCTGTGAGAGTGCCTGTGTGCCTGCCTGTGAGAGTGCCTGTGTGCCTGCCTGTGAGAGTGCCTGTGTCCTGCCTGTGAGCCTGCCTGTGAGCCTGCTGTGTGCCTGCCTGTGTGCCTGCCTGTGTGCCTGCCTGTGAGCCTGCCTGTGAGCGTGCCTGTGAGCGTGCCTGTGAGCGTGCCTGTGAGCGTGCCTGCGAGTTTGTACAGAAGTGTGTGATTATAACAGAAGCGCTAGAGCACAGGAGGCACACGTTTAATCAACTTTAAATATACCACAACACGTTTCCACGACAGTCCGCCGTCTTCCTCAGGTGGATTTATGTGATGAAGACAGCGGACCGCCGTGGAAATGCATTGTGGTATATCAAAGGTAATTAAACGTGTGCCTCCTGTGCTCTTGCGCTTCTGTTATAATCTCACACTTTTGTACAAATATCATATCCCCATCCTAGGGTTGCAGCAGGAGCAGCTGTGAACCAGAGTCACCGCTAACAGAATCCAAAAGACCTGCGGCGACATAGCTGAGAATGTCACAGGGTCAGGTGATCGGCTTGCTCGAGTCACCTGACTGGAAGAAGATGCTGCTCGTGGAGGACACCCCGAATGCTGGAGTCCGGAGCCATCCACTGCGATATGCCGAGGTTGTGCAAGGTTGCACAACCTGCAAAGGTGAGATGAGAACCCCCACATCTGTTATTTTCGCCCCCACTAGACCACCAGGTACCGCTCATCGGTTGTGGTCCCCCCCCTTTTGTTCCACATGAGTGACACTGAGTGAGTGTGTTACTGTGTGCGTGAGTTAGTGTGTGCGTGAGTTAAGTGTGTGCGTGAGTTAAGTGTGCGTGAGTTAAGTGTGTGCGTGAGTTAAGTGTGTGCGTGAGTTAGTGTGTGCGTGAGTTAGTGTGTGCGTGAGTTAGTGTGTGCGTGAGTTAGTGTGTGCGTGAGTTAGTGTGTGCGTGAGTTAGTGTGTGCGTGAGTTAGTGTGTGCGTGAGTTAGTGTGTGATAAGAAGGCAGACCAGGTTGAGGACATCAGTAAAAAAGGGGTCCAGCATAGGGGACATTACTGCACTCTGGGGGTGAGGATGGTGACATCACTACAAAAGGGGCCAGAATGTGGACATTACTACACTGTGGGGGCCAGGATGGGGACATCGCTACAAAAGGGGATCAGCATGGAGGACATTACTACACTGTGGGGGCCAGGATGGGGACATCGCTACAAAAGGGGATCAGCATGGAGGACATTACTACACTGTGGGGGCCAGGATGGGGACATCGCTTCAAAAGGGGACCAGCATGGAGGACATTATTACAAAAGGAGACCAGCATGGGGAACATTACTGCAAAAGGGGATCAGGTTGGGGATATTAGTACAAGAGGGGGACCAGGATGGGGACCAGTATGGGAACATTACAACAAGAAAGGGACCAAGATGGGGACATTACTACAAGAAAGGGGTCAGGATTTTGACATTACTACATTGAGCAAAAAAATCTCGTATTACTAAAAATGTCACTTAGGCTGCTTTCACATCAGCGTTTTGCGCTGTTTGCGGCAGTTGCGGTGAAAAAAAACGCAACTGCCGCGATTACCGCATAACGGCCGCGATCGTGGCAAACTTGCGGCAAGCCCCATACAATGTCTATGAAGCTTGTGGTAAGTGTGCGGCAGGTGCGGTTTCGGCACTTGCAGCAGGTGCGGCCGCGAAAAAAACGCGGTATGCAGCGTTACTTTTTGCAGCCGCAAGTCCCGAAACCGTATTGTATGGGGCTTGCCGCAAGTGTGCCACGATCGCGGCCGTTATGCTGTAATCGCGGTAGTTGCGTTTTTTTCACCGCAACTGCCGCAATCAGCATTTACTGCTGATGTGAAAGCAGCCTTAGTCCTACAAGCAATGCGGCCCCCCGATATCAATATTTTTCTATGTGCGGCCCACCAACCCAGCCGAGTTTGAGACCCCTGATTTAGAAGAACCGACAGGGGACTAATGAATGTTCCGAAGTCCACGTGTTCTCAACTATCGGCCCAAGTAAAAATGCTGGCAATCACCCAAGAAATGAGCAAAGCACTTGGTCGTTGCACGATTGGATTGTTTATGCCAGTATAAAAAATCATTATCAATAGAATCCATGTAAATAAGAAAGGTGCCACTATAAAATTACGCTGTATGGGGCAGAACGATCACGGTAACAAAATTGGCATGTAAGTGAGCACTGATTGTCTCTTATTATAGCCGATCTGCAATAAATGCAAATTAGTCCATCAAAATGCACCTCTTTTGTGCATAGAATATTTAATTATTTTCTTTACTCACTTGTAGCGCTATTAATTCCACAGCACTTTACAAAAATGATCAACAATGTGTAATGAGGTGAGCCATTCAGATTGTATTATTGAAATGGACACTGAAGTGAGCATTACACAGTCCGATACTGCCCCCTTGTGGACAATTGCTGAAATGACTGCAGAGAGAAAAAAAACATTGTTTGCTGATCCCCTCCCCCAAGAGCCTTGTGCTGAGGAACAGAAAGGGCGGGAAGTCAGTATAGATACAGAGTTGAGCCAGAGAAGATCTCCCTGTGGATGTCTGTTGAAAGTGGACTACTTTGCTACACCTTGCCGGAAAAATCACCCCGCAGAAGCCCCTGCGACTCATCCTGGGCCACTGGACTTTGGTGCTGTGACTCTGGCCGCTCTGCAAAACCAAGCCCGTCGAGCACCCAGGGTGCATGTGCAGGGACCGTGACCGACATAAGGGAGCCATTTGTACTGCCGTGATCTCCCTCCTGCTGCTCTGTGTGCCCTGAGACTGGGAGAGACATTAAAAGAAAAGTTCTGTTACCTGCGGAAGGAGACCGAAGAAGAAGACTGAGGAGATCCCCAGGCCTGCTACGTGGGAGCGACACTCTTCTTCTGTGATAGACTGGTACGTGATTTGAGGGAAAGTTAGGGAAAGATATCTCCATTTTGTTTGTTTTTTTTTTTTTCTACTTACTGCGCACCCGGATAAAGTGAAGATCCAGAGACCCCACCATATACATGTGTGCAGCTAGATCAGTTGACTGTGTTATAGACATGTTTTACAGTAAAGAAATGTTACTACCGGTTAAATCTGAGTATGGGGATTCTGTTGAGAAAGATCATACACGCACACCCCGCGCCTTACCACCGGTCGCTACATCTGGCGTAGTCGGCAGGATGTGTGATCAACAGAATCTCCTCCCGGTAGTAACTTATAACCAGACTTATACTACGGCCTGCAGGTCGATATCCGGTGCCAGCACTCCGAACAGTGACACGGAAGAATTGAGGCAGATAGTAGCAGAGTTGCAGAAACAGATACTACAGCTACAGCTCATGCTAGACCAACAGGCGGACAGGCAAGCGAGACAGCAACCCAGCCGGCCTATGGGAAGGTGCTGGACATGCGGCGACCCCCGCCATAGGGCAAACTGTTGTCTGCATCCTCCACCCGTGGTCCGATATACCAGAACCAGCAAGTCATGCCCCACAACAGCAGCCACCTTTAAACTAGACGCCCCCGCCAAAGCGGCTCGCTCGGTAGGGGAGATCAGGGAAAAGGGTGTGAAGAGACAGAGCCAGACCGATAAGCAAGTGCTGGCCACTCGGGTCCAGGGGACGGTGAAGTGGTTTAATGTCCGCGATGGGTATGGCTTCATCAGCAGGAATGACACAATGGAGGACGTGTTTGTACATCAGACTGCCATAAAGCGTAACAATCCTCGTAAGTGCCTCCGCAGCGTTGGTGATGGGGAGGTGGTACAGTTTGATGTTGTGAAGGAGAGAGGGGTACAGAGGCCGCTGACGTCACCGGTCCTGGGGGTGTTCCCGTTAAAGGAAGCAGATTTGCCCCCAACCGGCGCCGCTACCGCCGGCGATCCTACTCTCCCCGGGTAGAAAACGTGACTGAGTTTATTGGAGATATTGTGAGCCCTGAACAAGGGAGCGAAGGTGAACGGGGGGATGACGGTTTCCCCCAACAGAGGTCCCTACTCCGCCGGAGATCAATCCCTGTGATATCAACGGCCATCACTGCCTTGGAGCCGATGGTTGTTGACAGGGACTGTCAACCTTTAAGTGGGGGGTATGTAATGAGGTGAGCCATTCAGATTGTATTATTGAAATGGACACTGAAGTGAGCATTACACAGTCCGATACTGCCCCCTTGTGGACAATTGCTGAAATGACTGCAGAGAGAAAAAAAACATTGTTTGCTGATCCCCTCCCCCAAGAGCCTTGTGCTGAGGAACAGAAAGGGCGGGAAGTCAGTATAGATACAGAGTTGAGCCAGAGAAGATCTCCCTCTGGATGTCTGTTGAAAGTGGACTACTTTGCTACACCTTGCCGGAAAAATCACCCCGCAGAAGCCCCTGCGACTCATCCTGGGCCACTGGACTTTGGTGCTGTGACTCTGGCCGCTATGCAAAACCTTGCCCGTCGAGCACCCAGGGTGCATGTGCAGGGGCCGTGACCGACATAAGGGAGCCATTTGTACTGCCGTGATCTCCCTCCTGCTGCTCTGTGTGCCCTGAGACTGGGAGAGACATTAAAAGAAAAGTTTTGTTACCTGCGGAAGGAGACCGAAGAAGAAGACTGAGGAGATCCCCAGGCCTGCTACGTGGGAGCGACATCTTCTTCTGTGATAGACTGGTACGTGATTTGAGGGAAAGTTAGGGAAAGATATCTCCATTTTGTTTGTTTTTTTTTTCTTCTTCTTGCTGCGCACCCGGATAAAGTGAAGATCCAGAGACCCCACCATATACATGTGTGCAGCTAGATCAGTTGACTGTGTTATAGACATGTTTTACAGTAAAGAAATGTTACTACCGCTTAAATCTGAGTATGGGGATTCTGTTGAGAAAGATCATACACACACACACCGCGGCCTTACCACCGGTCGCTACAAATGTCCCCATTCGGGATCACAATTTAAACATCCTATCAGTAGGTCTATCATTATGTCTTTGGAGTGTGGGAAGAAACCTACACAAACATAGGGAGAACAAACAAACTCCTTGCTGATGTTGTCCTTGGTGGGATTTAAAACCAGAACCCCCATCGCTGCAAGACTGCAATGCTAACCACTGAGTCATATGAGGAAAAAAAACACACTAAAAAGGTACATTTCACAATATGACCACACACAAAGCGATATTGTTCAGTGCATCCAGAACACGTATAGAATTAAGGGCATCGAATGCTAATAAAGCACTGTATTAAAAACAATACATATAAAAAATGCCAACTTTAATCATAGTGTGGTAAAGCCACCAAAGACAAATTTCAGTACTTAATCATGCTAGACTTGGTGATGTTGGCTTTATTTGAAGTGTAACCGTCATTTTATTTTTTCCCTACAATACTAAATATAAAAATAAATAACTTTGTAATATCTGTTATCAAAACAATTTGCTTATTTCTCTGCCAGAATTGATCAGTTATGAAAATTCTCAGTTCTGAGTTCCGATATGATTTTATCAAGCTTATCGCCAAATAGACGAGAGCCCTCGAAGGAGAGATAGGCGAGTGATTTTTTAGAGGCTGAATCGGCATACCAGGCTTTCAGCCAAAGGGCCCTGCAAATGGATATCATGTTGCCGGAGGCCTGGGAGCCGCAGGATGCAGCATCGAGGCAAGCTGAGCGATCTGATCAGCCAGGTCCGCTAGTTCTGCGGAAGGTGCTTGGAACAGAATACCCCTATGGAGGTTCTTGGCCCAGGAGGTCACAGCCAGGGAGACCCAGGTGGCTGCGAATGAAGGGCAAAGAGAAGCGCCTGAGGCTTCGAAATCTGATTTCGCCATGGCCTCAATGTGTCTGTCTGGTCCTTCTTTAAGGGAAGCACCGTCTGCCAGGGGTAGGATGGTGTTGGTAGCTAGACGTGACACTGGGGGATCCACTGCTGGTGAGGATGCCCACTTTTGCCGAACGTCCTTAGAGAAGGGATAAAGAGCCTCTAGACGCTTTCTGGATTGAAAGCGCTTCTCCGGGTGTTGCCATAACTTGGTAAAGATGTTGTCAAAGTCTTCTAGGTAAGAGAAGACCCAAGGAGCTGGTTTTGTACATTTAACCGACACTTTCGGTGTGGGCGGCTTGTCATCAGAGTCGACCTTAAGGATGTCATTTACTGCTAGAATTAGGGAATCTACTGTGTCCCTGATTCCCCAAAGTTGGTCAGAGTCTATATCCGGGTCCGAATCCGATACGGAATCTGAATCCGATGGTGCCGAGCGTGCTGGAGAAGAAGGCCTTGAGTAGAGGTCTCTGGGGAGGGGGACCGCGACGAGGGGGACGTGCGAATCCGCTTCCTCAGTGAGCGGTCTGGTCCCTCTGATTCCGAATCTGTTGGCCCAGGGGCAGCGTTCCCTGGTGGGCTTGGGTCGGTCTGCTCCAATGGATTAGGCCTAATCGCAGAGTCTATCTGTGTGAGCAGGTGCTCTAGGGCCTTCCATCAGGTTTTCTGAGAATTTAATCAGAGTAGTGGCGGACTGAGAAAAGGAAGGAACCACCTCAGGTGGGGCAGAGACCACGGACGGGTCAGGGCTGGCTCCTGAGCTGCCTGCATGGTCTGTGGGCTACAAGTGAGGCACAGTGGAGGGTTTTGAGCCGAGGGTAGCTTCTTATTGCACCCTGAGCAGGCGTAGTACACTGTGGTGGCTATGGTGGCTGTACAGGTGCTTCTTGTGTGAGGCATCTACTATAGCCAGTAGTGAGGGTGCCAGCAGTGTGGGCAGGCTGGGAGGCTCTGCTTTTTTTTTTTTAATCAAATACTTTTTTATTGAACTTTTGATAAACACATGTCAGTAATTTCAATTCAGCATGGCATAAATACAATCATTTTAATATGAACCCCACCCCCACCCCCACCCTCCCCATCCCTCGGCAGCAGTACCTCCCTCCATTCCCTTCACAAACAATGCAGCAAGGAACTATATGTTGTTTTCCCTTAATCTGGCTTCCTCCCACGTCAGCAGCTCATCCTCCCACCCGCACACCTCTGAGAACGTACAGCAGATCTCACAATCCTTTAAACTGAATCCATGGTCCCCATATGATGTCATGTAGGGATTGCTTCCCTCTCTTTTTATAGATGCCCCTTTCTAGTTGTATGATATACTCCACTCGTTTGGAAAACTCCTTGTTAGTAGGAGGGTCAGTCCCAGTCCAATGTTGCGCAATTAATTTCCTAGCACAGTAGAATAACCTTGCAATGGCTATTTTCATATTAGACACAACTGGAATCTCCTCCACATACCCCAACAAGCATGTAACAGGATCTCCAGAAACCACACATCCGTACGCCCCTCCAATCATATCCAATACTCCAGACCAGAATGTGGCCAACCTGGGGCACTCCCACATCATGTGGAGTATACCCGCACCGTCACTCCCACACCTAGGACATGCAGAGGTTTCCCTCAGCCCCATTTTATACAGTCGTAGTGGTGATCTATAAACCCTGTGGACTACATAGATATGTGACAATCTTGCAGGTTCACTTAAAGAGAGCTTTGGAATATATTCCAAGATGGTCTTCCATACATCGTTCTCAATATGCCCAAGCTCTGCCTCCCATTTTTCCCTTGCCTTCAGTGGAAACTGAAGCAAAAATGTGTGCATGAGATCCCTGTATGTGCTCGAGATAACCCCTCTGGTAATCCCCTCCTGGCAGACATAATCAAGGACCAGGTCCACTTCCACCTTCATATTTTGTGTATTCCTCTGGGATTTAATGGCACGTTTAACTTGTTCATAATGATACCACTCCGTGCCAGATAGTAAAAATTCTCCCTGCAACTGTTGAAATGGCTTCATATTCCCATTTTCCAAAATTTGATCCATCCGAGTTATTCTTTTGGCATCCCATTCTCTTATAGTCCCAATTTTTTGTAACTCAGGGAGACCATTGTTATTCCATATGGGCGTATACTTGGTTAGTCCCTGTATCCCTCTCACCTTCTTCAATGAATCCCAAACCCTTTGTATCAGGTCCAGCGTGGGACTGGCGCCTCCCAGCCGTTTCATAGACCTCCCTTCCAGGCCTTCCATTACTGGTCTCCCACTCATACAGTGCTCCAGGAGATACCGTATGGACCTCTTTCCCCCGGACATGCCCATCCCCTAAAGTGTTGGCTTTGAGCCGCTAAGAAATACAATTCAGGATTCGGGAGCGCTAACCCTCCCTCGTCTTTGGCCTTTGAAGTATCTCTAATCGAATTCTTGCCTGTTTCTTGCCCCATACCAGGGTTCTAAACAAACTATTTAGTGACCTAAACCATTTCTTGGAAATCCAGATAGGTGCGTTGTGTAGGATGTAAAGTAATTTGGGCATTATAATCATTTTAAGAAGGTTGATCCTCCCCACCACCGTTAAATGCAACTTAACCCAAACCTCTATCTTCTCTCTGAGTTTTTTAACCAAAGGCACAAGATTGACATTCAAGTAATCTGAAATAGGCATAGAAACCTGCACCCCCAAATATTTAAATACCTCCGTGCACTGCAACCTATTCGCCTCTACATTTCTCTCTGACCATTCCACTCCCCGATCTACTTTGAACAGTACAGATTTGGACCAATTAATCTTCAATCCCGATATTGTCCCGAAACTTTCAATGATCTGCATGGCACAGCTCAATGATCCCTCTGGATCTCCAAGAAACAACAGGAGATCATCAGCATACAAAGCAATTTTCTCTTCCAACCTCCCATATTGGAATCCCTTGATCTCTCGCTTCTTCCTGATAACTGCAGCCAGCGGCTCAATTGCTATGGCAAAAAGGAGGGGTGACAAGGGGTATCCCTGTCTAGTTCCCCTAGCAAGTTGGAAAGATGAAGACACCGCCCCGTTTACTCTAAGTTTGGCCATAGGTTGAGAGTATAGCAATTGTACCCATTCCATAAATCGCGGCCCAAACCCCATCCGCTGCATAACCCTCCACAGATAATTCCACTGTACACTATCGAACGCCTTATGGGCGTCTAGTGAAGCGATTACTCTACTTCCCACGTTATCGGCCTGCAGCTGGAGATTGAGGTACAATCTACGTATGTTGGTCGCTATAGATCTACTGGGCATGAACCCTGACTGATCCGGATGTATTAAGGAGGAGACAACCCCAGACAGTCGAGTAGCCAATACTTTTGCCAGTATTTTAGAGTCGGTAGTTAACAATGAAATTGGTCTATATGACTCTGGTATCTTGGGGTCCTTCCCCTCCTTCGGGATTACCACTATCATTGCCTCCCTCATGGAATCCGGCAGTAGTCGTTTCCTATTGGCTTCCTCAAATACCCGTAGCAGTCTAGGGAGTAAAAGGTCTGAAAACTGCTTATACACTTATGTATATACGTGCCTGGGGCTTTTCCATTTGCCATGCCATGCAGAGCATGTGTCATCTCCTCCTCAGTAATGGGGGCCTCCAGTCTCTCTCTGCTTTCCTCATTCAACTTAGGGAGCACTCCCATTTCCAGAAAATTATCTATCTCCCCATCCACCACCCTCCCTTCCGAGGAATAGAGTGCACTATAGAAGCTTGTAAAGACGGTTAGTATGTCTTCCACTTCCGTGACCGTCCTCCCAGCCCCATCCACCATTTCATGAATATGTGTAGTGCTATTCTGCGCCGCTGCTATGACAGCCAGCAGGTGTCCCACTTTTTCCCCTCCAGCATAAAATTCAGCCTTTCTAAACGCCTGCGTCTTCGCCATCTTATCCAGTAGAAATCTTGTTCACCCGATCCTGAGCTGTTTTAAGATCATTTTGTGCTTCCATTGTAGTATCAATTATGGCGGCTTCCTCTGCTTTCTCTAATGCCTCCAAACTCTCCAATTCCTCCCGCTTAGTTAGTGTTTTACGTCTACATATATCTCTGAACAAGATCCCCCTCAGGAAGGCCTTCAAGGCATCCCATTCCACTAATTTATCCGTACTCCCCTCATTAAGTGTGAAAAATTCCTCCACTTCCTCCCCTATCTTTTGAACATTAAGGTGCTGCAGCCAAACCGGATGCATCTTCCACCCCTCCCTGGTCACTCCACTCCGAGACCCATAACTGACACTTACGACAGGGCTATGGTCTGATAACAACTGAGGTAGGTATCGTACTTCCCCAATCACACCATCAGCCCAGCTATCCGCCAGGGCCAGATCTATACGTGACAATGTGCCATGCGAAGCAGAGTGACAGGAGTAGCATCTCTTCCCAGTGTTCCTAGCCCTCCATTTGTCAACCAAACCTAGTTCCTTTATAAGATTACCAAAAACTGTCATGGTGCCCTCCCGTACATTAGCCTGCCTCTTATTGCGATCCCAAAAACTGTCCACTACATTATTAAAATCTCCAACCATTAGCAACGGTAGCACCCTTCCTTTTTCTGCAAATTCCCTCATCACTCTAATTTGTGTGCTAGAATAAGGGGGGGGATATACATTGCCACTATACATAATAGTTGTCCATAGAACACCCCTTTAATCGCCACTCCCCGTCCCTCTGGGTCAATATAGACATCAATTTCCTCAAAAGGCGTGGATCTACTAATCAAAACCGACACCCCCCTGGCATAGTTGGAGAAAGTAGAGTGGTACGATCTCTGTATCCATCTTCTATTAAGAACATGAGTCTTCTCGCGTTTCAAATGAGTCTCTAAGAGACACACCACCGAGGCTCCTTGATCCTGAGCACATTTGAGAATCGATGCCCTCTTAGTTTTCTCCGACAAGCCCCTGATGTTCCAGCTCATAACTCTAAAAGTACCCATAATACGATGTTAATCACAATTTCTACACATAACCAGTTGCTGCTTCTGCTGTCATTATCTTTCCCACTGCCAATTCCCTCCCTCCCCCCTTCCCTCCCCCCCCTCCAACTTCTCTCTCGTACATGCTCCATGAGAGCTATGGGTTCTCCCATCCCAGCCCCATCTTCCAGGTGAAGTCCTTTTCCCAGATCTTCTCGCATACAAGTACACTTCCCCGCTCCTGTGTTGCCCCCCCTCCTTCCCGCCGAACTTTAAGTCACTTGCAGTAATTTGGTAACAACCAAGTTAAGCCGTCATAAGTAAACCATATTATACCCATAATCATCCTAAATAATGTGACAGATCAATGGCATCAAACATTGCCCCCCACCGCCCCACCCTCTAATGAAGCAGTTGTATAATATATCCGGCTGCAGTAGTTTCATTGTCCTTAAGACCACCGTGTCCTCCCCGACCAAAAGAAGAGGAAGAGCACATACCAGAACCTACACATAAGAAGTCAGCATTACCCCCTGTTAAATTGAAAAAGAGATAACAAATATAACGTTAATGAAAAATTAGAAAAATGTAAGTAGGGGGCAAAAAATAAAAGCCCCCCCTCCTCTCTGCACATGTCTAAAGCTGTATTAGTTTTAACAGAGCATACATCGTGTGCCCCTCTATTATTGAGATAGTTTCTCAGTTAGCAAAACCACCACTGCAGATCTGCAAAGAGTCCAGATAACTCATGTCCCCAGCCGACCGGTCCTCTGTAGGTCTTTTCAAGCATTCCAGATCTCTCAATCTTTAGCCTATAGCTTCCTGTTGACCTCAATTCACTGTGCGGCCTCCTCTGCATCCACAAAGAAATGGGCTCTATCCATTGCTTCCACCCGCAGCCTGGCAGGAAACATCATTGAGTATGGATTCCCAGATCTCTCAAAGTGCGCTTCACTCCACCAAAACCGCATTCGCTGCCTTTGCACAGTCACTGAATAATCAGGATAGATGCCAACCCTCTGACCATTCACTTTTATTTCATCTCCGTCTCTCGCTTTACGAAGGATAATGTCTCTATCCCTATAATGCAGCAGTTTCGCAATCATGACACGTGGCCCTTTACCCGGGGGCTGCGGCTGCGTCGGCACTCTATGCGCCCGTTCCACCACGTAGAATTTAGTGAGGGATTCAGTGCCTATTTGCTCCTGTAGCCATTTTTCAATATACTGGGTCGGGTCCCGTCCCTCTGTCTTCTCCGGGAGGCCGACTATCCTTATGTTAAACTTCTCCTAGATCTGTTTTCCAAGTCATCGATCTTGGCAATGACCTCAGCAATCTGCTGTTTAAAGCGTTGTTCAGACTTTGTGAGGTTATTAATACGATCCTCAGCCACTCCAACTCTCTCTTCCACCTCTCCAGTTCTAACATTCACCTTGTGTAAATCTTTTTTCACAGTGGCTACATCTGTTTGCACTACCAGTACTTGCTGTGTCAGGGTGTTCAGTGCCTGCTTGCAATATGACACCACAGCAAAAACGTCTCAGTGTAGGATTCTCCTGTATGCCAGCTCCCTCCTCTGCAGCTGCAGCCATTTGCTCTCCATTAGTGCTGTCTCCGGGATCTTTCCACCTTCCCCCTCAGCCTGTGAATTCAGTGCCTCCTCCCCGTCCACTTCCTCACCTCCATCAGAGTCCTGCTGTTCACCTTCATCCACCAGTCTGGCATATTTCCCCAGCTTTGCAGCCGTGTTCATTCTGCGCTGGCATGCCTCATTAGCTTTGATCGCTTCCTCCCTCTTCTCGGCACCATCTTGTGAGACTCCTCCGTCTCCCCAGCCAGCGTCCTTCTGTCTCCTGCTTGTCATATTTCCACTCTTCACAGCTCGTCACTACGCTCTCTGTGATCCACAGCACCTCCTCTCCAAACCGGTCAGCTGAGACTGGCAGTGAGGGCTCCGAATTCCCTTAATTAGCTCGGCTCCCAGAACTGAGATGCTCTGCTCACATGCCTGACCCGGACACGCCCCCCGGGGAGGCTCTGCTTACTCGTGCCCAGGCTTCCGGTGACCCCTGTGATCGGTCCAAGCAGTGGAGGAGCACAGCTGCAGCGTTCTGTGCCTTCCTCCCTGTGATGGCTCCTGTGTAAAGCGTAGGATTCTGCGGGGAGACAAAGGGCAGAGCTAAAAACAGGGGCAGAAAGCGCACGCTCGATCCTCATTGGCCAGGGGGAGGAGGGGCTGCCTGGCTGAGAAGACGCCGCCCAAGTGTGACAGGGACTGCTTGCTGTCCCTCAGAGTGCAGATCCCTACCTCGTCCTGAGAGGTGTTGAGCTCCAGACGCGGACACTGTTCTCCTGTGTACCAGGAATCCGTGGTCTGATGACCCTGACCCTACCGACTGGCTCTGAAAGGCGAGTGGGTAGGGGAGCGAAAGGGCCAGGGCAGGCACTGGCATCCGGCCTCAGGTTCTCCAGGATCTGCTACAATGAAGGGATGGATGGCCCTGGCCCAGAGAGGGAGAGTTAACAATGTAACCAGCATACACTGGACCCTCAATCTCTATGCGGGGTGACGGATTGGCTCAACCGCTCTGTGTTCCCTGATGAGTCTTCATAGAAGAAAAATTAAAATTGAACAATAAAAATCTAACTAATCTAATAAAAAATACTGGTAGATACAGGCTCAGAGAGACCCGTGTCTGCCCCCAAAGACACTAAGCTAAAACGGAGTTGCATTTGTGCCAGTAGGTGGGTGTATCCTGCTGGGGAGGAGTTGCTTTTCTGTTATTTTGCATAGTGCCAGCCTCCTGATGGCAGCAATATACACCTAAGGTCTTCTTGTGTCCCCCAATGAAGCAATTAAGAAAAATCACTAAAGTATTCTTTTTTCCTTTTCCCAAACAATATTGTATATTTCATTCAGCACATTTACAGAAATGTAAACCACTTGATTGTGCCCTCCTCCTGGTTAATTTCCTCTACATTTAGGTGGTACTGCTGTATTACAATTACCTTCAAGTCCATATATAATGCTACTATACAGGCTTGAAAACCACACTAATAAGTGACGTCCTTCCATTTGGATAAACCATAGAAATCATACATTGTTGCTCACTGTAACTTTTACATAATTGGACATACATGATACATAAATCATAACCTGCAGTAACTCTCAGTCCACTACAACGCCGCACAACCAGCTCTACCCTCACTTATTGTATCTTCACCCATCCCTTGTACACTGTGAGCTTTCATGGGCAGGGTCCTCTCTCCTCCAGTACCATACTGTGCCTTGTATGGCTCATGATTATTGTACTTATTATATATACCCCTTTTCACATGTAAAGCGCCAAGGAATATATGTTGCTAAAATAATAAATAATAATACTAACATGACCTCAAAGCTAATAATTGAATGTATATGATATTTCCATAAAATACATTGCCAAGTAAGACAAAAGATTTGGGGTTTGTAGTTTCAAGAGTTAACACAACAGATTTAAAAAAAATGGAACATGTTCATACCCTTGGGATCTCCGCCTGTCACTTGAACACACTTATATTGAATAAATATATACAATATAATAAAAAGGCTTTTTGAGGCTGATTTCTTTCTCGGTGGGGATGTAATCTTATATTGAAAGTGATGATGTGGAGCACTGATGCACTCATAAGGGCACTTTGTATTGTTCCTGAATGCTAATTTAAAATAAATCAAAGTGTTTCTTATTTTCATCTGTATAACAGCTAGTGCTTTGAAGATGAGATGGTGTGGCATATTGAATAGCAAAGAGAAACCTCATCTTATTCTTGCCTGTTACAGAAAAGCAGTATAGGAAGAATTTGCCTTGTAAAAACTTGGAAGAACATCTTCCTTTACTGGAACAGCATCTATGACTCAAAAGGTTCAGAGACAGAGAATGTTTTCATTTAGAGAAAGCCAAGCGTTTTACATTCCGAGTCCTAATGAAATTGTGCAATAAAGTCCTGTCTACCAGAATGAAAGATTCACCCAAGAGAGTCTTCCATAGAAGAGTTACATGTTATGGCTACATGTTCTGTGCACTGGTGAACATACTGTATATGTGAATCTAAACATACCTGTTTAACACATGTGCATATAAACTAAGTTCACACTGTTCATGCTGTTGAAGTTCATGCAAATCATGGCTTGCAGTTTTACACTAGCCGTGACAGGTAAGGGATTCTAATGGCTTACAAGGCTTCTGTTTTTTTCCCGTTTGTTTCCTCGAAAATAAGATGTAGTAGGGGTTTACCAACCTGCTAAGCATAAGGTACCCCCCAAAAGTAAGACATATCAAACTTTATGTGTGTTTCTTTCTGCGGGTACCTTAATGGGGATATTGGCAGCTGCATGGAGATAATGGTGAAATTGGGGACTGCAAGGGGATGATGGGATATTGAGAGCTACATGGGATATTGGGGCTGCAAGTGAATGATGGGGATCATGGAAAAATAAAACATTCCCTGAAAATAAGACCTAGCGCATCTTTGGGAGCAAAAATTAATAAAAGACCCTTGTCTTATTTTGGGGAAACAGGGTATTGTAATGCAGTTATTCTACCATGCAAAAATCAAGGAAAATAGTGAGGTGTTTAAAGTGAATCTGTCACCACTCTTGCCCTATGCAACCTATTATTATGAGTATACATGTTACAAAATGCAAAGTTCTACTTGTATGCCTCTAATCATATGCCCTGTTGTGGATAAATCAACTCTTATCCGTTTATGTTCGTAAATTCTTCCAGTCTACAAATGATACTGCCTGGAAAGTAACTCTGCCCTCGCACTTCATTATCCCATCACCACTCACAGTGTCACTGTATCCCTGTGAAGCTGGGTTTTCATCTTGTAATCTTGCAACTGCGCTTTGCCAGTGCCATCATTGCTCTTCAGTTTTCCCTCTCTCTCTGGGCATTGGCTTCATGTTGATCCTGCGTGAGCAAGTTAATGGAACTTCCGCACCCAGTGTTCTCTAGCACACAGAAAAAGTGAATTCCTGACTTCCCTCCTCCCGCCCAGCAAAGTAAGCATGGGATTTCACCTGACTGCACTTTTTCTGGACTAAGGAATGACAGCACTTGGAATGGGCAGGTGCAAGATGTCAAGTCGAAATCCCGACATCACATGGACAGATACAATGATGTTGTGGGAGGCAATAGATAGGATAATGAAGTGCGGAGTCAGTTATCTGGCAGGCAGCATCCTCATATTGCCTGAAAGAAGTAATTTACATAAATAGATAAACTTTATCTACAACAAGGTATCTGCTATGAGGCATAGAGGTATGACTTCTTTCATCATTCTATAACTATGCCCATATTAATAGGTTACATAGCTCAAAAATGGTGACAGAATTGGCCTAACACCTTTAAATTAGCGCTCCTGGATTTTTCCTATTTAAAATCTGATCTAGTCCCACACTTTACAAAATTTTGTGATCAGATTGTGATTCCCCTGAGAACTACATTTCAATAGTAGTGCGTATATTATGCAATCGATTGGACTGTGCCACTTAAAGAGGTTGTACGGTCTCCCCTTTTGTGACAGCAGACTTCTGAATCCTTGCAACTAGTTATGGCAAACCCATCAATGTTCAGGGGATCCGGTCAGACTATTTTTTAAAGTTTGGGACTGGAATTGACCCGACCTTGTATCCAAACCCTGAACCCAGACTTTAAAGTTATGAAATGATGGCTGGGGGTGGCTGTAAAAAGTACAAAGCAAAGATTAATCATCAGCATTACACTTACCGGGGTCCGTGTGCTTGTACTTCCGGGGTCATTCATTAACTTTTGAGATACACCAGGGCATCAGGAGAGTCAGGTAAAGTGCCAGGAATTGGCGCTTCTAATGAATGTGCCAATTTCAAGGACAGCTGTGGGCTGCTTTTTTCTGCCTGAGTGGGGTGCTAATAACTATGGGCCTCACCACACTGAGAATACTAGCCCCCAGATGCCTGGTTTTTACCTTGGCTGTCAATCAAAAGTAGAGTAAAGCTCACACATTTTTATTATTTAAAAAAATTAATGGGCTCCCCTGTATTTTTGAATACCAGCCAAGGTAAAGCCAAGCAGCTGGGGTTGGCAGCCCATAGCTGTCCGCTTTATCTGCACTGAAAATCAAAAATACAGCAAAGCCCTACATAATTATTGTTTTTATTATTTTTTCACTAATATGACGTCAGGTTTGCTGCCTATGGCAACCAATCATACACAATGGCACAATGGGTCGAGAGGTGCAAAGGCCAATCACAGATGCTGTCAGAGAGTGGATGTCTGTGATTAGCTGTTGGAGCCAGTGCAGTAACCTAGAAGCAGCCCATACATTTTAGAATTTACCGTTCAGTGAATAATAAGGAAGTTGAAGAGCGACCCCGCAAGTACAAGTGCGCAAACCCCGGTAAGTATCACACTGATGTTTAATCACATTTTTCTTTTTTTTACAGCTCCAGTAGTTGAACCCAAACAATAACATGGAATTCTCAGGGAAGTTTGTGTTCAGAGTCCGTGCCCAACACTAGGTGTTCAGTACAGACCTTGAAATGAACAGTTCAGGTTCGCCATCACTACTTACAACAAGCACACCAAATACTGTCACAACTCTATGGTGGTGCTGGCAAAAGTGGGGGCTAAAGTGACCGGAGGTAAATAATTTGCATACTAGCAGCTACATTGCAATCAGAAGTGCTTGGCCTTGCTCTATTCATTTATTTTGAGTGAGAAAGAGCACATCTAGTGAGCACGTGACCACATGCATACAAATTGTATACTTGTAGTCACGTGACCAAAGCAATACCGAAGAATCCCCAGAGTGTGCGCAGTGCACATGCTGCAAGGATTAAGAAGTCTGCAGTCACATAATGAGACTGCAGACTTTCATCAGAATAAACAACTTCTTAGTTGGTCCCAGAGGTGGGTTAAGAATAAAGCTTATATCAAAGATAATGATAAAACGTCACAGTGTCCATCACTTAGTTATAATATAGGAGAAGACAGTTCAGCCTATTTGATTACATACTTATAAACTATTTGCTTACTTAATGGAGTACAGAGGGCAAGATAATCACATTGTTCTCCCAGCAGATACTGACACTAGCTGGTCATATTATGCTGAGTTAATGAAACATGGAATTGTTAGTAGAGCGTACAACATGTAGGTAGGATGAATGCTAGAAATCCATAGAGTCTGAAAACAAGAGGAGGGTCTGACAATGACAGAGAGCCAAGTGGGGAGTGCAGGTATACAAGATAAAAACTTTAATTGCTTCTGTACCTGCATCTCCAGAAAACATTTGACATATCATATTGATATTAGACAAGTTTGATAAGTGGAGATTATTTTAATGAGACCTCCATCAATTACTAAAGTAGCCATTTTGGTTGTGTACACTGATATATGTATGCATCATATGAGCAAAACAGTCTATAAATGAAGACTCAGGAAAGTGCTTGTCTTATATTAGCTACTTTGCTTCTTGACCCATTTTTTAATAATTGACAATGATGACACATAGCAAAAGACTATTGTAACTTTACCTAGCAGAACGATAAAACTGACATTATGTTTGACTATTCATTCCAAATCATTTTTAAAATGTACACAAATATACACAATTTACATTTATAAGATTAATAATGATGCTCACTGCTGACCTCAGCAAAGTTAGAATACATAGTTATATAAAATATCTTTTGAGGAGTTCTTAGTTTTTTTCTGGATAAACACATCTCCATATGACAAACTTTGTAGTAGATTCTATTAACATAAAAAACAGTCTACAGTTCTTAGAAAGTTATTCAGCATGCTCAGTGATGCCTTAGGGTAGAGAACAACAATAGAAACGTTTCACAAGGAGATAGATCAATATTTAATGACTCAACAGGTCAAAAGACACATAACACAGTGGCCACAAACATTTGAAATGAAAATGGCCTCCAGCAAATGAGCAACGCAGAGAGGAACGCTGCACAGTAAGAGAACTGGAAATGGGGCATTTTTTGTTAAATATTGGGGTGTCTTTTGCAGGCCAATAATCTGTTAAGATTGCAGCAGCACAGAATTATATTTAAGAAAAAGAGTAAAATCAACAAATGACTGATTATTAAACAACCTTCAAAGAATTTGTTTGCACGAATACTAAAGAGCCGTGAAATCTCATAAAAATAGGTTTGCTAACTTTCTCTTTCAAGCCTTGTTTTTTTTTTACTTCATTACAATGACCTTCCTGCTCAGTGTGTGTTACCATAAAAAGTAACCAAGCCCTATAAACTAAAGGAACTGTTTAGCATTTACATGTTTTATCTAAGGAAGACCACATTGCCAAGCCAAACAAAGTAATATTCAAGAATTGTGCTTCTGTGCCCATTCAAAACACAAGGATTTTTTTTCCCAAACAAACCCTCCCAATATGTAATTGCTTATGATGGTCTTTTTGATATTCACCTTTTAACTCTTTCTAATTGTACTCTAACCACCATAGATCATTTCTTGCAGGTACATACAAATTGTGTTGTAGTGAGTAACACTACTAAGTTTTATTTTATTAATGTTTATGTTTATTGAAAACTAACAATACCAATATTTTTAGGTTTGCATCTAAAGAAAAATACCTCATTTCTAGCAATGCATCACTGCATTGGCATAAGAATTCTCAAAGGTGACAGTCTTCCATCCAGCAACATTTAGGAATTTCAGTAGTCAGCTCAGTCAAAATGCTAACTGTATATATGAGACCTGTTTGCATAAACTACATTGATACATATATTATGTATTTTTATATAATGTCAAAGTCCAATATTGAAGGGATAGTAGGGAAACTAACCACCTGTAGATTTTTCACACTAGTTTAAGGACTTTTTTGGAACAGACTTTAAAAACTGAAGATGTCCTTCACTGGCGTAAAAAAGATATCAGTGTATCCTGGCATAATTAGATAAACTACAGAACATGTAGTAGCACACAGTACTATTGTGAGGCACTGCTATAAAGTCAGTGCATTCTTCTCAGTAATATGCTGTAGGTGTTTTACATGCTGATTGACTGAAAAATCCAACACATCACAGATGTACCACATTAAGACTTACTGTGGTATTGTAGGTTGACTTTTCAAGTTATATTAGCCCAGCAAAGATCGTTCTAATGAAAATATTGTAACCTTCGCTTTGTTCCAAACTATTGTCATCAATACCATAGGAAATAAATCATTCAATCTCCGCATCATTAAGGCCACTTCACAACACAGATATCTGAGTCCAATATCTGAAACATATCTCTGGTTGCATGACAATCATGGAATACATTGCTCCATGTTTTAGTACACAGCCCAAAATGGAACAATTGTATCCATGTTTTTACACAACAGAGATCTGTTTCAGATTTGGACTCAGGATATTGACCCGATATCTGTGTGTGTGAAGTGGCCTTTAGAGCCATGTTCTTGGGTTCAATGGTTTTTCACAGAAAAAGCCCCTTTCAGATCAGGATGTAATCCAATATCATTTGGTACAAACCATTTAACTCAGTAAGATGTCGACAAAAAAAAAACAAAACCTGACAATATGCAAATCACAGCACTATGAAGTATGGCTGTTTTTCAGTAATATTCTCTCAAACTCCCAATTCCAGTTGTATTGTGTGCAGTTTGTTCACACAGGTGATGTTCTTAGTTTTCAGGCATGTATGAAACATCATGAGATTTCCATTTGCACTAATGGCAATGTGCAATATCATTTCATGTTAATCAGAAGGAGGACCTGAGCCGATTGATCAATAGTGGGAATATTTTCAGCATACCTTGTATTTCATATATTTAAAGTGTAAATGTAATTTCATTGAGAAAAAAAAACACAATATGGCACTGGTTGTTAATGATGGGTCATGTAGCAGCTAAGATAATACTTTTTTGTGCCATATGCATATATTTCTCACATATTTCTGTGCTCTTTTAAAAACTGCATTTTATAACTGTGGGGCATGGCCAGCGTTTGCCAGCACTGTGATTGTATTTCCACAGTTTCTGAGAGCATGCTGATAGGGAGCAGTGTGACAGCAGAAAAAGGGCAGGCAAGGGGTTAACAGAGATGGTGACTGAGATGTGTGGAGCCAGATGACAGATCAGGAGCTTGTGCCAAGGAAAGAGGAGTCTACATTGATCCTGATATTCTAACATTGCTTAGCAACTGTGCTGAATGCTGAGCTAATCTGTACATTGTTTCCTCATCATCCTCATCAGCTGAAGTCAGAAGTGTAGGCCCTGCCCCCTCCTTTCTATGGTTACAGGCCACATATTCACTGTGAAGATGCATCTGACTGATAATAAACATATGTCTTATTCACACACATTGTAGTGGGACACCTTGCGGAAGGTTTATGAATGGTTTTCAACCAGAATTTTTCTAATGAAGGATATTTGAAAATTATTAAAATCAATTGCTATACATTATTATTAAATACAAAATTAAACAGTGCTTATGCTTTAAATCCAAACTTGTACTTGGCTCAGAGGTCCAGGGGGTGGTTGTAATATGTGATTGACAAAGATATATATACAGAGATTGCTTTCCATCATTGATAGAACCTTCCTATATACTTCTGAGTCAAAAGCTGGGATAAATAAAAATAGAAGATAAATAAAATGAATAGAATGCAAGTTGATGATCGTTCCACTGATTCGCTTTACTCTCATTTAATCTTGCAGGAAAATGGATAAAGAGAACTTGTCACCACATTTTTCAATTTAAATTGGACACTTAATGTAATAATGGCTGCAAAGCAGAATACAACATTTTTTATCTTACTTCTCCATTCCCAAGATATTTGCAATCAAGATATTTAATTTTATTTAAAGTCCAAGAGGTCATTACCAGATAGATTTCACTGGGGGAATGTACTACTTCTACTTTCTAATGATGACCAACCATAAGTAGGCAGAACACATTGGGGAGAGAAGGACATGCCCCAAAATAGCCGAGAATGGGCTCAGTGTTAGACATGTATTGACAAAAAGTCTGCTCTTCTCACTACAGAGTGATGGGTGTTGGAGCACAGCAGAGCTGAGGTAATTTATGGTTGATTAAAACATTCATGAACATTGGTCCAATGCACGGACTGGCAGTGTCTTTGCTGACCAAAGCGTAATAGCCTTATAGAAATACTAGATGAGTGCCCAATACTATCGCATCAGGAGGTTGGCAGCTGTCTCTCCCGTGTGCTCTCCTCCCATCGTTCTCTCTCTCCCCTTGTGCGCTGTCTTATCCACTCTGTGCTCTCTCCTTTGATCTGTCTCCCCTTTGCGCTGTCTCTCTCATCTGTGCTCTCTCCTTTAACCCGTCTCCACTGTGTGCAGTCTCTCTCCACATGCCATCTTCTCCCCTCTGTGCGCCCCTCCTTTGAGCTGTCTCCCCCTGTGTACTATCTCTCTTCTTGTGCTGTCTTATTTGAGCTGTCTCCCCAATGTGCGCTCTCTCTCCACCTGTTCACTGTGTCAGCCCCTTGTGCGCCCTTCTCTCCCCTATTCACTGTGTCTGCCCCTTGTGCACCCTCACTTCCTTTATTCTGTCTCTTCCCCGTGCGCACTCTACTCGATGTGCACTCACCCCTTGACCTGTGCCTGCCTCTCAGTTCACGGTCTCTACCCCTGCATGCTCCGCCGTGTGCTGTCTTTCTCACCCCTGTGCACTTGTCTCTCTCCCCATTGTGCGCTCGCCCTGTGCACTTAGTCTCTCTGCCCCTGTGCTGTCTTCCCCCCTTACGTTCTCCCCCTTGTCTGCTCTCTCTTCCCCCAGTGATATCTCTTCCCTTGTGCCGTCTCTCTCTCCCCCTGTTCTGTCTCCCCCATGATGCCTCTTTCTCCCTCCTGTGCTTTTTCTCCCAACCTGTGCTTTGTCTCTTCCCCATACACTCTGCTCCCTGTGTACTGAACTCTGTTTCCCGTGTAGGGTCTCTCCCCCTGTGCAGTGAGCGCACCTTGCGGGCAAGTGCAGTTACTGTGGCTGTCGCCATCTGTAACTGGGCATGCATGCCGAATACGTGCATGCCCAGTTACTAAGGTGGCGTCGTTTGCAGCGGTAAGGTTCGGGGACGGCGGGGATGGCGTGGAGCATCGGGTCTCTGCAGCAACAAAGGGTTTCATTGGCTTTGGGTGGCATCAGAAGCAGGCCGCTGCAGCACTGTTGGCGGTAGAGCGAAGGGGCCATTACCACCAGCGGATGTCATATTTACATACCCATCACTTGGGTGTGCAAATATGGCTGCCACAGCGCATGATGTCTGGTCACCTTAATGCTGGAAGTGGATGATGGACAGGACTTCACTATTATGTAAATAGATATAAAGCTGTCATACTTTGGTAGGGAGAGCTGCAGACAGTTTGTGCTTTGCTGTCTGATATTGGACTGATGTGCAAAGACATCTGAATGAATACTAACCAACAACATTACTCTCTGGCAGAAGTATGTGGGGAGGAGCAGGAGGCATAGTGCTGAAGAAATTAAAACTTCTTGTAAAAACTTTTAGTAGCTCTCCTCTCAATTACAAATTAGCTTTATTGGCAGGACAAAATACATATTAGAATTGCTAAGGAAGTGTAATGCTGCCAACTCTGTACATGACTGCTGGATGTGAACGCAGCCTTAACTGGACAGGTTTTCTTTACAATATTGTGCCAACTTTCCAGAAGATTTATCTCACAATGCTCTTGGAGTACTATTCATATTCACAATGTAGAGTCCCGGGATTATCTGAAATTATTTGTAGACATGTTCACTGCCTTTTACATTCATTAAACGGAAAAAGGTTAGAGCTCAAAATGATGAAAAAGACACATCAAAAGCACAAACACAAAAAAAACAAACGCAACACTATGGACAAAAGACTCATCTATCCAGACCCTTAGTGCCTTCATGTAATCTTGTGTCTATGAATATATGAAACGTTAAAGAAACTCTTATCCCAATGGCTAAATTCACAGAAATTGAGGTTTACAACTTCCAATTAAACTTGTACTATGGGAATATCTAACATTCAAAAGGCTCTAAAAATAAGACAACATTCAGAAAAGCACTGGACAACCTTAAGTGTTGGGTCTGACTATAAATAATTGGGCTGTCTTCATAAAATAAACCAAAACAAAGGAAAAGACCATTGAAGCACAGCTACTAATGAAAATGAGACAAATAAAAATATTCATTGCTATGCAGCAGACCACTGACAGAAGACAAGATACCGCACCAGCTCCATCTCTTGCTAATTAAACAAATCAATTATGAGATTACTATTGCAACTGTGTAACTGCTGTTCAATATTAGCAATAACATCCCCACAGGGAGGTCGTTTTACTACATTAAAATGCTGTCCTCTTCAACTCCATCTCATATTATTAGAAACTGTTATTTGCCTCTTGCTGTCATATTAGTTGCAGAAGGCAAATTATGGAAATATGCAGACCAGAATGGTCCCAGTATGAGATCAGGTTTGTTTTTCAGCCTCCGAGGGAACAATTGCTGAAATTCCAAAGTTCCCCTAAAGTTCTTTAATAGACTGATAAATCTATCAGCACAGCTTCCATTAAAAAAACTAAGCAAGGGTCATGCATTTGCATACATCCCTGCTAAGCTGATACATTTCAGCCAGCTAAATTATCATATTAAATTTATCTTCCCTTGTTAAACTGATTGTGTTTAAAATTGTTTTGGATGGTTATCATTAATTTCTGTTAAATCTTAAATGCTTGCATTAACATTAAATTGGTCAGACACTGAGGGGTCATATTAAAGAATGCCTTAGAGTTATATTTTTGTCACACAAGTTAATAGTAGTCACCCCATTAAATGGCAGCAGAAAATATGAAAAAAACAAAACAAATGTGTTTGGTGACAACACAATCACTGATTACTAATAAGTGGAGTAGAGTAACAGAATAACAATATGGCATATATTGATATTACAGCACTACAAACTGCTAAAAACATACCATATATATGACAATACTGGAAAAGTATACTATATATTATTGAGATTAAGGATATGTATATGCTATATATACTGCTAGAAAGAAATAAAACATACCGTATATACTCGCGTATAAGCCGAGTTTTTCAGCCCAAAATTTGGGCTGAAAAGTCCCCCCTCGGCTTATACGCGAGTATACAGAACCCCCGGAGGTATACAGGCCCCCCCCCATCAAGATCCAGGGCCCCACCCTCCTTGCTCGGCAAACCTGTAAAGTAAAATCATACTTATCACTGTCCTGTCGCGCCGTCCCGCTGCTGCCGACATCACGATCCCGGCTTCATCCGTCTTCTTCCGGCTTCCTGTGGTCGCGGGCAATGACGTCATTGCCCGCGACCACAGGAAGCCGGAAGACGCTGAAGGAAGCCCGAGATCGTGATGTTGGCAGCAGCGGGACGGCGCGACAGGACAGTGATAAGTATGATTTTACTTTACAGGTTTGCCGAGCAAGGAGGGGGGGCCCTGGATCTTGATGGGGGGGGCCTGTATACCTCTAGGGCTGCTGCTGTATACACCCCTGGGGCTGGTGCTGTATACACCCCAGGGGCTGCTGCTGTATATACCCTTGGGGCTGCTGCTGTATACACCCCTGGGGCTGCTGCTGTATATATCCTTGGGGCTGCTGCTGTATACACCCCTGGGGCTGCTGCTGTATACACCCCTGGGGCTGCTGCTGTATACACCCCTGGGGCTGCTGCTGTATACACCCCTGGGGCTGCTGTATACACCACTAGGGCTGCTGTATACTACCTAAGGGCTGCTGTATATACCTCTGGGGCTGTATATACCTCTGGGGCTGCTGTATACTACCTCTGGGGCTGCTGTATACACCACTGGGGCTGCTGTATACTACCTAAGGGCTGCTGTATATACCTCTGGGGCTGTATATACCTCTGGGGCTGCTGTATACTACCTCTGGGGCTGCTGTATACTACCTCTGGGGCTGCTGTATACTACCTCTGGGGCTGCTGTATACTACCTCTGGGGCTGCTGTATACTACCTCTGGGGCTGCTGTATACTACCTCTGGGGCTGCTGTATACTACCTCTGGGGCTGTTGTATACTACCTAAGGGCTGCTGTATATACCTCTGGGGCTGCTGTATACTACCACTGGGGAGGCTGCTGTATACCACACTGCTGGGGGCTGTATACTTGTGCTGGGGTCCACCCTCGGCTTATACACGAGTCAATAGGTTTTCCCAGGTTTTGGGGGCAAAAGTAGGGGAGTCGGCTTATACACGAGTATATACGGTACATTACCATTCTGGAAACCAGAAAATGTCCCATTATTGTACTAGTTACAAGAATATTGCATATACTGTGGGACTAGAAATAAAATATGGAATATACTGTGGGACTAGAAATAAAATAATAAATAAATATAATAAAATATGGCATAACTGCAAGACTAGGAATAAAACTATGGCATATACTGTGGGATTACAAATAAAACTATGGCATATACTGCGGTACTAGAAATAAAACTATGGCATACACTAAAGGCCACTTTACACACACCAACTTATCTGTCCAACTTCTGACCAACTTACTGGTTGCAGTGAAATCATGGACACATTGCTCCATTTTGTGGCTGTGTACAAATGGAACTATGTGTCCATGATTTCACTGCAACCAGTAAGTTGGTCAGAAGTTGGACAGATAAGTTGGTGTGTGTAAAGTGGCCATGAGGGACTAGGAATAAAATATGGCATATACTGGAGCACTAGACGACAAACAAAGATATGGAAGAGATGAGAGGAGGAGATAATTACTTGATGGTGCTTGAAAAGGGAGGCTGTAGTCAATTAGTTTGGGGTGTATGCACAGCATCAACGTCTCAAAGTAGGTTAAAAACAAAAAAAGTTTTTATAACAGTGTTAAAACTAGAGATAAGTAATGTTCGATTCAAATTGTTCACCAATCTCAAATTTGAGCTGTTTTTGGCGGTGTTCGAGTCATTCACCAAATTAGAACAATTTGCTTGAAATTCGGCAGTTCTAGTATATGTTCGATAATGCTTCGATCCACAAAAGCTTAATCTTCCTAACCCTAAACCTAGCCCTAATACTGCAAATGCAGGGGGGGCATCTATCAGAGCTGCAGCAATAAAGTTGCGCTCTTTTTTTTTTTTTTCTCCAAAAGCATGTACAGTGGGGCGGTTCAGGCTGCTAGCCAATCCCAGTGCCACACTGCAAAGTGCATTTTTTCCACACAACTAATGTCATCATTGGCTGTGTCTGTCACATGTCCTAGCCCTATAAAACCTGGCCATCTTAAAGATCGCCACCATTTTGCTGATAGCTGCTGCAGGTGTTAGACGGCACCCGCGGCTGCTGCTGTGTGCGAGCGCTAAAAAGTGCAAACTAAATTATGTTCTCTGAGTCACCTAGTGAGCGAATACAAAGTTAGATGGATAGGTTTAGGGAGTAGGGACTAGGTAATATCAGCCCTTTTTAGGGCTGCTCCATTGGAGTAGCGATTAGGGATAGGGACTAAGGACTAGTAGTCTATCAGCCCTTTTCAGGGCTACTTCATAAAAGCAGGGTCTAGTTTTAATTGCAGCCCTTATCAGGGCTAGGTTAGAGCAGTCTCTATTAGTTTTTGCCAGGCAGTTGTGTGTCAGGTGTGTGCCAGTGCTGTGCAAGTCTTTATCACAGCATCTGGCCACAGTAATATAGCTCTTTGAATCCATTAGTGTAGGTAGTGTAGCACTGCTGTGAAGAAAGCTACACCACCTGTCTTAATTAAGCATTTATTTTGCTGCAGCTAGTCCAGGCACTTTGTTCGGGCTAGTAGCAGATTAGCAGTGTCCCACAGTGGTGTAGCCCACTTGTGAGAGAAGCTACACCTTCAGTGTAGTTGATTCTACTAATGTTTTAGTTTTTGCTGAAAATCAGTGTTCATTAATGTATAATCCAGCCAAATATACCTTGACTGTAGTTCATTCTACTACTTTTTTACCACAACAAGCTAACCTGTCAGTTTTCGCTTAAAAGCAGTGTTCACTAAACCTTCACTGTAGGCCACGTTTAATACAATTAAATACACCTTGAGTGTAGTTCATTCTACTACTTTTTTACTGCAACAAGCTAACCTGTCAGTTTTTGGTTTCAATATTTATTTTTTTTTATTAAAGGAAATGCAAACAGCAAATACAAATCAAATCAGTAATTCTATCAGAATCATGACATTCGATTAACTCAAATAATTGTCTGAAAGTAAGGGGGGGAGGGGGGAAGTTGTGCCATTATTGTGCAAGCAATATCACATAGAAGGTCGGATGATGCAACTGAACCTCATAACAAAGGTAAACAAGCAAAGGGTGCATATATATCAAACGCAATGAGAAACCTGTCAGTTTTTGCTTAAAAGCAGTGTTCTCTAAACCTTTACTGTAGGCCACGTTTAATACAACCAAATACACCGTGAGTGTAGTTCATTCTACTACTTTTTTACTGCAACAAGCTAACCTGTCAGTTTTTGCTTAAAAGCAGTGTTCACTAAACCTTTACTGTAGGACACATTTAATACAACCAAATACACCTTGAGTGTAGTTAATTCTAATAATTTTTTACTGGAACAAGCAAACGTAATTTTTTGTGCCTAGTACCACTGTCTGGCCAATCATATGTGCTCGATTTCCATCAGAATATTTTTTGCCAACAACTGCAGTTGCCAATTAGTTCACATACAATATGAGTGGCAAAAGGCCTGCTGCTGGTGGAAGGGGGAATAGGCGTGGTGGAAGGGGAAAAACAGTTTGTGTCCGTGGGGTACATGGGAAAGCAAGAGTAACATCTGCTGGAGAAAGAGCATTTTCCAGCCAAAGTAAGATGTCTACTTCTTTCCTTGGAGATTCTGAAATGATCCCTTTCGTACGGACACGACTCAGACGACGATCAATACCAATTCTAGATGAGGCACAAAAAGAGCAGGAGCTTGAATGGATAGCAAGTGCTTCAGCAAGTGGGCTCTCCTCCACCTCAACTTCACAAATACACCAGTCCTCAGTGGTGTCACCACAATCCCACTTGCTTCCACACAGTTCCCAACTCTCGAGCCACCCATCTGAGTATGGGGTAAGACAGATGGTCGACTATGCATCGCTCTTCACTCATACTATAGCCTGGGAATCAGAGGTCTGCTCAAAAGCTTTTGTGAGTCAAGACGAGGTAATGATCTGCACTGATGCCCAGAAGCTTTTGGAGTCGGATCCAGGCCCAGATAAAGAAGGTTCTGAGCAAGCATAATGTAGACCCTCATTCATTAAGTGTCAACTGCACCTTGGAGATCTTGTGAGCCCTTCCGTATACGACGCCTCCTGTACTTCTTCCCCCTCCTCTAGTGCCACCACCTGACTCCGAATACTGTTTAAAGTTTGCTCCAGCATGTAAATGACGGGAATAGTCATGCTGATAATGGCATAATCATCACTAAACATCTTCATCGACATTTCAATACTGTACAGAATGGTGCATAGGTCCTTCATTTCAGACCACTTCAGCAGTGTGATTTGCCCCACCTCTGGATTTCGTAGGCCTAGGTTATACGTCATGATGTATTGCACCACGGCTCGTCGGTGCTGCCACAGTTGCTGCAACATGTGCAGAGTTGAATTCCATCGTGTCGGCACATCACATTTCAGCCGGTGAACTGGCAGGCCGAACGACTTCTGTAGAGATGCAAGGCGTTGAGCTACGGGATGCGAACGGCAGAAGTCAGCATAGAGCGAACGTGCCCTCTGCTGAAGACCATCTAGGGACGAATAGTGTGCAAAAATTTTCTGGACAACCAGGTTTAAGACGTGAGCCATGCAAGGCACGTGTGTCACATTGCCCTGGCTAAGGGCTGCACCCAGCATTGCCGCTAACAGCCTTCCCTGGCTGCAGGTTCAGTGAACACAAGCATTGATGAAACTCGGTCTCCACAGCAGACCACAACTTCTCAGCTGTGTGACTCACATTTCCCATACTTGTCCAGTATATCCTGGCTCACTGACTCATTCGGTGCTCAGAAGAAAAAAATGCAATATATATAAGATAACTTCGGCACACGAGAAAAATTGAGTGGTTGAAACCGTTATGATGCAAGCAAATGTCTTTTTATTTTTATCAGTCCAAAAACAAACGTTTCGGCCGAGGCCTTTTTCAATGCGACTGATACTGAAAAAAATCAAAATATATACAATAAACAAAGGTTTACATGATCATTCATCATAAAATTCAGATAAAATTCACATAGGACTTAGAATCCTTATACTGAATGCACTGTTGAAATAGACAGCCCTGGTGTATAGAAAAAATACACCATATCTTTCTGTACGTACAGTCTCAAGATATTGAGTCTTATTAGGTATGATTTTTGGATAAAATTACCAGGTCATGTCAATCCTTGTATATCCTCTTTCTCATAATGCCTATATCATACTATACCGCAGGTCCGGTTACCCAGTGAGCCCAATATACGTGTTACCCACACAACATAGGGGGATAACGTCACACTGTGACTATTCAATCACCTGTATGTATGCATGGTAATTAATTCACTCTCACAGAATACTATGCATGTTTTCATTTATGATCTTTAATTAAGATGTATCCCATCTCTTTAGAACCGCGATCACTGTAGCGGAAAGCGAACATTCCAAAACAATGCACGCTATCTTTTGATTTTCCCTAGGTAAAGTCCCTAGTTGTGTGTATACATTGTTTGATTTTCAATATGTGTCACTTATGATAAAGCTCCATGTGGAACTATGTTTAGATTAATAAGACAGAACAGTCTTATCTGAATTTTATGATGAATGATCATGTAAACCTTTGTTTATTGTATATATTTTGATTTTTTTCAGTATCAGTCGCATTGAAAAAGGCCTCGGCCGAAACGTTTGTTTTTGGACTGATAAAAATAAAAAGACATTTGCTTGCATCATAACGGTTTCAACCACTCAATTTTTCTCGTGTGCCGAAGTTATCTTATATATATCACATTTCCCATACATCTCAAGGTAAAGACCGCCTGATGTCATTGAGCCCTGCTGCCATCATAGTAAGGAGGTGTGCAATATTCCTTGTGCGCAGTTAGAACGCGGGTGGCATTACCAGACAGGCTTTGGGTGCAGGTGGAGGACCGAGACGAGGTTGAGGAGGCAGAAGTGGAGGAACTTCTACATACAGAGGATTGACGCACAACTCGTGGGGATGGCATGACTTGCACAGCAGCCCCTTCTCCTGCTGTCTTCATAGTTACCCAGGTTTTTTGCCCGCTAATTACATTTTGGTGACAAATCTTACAGATAACATGGGGAGACTAAAGGCTTGTGGATATTGGAATGTGCTGCATGAAAGTCACCTCACCAACCATTTTCAACTGGCAACTGTGGGGCAATTGATGCCACTGAAGTAGTGGCTGGGCCCACATTTTTGGGAAAAATGGAGACTCTTGTTGTAGTCCTCTAAATGTGACACAATGCTCAGCATGTGCACGAGGCCTTTGAGATGCTGCGTTAAAAACCGCACCAAATAATCATCGCCTGCACAAGGCCTTCCAGATATTGAGGTAAAACGCACCAAATTATCATCTGCACATGGCCTTACAGATACTGAAGTTAAACGCACCAAATAATCGTCATCTGCACATGGCCTTACAGATACTGAAGTGAAACGCACCAAATAATCGTCGGCACATGGCCTTACAGATACTGAAGTTAAACGCACCAAATAATCATCATCTGCACATGGCCTTCCAGATACTGAAGTAAAACGCACCAAATACTCATCGTGTGCATGATGCCTTACAACTACTGTAGTAAAAACTGATTTTGGAAGGGCATGACATGCCTATATCTGTGTCTCCTCCCCTTTTAGTTGTCTCTCTCTTTTCTTTACGCATTTTTATATGTAGTTTTCACTTTTCCATGTTTGTTGTATCTTCTGAGTAGTTTGTCACCTTTTGGACACTTTAGAAGGTGTTTTCTAAGTGTTTATATGTGTTTGTGTTTGGCTGCCATAGTTTTCAATTGGATTTGACGGTGTTCGACGAACACTCGACGAACAAATGCCTAATTTGGCGAACTGAATCAAATTCGAACACTAGGGTGGTGGCTCATCTCTAGTTAAAACATGCTTAAAAAGTGCATGCTCTATCTACAGTATCGAGATCGAGACTATTTCAAGCTCCTAAACGTGGCAGGGGTAAAACCTGCATACTAGATGGCAAGGAAGCACTGTGGATTTTAAATTTAGGCCTTGTGCCCACGTTCAAAAAGTGATAATGAAGAATATTGTGACAGGTACAAAAGTATCCTTAAGTGTTCTTTGGATTTGATCACTAACTATTGATTTCCTACAAACCGAAATGGAAACACAAAGATACAATTAAGAGTTCTAAGGAACAACTCAAGGAGTCTCTTCCAGTATCGGAAGTTAACAGCATTAAAACCAAAACGAACAAGATCATTGCTGATGTCAGAAAGACTGTCCAGGATAGGAAGAAGAAGTAGTTTCTGAGGGATCAAGAAGATTACTCACAAGGGAGAGTCTACAGATGGCTCAATCAAGAGCAGCCCGGATGGTATTATCCACGACAAGATAACTTTGGCTTAGGAAGCAGCCTGGAAAGCGATTCTGGACTATTTTATCCATATCCCCAATATCCCCGTTTTTTAGGACCACGAAGTCCTTATTGAGGAAGATGAGGCGGGGAAGAGGTCAAGGGGGCGGGTGCCATCCAATGCAGCTTCGCTCTCAAATAGTGGGACCAGCTTGGTAATAAATATCTCTTCCTACTGATTGTCTCCAATTGAGAATAAAGCGTTACAAAAAGGATTATCATTTTGTCCTACACCTACGTTCAACAGCCATGGTCTTGACCAGGAGTTGAAATTTTTTTTAGGACATTACGTTTGAAGGTTCATTTTAAGGATGACGACCACACCCCCGTTGTTCCTCCTCCCACTCATGGTAATATGTTTTGTTTGAAGGAACTTAATCTTCCCATTCCAAGCTCTTTTAGTCACCCTAAAATCTACTACCCAATCGAGACTTTTATATCACTAGTGATTAGAGAAATAAAGGATCTTATACTTTGTAATGAGAGGGGCCAGTTACAGAATAGAAATAACTTATCCACTCTAGAAATGAGAGCCATCCGTGACCTTAGTGAGAATAAACAAATAATCATTAAACCAGCAAATAAGGGTGGGGCGATTGTGGTCTTGGAGCGGAAATACTATATTGAAGATATTCTAGTCCAGCTAGGTGATCAGGATACGTATAAACCAGTTCCCAGAGATCCTTCTCCAATAATCCATAATATTATTAAGGATCATCTGGATAGATATCTGAAACAAGGCGATATTGACTCTAAGCTAGTTGAGTATTTGATACATCGCAATCCGGTAATATCGGTCCTGTACACATTGCCCAAGATCCACAAGAACCTCACCCGTCCCCCTGATAGGCCAATAGTAGCCTCAACTGAATCTTTGTTATCTCCCTTATCCATCATGTTGGGCAAAATTTTGTCCCCTCTTATTACTCGCATCCTTTCATTCTTTAAGGATACCTCACATTTCCTGGAGTTATATCCTCTGAAAGTCTACTCGACGCTGGATATTAATAGTCTCTATACGATTATTAAACATCATGAGGGGATTGAGGCAGTCATGTGGTTTCTAAACTGCAACACTGAATTTAGTGATACCATGAAAACCTTTTCAACAGATTCTCTTAGGATTGTGTTAGAGAATAATTACTTTCTTTTACAGGACCAGTATTATGTTTAGCGTAGGGGGACCGCCATGGGCTCTAACATGGCGCCCCCCTATGCTATCATATTCACGGCTCACTTTGAGGACAAATTCATTTGGAATAATCCTTATATCGTCTCCAACGTCACATTATGGAGGCGTTTCATAGACGACGTCTTTCTGGTGTGGACCTGTACAACCTGTGACCTTAATCTCTTTTTTGAATCTTAATACTTTTTGGATGGGTTAACATTTACAATTCACTTTGACACTACTAGCATTAATTTCCTGGATACCCTTGTTGAGAAAGATGAAACGGGTTAGCATTGATCTCTTTTGTAAATCCACTGACAGAAACAGCCTGCTACGTTATAGCAGCTGTCACCCACAGTATATTAAAAGATCTGTACCTCATTTCCAACACATGAGAGTGGCAAGGATCGTCTCAGACCCAATAAAGCAAAGTGCTAGACATGATGAAATGAGTAATAAATTCTTAGCCAGGGGATACCCAAAAAAACTGATCACTGTAAGGGCACCACAGGATACACAGGGACAAGAAGACAAACATAAGCGAGTACCATTTGTCAGTGTTTACCATCCCTTTCACTCTATCGTAAAAGCCACTATCAGACAACAATTGTCAATCTTAACCAGGTCCTCTCCTGAGATAGAGGAGTTCCACAACTATCCATTATTCTGTAATAACAGAGCCCCTAATCTAAGAGATAAGCTAGTATGAGCTGGTTTTGCAAAAACTAAAAGTCAACAAGCTTTCCTTAGCACACCAAGGCAGGGTAATTTTCCCTGCCTTGGATGTATGCAATGCTCTCACATGGTAAAAGGGAACTCTTTCTCACCCACGGACTGACAAAATTTACTACATTCGTGATTACTTTACATGAGACACGTCCTTTGTAGTATACCTGATTAGGTGTCCTTGTGGTCTCGGATATGTTAGGGAAACTACCCAACATATCCGAGAGAGGATCAGTAAACACAAGTCAACAATACGGTGTAACAACACCCTACTGCCAATACCCCATTACTTTGTATCCATGGGTCACACAATCTCCCAGTTAAGATTTTAGATTTTTGAACATATCCCTCCAGCACGTAGGGGAGGGGACAGGATTTGCCGCCTCAAGGAAAGGGAATCTTACTGGATTTTCCAATTACATACATTAGAACCGTTAGGTCTCAACAGGGAATATTAGGTTTTTGTCTGAGGTTCCCATTCATGTGTATATACAGCTTTTTCCTTATTTATGTCTTTTTCACATCCTTTAATTTCTTTATAATTAATTCCTTTTCTTTTAATCCCCCTTTTTTTACTCCACATAGGAAATAAAGTAATTATACCTTTAATGTTATCAAATTCCAACAATGTTACCTATTGTTCGTAACATATATGTATTTCTCTCTTTTCAGATCTCTTGAACTCCCCCTATCAACTCTTGTGCACCACCTCACCTTTATCAGGGCTTACTGACATCTAGACTGTCTCTCATTCTCATTACGTTTGTTCATCTAGTGCGCATGCGCACCATGCGTGTCAGGCCGGCGGCTTCCTGTGCTCCAAATACCGGAAAGAAGAAGCTGCGGCCGACATCATGTGATGCGATCACCTGATACGTCATTTCCACCCGGTGATCACGTGACACGGAGGCGTCACTTCTGCCCTGCTATAACAGGGCGCAGATCAGTATGATCAGCGCTTCTAAAGACGGTGCGATAACTGCAGGACCTCTAATCTATGCATTACCAGTGAGTACACACTTTTTGGGGGCTAGATATGATTGCTGACATGATCTTTCTGTACCTTTTGGCACGGAGTCCTTTGGACCAATTCATAGAAGTAACTATGGGTATTTTATTACAGGTTCCTGTTTTACCATATTCATCCTATAAGGTACCTGGGTCCTTTACCACTTGGTTAGAAGACTTAGTCTCCTCAATCAAATCATGATTCCTTATGTTTTTTTCCTCTTAGGGCTTGTAGCCATAAATTGATTAGATGAGGATTGCATATGTATGCCATATACACCAGTCAGGTAATTATGACCGATAGTACTGTTTAACATTAATGATAGCAATATCAAAAAGACACATACCGTATATACTCGCGTATAAGCCGAGTTTTTCAGCCCAAAAATTGGGCTGAAAAGTACCCCCCTCGGCTTATACGCGAGTCAGTGCTGTATACCGATGTATACATCGGTACATACCGATGTATACATCGGTATACAGCAGCCCCCGTAATGCAGGGCCCCCCCAGCATCGCTCCGGTCACCTGTAAAGGAAACTATACTTATCACAGTGCCGCTGTCCGCGCCCGCTCGCACCCGCTCGCAGCTGCCGTACGCGATCCTCCATCTTCATGCGTCTTCTTCCGGTTTCTGTGCTCGTCACGGGCAATGACGTCATTCCCTGCGACGAGCACAGGAAACAGGAAGAAGAGGCATGAAGATGGAGGATCGCGGTCGGCAGCTGCGAGCGGGCGCGGACAGACAGCGGCACTGTGATAAGTATAGTTTCCTTTACAGGTGACCGGAGCGAAGCTGGGGGGGCCCTGCATTACGGGGGCTGCTGTATACTACCGCTGGGGCTGCAATATACTGCCACTGGGGCTGTATACACCACTGGGGCTGCAATACCACTGGGGCTGCTGTATATAGGGGCTGCAATACCACTGGGGCTGCTGTATATAGGGGCTGCAATACCACTGGGGCTGCAATACCACTGGGGCTGCTGTATATAGGGGCTGCTGTATACACCACTGGGGCTGCAATACCACTGGGGCTGCTGTATATAGGGGCTGCAATACCACTGGGGCTGCAATACCACTGGGGCTGCTGTATATAAGGGCTGCTGTATACACCACTGGGGCTGCAATACCACTGGGGCTGCTGTATATAGGGGCTGCAATACCACTGGGGCTGCTGTATATACCACTGGGGGCTGCTGTATATCATACTGCTGGGGCCTGTATCCCACTGCTGGGGGCTGTATACCTGTGCTGGGGTCCACCCTTGGCTTATATGCGAGTCAATAGATTTTCCCAGGTTTTGGGGGCAAAAGTAGGGGGGTCGGCTTATACACGGGTCGGCTTATACACGAGTATATACGGTATATAACTCACTATAAGCATATTTTTGTATCATGATATAGAAAGTCTATAAGGTTTTAGTCCGGTCTGTATACCTACTTAGTGTTGGCATGATTACTACTGCATATTGAGGTAATGAACTTCAATGGTACCTATATCAGGCTATATATCTCATATATTCTATATATATTATTAGAATATGGCTGGAGTTACACCAATATTTTGTAGACTCCCTTTCTTTTCTTTTTTATTCTGAGGTCTATGGTTGAGGGCTACTCTATTATTGATGTCATTAAATATATCTAGATGATCCCTCACCTATGATGGTCCATCACTATGAATAAAATCTTGCATATTTACTGAACCACTAGCACTTTTCTTTGAATACATGAATATAATGCCTTGTTTGATTACCTTGATTGTAATGGTGGGTTTTTTTTGTTTTTGTTTTTTTAACCAATTTTTATTGGGTATTTAAACAGTACAACATACTCAATAGTGAAGGGACATACAATAACCCATAAAAAATTAGATGGAAAAGGAAGAGGGAAAGAGTGGAGGGGGAGGGGGGAAATGGGATGACACAATTAATAAAAATTGAATAATGCAAAGGAAGCAATACACAGGTCACAACAAAATCCCTTAAACGTCAATAAAAAAAGGGAGAAAAAGACCAAGGGTCCCACCATGAGAGAATTTTATTTTTCTTAGTAATAGTAATATTGTGAGAGAAGGTGGTCTCATACTGGAAGTGAAGATTTACCCTAGAAATAAGCTCTTCCCCAAATGGAATATTAGGGGACTTCCAATATCTGGCCACACATTGTCTCGCCGTCACCAGAATATTAGCGAAAACCAGTTGGAGAGGAGTAGGGCAGTCTGGTAACGTTAAGCACAGTAAGGCCAAAGGGGCAGTTAAGACAAAAGGTATTTTGACAACTTCCAAAATAATTGACTCAACTCTCTACCAGAAGGGACGAAGCTTTGGGCAATCCCACCACATGTGTATTGAAGAACCCACAGAATTGCAGAGCCTGCAACACAAAGGCGAGGAAGTAGAGTAAAATTTTGCAAGACGAACAGGAAAAAAATACCAGTTCAACTGCAGTTTCTTTGACTGCTCCAAATGGTTAATGCAAGAAGTAAATTTGGAAGCATGGGTAAAAGAGAAAGTACCATTCTGAGGAGGAGGCTAAAAAGGAGAGGTCTGTCTCCCAGCGGGACATGAAATGGAGTTTAGCATCCTCAATGGGCACAATGAGAGTTTTATAAATGATCAAAATGCCATGTTGAAGGGCAGATTTATGATAAATCATATTTTATTCGTGCATAAAATATCCAACTGAAGGGCAGATTTAGGTTTGAAAATCTTTGAACCGGATTGTCAGTCAAACGGGGAGGGTCAAAGGAAAAATGGGATGATTGTAAAAAATGCCGTAGTTGGAGATATTGAAAAAACACTGAATTAGGAAGGTTGAATCTATCAACTAGTTTTGCAAATGAGCAGGGGCCAGCTTCAGAAAATAAATCTGAGACTAGTAGAATCCCACGGGTAGTCCACTGCAAGAGAGAATCAATACTTTGCTCTATTGCTTTGAGTGGGATATATCTGTGTAAGAAGGTGAATAACGAGGAACTATGCGAGGACCAGATAGTGGTTAAAGAATTCATACTATGTAATTGGGAAGACAGAGCAGGAGACGTCAATGTTGACATTTTTAGGAGCAGACGAAGGGAAATGTGATTCTATACTAAACCATGGAAACAAGGACTCCCTTTCCCACCAAATTTTTGCCGGTTCTAAAAGAGAATCCCTATGGTACGCCAAAATCTTAGGGACCCCAAGGCCTCCCCTATTATATGGTAAGGTCATGATCTGGCGGGAGATTCTATGTGGCTTGTTATTCCAGATGTAACGATCAATGATGGACTGGAAAGCTGAAAGATATTTATTAGGGATGAGAATCGGAAGACATCTGAAAAGATACATCAACTGCGGGAGAATAAACATTTTAATTATTTGAATTCTCACCATCTAAGAGAGGAAAGGTTATGAGTACTCAGAGAGTTCGGATTTAATGGAAGACAGAACAAACTCACAATTAGTACGGACAATATTTGCTAGAGAAGTAACCTTAATCCCCAAATATGTAAAGCCTGCAGGGGACCACAGAAATGGGTATTTGGAATGAATTTGGGTTTGCAAAGATGAGGGCAGGTAAATGGGGGTTCAGGGTGGATTTAGTGAGATTAAGTTTATAGAAGGATGCTGATGCAAAGTCTGCCAAGATGGACGAGACTGCATTCAAAGAGTCCATGGGGTTGGTATAAGTCAATACAACATCATCAGCGTACAACCCTATTTTATACTCCACGTCACCCACCTGCACCCCCCTGACCTGTGGGCTCTGTCTAATGATAGCAGCAAGAGGTTCCATGACAAGAACAAAGATGAGAGGGGACAACCTTGTCGGGTGCCATTAGAGATGGAGAACACCCTATAGCGAAATCCAGAAGCTTGAAAAGAGGCGCAGGGGCTCGAGTACAGGGCTATAATTGCTCTAGCAACTTGGCCAGTCAGGCCGAATCTCTGCAGTACCTCTCATATATAACCCCAGTGCACCCTGTCAAAAGCCTTTTCTGCATCAAGGGACAGGAATACAATGGGGAGGCAGCCCCTCTCCACTACATCCAGCAAGTCAATCAGAACGTCTCATGCCATGCCTAGTTTGCCGTCCGAGTACAAACCCTACCTGATCTGGATGAACTAATGATGAGAGCACCATCATCAACCTATTGGCCAAGATGTTGGCGTATAATTTCACATCGCAATTCAGCAATGCTATCGGGCGAAAGTTCCCAGGTAGTGTGGAAGCTTTCCCAGGCTTAGGGAAAGTGGCAATAGTTGCTTCCAAACCTTCCGCTCTAATCACACCCGAATTCTGCCAATGGGTGAAAAGGCGAAGAAGGTAAGGGGAGAGCTGGGCATGAAAGTGAGAATAATAGGTAAAAGAGAAGCCATCAGGACCTGGGGCAGACCGTTTTTTGGTGGATATAATGGATTGAGAGATCTCAGTGATCGTTAGAGGTCTATTAAGATGGGAGAGATAGGCCGGGGAGACTCTAGGCAGTTTCGCTCTGTCCAGAAAGGATTGTATGCAGGTAATAGAAGGTTTTTTTTTTGTTTTGTTTTTTTTTACCAAATCATTTTTATTATTTTGAACAGAAATAAATAACAAACATTTGAAATTGTAACAAAGTGACAAGCAGTGAGAACAAGCAGTATTACATACCACATTCAATGCCGTATAACGATTGTCACTGGGGGCACATGGGGGGGGGAAAGGTAGGTAGGAGGTGAATTGAAAAGGGAGTGGGGTAGAGGGATAGGGGGGGGGGGGGAACCAAAATAGCAATAGCAGCATACTTCATACTCAATTTTGTTTAGAGAATATAGCATTCCACCATTTTCACCAATTGAAACTTAAGTGTCAGAGCCCTGAACAGTAAGAGCCAACAATGATAACAATGAACAACCAAGCCTAGTGAGGATCAACACTTCAAGTTACGCAATATAATAGGAACTTGTCATCCACGGGTCCCAAATCAGAGTCGATTTTGTCTTTGCGGATCGGGACTATGCCAGAGCCAGCTCATATTTACAATGTAAGTTAACCCTTTCCACTACGTCCTCAGCTGATGGCGGGGAAGTCTCCTTCCATTTGTATGCAATTGAAGAGCGGGCAGCAATCAATATGTGGGAAATGGTTCCTCTAACAATCCTGGTTATTGCCTCGAGGCCCATATGTAGGACCGCTGTGGAGGGAGTGAGTTGCAGCCGGATCCCGGTGGCTCCCAAGATCATCTGTTCCATCCCTTTCCAAAAAGATGACAAAACTGGGCAGGAGAACCAAGTATGTGTCTGGGTGCCGACCTGACCGCAGCCTCGCCAACACAGGGGGGAGTACTGCGTGCCAAATCTGGCAACCAGCACTGGGCAGCGATACCATCTCATGTGTGATTTTTTCAGCTGTTCCAAGTGGGTCGTGCATGAGGATACCCTCTTGATCTCAGATATACTGTCCCTCCACTCCTCCAACTCCAGAACAACCCCCAATTCTCGCTCCCAACTCTGCATGTAAGGAAGTTTTACCCCTTGATCAGAATCTATCAATACTTTGTATAAAATAGAGACTCCCTTTGAGCCAGAACCCGGGACCAGGAAGTATCCTTTGATCCTTCTATCCATGTGACCAGCAAAGGAAGAAGAGGTATGGGGGACACCATGTAAGAAATGTCTCAATTGTAAGTATTGGTAGAAAAATCTTCTTAACCCCGGATGTTTTCGGGATAGTAGATCAAAGGGAGTCACACCCGAGGGTCCCTCTAAGTCCGATATTGTTTGGATACCAGCAGAATGCCAGGGTTGGAGGTTTAGGTAAGGAATATGAGTTTCCATGGCAAGCACGGAGAGTGATCCCCTAGGAATTCTAAGAAGTGTAGGGGTAAGAGATCTCCAAAGGCGCAGGGCAGCTCTCATTGTAGGTAATAGAGGCGAGACCGTACCCGTCCGGAGCACCTCAGACTCCAGTGTCAAGCGAGTGGAGCCTCGCCTAGAGTAGAGTCTCTCAATTTGTAACCACCTGTGGTCCTTATCCATGTGCCACCAATCCCTGAGCCCCGTTAAGATCGAGGCCCTGTGATAGGTCAACAACTCTGGAACTCCCATTCCTCCCGACTCCAGGGGGCGGTACAAGACCTTTTTTGCTACACGTGGTGTCTTATTTGCCCAGATGTATTTATTAGCTAATAGTTGCAAGCGGAGAATAAGTTTTTTGGGTATGTCGAGGGGAAGTGATCTGAAATAATAAAGGATCTTGGGGAGGGCTATCATTTTAAATGCATTAATACGGGCGGACCACGAGGTCATTATCTGATGCATATCTTCCAAAAGGGCTTTAATTTTTGTATATAGGTTGTGGAAATTTGTTTTAATTGTCTGTGCCGAGGCAGTCAAAGTTATTCCCAAATAAGGGATACCGTCAGGCGACCACTGAAAAGGGAACACCTCCTCCAGGCGTCCCCGGCAGGAGACAGAGACCCCCACCGGGAGCACCAGAGATTTGGACAGGTTTAATCTATAGTAGGAGACCTCGCTAAATTTCCTCAACTCGGACATGATGGCAGAGAATGAAGGCCCAATATTTACACATGAAATAATAACATCATCAGCATAAAGGCTGATTTTATGAGCCTCCTCCCCACCACCAAGCCCGCAACGTCAGAGTTGGCCCTAATCCTCTCCGCAAGAGGCTCCATACACAGGGCAAAAATTATAGGGGAGAGGGGGCACCCCTGTCGGGTACCGTTAGTTATCTGAAAGGGCTCCGATAAGAAGCCCGCAGTGAGAACTCTTGCCGAGGGAGTGGAATACATGGCAGAAATAGCCGAGTAGATAGGGCCCACCATGCCGAACTTTTTGAGAACCGCCTGGAGGTATCCCCAGTGCACCCTGTCAAAAGCTTTTTCAGCATCAAGCGACAGGAATGCACTGGGGAGGCCAGACAACTCAGCCACCCGCACCAGGTTCAACATTCTACGAACCCCGTCCTTCGCTTCTCGTCCCGCCACAAACCCAACCTGGTCCGGGAGACCAGGGAGGGGACGATCAGGTTCAAGCGCGAGGCCAGCAATTTAGTGAACAACTTAACATCGCAATTTAGGAGAGCGATGGGTCTAAAATTGCCCGGGGCGGTTGGAGACTTCCCTGGTTTGGGTAGGGTCGTAATAGTAGCCTCCAAGCCAGGAGAGGACACTGATCCCCTATCTCTCCAGGCGGTGAACAAACGTAACAAATAGGGGGCTAGTGACGATTGAAAAGTGTGATAATAGGTATTGGAGAATCCGTCTGGACCCGGGGCGCTCTTCTTCTTAGTTTGTTTAATGGTCTCCTGAATCTCATTTATCGTGAAAGGGGCGTTTAAAAAGGTTAATTGATCCTCAGAAACAGCGGGTAAGTTGATGGAATCAAGGTATTCTGCAATACCATGAGATGTGGGCTGGGGAGTCAAGGGGTCATTTCCGAGATTGTATAGGCCTGCATAATATTTTGCAAACTCTGCAGCGATCTCTACAGGGCTTCTGACAGGTTGGCCTCCAGGACTTAAAAGATGATCTATCCTGGATTTAGCTTCTCTTTTTTTGACTCTACGGGCGAGAAGGGCCCCGGCCCTGTCCCCCACAGAGTACCAATTTGTTTTCAATTTTCTCAGATTATGAGCATATGAGGCCAACATAGAATCTCGGAGTTTAAATCTTATTGAATAAATTTCTGCTGTCACAGAGGGGGATACAGCCGACTTATTAAGGGACTCCAGGACCTGCAACCTGGATAACAGCGTATTCCGGTCCTCCTCCCTCTTACGTTTCAAAGCTGCTGCTTGCTGTATAAATAAGCCCGTCAGGACCGCCTTATGGGCTGCCCACAACGTCTCGTCAGTGATCTCTCCAGTATCATTCAATTGAAAATATAGAGACAACTCTGAGGAGATCCTGGACACCACACCTTCGTTCAGCAAAAGGCCATCATTCAGGCGCCACCTAAAACCGGGGGAGCCTGGTGTGACAGAGCTATAGTAAGGAAGACAGGGGCGTGATCAGACCAGGTTATCAACCCTATCTCGGAGTTGAGGCATCCGGACAAGGCAGCGTCATCCACCAAAAAATAGTCCAATCTGCTGTATGTATGATGCCGAGGGGAGAAAAAGGTATAATCCCGCTCCGCTGCATGGGAATATCTCCAATGATCATGATATTGAAACTCAAGGGTATGTAACCTCAACTCTCCCCGACCTCCACTCCTCCGGTGGGAACAATCAAGGTCCCGCTTCATCGGGAGATTAAAATCTCCGCAAACGATCTTACCACCTCGCGCCAACGATTTAACAGTCTGTAGTGCGCGTCTCACAAATTTGCATTGGCCCGAGTTGGGAGCATAGAGTGTCGATATGGTGTGCAAGACTCCATTTAAAGTGCAGACCAGCACCAACAATCTGCCGTCCCGATGTCCACTTCAGGTTGTGGACCACTCCGTGGTCACCTTCTTTTTCCCCGTTGGTTTAGCATTTGACAGAGCAAAGGGAATCCTCCATAAAGACAATCTGTCCTCTGCTTGCTTTGGTGAGGAGCAAGTAACCATCCGGTCATCATGATTAATTATTAACTTAACTGGATTGAAACCCCACTTGTAGCGCTTATTGGCGTCCCTAAGGGCCGCACACACGTGTGCATACTCCCGACGCCTCGCCAACGTGGCCGGCGACAGGTCAGGGAACACCTGCAGTCCCTGAAACTCCTCGGGCAGCAAAGGGGGGTTTTCTCATCCGCTGTACAAAAGCATCTTTTGTGGGGAACCTGAGCATTCTGGCCAGTACATCTCTGGGTACGGAGGGTCCTAGGTGTTTAGGTTTCGGGGTTCTGTGAATCCTCTCTATCGCCAGGTCTCCTGGTGGCAAGTCAGGTAACACAGAGGCCAGAAATCTCAGCATGAAAGGAGCTAGTTCTTTATCAGCAATCTCCTCTGGAATGCCTCGGACTCTTATGTTTTGTCTTCTAGATCTGTCCTCCAAATCATACAGTTTGTCATGTACTGAGGAGAGCTCATTCCGTAGTGCAGCATTTTCATCTACTAAGGCATTGATGGTAGTGGCATATTCTCCTAGTTTGCCTTCTACATGGGCTGTTCTATCCCCCAGGGAGTTCAGGTCTCTCCTTATCTCTCTTAGCATCTCGTGCATATCCTGTTTCAGGGAGGCCCTCATTGTTGTTAAAAAGTCTTTCATGTCCCCTTTTGTGAACGGGGCAGAGCTGCTGCTGCTGCTGTGTGGGGGAGTAGAATCTCTCTCACCTCTGTTGGAGCCGCGGGAAGAGCGGGAAGATCTGGCTGGGGAGGCAGGCGCCATCTTTCCTGCAGCATGCACAGTCTGCCCTCCGGGGAAGAAGTCCGGCAAACGAGGAGGTGAAGCCCGCCTGTTCGACCTGCCACGTGTCATCATGAGCCCGGGGCGATGGGGAAAGCCGTGATAAGGTTTGTGGATGTCTGGGGAGCCGCGGTGAGCCGTTATGTGCCGATAATGATCCTATGGAGCAGGAGAGCTCAGTCTATGCAGCCACCACGATCAGCGTGCAGGCCACGCCCCCAGGTAATAGAAGGTTGAGGGACGCTCGCGTCTTCTTTTAGATTGTAGAGAGAGGTGTAATAAGAGGCGAACTCATCTGCTATGTCAATGGGGTTATACACACGGGAGCCATCTGTTTTAAACAAAAAGAATTTTAGATTGAGTTTCACTTTTTTTTTTTACCTTTTTGGCAAGTAACGTTCCTGCTCTGTCACCCATAGTGTAGAACTTAATCTTAGCTTTTTTTTAATATCTTTTTCCGCTCTAAGTAAAAAAAAAAAGTGATGAATCCGCAGACGGATATCAGTGAACTGCTTAAAAAGGGGCGGGGAGGGGAAGTGCTTATATTGTGCTTCCAACTGACTTACGGTAGCAAGATCAGAGTTTAAGGAGGCAGTATATTTCCGTGTAGAGACTGTGGCTAGTTTAATGATGGACCTCCTTACCACTGCCTTATGGGCGAACCAGAGTGAGTCATCAGCAACATCACCACAGTCATTAATGGAAATAAATTCAGAGATCTGTTTCTCCAGCATTTCAACATTTAAGGGGTCTTTAAGGAGACTATCATTAAAATGCCACTGGGCTGGGGGACAAAGATTTTCTGTGTCAGATAGGCGCAGAGTGACAGGGGCATGATCAGACCAGGAAATATTACTAATATTTGCTGCCACACAATGAGGAGGTGCCTCGTCGTCTACTAAAATATAATCGATTCTACTATATGTTTGATGTCTTGGGAACATAAAAGTGTAGTCTCTCTCCTCACAGTGGAAATACCTCCAAATATCATGCAGAATATATGAAAAGACAATAGGGTTCAATTCGCCCCTAGACTGGGAGGGAGCCATACAATCTAAATTTTTAGACATGGGGATATTAAAATCGCCAGCGACGATCATATGATAGCAAAATATTGATAGGGGAACAGGGTGGAATGCATTCTAAAATTATCACGTTCCAAGAGATGCGTTTCCTGAATGCATATCACATCATGATGACCCTTAGCGAGTTGACGCCACACAACAGACCTTTTGCCAGAGGAATTAAGGCTGTTGACATTGATTGAATATATTGAAATACTCATGGTGGATACCAGGTGGGTAGGCAGAAGACCTAATGCATTGAATGTAACCAATAATATAAATGTCTATTGTGTCAAACCTGAAAGAAAGCAAAGGGAAAAAGGGGAATGGAGGGGGAAGAGAAAGACTGATAAGGGGAAGGAAATGACAAACAAAACCTACAAAGAAGAGAAAAAAAAAACATTTCTGTGAAAAGCAAGGAATAAGTTAAAAAGTGAACAAAAGTGACTTGAGGGCCAAACTCCTGAGTCACACCGGCCAACTTAGCAAGGGACTCAGGTAACTAGAAAAAGGATACCATGCGGGAAGGCATCAAGGGACATCTTTAGGACATCCATAAACACTCAGATGGACTCCCACTCCGGATCTAGATGTTTCTTAGGTTGTTCGGAAGTAGAGGCCCTCGGTGAAGCAGAAGCAGATCCTGGGTCAGATGATTTCAGGCACCACTGTATTAGGAGTTTTGCCTCTTGGGACGGGGATGAGCACACGGAGGTTCTGCCATTTTTGCAGATTATGAGCTTTGTTGGAAATCCCCGGGTGTAGGGGAGAAAAGCTCTTCGGAGTGCTAAAGTTCCAGGAGACAAGTCCAGATATACCGATAGCTGAGAGAATCGATCTGGAAGAGCAGGATTTCCACGAAGTGCCAGCAAAAAGTCCTCCTTCAATTCAAAGAAATGGATGTGGGCAAGTACATCCCTTGGAAGAGATGGGTCAAGGGCCGCAGGTTTGGGGATGTGGTGGATACGGTCTAATACCATGTCCTTTTTATCAACAAGCGGCATAGCAGCAGCAATAAAATCCTGAAGGAAGGCTCTAAGGCTGCCTTCACATTCGCATTCAAACGCATGCGCACTGCGGTCCTATGTTTAACATAGGAACGCATAGTGCCTGCGTTCGGGTGCGGATGCGGACCATATCTGCTCCTTCCGGTGTCCAGCGTCCGCACCCGGGACGCAGCATGTCGCGTCTCTGGTGCGGGCGGGAGTGTGTGATCTGTACGCAGGCATACGCCTGCGCACAGATCACTAATGGCGGGCAATGAGAGCGCACGGCGATCTGCAAGCATCTGCAGACCGCGTGCACTCCATTATAAACATAGGGGCCGCGGTCTGCATGCAGATGCTTGCAGATGCATCTGCAAAACGCTGCAGATGCATCTGCAAGTCTGAAGGCAGCCTAAGATCACCAAGAGGAACAGATTCTGGAATTCCCAAGAGTTTGACGTTGTTCCATCTGGATCCATCCTCCAGGTCCAGAGTTTTGGAGGAATTTTTCTTTACAGCCTCCTTTAGGGTGTCATGGGAGTCCCAAAGAGCATTGTGGGATTTGATCAATTCTGCTAGCTTTTGTTCAAGCCGGTCTGTGCAGCCACCTATTTCTTCAATCTCTCCTCTCATATCTGCCATCATAGACTTCATGTTCATTGCAACGAGGACCTGAGGTCTGCCAGCATTGCTAGCATTGCATCTTTAGTAAGAGGGGCTCCTGTCTGCTCAGGAGCTATAGCCCCGATGGATGGCAGGGACCCCCACCGAGAGGCACGAGCAGCGCGTGGAGAAGGAGGTGCCATGTTAGAGGGAGCATGAGTGCGGGAGAAGAAAATCCGTGTCTCGTCTAGGGGAATCGCGGGAGCCGGACTTGCTTTTCCCCATGCACTCACCAGGGTCAGAGGATGTTGATGCCCAGTTATCCGGGCGAGAAGGACCGCTTTTAGTCCCTTGAGCACAGAGCTCCCACTCTATGTGACCTCCAGCATGTGCAGCCAGGCCACGCCCTGGTGTTTTTCTTTTTGATATAGACACTAGGACATTCATGCATTTGTTCCTGGTTTTCACGTATACTGCCTTATAACAGGTATATATCTCTACAAATTGATATATCCTGATTTGTACTTATGTGTGTATATAATAATCAGAAGGTGAACAATGACTGAGTTCTGAGTTATCATTGTGCAATAATATGATACTATATATACGACATATGAATTATATATGTTTATTGAACTGTGGAATGGTCATATTCTTATTTTTTTTTTTTTTATGTGAATAGATGAATCTTTGTTCTGAAGAAGGCACATTTTGTTAGTGCCGAAACGTCAAATGTGATATGACAAACAATATCTATTGACTACTGTGTCTCATATTGAATAAAAGCATATTGAATCTAAATCCAAGTTCTTGCTTTTTGCCGTGTGCCAGGGTTACACATTTCTTCATTAGTTTTACCATATAGTGAACATGGTGACTAAAAAACCCAAAAAACAAACATGTAATTGTACTTTTTTTGCAAGTTCAGTGCATTTGATTTTTTTTTCCCATTTCCCTGTATGCTATATGGTAAAATAAATGACTGCATCTGAAAGTACAACTCGTCCCGCAAAAAACAAGCCATCATATTTCTAAATTAACAGAAAAATAAAAAAGTTTATGGATTTTGGAAGCAGGGCAGCAAAAAACAAAAATGAAGAACAAAAAAACGCCGGGTGATGAAGGGGTTTAGAAACACCCAAAAATGGATGGAAACAAAGTGCTGGAGAGTTCTGAAGTGGTCAGCAATGTGTCCAGATCTAAATCTCAGTGAACATCTATGAAGAGAAATTATAATTGTTGTTGAGATAAGGCATTTTTCACATATGAGAGACCAGGCACAGTTTGCAAAAGAAGAGTGGTCCAAAATTCCAGTTGAGAGGTGTAAGAAGCTTTTTTTATGGTTAAAGGAAGCAATTGCAATTATTTATACCAAAGAGTGTGCACCCAAATATTAAATGAAAAGTGACAACAATTTTGTCCAGCCCATTTTTGGGGTTTTGTGTGAAATTATATCCAATGTACTTGTTGTTTCAATTTATACAAAGTTAATAAACATGCGTATAAAAAAATGTGTAATTGCAATAATTTTCAATGAGACATACTTAATTTTTTGGAACAATTTCAAGGATGGAGAAGATATACCGTATACCAGGATGAGAGACATATATACTAGTATAGGCCCAAAATGTGGTTCATATAGACAAGGATAGGCCACTTATTTACCAGGATGGCCCCGTATAGAACAGGTAAGGAATATTACTACATAATTGGGGGACAATAACCCATAATACTGTCAGCAGCAGATTCCCCCATAACTGTGTGTCATGACCACATTTTTCACTTCAATTTTTTTTCTTATTATCCTCCTCTAAAACCTTGATGCATCTTGTGATCCAATGCGTCTTTTAGTCCGAAAAATACAGTATAGTGCTACTAGAAAGAAAAGCATGGCATACATTGCAGGACAAGATTATGGTAGACTAAATACTTCTAGAATGTCAAGTATTGAATATACCACAACATTTTAAAGTTTAGCACACGTCATTCTTTATAGTACTAACAAGTTAATGTCATATTATGGTATTAAATCATAAGTAACATCATATATTCCAGGCCTAAAATAAGAGTATGTGAAACAATTCATAAAGTTACTATTAACAAGAGTTCGCTATAAGCTAGCTACAACATAGCAAACATAGCAAAAGTAAAAAAAAGGAATCCTAGATATTATGGTACTACAAACAAACTAAACAAAGTTTTGCATATATTTTGATACTAGTGTGTCTTACGGACTAGATCTAATGTAATGTTTGGCAGACTACATATACCATGTTACACAGCTCGTTTCCTGTTAGCTGCTATGTTAAGGCCGGAACTTCTGTGTTATGTGGAATATAGATGTGAATAGGAGGAAGTCAGCACCAATATTGTTTTGGCTTTGCTAATTAAGTCACCATGAGAAAGTGCTGAAAGGCCACATTTACCAACGTGCAGCAGCTCACCATTCTTTCATCTCAAAAAGAACATTTCCGAATATAATTCCGTCACACAAAAAGTCCCTTCACAAGTATATGGAATGTCCAGACAATTAACCATAAAAAACTGAGGTGAAAGAGTAAAAGTGTCCCAAAAGATTGTAAAGCCATCCCCATCATACATCAATATGATCACAAGAGTAGAAGAATGTCAAAAACATGCTAAGATATTATGATATATATAGTGTGTATGTGTATATTTATTTGCACACAGATGTATAGGAATATGTGCATAAATACACTGTATACATATATATCAATCTCATGGCATGTTTTTGACATTTGAATCATTTAATTACAGCAGAGAATTGATGAGGATGTCTTTCCCAAAAGGCAGAACTGAAGAATAAATATACATGTATATAATATTGCATATGTATACTAAAACATACTATATGCAAACAAGCAATCTCTTCCTCAATCATCGCAAAGTTGTACTCACCACTGTGCCCAAGAACTGAATGCTAATATTTCCAGCTGCATCACGACTAAGGCACTGAATAGAAAAAGAAAAACAAAATAGTTTAATTATTGAACATATTAAAGTTCAGACTAATAAAATAAAGGATACTTGGATTTTAAGCTAAAAATCTTATAGCCTATCAAACACATTGCCAGCAAAAGTATTAAAGGGGAACTCCAGTGAGATTAAACTTGTTAGTACAGTTACTGTCCTGCTACATGATTAAGAGCTGTACACTGCAGTTCGCAGAATCTATAGATCACTTATAATTCAATAAAATCATACCTGCTCCTCAGCTCTGACACCCACCTCATGGGACAAAGAATTTTTAGCCTGACAGTTTCATGCTGCAGAGAAGAGGAGTATGACGACCATCCACTATGAGGCTGGGCTGCTAGTAAGGCAGCACCCTGAGAAACATCGAGACCCTTAACTGCTATACAGGGATCTGGAATTACAGCGGAGCCCAGGGGGTAGCTGCCTATTATGAGCAGCAGAGCAGGAAGGTCGCCAGGAAGGAAAAAATCAGGACCCGAAAAACGTAGTCAGGAGTCCGAGTCAAAACCAAGAGGGCAGCTAAGGTACAAAATCGTCTGGCTGTAGCAGAGTCAAAAATCTAGGCAAAGGTCAGAGTCAAAACTAAACACACACAATATATCACTGGGGAACCAAGACTATCTGGCGGCCTGCAAGACAGGCTCCAATGTATTTGAAGGGCGTGGTTACATCCCATAGGCTGGAGCTCACAGCCTGATGATCTCATCCGGACCGCCCCTAGAACCAGGCCAGATGGTGATGCACGACTGGCACCAACCACCCCACTTCTGACAGAAGAACGAAGGCTGCGCCTATCAGACACCTCTGCAGGGCCCGCTCCTCTGCAACCAACATTACCCAAAGGAGAAACACGGCGGCGTTCAGCGACAGAGGCAGACGTCGAAGGAGCAGGTCCATATGAGGACGAGGCCCTCCTATCACCGGCACCAACAGCCGAAGGAATCCGGCGCCTCCCAGCGGCCGAGGCAGGAACACCAGCCACCGAGTCCAATGGTGATGTGACAAGGTGGTGTGTCAGGAGCGTGGATGCTGGTAGCTGCAGGATCAGCCTACATCCAGCCTCCTCACCTTTCTGTATAGGGAGGGGGTGTGGCCGCCACCCCATGCTCACACATACAATTCTGTCCCTGATATACCATCCTATGTGACAGGGGGTCCAGGCTTGAAATAGCAATCATGTCACTGAGCAGATAGAAATACATGCTGTGAGCCTCTGCTGTATGATGATGCATAATGTGTACTGTTATTGTGAGGATGAGAGCACAGGCAAAGCATTACAATGATCGATTCAGCTCTGCATGGTCTCCCCTCCCCCATAGGAACATGCCATCTTCCAATCCCTCCAACTTTCAATTGATCATCATCATTTCTCACTGGAATGTAGGATGATCCTGCAGCTCCCAGGATCCACGCCCCTGACATACCTCCTGTTCTCTGCTGCATGAATCTCTCAATTTTCTGTCTCATGTGGGAGGGGGGAGATCAAAGGAGCAGATATGGTTTTATTAATTTATAAGAAATCTATAGATCTTAGAACTGCAGTGTACAGCTCTACTTCATCATGTAGGAGGGCAGGGACTGTACTAAAAGGTTTTCTGTCCCCTGAGTTCCCCTTAAGGTAAATCAATGAAGGGAACCAACAAGGCTGTAAAGTGAAGCCACTGCCTTACAGGCACTGGAATGCTGAATGCAATCATACCTTTACTAGAATGATTCCATGTTTGATTGCAGAGAAAAGTATTATAAAACTCCTGGAAAACAGGGCTGCGGATGATTGATGTGTACAGTACTGGGTTGTTTTTTTTCCTCCTTTGTGGGCAAGCCTTTTGGCTGTAAGCCAAATCCTCCCCCTCCCTTTCATCTCTACTTTCAGTTTCGTAAGGCACCCTGTGGTTGGAGTATAGATAATAGGGAGGGGGGAGGGTTTAGCTGAGCAGTGAAAAGCACATAAAAATGTGAGGTTCCTCGTCTGCCGGTCTTTGTGTGGGACACACTACTAGAAACATGTCACAAGGTAATCGCTAACTTCTATGTATATAGTTTCATATACTATTTGCAACCGCGGGCGGTGGTTACCGATTACCGTAGTTTACCTTGCTACTAAATTTTTCTCTGGACATGTTTTGGAGTGCAATTAGTTATATCATATTATGTTCCATCTTGGTAAGCACCATGACTGAGTCCAGGGTCCCCATGTTTGTTATTCTGATTACTGGGTAATCCTGACTTGGGTGGCTTTTCCACCCAACTGTTTGCTTGTTTGTTCAACTGGTATCTATTTAACATATTAATAAACTCATCATTTAAAGCATGGAATTTGTATTTTGAGGACTTCTTGTTAAATAAGAGTACGGTACAGCATATACTCGTGTATAAGCCGAACCGAGTATAAGCCGAGGCCCCTAATTTTGCCCCCAAAAACTGGGAAAACGTATTGACTCGAGTATAAGCCTAGGGTGGGAAATGCTTCCGGGAGGGCCGGATTTCCAAGAACCGGCAAAACTGCACTTGCCGCATATGATTGCAAGTCCCATAGGGAATGATTTAGGCTTGCTGCAGTCTTGCCGCAAGTGAGCCGTTATGCAGCAGATGCGGCAAAGATGCCAGATCTGCAGCAAAATGGCAGAAAGCGCTGATGTGAAAGCAGTCTAAGGCACCTTTCACATCAGCGTTTCTGCCCGTTTGCGGCAGATTCGTCATCTTTGCTGCATCTGATGCATAGCGGCAAGACTGCAGCAAGCCTAAATCATTCCCTATGGGACTTGCAATCATATGCGTCAAGTGCGGTTTTGCCAGATCCCGTAGATCCGACACTTGCCTTACGTGACCGCAAGTCCCATAGGGAATGATTTAGGCTTGCTGCAGTCTTGCCGCAAGTGAGCCGCTATGCAGCAGATGCGGCAAATAAACGCTGATATGAAGGCTGATTAAATTTACCTCAGTGCTTTATCCAGCTTTCCCCTGCTCTATCCAGCTTTCCCCTGCTCTATCCAGCCTTCTTCTGCTCTATCCATCTTTCCCTGCTCTATCCAGCTTTCCCCTGCTCTATCCAGCTTTCCCCTGCTCTATCCGCCCCTTCTCTGCTCTATCCATCTTTCCTCTGCTCTATCCAGCTTTCTCCCCTGCTCTATCCAGCTTTCCCCTGCTCTATCCAGTTTTCCCCTGCTCTATCCAGCTTTCCCCTGCTCTATCCAGCTTTCCCCTGCTCTATCCAGCTTTCCCCTGCTCTATCCAGCTTTCCCCTGCTCTATCCGCCTTTCTCTGCTCTATCCAGCTTTCCCCTGCTCTATCCAGCTTTCCCCTGCTCTATCCAGCTTTCCCCTGCTCTATCCAGCTTTCCCCTGCTCTATCCAGCTTTCCCCTGCTCTATCCAGCTTTCTCTGCTCTATCCAGCTTTCCCCTGCTCTATCCAGCTTTCCCCTGCTCTCATCCAGCCTTTCTTATGCTCTATCCAGCCTTCTTCTGCTCTATCCAGCTTTCCCCTGCTCTATCCAGCTTTTCCCCTGCTCTATTCAGCTTTCCCCTGCTCTATCCAGCTTTCCCCTGCTCTATTCAGCTTTCCCCTGCTCTATGCATCTTTTCCCTGCTCTATCCAGCTTTCCCCTGCTCTATGCATCTTTCCCCTGCTCTATCCAGCTTTCCCCTGCTCTATGCATCTTTCCCCTGCTCTATGCATCTTTCCCCTGCTCTATCCAGCTTTCCCCTGCTCTATGCATCTTTCCCCTGCTCTATGCATCTTTCCCCTGCTCTATCCAGCTTTCCCCTGCGCTATCCAGCTTTCCCCTGCTCTATCCAGCTTTCCCCTGCTCTATCCAGCTTTCCCCTGCTCTATCCAGCTTTCCCCTGCTCTATTCAGCTTTCCCCTGCTCTATGCATCTTTTCCCTGCTCTATCCAGCTTTCCCCTGCTCTATGCATCTTTCCCCTGCTCTATCCAGCTTTACCCTGCTCTATCCAGCTTTACCCTGCTCTATTCAGCTTTCCCCTGCTCTATCCAGCTTTCCCCTGCTCTATCCAGCTTTCCCCTGCTCTATCCAGCTTTCCCCTGCTCTATCCAGCTTTCCTCTGCTCTATCCATCTTTCCTCTGCTCTATCCATCTTTCCTCTGCTCTATCCATCTTTCCTCTGCTCTATCCATCTTTCCCCTGCTCTATCCAGCTTCCCCTGCTCTATCCAGCTTTCCCCTGCTCTATGCATCTTTTCCCTGCTCTATGCAGCTTTCCCCTGCTCTATCCAGCTTTCCCCTGCTCTATGCATCTTTCCCCTGCTCTATCCAGCTTTCCTCTGCTCTATGCATCTTTCCTCTGCTCTATCCAGCTTTCCTCTGCTCTATGCATCTTTCCTCTGCTCTATCCAGCTTTCCCCTGCTCTATGCATCTTTCCTCTGCTGACTACCATTATGGTTCCTCACCTTTTTCCTGTGTGACAAAGAAACTGATTAAAATCCCCTCTGACCACACTCAGCATTAGTTTGTTGGAGGGGATTTCTTTACTGTGTGCAGTGGAGGGATCTGGGTGCAAGAGACCCTGAACGGGAAGCACACATACATACAGGAGGACAGAGCAGGAGGAATGTAGCAGAGGGATCTGGATGCAGGGTCCTGGGCTGAAAATTCATGAATGGCTGACAGGAGGAGGAGGACGGAGGTAACCTGCGGGGTAAGGAAGGGGGTCTGGGAGCAAGCCCTCATGTCATAAAATCTAAAGAGAACAGAGGGAAGCGACAGGGGGGTGAGGGGCGATCTGAGAGAAGGCACACACCAGCAGGCTGCTGACTGACTCGAGTATAAGCCGAGAGAGACTTTTTCAGCCAAGAACAAGGGCTGAAAAAGTCGGCTTATACTCGAGTATATACGGTAATTATATTAAGGGGTTCGTTTTGTAGGTTTGAACAATGATATTTTATTTGTGTTTAACCTGAAGAAGGCTTCTCAGCCGAAATACATTGTTGTAGACTACATGATTTTATAAATAAACCTTTTTTCACCAAACTGACGGATTAATCTCTGGTGTTAGAGAGCGCTTAGCAGGACTGATAGACATGATAATAATATTCAAATGATGAAAAAATGGAAACTAAAGTTTGTAAACAGCTTTATTTTCTTCATTATCGAATATGAGTGCCATGTGTAGGAATGCATGCACTAATACAATTTGATAGGTTATCAATGTGATTATAAATGTTTGGCTGAACAATGTTTTGCCACAGTGAATGCACTTGGGCCCTTCTGCAATTGCAGTCCAATTATGTGCCAGATGTGCTCAATGGAGGACAAGTGCAGAGACACTACAGGTTTAGGTGATGTATGCAGCCCACAGTAGTAAAGCAACATGTAGCCTGGCATTGTCAAGTTTTTATTTATTTATTTTTTATTGGATTTTTAGAACATAACATTGGATAAGATAACATAGCATAGGATATAACATCCACAATGACACTGTAAATTAACAAGAGTACATATACAAATCCTTCTTGTTAGGCAACATGTCCACGTAGCATTTATAATAGTATATAGATACATAAATAGTCAATGTCTTGTAACACATAGTTTGGGGAAATAATGGGAGAAAGAAAAGATGGGCTGAATGCCTAGAAGGGTAATAGGGAAAGGAAAATAATCTCTTTTACTGTATTTTGCATTGTCAAGTGTGTTGTTCTATGCGAATACATGCTGTATCTTTAACAGATATTCCAGACAATACCATTCTGTGTGGCGGAAGGGACTGATCATTCTCGATATTTCATGAGGGCTATAGTGAAACCCAATTAATGTTTTCCACAGCGGAAATACTTTCCCCGCAGATTTTTCCTTATTCCTTTCCGCCTCTATTAATTCAATTCCTAGTAAGTGTTTCATATTCTTAAATTATTATTATTATTATTATTATCTGGGATATTATCATCACCTTCGATGGGATGCTTGGTTTATGCCATTCGCCCAGTAAACCGTGTAGGACTACAACTAAGAATGTGTGAATGTTTTTAGGAATCTTTGCTTTAACTCCTGTGTGTTGAGTCTCCGGGGGTCTTAACTGATGAAAGACCATAGCTTATGGTGATTGTGGGAGTTGGATTCCCCAGCATGATCGAACCTGTTCCCAAACCTGTGTCCAGTACTCTTTAACTGCCCTACATTCTCACACCCTGTGCCAGAGATCCGTTGAAGGCGCTCTGCACTTGGGGCACGCTGTAATCCTGTCAGGGAATCTAGGTGAGGATGGAATATTGAAACCATATAATACGTTGTGCATGAGCTTAAAATAGGTCTCCCTCCATCTTTTGCCAAGGATGGATTTTTTGCCCTGTTCCCACCCCTGTAGAATAGTCTCTGCAATATCTTTATCCCCAGTCCATTTCTCCCAAATCTTAAACGGCTTGTTCTGCTTTAACTACGGGAATTTATGTCTTACAGTATTGTATATTGAGGATATGCTTGCATTCTGGATGTTCAGATCTAGATTATGTATTCCCACTTCATTAAATAACCTGCGAAGTCTAGATAGGCAAAAAGAATGGACTTGCATGACCTGTAGAAAGTGTCTGCTTTCTATATGGAATTTGTCCATGATTTCTTGTGGGCTCAGCCATCGTTTAACATCTGTATGTATAATATCCCCGCTTTCCTCATGTTATCACCTGCTTGGCCTATCGCTTTTTAGATTTCCGTTCCCTGAGGAAATTCCAGGTGGCCAAATATTGGCATATGTTCAGAGATCTGGAAAAGATGTCTTCCTTACTATCTTCCAGCATACGATGGTATCCCGAAGCAGTAGGGATGATTTTACCTTCTGCAGGAGTTTGGCCTGTTTTGTATGTAAGAAAGCATTTAATTCCCACGGTGCCGCTGTCTTTCTAATTGGATTTTAGAGTAGCAGTTAGTCTCCTGTAGCCAATCTATCACATGTCTAAAAAGACTTGCTATGTTGTAGGTTCTGACATTTGGAAAATTGATCCCACCTTTACTTCTCCTTAGCATCAGTTTTCCCAATGCGATTCTGGGCCTTTTACCTGCCCAAATAAAATTGGTAAAAGCTTTATTCATTTTGTTTATATCTAGATGCTTGAGTATCAGGGGTAACGTCTGTAATGGGTATAGGAGTCTGGCAAAGCTGACCATTTTAATTAAATGGCATCTTCCCAGAAGAGATAGTGGCAGATTCTGCCATCTCCGAAGTTCTCCCAATGTTTTTTCAATCAGAGGTGTATAATTTAGTGAATCTAGTTGTGCCGGAAGCCTGCCTATCTAACTTCTCAGATAGGCAATATGTATCTTTGCAATATGTAGTTCTAGGCCTAATTTCCTCCATAGTTCTGCAGGCGATTTCCCTCCAATTCTAAGAGTTTGCTCTTGGCGATATTGACCTTATCGCCTTATAGCTATTCCCCATATTTCTGAATAAACTGAAAGATATTTCCTAATTGTTCCGTTGCAGGGACAAGAACAAGATGACATCATGTGCAAATAATGCTATTCTAGTGTTGCTAGCGCCCAAGGGGCTCCAATGACAATTTGAACAGCAATGGAGACATCGGGCACCCCTGCTTGGTCCCTTTATATAGGTGAAACGTCTCAGAGAGGAAGGTTGGCATGTGTATTCTAGCTGTCGGGTCCCTATACACCCCCTCCAGATATATTCTAAAGTTGCCCTTTATGTTGAACGAGTCCAGAGTCACACCTAGCCAGTCCCAGCTAACATTATCAAAAGCTTTCTCTGCATCCAAAAGCAGCAAAGCCGGTCTCTCTCCCGACTGGCTAGGTGTAGTAGTGGTGGACGGGCTTGGTGAGGGATTGTGCTTTGTACGCTGCACTAATTTGGTGCTGCAACTTCTCTAGCCAGTGTGTGGAAATAGCAGTCTGTGGTTCCACAGGAGGGACTCTGCTGTAGTGCTGAAAAAAGCAGTCTCAGGCAATGGTGGGCTCACCGGGTACTTTACTGGTGACTTTTCAAACAGTTCATGTAGCTGGCCGAGTAGTCACCAGAGGATGCAATGTCTCTGAGGCCCTCCGCGATGTTCCTCCTTTAGTCACGCTCTGTCCTTTCTCTACCTGTGCTTTTACTTGTAGGCTCCTGCTGCTGCTTGAAGCTAAGCAGCTTCCCCTCTCTCTCCTGTGTGTGCCATATGACAGGCAGCTCGAGCCCTTGACTTTCACTACCCTGTTCCCGGCGTCAGTGTTGCTGAACTCTATGCGCTGTTTTGCCTCCTGACACTGTGTGGCTGGGAAATCTGGAATTCCCCACTGTCCGGTATTGACTGTCGGGATGTGTAATCCTGCACAGTCTCGGACCCAGTGTCCGTTCTCTGCGCTTTCCTCTGAGGTGAGCATGACGCTCCTCGTCTCCCCCAGGACTTCCTCTCCTTCCTCCTCAGACTCACTCCATGGCTGTTCTGTTCTGTCTCCCTTCTTCCCGCTCTTTTCACTACATTTAAGCTCTTACCACCGGGGCTGGGTCTTCCAGCAAACAGGTTTGCCCTTCAGTCCCCCTATTCTAGGTGTGTGAATGCAGGGATGAGGGCCTCAGATTAATATGACATCCTCTCGTTACTGGGATACCACACACACTGATCTGGGTGCAGTACTCCTCCTGTGGCGCACTGACCAGTGGGGCGCCACAGAAATATGTTATGCTGCAGCAGGCCCGGTGTCAGCACCCGGCGCACCCGGGCAAGTGCCGGGCCCCGACTGCTTGGAGGGGGCCCACCGGGCCCCTTAGGGCTAGGGTCACACTTGCATTGTGACCTTAGCCTGATGCAAGTATTGTCCACTACAGCACATAGCGTTTAATGCTATGCGCTGCCAGCAACGGAGCCCATAGAAACCCGATGTTTACATTGTCAACCAGTGGTTGGCAAGGTAAACATCGGGTTTCTATATGCTCCAGCGACCAGCGCATAGCATTAAACTGCAGCCGAAAATACTTGCATCAGGCTAGGGTCACAATGCAAGTGTGACCCTAGCCTCAGGGGCCCCTGAGCACTGCCCCCACAGCCAGGGCCATTTCCAGGGGGCAGCTGGGGGGTCATTTACAGGGAGGTAATTTTCAGCCTCCTGCAGCGCTGGATGTCTCCCTCCTCCTCCCTCTGTGGGAGCCGACAGAGCCGCACACTCTGTGCTGACAGGACCTGTGATGATGTCAATGGAGGTGGAGTCAGGGGTCACATAATCAGGTCCTCAGTGTATGCAGGACTCTGCTGTGCTGCCCATCATGAGGCTCAATTAGGTGAAGTTTATGTGTGTGGGTCGTCTGGAGGGATTTACAGTGTGAATGTAGCGAGTGAGTGTGTACTAGGTGTATGGCAATTAAATGAAGTTTATGTGTGGGTGAGGAGGGATTTACAGTGTGAATGTACAGAGGCGAGTGTGTACTAAGTGTATGGCAATTAGGTGAAGTTATGTGTGGGGTGAGGAGGGATTTACAGTGTGAATGTAGCAGAGACGAGTGTGTACTAAGTGTATGGCAATTAGGTGAAGTTTATGTGTGGGGTGAGGAGGGATTTACAGTGTAAATGTAGCAGAGGCCAGTGTGTACTAAGTGTACGGAGCAGAGCAGAGTGGGAAACTAGGTGTACGGAGCGGAGCCGTGTGTATACGAGGGTATGGAGCGGAGCCCTGTGTGTACGAGGTGTACGGAGCGGGGCCATGTGCGTACGAGGGGTATGGAGCGGAGCATGTGTGTACTAGGTGTACGGAGCAGTGCTGAGTGTGTACGAGGTGTACGGAGCAGAGCTGAGTGTGTACGAGGTGTACGGAGCAGAGCTGAGTGTGTACGAGGTGTACGGAGCAGAGCTGAGCGTGTACGAGGTGTATGGAGCAGAGCTGAGTGTGTACAAAGTGTACGGAGCAGAGCTGAGTGTGTACGAGGGCGAGGGGTATGGAGCGGAGGCGCGTGGGTACTAGGTGTACGGAGCAGAGCCATGTGTGTACTAGATGTACGGAGCAGAGCCGTGTGTGTACTAGGTGTACGGAGCAGTGCTGAGTGTGTACGAGGTGTACGGAGCAGAGCTGAGTTGTACGAGGTGTTACGGAGCAGAGCCGTGTGTGTACTAGGTGTACGGAGCAGTGTTGAGTGTGTACGAGGTGTACGGAGCAGAGCTGAGTGTGTACGAGGTGTACGGAGCAGAGCCGAGTGTGTACGAGGTGTACGGAGCAGAGCTGAGTGTGTACAAGGTGTACGGAGCAGAGCTGAGTGTGTACGAGGTGTACGGAGCGGAGCCGAGTGTGTACGAGGTGTATGGAGCGGAGCTGAGTGTGTACGAGGTGTATGGAGCAGAGCCGCGTGCATACGAGGTATGTGTACCAGTGGTAGCCCCCTGCGGATTCCGCTCCCGCTCCTATAGTCCCAGCCGCCTTTGCCAGCAGCAGTCTTCTCCAGAGTCTCTTCTGCCGCTGTCTGCATTCTGCAGCTCAGCATGGCGGGGCACGATGTTGTCATCACTGTGCTGATATGTGCAGAGTGACCGGAGGAGACCGGAGCAGCGAGAAGAGAGGTGAGGAGAAAGAGAGATCCGGATGGCCAGATACTCCGCTTGGCTGTGGTGCCACCCATATGGCAGTGTGGCTCCATTGCTAGCATTATTTGTGCGCTTCAGGATGCTTGTGTATATACCAAGAATCCTCAAACACACAAAAATGCAACATTTTGCATTTGAAGGGTATTTTTAAAAAGCGCAAGGGAATGCAAATGCATTTTAGCCCTAACAACGTGTAATATACTCACTGTCAGAAACAGCTCTTGCTGGTTTCAGCAGTCACTGTTCCTGTAAGGCTGATTTCACATAGGCGTTTTTTTTTAAAACGTGGCAGTTGCGGTAAAAAAAAACCCCGCATCTGCCGCATTTTCCGCCTAGCGGCTGCACTTGCTACGCATTTCCGGCAAGCACCATGCATTGTCTATGGGGCTTACGGTAAGTGTGCGGCAATATATATATTATAGTCCGCGATATGTACTAAAGGGGGCCCACTGAGACTTTTTCGCCCGGGGCCCACAGAAACCTGGAGCCGGCCCTGTGCTGCAGTACACAGTAGGCACTTGCAGCTATTTATTTTTGTGTGCTTATTTTTTGTCCACTAGGTGGCAGCAGAGCTATTCTATGTCTCAGTTCACTATGACGACCACCAGATGTCACCAGTTTTCCTTTTGAGCTGGCACCAAAAGAAATGACCAGTCGCATGTGCTTAGCCTCTCTGCTGGTGTTCTTATGTGTCGTTGCTGGAGAGACTGTTTCCTCTCTGCTTAGTCTGATCACAAGGGGGTGTCCTTGTTTTGGAGCTTGTGTGTAATCGTCATAACTGGTCATTCACACCCACTCTCCTACAAGCATGCCCCACACTGCAACAAGCCCGCCCCACACAGCAACAAGCCATCCTTAGTCTTAGTATGCCCGCGACCACACAGTAACAAGCCCTCCCCAGTCTCAGTATGCCTGTCCCAGTCTCAGTATGCCCACCCCCCAAGTCTCAGTATACCTGACCACCCCCCAGTCTCAGTATGCCCGCCATCCCCCAGGTCTTAGAATGCCCACTCCTTCCATACTCCATTGACCTACTGTATGTAATCTGTGATAGAACCTGCCACATTGCACAGAGACCAGTCATCTCTTTCTGAGACAATGATGAATCCACAGCTCTGAGGGTATGAACACTCTCAGTGCTGGGACTAAAATGGCAGGGAATAATGAGACTGGGGGGGTCAAGAGGGGGCCGGCATACTGACACTGGAGGGGGATATGCTTACTAAGACTGGAAAGGGCTTGTTGCTGTGTGGGGAGACCATGCTAGAGACTAGGAGGACTTGTTACTGTGTGGGGTGTGCGTGTAGGAGTCTGGGTGTGAACGATCAGTTATTACGTTTACACATAAGTTCAAAACAAACATGCCCCCTAGTCGATCTCCGCCAGATGCAAAACAGTGATATCTAGGTGACAATGCAAAATGCTCACATGATATAAATTACAAACTGTCAACATTTTGCAGGCTAGACACACACTCAAATTCTACAAAAAGCCCGAACTCCACCTTGAACATGTCTGCCGATCCTGTGGTTTTCAGAATTCAATAACTTTTCCATTTTGGTGTTGCAATTTCAATCTTGAGGAATGTAGATAAAACTATAATCAGTTTGTAATAACTTGAAATATCTATCTGACATGAACCTTTATTTCTGTGCATTCAATGTTGGCAGCAGGGGCGTACATAGCAAATCTTGGGGCCCCATAGCAAAATTTCTAATTGTGCTCCCCGCCAAAAAAAAACAAAAAACAGTATTCATCTAGGTCACATAAGACCATATTTCACAACTTTGCAGCCCTTACAAAGTAATATTACTCATATTTAAGCCCCTGGATTCCCCTTTAATTTTAGCCATAAGGCAAGATGCCAACAAAAGTACCCCACAAACACTTTATGATTCTCTCACAATGAATTCACATTGCCCTCCACACATAGTATGATGACCCTACTATACTCCTCCTCCACTACCCCAGCAAATAATGGTGTCACCAATATAATCCCCAGATGACACCCCCACACAGCACTCCATGCAGTAACATGGCCCCTAATATCACTCCACATAGTATAATGGTCTCTGCACAGTATGATGGACCACACACACTTTCACACTGTACAATTGCTTGCATAAAGTATAATGGCCCTCAGATAGACTTCCATAAAGTATAAAGGTTCCCTCATACCTATCCAAATAATAAAATACTGTCCACAAAACCCTTCCAATATTATAATGGCCTCACATAGCTTTCTATATAGTAATAGGCCTCACATAGTCCTCCATATATGCACCCCCCATAGTACTCTACATAGTATTATTGGCCCCACATTGCCTTCCATATAGAAAAATGCTTCCTCATAGTCCTATATATATTATAATGCATCCCCGTAGTCCTCCATATAACATAATGCAGTCTATATAATCATCCATATAGTATAATGCAGCCTCTATAGCCCTTCATATTTTATAATGCAGTCTATATAATCCTCCATATAGCCTCTATAGTCCTTCATATAATATAATGTAGCCTCTCTTTCATATAGTATAATAGTATAATGTAGCTTCTATAATCCTCCATATAGTATAATGTAGCCTCTATAATTTTCCATATATTATAATGCAGCCTTTATAATCCTCCATATAGCATAATGTAGCCTTTATAATCCTACATGTAGTATAATGTGACCTCTATAATCCTCCATATAGTATAATGCAGACTTTATAGTCCTTCATATAATATAATTTAGTTTCAATAATCCTCCATGTAGCATAATGCAGCCTCTATTAATATTATATAATTCAGTTTTTATAATCATTCATATAGCATACTGCAACTCCACAGCCCTCTGGCCACCTCAGTTCTCTGCTGTTTCAGTCTGCCTTACGGTGTCCCAAGCTTTGCACATCTCAGTACATTAGTGCATAGTAGTGATGTCATCGCACCCCCCTGTTCTGGGACATCAGAGTGCAGGCACAGCGGTGTAATGAGGAGAGAGGGAGTGCTCCATTTTTTCCTCAGTGGCATATCGCAAATTGCAGTCGCTATGGGGATCATGATTTAAGGGGCCCCATAACAGCGCAGTAAGAATGGCAATGATGCTCATACCAGAGAGCCTGCATCAAGGTGGAAGCCAATACTCACACAAAACATATTCTGGAGTTAAAGGAACGGTGGTAGACCGATGTTTAATCACCTGTAATAATTCAAGAACAGAAGTCTTTTGGATTTTCTCTAAATATGTCTAAATAGCTGAAATGTTTTTTGTTCAGGCGTCAGTATTTGTGGCATCAACTGGGAACTGATCTTTGATATCATCGAATCATGATGAATGATAGTGGAAACCATGATAACTGAAATGTCCAATTCATGAGTTAGAACACTGACTATGACCCAACAATTTTCCAAAACCATGCCTCCATTTTACAGCACATTTCCTCTTAACGTGCTTTGATAGGTTGCACTGAACAAGGGGCATCTTCAACTGATTATCTACCTCATTTAAATTGCTTGGCCTAAAACTTTACTTAGTAGTAGGAACCATAACCATAACCATAAACAGCAATCATCCTTTCATGGATTTCCTTTGTAAGGAATTTAATCACAGAACGAAGCTCAAATCCCTCGCTTTCTTTGTAGGACCACACTGTACTGCACTTTCCATGGTGTCCGTCCACTAATTTCATCAGATTAAATTTCTACTAAGTCTATTGTGTGCTAGACGTGTCAATTTGCACAGAAAACCTCAGATTTCTAACACTGACAAAACATGCTGGGGTCGATAACTTATTGAACACCCTTTATACTTTAATAATAATATTTAGTCATTTATATAGAGCTATTAATTCCATAGCACTTTACATACATTTGCAACACTGTCCCTATTGTAGCTCACAATCTAAACATCCAATCAGTAGGTCTTTCTAGTGTGTGAGGAGCCGTGGTGCCCGGAGGAAACCCACGCATACACGGGGAGAACATACAAACTCCTTGCAGATTTTGTCCTTGGTGGCAATTGAAACCAGGACCACAATGCTCCAAAGCCACCGTACCGCCCCTTTGGCAGAGTGGTCATTAAAAGAAGGGAGGCAGGAAAGATGAATCATGGCAGATGTGGTTCACAAATGCAGCCAAAATTGATAAAGCAGTGCATGTAAACGTGGAAAAATGTGAAAAACTACAATAAAGTGAAAAATGACTGGGTATAAGTGAAACATGTTTCTAAAAAGTCAATATTATTTTAAATTATTTATGTTTTAAAAAAAAAAAAAAAAAGTGTATTCCCATTTCTACTAGAATTTACAGAGGATCAAAGTACCCACATTTATTAGTCATGAATGCTACATTCTGTGGATATGCCATAAATGTCTGATATTGGAATACCTGTTTAACAAATGATCTCAGTGATAAGATTTTAAATAAGTGTTGTGAAAAAAAGAAATGGTACTAACTGGCATCTTTTAATATCAGATTAATGGGATGGAAAATACCACAAAACCAAGGTCTGCAAAGAAAAATTCCATCATTTACGGTACTTTTATAAAAGGAAGCGAGAGAATGGGCTTTTCCCACAGCTTCCAATAAATAAAGCCAATTGCTTTTGGAAACTGCAAAGGTGAACAAAGTCCCGGGTACCGACAATGAACATGGAGAGTGCCAAAACAAACAAGGACTGAGTGCACGATAAGCTGTCAGTACGTGGCAAGATGAAAAAGAAAACAAGAGATCTTTTATCATTTTATTAGCACTCCACCCTAATTAGTGGACTTTTGACTATTGTGTTTCATTTTGCTCAAAATTAAGAGAGGTTGCTAAATGTCATTGGAGGATGCCATTTATTCCGTCTCTTTTCTTTTAACTGGGGGCATGTGGTGACAAATAGAAAACTTTATTCAATGAATGTGTGACCTAATCATGAAGAGTAAGCACAGATAATAAGCCAGGTTTGCCCTGCATGTTCCAGCTGACAAAGTCAGGACACTGGCACGCAGGAAAAAGAGTAGCAGAGAGAAGACCTTACTCCATACTAAATAAAAGCCACTTGCTATGGTCAGAAACATGCGAATTTGCTGCAAAACAACAGCCTCACAGAACAAGGTGGTCTCCGCTACACAAGACCAGATAATTGGAACACCTTTTAATTCTGCATATTAAAAGACTTGATCTCTGCTCTGCCACCAAAGAAGGCCACAGATATACAACAATCAAACTCTGCGCAGATGTTTCTGAAAAGACAGAAGTATGTTGCATTCAACTGTGCACAAATCCCAAAATTCAACACAAATTGACAGTGACATTGAGGAGGAGAGAGAAAGACAAAAGGATGGCAAGAATAAAGAATGGGGAACAAAGATGAATAAGATAAAATAAAAATGTGAATGTCTAGTGCTTATTAAAAGCAAGGTTATTCAAAGTCACAGAATATCTTGTATACAAAGATTGGATAATGTGCTTCAATTTAGTCTGTAGTTTGCTCAAAACTACATTCAGGCCCACAGTAATAATAGACATCTAACGAAAAATATCAATGTATCAAACCCCCCAAAAGATGAAAAGACTATTTCTATATTATTGCTAACCAGTAACCCTAAAAAAGACACAAGTGAACTGCTGACATATCAAAGGTGATGTTGAGGATAAGAAATAAGCATTTACTTTTTCCAAAATCCGCTCTACTTATGTCAAAGGGTCCAATCTGCTAATACAATTTAAAGGAAATCAGTCTGCAGGTTTTTGGTATGTAATCTGAGGACAGCATGCTGTAGAGTTTAAAAAAGAATTCAACAATGTGTCACATGTCACCTCCTGTGCTGTTGTTTACTTTGACTGAGTGGTGTATCACTAAAACATTATCATTGCTGTGATTAGCATGCTCATGCCATGTTGTCCGACTCTGTCCATCTTGTGATTAGCCCCTCATTGTCTATAGAAATGTACAATGAGAGCCTGGTGTGGCTGGAGACAGTTTTCTGAGCTTTGCTGCATTGCTACATTTAAAAACTGTCTGAATCGCTGCACACAGTAAACTAAGTGATACATCGTTGAATTCAAGGTCTCTTTGCATCATGCTGCTCTATGACGAGGTAGCAAAAACCTGCTAACAGATTCCATTTCATTGCAACTAGTTGGGGTGCCCATATTTCAACCTGTAATACCGTAATGAAAATAAACAAAAGCATTATTTGCTAAAGGTATATTTATGCCAGCCAACCAGCAGCACTAATCGACTGCCGATCATTTGCTTGTTTATTGATTGGTTCTTGTTTAATATTCTGTTAATACAGGCAGAGTGTGCTTCAGATGTGCACTGAACATTCTGATATAGATTTATATAGTGTGAATAGCCTTCCATTGTACTTGGCAGCACAAGTCCCAGTTTACTCGAGAAGATGCATTGCCGAGAACAATGATCTTCTCTAATGGCCACTTTACACACACCAACTTATCTGTCCAACTTCTGACCAACTTGCTGGTTGCAGTGAAATCATGGACACATTGCTCCATTGTACACAGTCACAAAATTAGACTAAAAGATAATTTAATTTAATTGGCAGCCTGATTACACATCATGATAATTAAGAATTGAGCAATCCTATAATCGTGCAGTGTAAACGGACCTTTACAGCAGGGCTGGCACTAGGAATTTCAGGGCCCCTGACTGCCAAAATGTTGGGGCCCCACTGAGACTCCGCCCAGCCTCCACCTGGCGCTGCCTCCACCCATGCTCCGCCTCCACCCAAACATACATTATATTTATAGTGAAAAGTTGGAACAGCACCAAAAATTCTCAATTTATGTACAAAGCTTTCCCAACCAGCAATTCAGATGGTTCCTTACAATAGAGTAAAAAAAAAGCACACAAAAATTTGAAAAAAGTGGACTTTAATGCCCAATGCATGGCTACTCCCAGGGTCGGACCTACCGTATGTGCAGCCGATGCAATGAACCTGGACCCCAAGCGGTAGGGGGCCCCCAAGGTCCAGCTAGCTGTCCACATGGCTAATTTGCTATGTAAACTAGCCATGCGGAGCCAGCGCAAGCACAGCGGCGGAACGCTGCATCTCCGCACCGCCCTGGGGCCCCCTGAAGTTCTGCGATCTGACATGCAGCAGTGTGTGATGAGGTCATCATCACGCTGCGACCTCCTCACACACTGCTGGACTGCTGACTTAGAGAGGAAGAGGCCAGGACACTGTAGCTGCGGGAGTGGTGAATCCTGAGCAGTGAGTGTGAGTGAGAGTGTTTGTGTGTGTGTCAGTGTTGTGTGCACAGTGCAGCCTTTCTCCTTCCTGTCTGACTGCTTCTAGGTATTAGCCTGAGCTGACAGTTTCACTTTCACTATCTTCTCCTGACCTGAAGAAGCAGTCGAGCAGGAGGGAGAAAGGCTGAACTGTGCACACAACACTGAACTGGGGGAGTAAAAGACAGTGTCGGTGAGGAGAGGAGACACAGGGCCCCCTTCTCTGTGGGGGGGGGGGGAGAGGGGAGAGGAGATACAGGGCCCCCTCTAAGGAAGAGAGGGGAGAGGAGACACAGGGCCCCCTCACCTGTGAGGGAAAGAGGGGAAAGGAGACAGGGACCCCAGCTGTGAGGGAGAGGGTTAGATGTGAGACAGGGGCCCCGTGAAAGGGAGAAGAGACCTAGCCCCCCAGTGAGGAGGAAAGGAGACAAGTCGGGAGGGGGGGAGAGGGCCCCCCTGTGAAGGAGAAGGGGAGAGGAGACAGGGCCCCCATATTAGAAGAGGTGGAGGGAGGCACACCTCCCAGGGGAGAGAGGCACAGCGCCCGGGGGAGAGGCACAGCACCCAGGGGAGAGGCACAGCACCCAGGGGAGAGGCACAGCACCCAGGGGAGAGGCACAGCACCCAGGGGAGAGGCACAGCACCCAGGGGAGAGGCACAGAACCCAGGGGAGAGGCACAGCACCCAGGGGAGAGGCACTCAGCGTCCAGTTGGGGGGGGGGTTCAGAGGCACAGTACCCAGGAGGATGGGGGAGGGATAGGCACAGAACCCGGGGAGGGAGAGGCACAGTACCCAGGGAGGAGGAGCACAGCACCCAGGGGAGAAAGGCACAGCATCCGGGGGGGGGGGGGGGGAGAGGCACAGCACCCGGGGGGGGGGGGGAGAGGCACAATGCCCGGGGGGAGGCGCACAGTGACCAGGGGGGAGAGGAACAGCGCCCAGGAGGGGAGGCACAGCACCCAGGAGGGAGAGGCACAGTGCCCAGGAGGGAGAGGCACAGCGCCCAGGAGGGGAGAGGCACAGCGCCCAGGAGGGGAGAGGCACAGCGCCCAGGAGGGAGAGGCACAGCGCCCAGGAGGGAGAGAGGCACAGCGCCCAGGAGGGGAGAGGCACAGCGCCCAGGAGGGGAGAGGCACAGCGCCCAGGAGGGGAGAGGCACAGCGCCCAGGAGGGGAGAGGCACAGCGCCCAGGAGGGGAGAGGCACAGCCCCCAGGAGGGGAGAGGCACAGCCCCCAGGAGGGGAGAGGCACAGCCCCCAGGAGGGGAGAGGCACAGCGCCCAGGAGGGGAGAGGCACAGCGCCCAGGAGGGGAGAGGCACAGCGCCCAGGAGGGGAGAGGCACAGCGCCCAGGAGGGGAGAGGCACAGCGCCCAGAAGGGGAGAGGCACAGCGCCCAGGAGGGGAGAGGCACAGCGCCCAGGAGGGGAGAGGCACAGCGCCCAGGAGGGGAGAGGCACAGCAGTGGCTTTGTGTGTGTGTGTTATGCAGTGGTGCTGTGTGTTATGCAGTGGTGCTGTTTGTTATGTAGTAGTGCTGTGTGTGTTATACAGTGGCGCTGTGTGTTATACAGTGGTGCTGTGTGTGTTATACAGTGGCGCTGTGTGCATGTGTTATACAATGGCGCTGTGTGCGTGTGTTATGTAGTGATGCTGTGTGTTATACAATGGCGCTATGTTATACAGTGGCGCTGTGTGTGTTATACAGTGGCACTGTGCGTGTTTTACAATGGCGCTGTCTGCGTGTGTTATACAGTGGTGCTGTGTGTGTTATAGAGTGGCGCTGTGTGTGTGTTATACAGTGCTGCTGTGTGTGTGTTATACAGTGGCACTGTGTGTGTATTATACAGTGGGGCTGTGTGTGTGGGGATATGTATGTTTCTGGAGCACTATAGTGATACTTTTATTTTAAAGGGCATCGAATATGTTACTGAAGATGGAGAAGAGGGAAGTCTGGAGAGACTAGCTGTGGATGTCAAATCTCATCATGGCGCCTGTGCTACAAAGGAAGAAAAGGAATAGGAACAACTCCAATCAGAGAAGATATTATCTACTGTATAAGGTAAAAAGATGTAAATGTTTGTGATCCTGCCTGCATCTCATCTGGACTGTGGTTCCTGTATGGTCTGCAGTATGATGATGATGACTGGTAACAATTCCCAGCATTTCCTTACCATTTTTAAAGACATACTGGGAGGTATAGGTTCATATGATGTAAGTATATCATGGGGCTGATCTGACACTGAAATTGATCACTGTAGTAAGCTTGTCGCTGTATTCATGCATTAACGGTTCTGGCCCTGCATTTATCTACTGAGGTGGTTCTGGCCCTGCATTCATCTACTGATGGTTGTTTTGGTTCTGTATTCATCTATTGAGGGTTGTTCTGTCCCTGCATTCCTTTACTGATGGTGGTTCTGACCCTGCATTCATCTCCTGATGATGGTTCTGGCCCTCCATTCATCTGCTGATGGTGGTTATGACCCTGCACTCATCTACGGAGGTGATTCGCCATTCCTCTACTGATGGTGGTTCTGTCGCTGGATTCATCTACTGACAGTGGTTCCGATCTTGTACATATGTCGGAAACCATAATGTACTTTATGCCTATGTTAAAACTGAAAAATGATCAATGGATTTTTCGGCTCCAAAAACTCCGTGTAAGTTATGGTGTGTTTACACTGAGTTTTTGGAGCAGAAACTCTCCAAACCCTCCTCAAAACTTGGTTGTGGTGATGTATTAATTGTGGAGGTTGTGGTGATGTATTCGTGTAAGTGTCCCTTGGGTTTGATTCAGCATGAATCTATTTCTTGGCTTGAAAAATGTTGTGCACGTCTGAGTGAGATGCTGGCCTGGCTACATCACACTGATACAGACACGGTCACACTGCACAATGTTGGCTGTCTCTGCTGAAGTGACGTCACATATTCCTCCTAGTACAAAGTATGAGGTGATGATAGGGTCAGGGTAGAAGAATACTGATCACCCCCTCACAGGTGTCTATATTGTTAGGTCAGTGACTGCTCTGTGTGAGTTATTGCCAGGGCCTGAGCTTTGCTTCAGATCAGGTTGTCCTGTCAGTTTTTTCCAAAGGCACTACTAAGCTATGTGCACACAGGAAGGTTTACTGCAGGTTTAGCGCGGAAACCGCGGTCGGTTTCCATGAGGTTTATGTAAATTTATGTTAATCCAAAAGCGGCTTTTGGGTTAACATATAAACCTATGGAAACCGGCCCCCGTGTGCACACACCGGCGGTTTCCACATGCTCATCCGTTGCTAACCCGCTGGGTTCCCAGCGGGTTAGCAAAGAATGAGCATGTTCTATAATCCGGCCGGTTCTGCAGCGGCTGCAAGCAGAATCATGTGCTGCTTCCAGCCGCTGCAGAACCGCCGGCGCTAATCCGCTGTGCACCCGCCACAAACCCGAGGCACAGCCGCCGCACATACCCGACAGGAAGCCGGTGGACAGCTCCGGAGCTTCCTGTCGGGTCCGCCCAGCCGCCGACGACACTAACCCGCTGTGCACCCGACAACGTGTGCACATAGCCTAAGATTGACAATACGGTAGTGTGAATAGCAGCCGGAGGTAAACATGTTAAAGGGGTTGTCCAGTTGTAAGCCACAAGTGTGCAGTTAGTCTGTGTCATTCTATGTGACTGCAGACTCGTGAATCCTCACATTGCTTGCAGATGATTCAGGGGGTGTGTGACTGCAAGTGTGTGGTTTGCATACATGCAGTCACATGCAGAGTAGACTAGACTTGCTCGGCCTCTCTTAATGAAACTTTAGTGAGCAAGGCCAGAAACAGCCTAGTCGGAATGTGGCTGGAAATATACATATGGTATGATTGCGGGCACCCGAGAATCCTCACAGTGCACAGTGCATATGATGTGAGGATTCACAAGTCTGTAGTCACATACATATTGACTGTAGATGTATAGCTTAAGATTGTACAACCCTTTTAAGGATGAGCCACTGCTTATGGGCTTCTGCTATGTGCTTGTCCCGCAGGCTAAAATTTGCCAGCCAGCCCCTGCCAGGAGGTGTAGTGGCAGCGGCAGCATCCCAGGATTTTTTGTAAAACCAAGATCGATATATTTGCTAAAATCCTATTTAAAAAGGAATTCTGTCGAACAATTGTACATGTAATATCTGGCAACAGTGGTTTTTATCCATTTAAATTTATGTATAAATATATAACGGCCCCCCCTTTGGTATACAGAGGCCCTCCTGCTGGCACACGGCCCCCCTTCGGTATACAGAGGCTCCCTGCCTCTGCAATGATCTCACCCTTCGATGTCCGCAGGCATCCGGGGTCCTCCGTCCACTCTCCTTGCTGTATGCCGGGTTTGCTGAGAGCGGCGCAGCAGCAGGGATGACGTCATCACTGCACCCGGCGGTCACATGTAGAACCCGCCGGCATACAGCGAGGAGAGTGGACGGAGGACCCCCCGGGTGCCTGCGGACATCGAGGGTGAATTCAATGCGAAGGCAGGGGGCCTCTGTATACCGAAGGAGGGCAATGTGCCAGCAGGGGGGCCTCTGTATATCGATGGGGGGACCGTGTACCAGCAGGGGTGGCCTCTGTATATTTATACATAAATTTAAATGGATAAAAACCACTGTTGCCAGATATTACATGTACAATTCTTCAACAGAATTCCTTGTTAAATAGGATTTTAGCAAAAATATCGATCTTGGTTTTACAAAAAATCCTTACATGATGGAAATAAATGGAGGTCATTTTCGTACTCAGCACACCAAATTACATAAAAATCAGTGAAAACTTCTCTTGTATTTTTTTTTCATCGCAGGCCTGTGTAATATATACAGCCCAGCAGAAGCCTCCAGATAATAAATACAGCCCTGCATAGCCTCAATATTATATATTCAGCCCATTTAGTGTGGGAAAACCCACAGCAAGAATTGATATGCTGCAGATTTTCCTGCACTAAAATATGCAGCATTTATAAGTATTACAATCTATATATTTAAATACCTTTGTTGCACTATGAAGTGGGGCCCCCAAAAATTTTTTGCACAGGGTCCCACTACAGTCTGTGTCCGCCCCTGGCCACTCCACATACTATAATGCATCCCCATAGCCTTTCTTATAGTATAATGCACTCACATAGTCCTTCATATAGTAGTATAGTGCACCCCATTGTCCTCCATATAGTATATTGCACCCCCATAGTCCTTCTATATTATATTGCACATTACATAGTTTCCCACCAGTGTACTCATTGATCATAAAAAAAAAAGTGAATACTCAACTCTTCTCGCTGCTCCGGTCTCCTCAGCATCTGCTGGGTTGCAGATGGCAGACAGCGACAGCCAGGATTCTGGAGAAGAATGCTGCCAGCAGAGGCAGCTGGGACTATAGGAGTGGCATCCACGGGGGGCTACTACTGGTACACACACCTCGTACATATGAAGCTCCGCTTGGATGTCCCGCACACTCACGGCTCTGCTCCGGACGCCCCACACACACACGGCTCCACACACTCCGTACACACACGCGGCTCTGCTTCATACATCCTGCAAACACACGGCTCCGCTCCGGATGCTCTGAAAACGCACCTCCAGTGTGGAGGTAGAGCCTGCTGTGTCCATCTGATGATGCTGAACATGGCATCATTCATCTGGAGAGAACTTAAAAGAGGCCCGCGCTGAGCCAGGATTGGGTGAGTGAGCTCCTCCCCTCCACACAGTGCAGGAGAGGTCACATGACTCACTCTCTGAACTGTGACTGGAGCTCCGTCCTCCCTCCTGAGCTGCTGTGAGGGGGGCGACCGGCAGCGTGTCGGCTGCTTCTCAGTGAACTGTGGGAGTCGGGACATTTCACATCCCGACCGGGATAGAGCCTGCAGATCAACTGTCCCGCTGAATCCGGAACAGTTGGGAGGTATGCCCATGCTCCGTGTGTCACGGCCGGGCCCCCCTGCCCCTAATCCAATGGCCACGCCCCCTCCAGCCAGGCCCAGGGCCCCTGACTCCAGGCAGAGCTGTACCCCACTAGTGGCAGCCCTGCTTTACAGATACAAGCTAGGTATGATTTTCAAACTCAGTATCAGTTCACCTGATGCAGGCAACTGTGGAAAGGTAACAAAATTTAACCCACCTGGGTGGTGGTACAAAGTTATATACCATTCACTTGTGCTGAAACACTAACCGCTAGTCATTCAGTGAACTTGGCTTTAAAGCGAACCGGTCACCCCCCCGGGCATCAAAAGCTATAATAGCCACCTCTGCAGCACTGAAGCTGCATTCTGAGAAGGTGGCTATAGGCTTTTAATGCCCTTTATAGTATGAAATATTAAGTTAGGTAAATGCTCACTCTTCTGAAGACCGAAGTCCGGAAGGCGGGGTTTCACGCTGCTCCGGCCCACCCCCTCTTGTCAATCATTGTGCGCGCCTGCTGCTGCCTCCCCTCAGTGTGGAAATGAACGCGCATCTCCATTCTCCTGTATGGAGCCGCGCATGCGCTGTGCGCACCGGTGTCCAGGAAGTCGACACCGGGCGCACAGCGCATGCGCGGCTCTGTGCATGAGAACGGAGACGCGCGTTCATTTTCCACACTGAGGGGAGGCAGCAGCAGGCGTGCACAATGATTGACAAGAGGGGGCGGGCCGGAGCAGCGTGAAACCCCGCCTCCGGTCTTCGTCTTCAGAAGAGTGAGCATTACCTAACTTAATATTTCATACTATAAAGGGCATCAAAAGCCTATAGCCACCTTCTCAGAATGCAGCCTTAGTGCTGCAGAAGGTGGCTATGATAGCTTTTGATGCCCGGGGGGGGTGACAGGTTCGCTTTAAGTTTAGATCAAAATATCGAGCAGACAGTGGTCACAATTGGAGGAAACAGGACCGCCTTTTCTTTATCTGTTTGTGCGTATTATCCAGAATGTAGGATGCATTCTGCATTAGACACATGGACCAATCACAATCTGAAAAAAAATATAGTTTGTGGATAAAAGAGGAGAACTACAAGGTACAGCAGTCTATTTATCATAACATTTAAAGAGAACCATCTCCATTTTTTTTTCTTTACTTACAAGCTACTTTCTCAGCTCAGGAAGTCGCAACTGCTCAAACGGCTTTAATGCCTACCGTGCCTGTATTAGCACTATCTGAGAATGTTAAAATAATAGCTTCTCTAATCCACTTTACCATAGTACCCTTTAAGACCCCTAGTTCTTTGTAAGAGCCCTGAAAAGAGATAAACAGCGACCAGCTTCTTCTACAGGGTGTGGTCTTTAAAACATACTCCAGCAGGGAACTTCTCATGTTTAAGGTGTATAATTTATCCTCCTCTGGATTACTAGGCCAAGCGCAAATGGATGTCTGTATAATCTCCTGACGTCTATGCAATATAGATGCTACCTTTTGAAGGTAGGCTGGGTTTGCTCTTAGAACACCATCATAAAAGGGGGTTCCACTGATAAGAATTGGATATCACTAAGCCTATGGGTCGAAGTCAGGGTCACCAAGAGCATTGTTCACAGGTGCCTCCAGTTAAAGCCTCTAGCACGATCTTCAGATCTTAGGCAGGAATATGGACTAAACTACCCCTATCACATGCATTAATAAATCTAGCAACCCATCTGGTGCCTGCGAGATCAACATTTTATAAAGCCCCAAAGGCAGATACCTGCACCCTGAGAATATTGGTGGCCAGCCCCAAATCAAACCTTTTTTGAAGGGATTCTAGGATAGATCACTCAGAACCTTATCAGTTGGTGAGAAGACAGTAATTTCCTCCCGGTCCTACCATAAATTCCTATTGTTACCAGTTTTCTATTTCTAAGTAATCTACATTGGGGGGGAAACCCTTCTAGATCAGAATTGACATTTCAAATTCCAAGCTGTTAAATGCAGCTCTCTCACTCGTGGATGCCAGAATGGACTCTGACTAAGGACGTTTGGTACATCCGGAAGGACCCAAGGATCGGAAATCGGCATTCGCCGCGCCCAATAAATCTCTGGCCTCGTGGACCAGACCAGGGCTATCAGGATAATTTTAGCCTCATCCTCCTGGATTTTCCTCAGGACTACTGGGATCAGCATTATGGAAGGAAAGGCAAAAGCCACATTGAAGTCCCAGGCATCTAGAATGCATCTACTACTGGGATATAAAGATCCAAACCTTTTTACCTTCATGTTCAGTATGCAAAAAGTCTATACTTGGAAGGTTTCAAAGGTCTACTGGCTGTTGAAAGTGCAAATAGGGTCCATGGAGCCTCGTTTAGGCGTCTCAAACACGGGACTAGCCAGATATCCCTCCAAGGAAGGACATAGCCATGGGGTGGCTCCTTGAGGAGACCACCATGCCCACCATATTAAGTAGCGCTTTCCGTCAATATCCAGCTCTTTACAAGTTTAAAGATATGACAAGGGAAATACCAAAGCCAGGTATCCATCCACAGACAGCTGTTTCGGGGTTTTGTCCCTCATCAGTGTGCAGTATGATTCTGGCTAGGTGGGAGCAATGCCTGGTAGACTAACATCACGAAACAATCACTGATCTCAGGGAAACCAGTCAAAGAAAACACTGTGGGCAGCCAGCAAAAGCGCTCAAACACAATGAAATCCTCAAGGAACCAACTCATGGCTAGGTCCTTCCCTGGAGGGATATCTGGCTAGTCCGGTGTTTGAGACTCCTAAACGAGGCTCCACAGACCCTATTTGCATATTCTTATTTCCCAGGGGGCAATGCACCTAGGATTTCACTGTGTTTTAGTGCTTTTGCCGGCTGCCCGCTGGTCACCCTGAGATCTGTGATTGTTTTGTGATACTGTCTGTTGAAAGACTTTCTGATTTAGAGCCAACTGCCCCTGTTTCAGACCACTGTGACTTAGGAAGTTTTCTCTGATGTTCTTCTTCCACTTTATGTGCAGTGTCATCAATGATAACCGTTTCTCTTCTGCGAACTTAAAGATTTCCTTTGCCTCTGCCATAAGAGACTTTGATTTTGTTCCCCTCTGATGGCTGAAATACACAGATATGTGGTTCTCTCTTGCTTTGACCAAGTCCCTTGAGCTATGCCATCCCACAAATGAGCACCCAGCATCTCGGAATTGCATTTGTGTTTGCAATTTTTGTAGCTTGAATTACAAATGGAACCCCTTTTTAGAAGTTCTCCACACTTAACCTCTGTTGCAACTAAAATGACATCTAAACTCTTTTTCTAAATACTGTTATAGCCTCTATTCACATAAAAACATCTCCCGCTGTAGCTCCCTAGTGCGAAATGGAGCCCTAAAAACTGCTGGGAAGTTGGGGACCCTAATAAGAACATCGCTTTTCAGAGTGACATAGGATGATTGCTTATAGCTTCCAAAACAAGGTGTAAAATTGTGTATTTATTTTCCTCCAATAAGAAACACTTCTCAGTCCCTGAATCTAAGAGGAGACCTACAAAAGAATGGATTGTAATAGGGACAAATCTTTTTATTTTATTTTATGTAGCATCCAACTTAAATCCTCCAAGGTGGCCCTGACCCTTGCCAACTGAGAGCTACACTGTTCCTCTGAACTACCCACAAGAAAATGGGTATGGTATTGCTAGTGTATCTTGATCTTAAAAATGCGCTGTTACCTCTACCATCATCTTGATAAAAACTCTTGGGGCCATGGACAAACCAAATAAGAGCTCTGAACTGACCTGGTTGTTCATGTGTAAAACAACTTTCAGATATTTCTTACGTACTATATATACAGTTGTGGCCAAAAGTATTGACACCCCTGCAATTCTGTCAGATAATACTCAGATAATACTTCCTGAAAATGATTGCAATCACAAATTCTTTGGTATTATTATCTTCATTTAATTTGTCTTCAATGAAAAAGAAATGTCTTAAAGACAAATTGGATATAATTCCACACCAAACATAAAAAAGGGGGTGGACAAAAGTATTGGCACTGTTAGAAAAATCATGTGATGTTTCTCTAATTTGTGTAATTAACAGCACCTGTAACTTACCTGTGGCACCTAACAGGTGTTGGCAATAACTAACTACAACAGTGTCAACCTGTACTATCCGTGGCGTCTGAATGAAAAGGGACTGTATGGTAGGATACCCAGGAAGACCTCACTTCTTACCCCAAGACATAAAAAAGCCAGGCTGCAGTTTGCCAAAACTTACCTGAGGAAGCCTAAAACGTTTTGGAAGAATGTTCTTTGGTCAGATGAGACAAAAGTAGAGCTTTTTGGGCAAAGGCATCAACATAGAGTTTACAGGAGAAAAAAAAAGAGGCATTCAAAGAAAAGAACACAGTCCCTACAGTCAAACATGGCGGAGGTTCCCTGATGTTTTGGGGTTTTCTTTGCTGCCTCTGGCACTGGACTGCTTGAGCGTGTGCATGCCATTATGAAGTCTGAAGACTACCAACAAATTTTGCAGCATAATGTAGGGCCCAGTGTGAGAAAGCTGGGTCTCCCTCAGAGGTCATGGGTCTTCCAGCAGGACAATGACCCAATACACACTTCAAAAAGCACTAGAAAATGGTTTGAGAGAAAGCACTGGAGACTTCTAAGGTGGCCAGCAATGAGTCCAAACCTGAATCCCATAGAACACCTGTGGAGAGATCTAAAAATGGCAGTTTGGAGAAGGCATCCTTCCAATATCAGGGACTTGGAGCAGTTTGCCAAAGAAGAATGGTCTAAAATTCCAGCAGAGCATTGTAAGAAACTCACTGATGGTTACCGGAAGTGGTTGATCGCAGTTATTTTGGCTAAAGGTTGTGCAACCAAGTATTAGGCTGAGGGTGCCAATACTTTTGTCCGGACCATTTTTTGAGTTTTGTGTGAAATGATCAATGTTTTGCTTTTTGTTTCATTCTCTTTTGTGTTTTTTTTTATTGAAGACAAATTAAATGAAGATAATAGCAAAGAATTTGTGATTGCAACCATTTTCAGGAAGAAACTGAGTATTATCTGACGGAATTACAGGGGTGTCAATACTTTTGGCCACAACTGTACATACACACATATAAATACATACATGTACACACACCACATACATACACATACAAGTACATACACGTGCATGTACACACATATACATTCATGTACACACATATACATGTACATACATGTACACACATACATGTACTTACACATATACATACACATGCATGTACACACACATAGATGTACACACACACATTCATGTATACACATATATACACACAGTATAATGTTCCCACACACAAGACACACACACATGCACATAAACACGCATACGCACACACACTAATGTCCCCACACATATATACTCACATATACACATGCAAGCACACACATACACATGCATGTGAATACACACGCAGATGCACACATACATGCATGCACACGCACAAATATCTGGGGTATGTTTGACTGTAAGGACCAGCACCAAACTTTAATCCTGTTTTAATGTATTTTGTCTGCTGAAAATATCTGGGGTATGTTTGACTGTACGGACCAGCTCCAAACTTTAATGCTGTTTTAATGTATTTTGTCTGCTTATAAAATCTGATTCCAGCATCAATGTAACTGTCCTTCCCCCTGCCCCCCCCCCCCAATGCCTGTTTATGATCCTTTTTTCAAATCTGCCTGTGAGTGACCATTTGGTGCAGCCTTGCTTGGCCATAGATGAATGGACTCCAGTTCCCTCCCCCTTTCCCCACACCTGAAATCAGTATCATTGAGCATATAAGGAGCCTTGCCTAGTCTGATGCGAAAGTGTCTTATGTAAAGTGTATAGATATGAAATAGACCTGAAATTGACCGGAATTGACTGGGATAGACTGCAAGGTAATGACAGATAGCCATTCAAACAATGTCTACTGCTCTATTCTCTGCTATTTCACTACCATGTCTTTAACTGCACTGTTTGTGTTTCTTTGTGCCATCACCACCAATTTGTATTACCCTACCCCCCTCCATCACCACTCATCCACATCAGCCCCTCTCTCCTGCCCTACCCTATGTACAGCTCCCATGCCATCTTCAGTTTACTGAGGATTCTCAGCCCATCATATTCTAACATTTGTCATAATATACCAAGTCCTAAATCTACAAACTATCTGCTCTTCCTCTTTTTGCTGCTGCTCCTGTCAGGTGATATCTCGCCCAACCCTGGTCCGCCTCTCTAACTTCAACCCCTCTCCCACCACACATAGAAACCCCACTAACCTTATTACCATCACTTGTGCTCCTTCATCTCCCTCTTTTAACTGCGCTCTCTGGAATCCCCACGATCTGTATCCAACAAACTTCCCTTCATTCACAATTACTTCCTTACCAACTCTCTTAACCTGCTGGCCCTCACAGAAACCTAGATCCAGGATTCAGACACTGCTTCCCCTGCTGCTATTTCTCACGGCAGCCTGCATTTCTCTCACTCCCCTAGACCTGGGAACAGACTTGGTGGTGGAGTTGGCCTCCTCCTGTCCCCACAATGTACTTTCCAGGTCATCCCTCCAGCTCCATCACTCTCATTCCCCTCTTTTGAGGTTCACACCATTAGGCTATTCCATCCAATCCCCCTCATAGTAGCAGTGGTATACCGCCCCCCAGGGTCACCCACCCAGTTCCTAGACCATTTCTTTGCGTGGCTCCCGCATTTCATGTCCTCAGATTTACCAACCCTTATTGTGGGAGACTTTAACATTCCCATAAACAGCCCCATCTCCCCATCTGCATCCCAGCTCCTATCTCTAACCACCTCTCTTGGCCTCTCACAGCTCTCAACCTCTGAGACGCACAAAGACGGTAACACCCTTGACTTGGTCTTTACCCGGCTCTGCTCATCCTCCTCCTTAGATAACTCACCTCTTCTCTCCGACCACAACATTCTCTCCTTCTCACTCACTAACCCTCGGCCACCACAGCCCAATCCTACCTATCACACATCCAGTAATCTACAGGCCATTAACCCTCATGCACTCAGACTCCCTCATCTCATCTCTGTCCCCAATCTCTTCAATCTCCTGTCCAGATCAGGCAGTAAATCACTACAATGACTCTCTCAGAAGCACCCTGGACCAAGTAGCGCCCCTCACCTTCAGAACCTCCAAACAGAGAACAAAACAGCCTTGGCTCACATCACAAACTCGATTCCTCCAGCGATGCTCTAGGAGTGCTGAACGTCTATGGAGGAAAACTCGCTCACCAGGAGACTTTATCCACTATAAATTCATGCTCAAAACTTACAACTCTGCCCTTCACATTGCCAAACAGACCTACTTCACCACCCTGGTCTCCTCACTATATATTTGTACGCCCATACACACATGCACATACACACAGAAGAAAACACATAAGCATGCACATACACACATTCACACATACACACACATGTACATTCTCACAGATGCACATTCACACACTCACATACATGCATTCACACGCATACATGCACATATACACATTTGCACATGCGCATAACACATGCATATACATGCACACATGCATACACACTCATGCACATACACACGCATAAACATACATACACATACAAGTACAGACACATGCACATACATGCATACACGCACACATATACATACATGCGCATGCATACACACACATGCACATACATGCACACCTATGTATACACACGCTTGCGCACATACTCACATGCACACACATACACACGAGGCTGCCATGTTGGACACTCAGGTATAAAAAGATGGCGGCCGCGTGACGCATCACACCGCTCCACTGCAAGATTACGTCGGAGGGGAACGTCGTGGGAGCTAAAAAAGTGGATGACGAGGTGTCTGTGTCTATTTTGTACGTAATGAAAGATTTCTCTCTGTGTTATGTTTTTTTCTGCTTTACTGCAAATATTGCTAATAGCCCGCTGACAGCTGACATTAGCATTAGGGCTTGATGCCAGTTGCCAAAAAAAGCTAACATCAACCCCTTTATTACCCAGTTTGCCACTGTTACACAGCAGCTGGAAGAGCGGGGTAACCGCCAGTTCTGGCGTCTCTCATTGAGGCACCAATTCTGGGGCAGCTGCTGGCTGCAATTTTAAGCATGGGGGCAGGGGCGTACTGGCCCAGGCTGGTGGTTTTGGCCTAATTTAGGGCCACCCACTTAATGACATGGGCCGGCGTCCCTCTGCTCAGCGGCCACAGCGGGACTTTGTAGAGGGCAACATGCGGTGAGTGTCCGAACCCCACCTCTCCTTCCTCAACCGGCCGTATCCGATAGCACCCCCCAACCCCTCGCTCCTCACCCAGACGGATCCGATAGCAACCCCCCCGCTCCTCAACCAGCCGTATCCGATAGCACCCGCTCCTCACCCGGACGGATCCAATAGCATTCCCCCGGTCCTCAGGGCTGAAGGATCTGGCCACCCAGGACAAGCTCCACCAGCCAGGCCCTGCATGGGGGGCCCAGAACACTTGGGCCTTATAGCGCTGTGAATTCCAGCCCCCAGCTGTCTGGGCTACCTTGGCTGGCAACTGAAAATACGGCAGAGCCTACGCCAATTTGTTATTTAACTAATTTAACAAAAATAGGGCTTCCCTGCATTTTTCATTGCCAGTGAAGGAAACAACAGGCAGCGGGAGTTGGAAGCCAGTAGGTGCTTGGTTTACCTGCACTAGGAATAGAAAATACAGCGAAGCCCTATACATTTTTTACCAGGAGAGTAAACACTTTCGTTATTAAAAAAAAACACAGAAACAAGTTTTTAACTAAATATACATTTATTTACACACATTGGGAGAGAGCACAGTGGGGGGGTAAGGTGACACGTGGGAGGGTAAGGTGACACATAGGGGGAGACAGCCGCTGCCACCAGCAGCACAGAGCTGCCCGCATTGTGATGTCGCCTCCCTCCTGATGCGATAGCATCGGGCTCACATCTAGTATAATAATATAATCTGTACATGTCTGACAGCCATTCCATTCTAGAGTCAGGTGAATTCCATCCAAAGTACACCTCATTCAACTTAATGTGCTTTTGATTAGGTGATCACCTGAACTAAATCTTATTTAACAAGGAAAAGTATAAAAAACACTGCTGTGGTCTTTAGAATCCTCTTGCAATAAGACAAGCTGGATGGCAAAACAAGTGCTAGGAATAGCCCAAAAGTAATTTGAATGAAAAAATAGCTTTTAACCATGCTAAAGGAGTTGAAAATAAAAGTCTTAAGTGAAGAAAAGAAGAGCTCAATTCTGGCTTTACTAGCAAAGGGATACAGTGAGCGTTATGTTGCCTCCATCCTTAAAATTTCAAAGACGACAGTCCATTACAACACGGTCAAGCAGCACACATTGGGGACAACAAAGCTACAGACCAGCAGAGGGCGAAAGCGACTCTCCACTGACCGAGATGAGCGTCATCTTATTCAAATGTCACTCAGCAACCACAGGATGACATCAAATGACCTACAAAAGGAATGGCAAATGGCAGTTGCGGTGAAGTGCACGGCAAGAACAGTTCGTAACAGGCTCCTAGAGGCAGGGCTCACGTCATGTAAAGCTAGAAAAAAGCCTTTCATCAATGAGAAGCAAAGGATAGCCATGCTGAAGTTTGCCAAAGACCATAAGGATTGGACCACAGAGGACTGGAGTAAGGTAATCTTCTCTGATGAGTCTAATTTTCAGCTTTGCCCAATATCTGGTTGTCTACTGGTTAGACGGAGACCTGGAGAGGTGTACAAGCTACAGTGTCTTGCACCCATGCTTCAGCAAGGCTGGAATTGGGAAGGTTAATCTTTGCAAAGGACGCATGAATCAAGCCGCATACAAGGTTATCCTTAAAAAACACTTGCTTCCTACTGCTCAGGCAATGTTCCCCAACTCTGAGGACTGGTTTTTCCAGCAGGACAATGTCCCATGCCACGCAGCTAGGTCAATCAATGTGTGGATGAAGGAGCACAACATCAAGACCCTGTCATGGCCAGCCCAATCTCCAGACCTCAACCCTATTGGAAACCTCTGGAATGTAATCAAGCGGAAGATGGATAATCACAAGCCATTAATCAAATTTTTTTTGCTTAAATTTTTGCACCAGGAGTGGCATAAGGTCAACCAAAAGCAGCGTGAAAGACTGATGGAAAGAATGCAAAGACGAATGAAAGCTGTGATTAAAAATCATGTTTATCCCACCAAATACTGATTTCTGAACTCTTCCTCAGTTAAAATATTAGTATTATTGTTTCTAAATGAATATGAACTTGTTTTCTTTGTGATTTGATTTGAGATCTGAAAGCACGGTTTCTTTTTTATTATTTTGACGATTTTTCATTTGCTGCAAATAAATACAACATTTTTAGCTTTGAATTTCGGAGACATGTTGTCAGTAGTTTATAGAATAAAAGAACAATGTACATTTTACTCAAAAAAATATACCTATAAAGAGAAAAATCAGAGAAGCTGAAAATTTTGCAGTGGTCTCTTCATTTTTGCCAGAGTTGTATTTCTGAAGGACGCAAAAGAGAGATGTGCACAAAACCCAATGAGCTAAATGGCTTACAAAAAATAAAGTTATAGGCTTTGGATAAATAAGGAAGGCAGCAGTTGCTGTCCATTTATATAGATGTTATTCTTAATCAAAGAAATTCCAAAGTTCAATTAAAACTTCTGTGCAAGTAAATTCTGTTTTCCTCAAAAAGAAAAATCATTAAAAGGAGTGATGAAATGAGGCTACATAAACGTATACAGTTTGATTTACTTCTGCTTGACTCATCACAAATGTCAATTAGCAGATTAAACATAGGCAAATAAGAGAGAGTATGATAGGGAAATATATATTTATACTAATAGTAATTATTCATTCCACCTATATCAGTCTAACCTCTCACCAGTTCACAACTAATTAATATAATTTGTCATTTCTTGTAAATAAGCAGAGGATTGAGTGCATCTCCTCTTTACTCAGCTCCCTTGCCACAGAAAATTAGTTCCACCTAGTTGGGTATCAATGACTTATTCAATGTGCGCTAGTGCATAGTACGATCTTAGCAGAGGGGGCTTGAAATGGGTGACTACCTTCATCAGGCTTGAAACATAAATGAATTTGCCAGCACAAAAAAGGGACATCATTATTTGCAGTATTTTCTATAGGCTGCTAATAATGGCTTAGTTGAGATGGCTACCAGCTGTGTCCAGGTGGACTACAAATGTGACATCCTACAAACACAACTAGTCCAGTCTATCAACTGTTGGTCCTGTCTCATTCAAGCTGCCATAAGGAGATCAATCAACATATAGACAATCCTGTGGTCAAAAATAAATAGTGATGTCTTTAATTTACATTCTTAACAGCGTGCAATATAGAGGCAAAATAACCATTAAAAACACTATAAATATTACAAGTTAAATAAAACCTGATTTTTGGAGAAAAATAAGACTTTGTATTATTAAGATTTTTAAATTTAACCTCTTATCGGAATGATACATTCTAAAGTCCAAAATACTATCATTTAATACTATTACTATCATTTAATACTATTACGGTATATTATACTAATATTAGATAATGGTCCATCAAATGATGGTTTGGCCAGCAGCAATCATGCCCAACTCTCCCATACACAGGAGATCTTGCTTTGCGGAACACGTGTTGTCTATGAGAGATATTTGGCAGCAGCTTATCTGAAGACAATGGAAAGATCAGCTGACATGCCAGAACCTTAACTCCCTCAACTATCATCTGTTTGGGGCCCCCATACACATTATACCATCAGCCCAACCTGTATGACATTCTCTCTGGATGTTTGCTTTCTTTTGTTTTCCTGTATGACACTACTTTCTTATCATTAGAAAGCATCATAAAGGTGAACAAGTAAATGTCCTCAGAGAAGAATCTCTGTTAATGTCCCCTTGGTTAAAGGGGAAATAAGCACAGGAAACGCTCTTGCGTTCACATACTATGTATTTGCTGTGCTTTTTTACGTGTGTGCTCATCAGTTTTTGTAGCCAATACCAGGAGTGGAACAATCAGAGAAAAAGTATAATAGAAATAAGTGATCCACTTCTGTATTTAATCACCGACTCCTGGATTTGGTTACAACAACTGATGAGCACACGCACAAGAAAACGCAGCAAATACACAGCGTGTGAAGGCAGCCTAATAAGCCAATATCTCCACAATGGAGGGGAGAAATAACAAAAATGAAAACAATGTTTTATTCAGCACTTTAGTCATTAAATCATATGGTAGCCAAGTTTAACACGTGAAAATAGGGAAAGATCCTCTTTATAGATGTTGTTTTATCAAGGTGTAAAAACAGTGTGTCATTTGCCATTTCTGACAACATCCAGAAAATTGTATAATTCTAGGTAACATTATGTGAGATAAGCACAGCTGCAGACATTTCTTTTCTTCTTTACATTTTAAAGTGAACCTGTCACCTAGATAAAGCCCCCAGGTTATCACTACCTGTCCCTGCACCTTCCTATTACTACTCTATATCCCTTTCTGAGCTAAATGTCAGCTGTGAGTGTTTAATAAAATGTTTGTAAAACTTACTGGGTTGTATGTTAATGAACAGGGGGGCTAATGTAACTAGCCCCCCTGGGCGTCCTCTTTTGGTCCCTCTCGCCACCTCCAGCATTCTGTGTCATGCTCATATGGGCGTGATATTGAAATTAAATTGCGCGCCCCCCCTCTCCCCCCCAACCTGCTTCGTATCCGTGTTTTGAGTTCCGGGTATGAGCCGAAAGTGTCATTTCCGAAACTGTGGGTCTGTATCGCCCGACTTCAAGCTGTGATTTACGCATGCTCTGTGGAGCACATTACATCAGCTCATCTGTGATCACAGATGAGCTGACGTAATGTGTTCTATAGAGCATGCGCAATGCACAGCTTGAAGTAGTATAGTGCTATCACTAATGCCTGTTCTCTGCCCCTAGTGCTATAATTTGCAGCCGCCATGTTCAGCTTTTCCCGTCGCAGGTTCAGCCACATTGTGACAGCAGTTCCAGTCCTGAAAGACCAGAAGTCAGTTAACCCCTTCACCCCCGGGTAATTTTCTGTTTTTGTGTTTTTACCTCCCATTCTTCCAAGAATAATAACCTACAACATGGATCTCAAGGATCCAAATTGGACTGGGACCAAACAAAACAACCTACAAAGGGATACCCCTCCCCAATAGTCTAGGAGAAAGATGCCACAAGTAATCCAGATGCAAAATAATTTATTAAATAAAGTACAATTACACAAACAATACTTGTACAAATTACACCCGATGATAGAGTAGAAAAACAGGGACAAAGGAGCTAAAAACAAAGCATCATGCAAGGCTAAAGGGGTACACTGGACCAGGATTCACAAATGATAACATACAAGGAACCTATACATATTGAGCTAAAGTGCAACTAGTGTCAATCAGTGTCATTCATTGACACTGACGAAGCCTGACGGAGAAACACGTGTCGAGGCTGGGGTGTGCTGTACTCTTGGATTCAACATGTCACAAGGTATGAATAGAAGGTTACTTCAGTGTATGTTGTCATAGTGCTTGATTTATCAGTCTGGGCTTTTGGTCATCTACTAGTATAGTTCAGGGCTGCTATGTAGTAGACCTGGTGGGGCTGATATCTTTACTAATTGATATATTTACCCTTAGAATAGTATGATGGACACAATTTGATGTCAGTATACTTCATAGCCCACTGGTATAATGTTACTTCATTCAATGAATGACACTGATTGACACTAGTTGCACTTTAGCTCAATATGTATAGGTTCCTTGTATGTTATCATTTGTGAATCCTGGTCCAGTGTACCCCTTTAGCCTTGCATGATGCTTTGTTTTTAGCTCCTTTGTCCCTGTTTTTCTACTCTATCATCGGGTGTAATTTGTACAAGTATTGTTTGTGTAATTGTACTTTATTTAATAAATTATTTTGCATCTGGATTGGTTGTGGCATCTTTCTCCTAGACTATTGGGGAGAGGTGTCCCTTTGTAGGTTGTTTTTTTTTGTTTGTTTGTTTTTTTTCATTCTTCCAAGAGCCATAACTTTTTTTATATTTATTTTTACCTAAATGCATGTATTTTGTCTTGCAAAAATAATTTTTGAAATTGGGTTTCCTGAAAAATTGTTCACGTTTGACTGTTACATGCTATTTCCTTCCCTACACATTTGACTTAAATATGGTTTTTGATAAATAAATAAGCTTACAAGACCTTAGAAAAAGAAATAAAAGTTAACAACTCACCTGTCACTTCCGGCTGTTTTATCCTTTGTCGCCGCTGTTCCGGTCACGTGAACCCATCTTGTGCCCAAAGCTTCTGACTGGCCAGAAGTCAGAAGTTACGTCACACGCGCACAATGCATCTCTATCAGAGCCAGAATGAGGCCAGAACAAGGCTCTCATTGAGAAGTCTTGAAAAGTGACCTTCCACACGCTCAATGAAACACTGGAGCTGCTGGCTGATCACTTATCGCTGTAAACTGACCAGAGCAGGGCTGGAAAAGGCTGAAGGTGGCAGTTAGAAAGTATAACACTAGGGGCAGAGGCGCTTACATATAAAGCACTACAGCAGCGGTGCAATTTAAAAAAATGCTGTAGTGGTGCTTTAGTTTAAATCTCAAATTTGTAGAAATACTGGTATACTGTATGCCATTAATTTAGATGTGCTTAAACAGATGGTAGTAAAACTTTCATAACATACTGACATAAGTGATGGAAACATTTGTAACTTCTGTCCAGCTAGCTACACAAACATACTATTTATGTCACCTTCTACCTTCACTTCACATTTTTTACACACGTAACACTGAGCACACAAGATGACCATTAATATTAAGGATTAAGAAACCCTAAAAATACATCTGACATATTGTTCGGTGAATCAAAAATCGGAATGGTCATTTGTATTATTCAGCCAGTCTGTCTGGCCACTAAGACTAACTTTTTAAGAATCATGTTTGGGCACCCCTCCACAAATTGATACACATGCTGCATATATCTCAGAATATAAAAATACATTATTTTCGTGAAAGGTGCACAGGTGATATACCGAAGTAAAACAAAGTATTTATTCCTATATACAAAAGGTCCCCAACCTCTTTTACAATGAGTCACATTCAACTTTGAGTGGTGGTCAACAGTAACATTTAACTAAGAAATTGGAAAATTGGACAACCAATAGATCTTGAATGTACAAAGATTTTGTAATTGAAATTTGACCTTGTCATTATGCTATCCAACCTAGTGTTACGTGTGTGAGATATCTAAGATATTGCCATTATCTTTCTCTAACCTCCAACCGCACAGCACAGCAAGGAGTTGTGAGCCTCATGTGACTCCTTAGCCACAGGTTTGGGATCCATGCTTTACAAATTCCAGTTCAAAAAAGTTTGAAAAATTAAAGAAACATTCCTAGTTCTACCCCAAGTGTAGTGTTCAGGTGAGCAGTGAGTCATACAGTTTATCTCAGTAGAATAAGTGCACTTACCTGAATGGTCTTCTGAGCATTGCCTATGCTGACAGACATTAACGGTGAAGACAGATTCCACTCGCTGGACACATTCACTTTAGCCCCATCAACTTCCACCTGTTTGGACATCATAACAGACTATTAATATAAAGACAGCTTCTCTCAAGTTCATTACTGCACACAAAGCAAAAGGCATTTTAAACAGATGGCTTCCAAACAACCTGTCATGTTCGCCAATCCTTCTATACGACAGGGTCCAGCTATGTAAGCACCAAGTCGTCTCTGGGGAGAGGTGAAGGACCTGTGAACAGCTGCCTCAGTATAATGCCGCATCAAGTGATTTTCAGCAAACAAGAAACCGCCAACCAGACTACAGACATTTGTAGACATGCTACATTTAATACAATTAGACAGGTAATTTCAATACGTTGAGGTGACACTTTGCTAGCTATAAAACTGGCTTTGCATATAATATACTCTCTAAGGCATAGAGCTGTGCATCGTTTAAGTGAGTTGTACATGGCTGTTTTAATTAATAAGAAACGTTAATGAATGGGGAAATTTTATGCTACACCTGGTTTAGTCAGTCTTTCGGAAAATCATCATCATATTGCAGATTAATATAAGACAGCAGGACTTCATTTAGCATCAAAGGTTGAATTGTTAATTGTATGTGCATAGTTAACAAAAAAAAACTTCACATTTTCTGCATTGTATACCCATGGTTCTCCGATATTTTAGGCTATTTTTTACATTAGAGAATCCATTAACAACTTTTCGAGATACTAATGTCAAATCAAATCAGTGTTTTCAGGTTGTACGTTCTGCCTCAATCTAGAAAAAGAACAAAATTATTTTTTGTTGTTTTTATTAAATTGAGTATTTGTAAGGTGTTTTAGTAAATATGTTAAAACAAGAACATTTCTATGGCCTATTTTGTTAAGGCGTTAATTTTAATGAACAGATCTTAGGCTTCATTTACACTGTGTGGTTTTGGTCTGTTTTTGCTCGTCAGTTTTTGTAGCCAAAACCAAGAGTGGATGATAGATACAGAAGTGAAGCACATTTCTATGAGGCTGGCTGCACATCACGTTTTTGGAGATCCGGTCTATCTGTTTTGAAATGGATAGGCAGGGATACGTTTTTGCCTCCCATGTATCGCTATGGGTATGGATTGGTCATATATGGCCATCCATTTGTGCGAATTCAGTTAGGGATCCATTTGTGTCCTGTTTTAATACATACCCAGAATCGGAGACTGCTCCGATTTTGGGCACACTGGGCAAAAACGGACAGAAACAAATCCAGCACGGTCTGGAGCACATAACAGCGGAGTCTATGGTGCCGGATCCTATTGACAGACAAAAAATGGGCGCACCACAATATCAAGCCGATAACAAGAGGTGCTCACCATGCCAGACGGGGAATATACAATATGGAGAAAAGATGAGGCACATAAGGAGGGAGCAACACCAAACAAATTAGATATGTATCAAACAAATGTTTTATTTATTGAACAGTGCAGGGAAAGTTAAAAACACATAGGGGCCCCTTGGTGACATGGTGGCAAGATGTTATACAGCAGAGGTCCCCAACTCCAGGCCTCAAGGACCACCAACAGTGCAGGTTTTCAGGATTTCCTTAGCACAGGTGCTAATGTGATCATCTGCACAGGTAATGATTCCAAGCCCTGTGCAATACTAAGGAAATCCTGAAAACCTGCACTGTTGGCGGCCCTTGAGGCCTGGATTTGGGGACCTCTGTTATACAGAAATAACAATGACAAATGGTGAAAAGCATATACAGAGTTGCTGTGTGAATAGGCTTGTAACAAGGAGCAACCAAAATTGGTAATTATCTCATGAGTCATATACGTGCAGATGCTCTCATAAAAGAGATGTGTTCAGTGAGCACAGTAATGGTCAGTGGGGACTTGCTGGCTACAAAAATGGCAGGTACTCTGATCAGTGGGTCAATAAAAACCTGACATACATCAATAGTGTATAACGTTGTAACATATACATAAATGAATAATACTGCCAGGTGGTGGTCAAGCCCAGGATATGGTATAAAATCTATTTGTATCCATGATATATATATATAGCTAAGGTGGAGCCACCCTTAATTTATATAACATGAACAGGTGGTACTTCAGGTAGCAAGCCCCACAAGAAGTGTATATACAATATGAGCGCCACATATAATGGGTAAGGAATATGAATATCATCAAAAATATCCAATCGGAGGCTCCGATGTTACCCAGCAATGGTATAGGTAGGATCGTCACACATTAAACAACCCAGGTTGTAACACAATAAGTAGTAAAGGACAGTTACATTTGTAACAAAGGAACCAGATGCTAATACACCAAATCCGTGCTAGTGAACACATACATATAGGTAGGCTGAGAGTCATTAAATCAGTATATTGCCAAGTGGCCAGTAATGCACCTGTATACACACTGTATGTATCATATAATGATAACCAATGAAAATATTTGTGGGTCACATATGATGTGTATAGATCAATGTATGTCATATATATATAAGGAGATATATAACCCCAATACAGATATCACAGAAGAATAGCTCTGCATACAATGTGTGGTGCAGGTGCACCTAGACAGATTATACAAATGATCCTTGCCCCTAAATGTGCCACATGTAGAGGAGTGTTTGTCACCAATAAAATTTGATAGTACCTAAAACAGTCAATAGTCACCACAGACCGTGGGTCCTAGGTCGATCAGAGATGCCGTGGACAGCCATGTATTAGAATGCCTGCATGGCGAAGGGGGTACCAAGGCCCAACGCGTTTTGCTGCTTAGGTGCAGCTTCGTCAGGGGAGGTGGTGCCGGATTCGAAAAAAAAGATCGTTACCTGGATCCGGTGTTAGGTACTGAGCATGCTCAGAACAAATGCACTGGTCCTCCCGGGTCAATTTCTGTTCAGGATCTCTCTCTCCAGGGCTGACACTACCATTATTTCCTATAGCTGCACTAATTGCCACGCACAAAACGGATCCTTCAAAAATCAGGATACGGGAGCATAATTGCCATCCATTTACACAAATCTGTGCCTGTCCGTGTGGTCCTTCAAAAAACAGGATCCACACGGACAGGCAAAAAACTTGATGTGAAGGGTGGTCTTATATTTTTCCTCTGATTGTTCCACTCCTAGTTTTGGTTACAAAAACTGATAAGCAGAAACAGACCAAAAATGCACAATGTGAATGGAGTCTTTCAGGAACCAGTTGTTTGCCCATTTACTTATTGATGTCAGGTAGAATCCTGTTGCTTCAGGTTTCTTCCTGATGCCATTAAAGTGAATGGGCAAATAACTGGATCCTGGTTTTTGCCTGAAATACCTGATCTTGCCTGATTTCAAAACACCAAGTGTGAAACCAGCCTTAGAACAGTAATACATTTCCACAATTGGAAGTGTTTAAAAAAATGTTCATGTGCTGAGATAATCTTATATATGCGTCTCTGCTATGTGCTGTGTGGTGTAATGGCCGTGTCTGACTGTATGGGGAAATGGTCTGATTATACCACATCTCCTGGGCAGGGGAAGACACAAAAGAGTATAAAGACATTACAGCATGAGATCATAATGGATTCTTTTTGTGAGGTAAAATATTTTGCTTCCTGTTTAAAAAAAAAAAAAAAAAGTTCTACTTCACAGAAATAAACATTTGCAATATCATGCTATAATGTCCATATACTTTTCTATTTCCTCCACGGCCCAGGAGATGTGGTATGATCAGACCATGTCCCTGTACGGTCAGACACATCCATTACACAATATATAGCAGGGACACGTAAATAAGATTATTTCAGAACAGGAGATGTGGTATGATTACACCATGTTCCTGTACGGTCAGTCAGCCATTACACAGTACATAGATGGGACACACATACAGGGTGGGCCATTTATATACATGCACCTGAATAAAATGGGAATGGTTGGTGATATCAACTTCCTGTTTGTGGCACATTAGTATATGGGAGGGGGAATAATGTGCCACAAACAGGATGCTGATATCACCACCCGTTTCCATTTTATTTAGGTGTATCCATATAAATGGTCCACCCTATAATTGGCCCATCCTGTAGAAGATTATCTCAGTACAGGAGCATGTCTTTTAAACACATTCAATTGTGGAATGTATTATTACCTCACAGAAAGCAGTAACTACAAGCCCCAGCTATATAATCTGTATAATCACCTTTTCTTCCTCCCCTGGCCAGAAGCTTTGATATGCGCAGACCATGTTCTTGCATGCTCAAACACAGCCATTACACAGGCTAAGGCTACATTCACACGTTGCGCAACTGCAGCACTTTTGATCAGCTAAATGCGGATTCGCCATTGCTGTAGAATGCAGTGAAAAGCATTGACATTAGCTGTCTCAGCCAAGTCAGTGCATTTCACTGTTTTCAATTCACATGCTGCACTTTTCACGTATCCGCTTTTGACCTGAAAAGAGGATGCGTAAAAAGAATAAATAGGTCAATTCATTTGGCGCTATTCGACTACGCTTTTTACTCACCTCGCCGCGCTCCAATGGGGATCTCTCCTCATACTGACACTGTAGGACCAGTGCAGAACCTTAGACAGCACCATGTGACCGAGCGACATCACCCGATCACATGGCAGGCTGAAAGGTCCTAGAGGCCGTGCTCACTGCGGCCTCCGGAATGAGAAGACACTGCCAGCGGTCACCGAGGGAGCGCGGGGAGGTGAATAAAGCACAGCAGAATAGTGCAGCGTTGTTTACACATAGAATGCTGCGTTCTTTGATGATCCATTTTGGTGCAGTTTTAGTACCAAAAATGAATCTTTACAAAACGCAGCAATATGTTGTGTGTGAACCCAGCCTAACGTTCAGGAAGATACTGCACATTGAACACAACACAGCAGCAAACTATTGTGATCGATTTAAAATGCTAAATTAGGTGAAATTTAGACGTCTAGTTTTATATACGTATGCATGAAAAAATAAGACGACAATTTTCTACAGTCTTCTATATCCAATTTTTTATCTGTGTGTCCATTTTTACCGAGTGTAGTAGCTATTTGTCTTGTATGTAAATTTCTACTACACATTATATAGTAAAATCATACAGTCCATGGATGATGCAGGGATGGTAAAAATGCAAGTTTAGATTAGCATAATACCAGGGTAAAAACATAACAAAAACACAATGTGTGAACATAGCTTAAATGTAAGGACACCCTGGGGTGAATTTCGGACGAATGCAATGCGTGATTTTATCGCATTGAAGTCAGACCAATGTTATTCCATGTCCGAGAGCACATTGGCGAGTGTCGGACAATTTTTTCTCATCCGGATAACGGACGAGAAACAAATCGCAACATGCTGAGACAGTATGCGATTCACACGCGAAACTCGCCAATGCAAGTCAATGGGTCCGACAAAATCACGGAGCACACATCGACCACACATGGACCATCCATTTTTTTCACTGATACATTATCATTCTGCAGCTGAGAACACTGTAAAATGTTCCTGTAAATGATTATACAGTAAATAGCTGCTGAGAAAAAAAAAACAGATTGCACACGGACATCACACGGATGTGATCTGCACTCGCACAGCAGTTGGATGCAAAACGGAGCAAAAAACGGATGTCACTTGTCCAACTTTCATGGATGAGAAACAGACCGTTTTTTTTACATGTTTCCACTGTGTTTCAACCTCAAGGGTAAAAGAAGTGGTCATAATACATATTGTTGAGATTTTTTAACAGAACCTATTTGCAGGTATCTTTACAAACTAATCAAACCCCAGTACCAAAATGGCTAGCTTTACCAAAATAATATACGTAGGCAAATTTATCACATAAATAGTGTGTGTAAGTATAAACAGGAAGATGAAGTGGAAATTCTTTACGATTTGTTGGGAACGCTGGATTTTCCAATGAATAAAAATTCAGAGAACAAAGGGCACACCCTGAAATAGCTCACACTGGAAACAAATTACCTACTTCCTTTGCCACAGAGGGGGAAAAAATATCGGAATACATTTTCCTATCATATTATTGGAGGCTTCATGAATTTGTTTCCATTACAATTACTAAGTCAGGTAAAATATTTAACAAGTGTACACTTATTGAGAGGCTTGCTGGATGCATTTAGGGATGATGCAAAAAAACCTTTGAAATTAATGTGATCAATAAAAAAAATCTGCTTGGCTGCTTAGATTAAACATACCAAAGTAGGCTACCGTGCATGAACAATAATCCTAATGAGCCAAGTAATAGATTGCTGAAATTTATAGCAAAGGATTAAGCAATTCAGAGATGAAGAATCAATCATATGCATGTATGGGTCACTTTATTCATACTGTACAGTAGAAAGTTGATGCCCCATTTGGACAGAAATTCAAACATTACCAGCATTATTAACTGATTAGCTTTTAGAATCTGTTTTAAGAGCACTCAGACGTCCATACTTTTCATGCATGTAAAAAAAAAAAACTGAGTTTAATTAACAGTTTAGATCCGTTTGGTCAGTGTCAGTTTTTAGCATCAGTTTCCTCAGTCATTTTACATATGGAAAAATAAATTGCAAAGCTTCTACTATCCATTCAAATGTTAACCCCTTCATGGCATGTGTTTTCATAAATGTTGTGCCCCTGCCTTTGATGTGGGCTTGCACGAATGTCAGCTGAAAACCCCTGTGTCTGTCATCTCGGTCCTCTTGTGAACTCAGCTGTGAGCTGCATTCATAGGAGAGTGTGATTTCTGCTATCCAAGAGCCATGCTGATGCACTGCTCCATAACGCAGAAGTAATCGGACGATTGCAGCTTCAAGTCGCATAATGGGACTAGTAAAAACAGTGAGAGAAAAAAAAGTTTTTAAAATATGAAAGGGGGGAAAAAAAAAAAAACACCAAAGTACAAATCACCCACCCCCCTTTGCCCCACTAAAAAAAATGTAAAAAAACTTAAAAATATACTAATATGGTATCATTGCATTTAGACATGTCCTGACAAAATATAAAAAAAAATAATCCAATCGGTAGAAAGTGTAATGAAAAAAAATGTAAAAAATTCATTAAAGGGAACCTGTCAGGTCGCTCTACCACTCTCTATCACTACCTGTCCCTGCACCTTGGAAGCTATTCCCTAACCATCCCTGTCTGACCTAAAGGGACCCTATAACGATTCTGAAAAATCACTTTGAACTTACATATGGTCTCATATGGATAGGCGGGCTCCGAGCTCCATTCTCCCCTCCTCATTGTGTCCTAGCACTTTCCGCTGTTTGTCATCGCTTCTGGTGTTTGCGCTGTCGGGCTCACAAGGGTCTGGGACTCAGATCTCGGGCAGTTGCGTGCAAGGATGTTACGGGTGATCGGTGCCGAGCCTGTGCCTTGGGGTGACAATAAAAAGGGGAGTTTTTGATGGGAAATAGAGTTAATGTTTGTCGTGATGCCACCTGTAGATCGGTGATGGCAGCGGCGCTGCTGGGGCCTCCGGGGTGATGGGCGGCAGTAAGGCGTTGTAGCTCCCTACAGGTGGAGCAGGGTTCCCCGGGCAGTGTAGTGTGATGATAGGAATAGGGCAGCGCAGTCTCTGCTGTGAGACTGGAATGTCACAGTTCACCAAGAAGGAAACACAGACACTTGCTTGCTCTGCACGTGTCTTTACTGTGGTAATCTGCAGTTTACAGGGTATACGGTTGTTACAGCCAGGGTAGTAGACCGGGTGGTCCTGGCAGTAGGCAATGTCTATCCGAAGATCCAGCTATGTCCCTTCCTTTCTCTTCCACTGTTCTACCTCTGCGCACTCCTTCTTCCTCGCGCTGCCCTACACGAATCCCACTTTTGAACCAGGCCTATTGGGTGATATGGGGCACCCTTTTCTCTCTCTAGGGGCCTTACCGGTTTGGTGCTTCTGGTGGGGACCGTGAGTGTCGGACGGATCGTACTCCTAAGAAGCTGTCGATCACACTGGTATCGGCGGCTCAGGAATGGACCTCTGCATCGCTTTGGACTGGTACCCCGCTTTGGACAGGGCCAGGGTTGTTCAGTCACCCTCTGTCTGCCCCTCTCTGTCTGGGCCACCAAGTTGAGGTGCCCTCCCCATTACTTCTCCTCTCTCACTCTACTGCTTCCTTCTTTTCCCACTCACTATATACACTAGCTCTCCTCCCATTGTGATCGGTTACCCTGGTAATGGGCTGTCCAATTGGCCACCTGTCTCTAGGTGTATGTTTGTGGTGGGGAGCTTCAGACTTCCATTATCCCCTACCAGGACAAGAATACTGCAGCTTCTGTTCAGGGTGCAGTACCCTTTTGTAGCACGCTGACCAGCAAGGCGCTACACTGCCTCCTTTTTGTATTTCCCGCCCTCTCTGCTACTGAAATGCCCGGCCAAAATGTCATATCCAGTCGGGTGCATTGTGGGCTAGTCACATGATCGGCCAAATGCATTGTGTGTCTAATCACGTTAACGGCCCGGATTTGGCACAAAATAGTTCAACACATGACGTCCCATGAAGATCCCAGGCTCTGTTACATCCAGAAGCTGCAATGATGGAAAACTAAGTCTCCATAACGACCTTGGATGCAGCTTATTTTTTTCACTTGTTAGGTTATGTATATATTCCCCTCCCTAGCATTAGCATAGCTGCACTTTTCAGATTAGCATAGGGTGGTTTAAAGGGGGAGTTGCTGGTGAGCGTAGGGTTCAAAGCTCACTTACCTGTTCCCCTTCCCTCCTCCAATATTATAATAAGGATTTTTTTTCTTTTGTCCATTTTTTTTTTTTGTATATACTCTTAATCTAAACTAATAAATGTATTTATTATGGGCATTTTTGTTGTGGTTTAGTGTTTTCATTAATAACCCTCTTTTCATTATGAATACTCTTTTTTTTTTTTAACCAGCGTCCTCCACAGGCTGAGCATACCAACCTTCAACTGTTTGTCTTATCTTCGCTAAATATCAAAATTGGAGGGGACCCCATGCCATTTTTAAAAATGATTTCAATAATTTTACAAAAAATATTTTAAAAAGCAGCATGGGATCCCCTTTATTTTGATAAGCAGTTAAGATAAAGCACACAGCTGAGAGATGCAGGCAGCAGCTGTCTGATTTATCTGTGCAGGGGAACAAAATACAGGTGACCCCATGCATTTTTTATAATAATTTATTTTTTCACTAATGTGTATAGGTCTGACTGCAACCAATCACAGACCCTATCAGGGTATGGGCAGGGGAAGCAGGGAAATATGCATAAGGTTTGCTGAACAGAACCAGAAGCTGTGTGAGCGAGTTGGAGGAGGCTGTTGCGGGCTGTAGAGGCAGCAGGAGGTCACATGTCCCAGTTCATTAGGCTCCTGTACTATTCACTGCATCCCCCCGACCATCGCCGGCGTGGGGAGCTACGCATATTACATCTCCTAATATATACTGGTCATGTTATATGGCCCCCACATCAAATAATAAACGATACAACTTACCCTCTGTCTCCTTGCTCCCTGCCTGCAGCTCAGCAGTGTTTTCCTCTCTCTGTGCCGATCCTGTGACTGGCACAGCACAGTGATGTCGTCGCTGTGTGCCCCGGTCACATGATCAGATACTGGGCACTGAGACAGGAAGTAAGATGGTGGCAATGGTGAAGGCAGAGAGCGACAGAGGCCAAATTACATTGTTTATTATTTTGTATGTATGCGCCTTTGGGGGGCATATAATGTGACCAGGGGGGAAAGGGGCATATCCAGGATGAGGGAACAATATCCCATGATGTGGCCATATTAAAGGATGGGAAAGCCATATCCCAGGATGGTGGAGCCATATCACAGGATAGGGACATTACCCCCTGTGGTGCAGCAGTTGACTGCCCCACAGGTGTTGGGACTTGCGGTTCCATGGCTCTGGTAAGGCATTAGATGTGTTGGGGCTGCAGGTTGACAGCCAGGGGAGTGGCTGTCTAACCTGGATCCTCCTGTGGGTGTGACAGATCACAGATAAGCAGACTCCCTCTGTCACATGGGCTGTGAGGTCACAAAAGGTCCTTGACCACAGGAGAGGATGGAGCCTGGGGAATAAGGGTGTTATTTTCCAAGCATCCACAAAAGCTGAGAAAGCCTTAGGGAGCCTGGGTCACCTTGGACTCAGGAAGCTTGCACCCGGTCTGAGCCCGGACCGGACCAGAGTCCGCGAACCTGCAGAGGAGGCATTCCCCAGATAAAGACTGTAGCCAGCGATCCCTTTGATGGACTAAAGGTCAGTGATTGCTGGTATGGACTAACTAGGTATCTGTCTCGGTCAGTGGGGACAGCCTGACAGTGTGCCTGTCCTATTCATGGATGCCCTGCATATTGTATGCGGTTTATGAGGATTGATAACCATTGGACTAAAAACAGATGGTCCTTCTGAGTACAGACGCCGAGAAGGCCTTTGACAGGGTGGACTGGACATTTCTTCGTAGCACCCTAATGGCTTTTCATATACCTTCCCCATTAATAGAGGCCATATTCAAAATGTACATTTCCCCGTCAGCTAAACTAAAAATTAATAACACACTTTCAGATCCCTTTCTAATAAAAAATGGCACGAGGCAGGGGTGTCCCTTGTCCCCCTTATTGTATGTTTTAGTTATGGAACCATTGCTACGGAGCATCCAAATGAATAAAGATATTAAAGGATTCCAACTGAATAATGTACACCACAAGTCAGCGGCGTTTGCAGATGATTTGTTGGTAATTCTATCCGAACCGGATAGGGGCATCCCTGCCTTTGTTCAAACATATGAAAAATATGGCCAACTCTCCAATTATAAAATCAATTTGTCTAAATCAGAGGCGCTAGGCCTCAATATTCCCGAACATATCATAACCAAATATAAAACTAGATTCCCTTTTAAATGGCCAGAGAAATACATCACTTACCTAGGTATAAAGATTGGACACTCGGATAAAGATCTTCTCTCCCTTAATGTACTTCCCACATTAGAAAAAGCAAAAGAAACGATTAAATCATGGAGAGCGCCCTTCCTATCGTGGATAGGCCGAAAAAATCTAATTAAAAGCATGATCCTACCAAAATTCCTTTATCTATTTCAGATGCTCCCAATCCGCATCCCGGAATATATGTTGAACAGAATCCACACATTTATTTCTAACTTTATTTGGAATGCTAAAAAACCGCGTATCAAATACCGGACACTTACCATGCCAAGAAAAAGTGGTGGTATGGGAGCACCTGATATACGTAAATACTATACGGCAGCTATGCTGACGAGAGTCGTGGACTGGATTAGACGACCACCACATAAGTTATGGTTGCCAATTGAAGAAGCTATGTCACCCGTACCTTTAAGGTCCCTGGCACTTCTCTCAGATTGCTATACTGACTCAAAGTTATTTGGTAACACCTTTACTAAAACCATTGTAGCCATTTGGAAAAAAGAATGTGGTCGGCTGCTCCCTCCAACGACTCCGATTCTAAATTTGAGAGACCTCGTAGGCAGATTACCGCCAGGTTCTCGAGCTAGCAACCCAGGGGACTTGGAACTGAATCCTAATGACCCTATCCCAATCGATCTCCTCCTGTTGGATGGAGCACTGCTCTCCCACCAAGAAATACAGCAATCCAATTTACTGCCTAATTTATCCTTTCTGCAATACGGTACATTAAAAGCATTTATGCACAAACACCTGAAACACTTAGACTTCATGAGACCTTTGACAATGTTTGAACAATTATGTTCACAACTGGCAGAGCCCACAAAAATACTATCTTCACTATATAAACAACTAACGCTTGACACAGACCATATTAAGAGAGACTTTCTGGAACAGTGGGAACGGGATCTACAAATACAATTTTCAGAACAACAAGTGAGACAGATATACAGAGGATCTCATGGCCCTTCCTCTTGTGTAAAAATTCAAGAAAGCACTTATAAAGTGGTAACGAGATGGTACCGCACCCCCTCACAACTACATAGATGGCACCCACAAATGTCAAGCTCCTGCTGGAGATGCAACTCCGGAGAAGGGACATACTTTCATATGTGGTGGCAATGCCCTCTTATCCAAGTATTCTGGTCAATGGTATCAACATTACTCACGGATGTTCTACAGAGGGACACAACTCTCACGCCTCTTACTTCCCTTCTTAATTTTTACATATGGCCAAAAGACCTGTTTGTATCCAAATTAGCTTCTAATATCATAGCCGTTTGTAGACTCCTTGTCTCTGCCCTATGGAAATCTGATAAGACCCCGACGAAACCACAAATAATACGAGAAGTAGACATGGGTTATCGTGCAGCTGAACTGGCAGCTCTTTCATTTGGTTCACAAGAGACCTTTGAGAAAACTTGGACGCTCTGGATGTGGTATCGTTCGACTCCTGAATTTCTGTTGTTGCATACCTCCGAGTGAGGAAAATATCGGGTTCTCTCTTGCATATACACCCCCCCCCCCCACCTCCTTCCCATCCACCCCTATTTTTCCCTCTGTTCCCCCCCCCTGTTGACTCTTTTTTACTTTTACACTTTTGCTATGAATGCAGAGTATTTACAAAAATGTTCTATTACATTTCTATTGAATGTTTTATCTGTATCTACTGTTATGCCTTTTTCCCTATGTTAGGGGACGAAAAATGTTGATTGTTTGATTATGACTTAAATCTTCAATAAAAAGACCATTAAAAGAAAAGATAACCATTGGACTTTGTTTCACTTTGAGACACGGTTGTTTGCACGGTTTTCCGTGGTCAAGCGGTCCCCTAGGAATGCATCGCCACACCCCATAACAGTGTTAGCAGCAGATCTCCCCCATAACATTGATTATAAACACATTTTTGTGCTCATTTTTTCTCCCTATTTTCTTCATTAAAACCTGGGTGCGTCTTATAGTCCGAAAAATACAGTATATTTATTTTAATTCAAAGTGTGTAAATGTGCATGTAATGTAGCACCTACAGCTGATCTGTCTGATATCCAGCGTAGTTTTGCTTTTGCTTCTCAGCGACTTCACTGCAATTTTAACTAGTTGGATCAATCTATGCATGAGCCACAAATCTCATTTATAATGAAAGCCTATGGAGGCTTGGTCTGAAGCTATATATGCTTACATTGTAATACCCATTTCCATATCACAGAGCAATGACGTCATGGAGAAAAGAGAACAGCGCTTGACACCAGACAGGTCAGCTTTAGGTGAGTATATTAATACAGTTAAACTACATTATAGGCATTGCAAACTACTAGGAAAACCCTTTCTAATTCTGGTAAAAACGTTATACTCACCTCCCAACCTGGCTCTGTTCCATCAGTGTCGGCACTCTCTCTGCAGAAGCTAAATTGTTGAAGCACGCAAGCCCCATGCCCAATCAGCATTAGCTTCACTGTTCCTACCTTTGGATGTATAATAATCAAGAGGAAGTGAGAGGTGTTGCTGGCCGCTCACATCCTGTTGATTACTTATATGTTTGAAAACGGGGACAGTGAATCCAATGCCGATTGAGTGTGGGGCTTGTGTGACGTTACAATGGGAAAGGAAGAGTTAATACAGATGGAACGGAGCCATCTCAGGAGGCAAATATAGGTTTTTTTTATTTTAATGGGTGCAATCATGTGAAATGAGTAGGGGTTGTCCAAATAGTGGACAGCCCCTTTAAGTGGATATATTATAATAAAAATATATTGTAATATGGGGACCGGCTACATTGTGAATGACTAGTATGTCAGTATCACAGAGATGGTTGTCCTCTGGAATGTAAACCTGGAATGTTTACTTGGGACCTGTAGTTTCACTAGTTTTGTTAAAGCATTCAATAGGCAAGATTTACAGATAGCTGGAGAGATAGGCGGGTCTGACAATACACATTTCTCCACCCATGAATGTGTCTCATGTCCTTTAATTAAGTCTGTTTTTTTGACATATGGTTCTGTTTTGGTTTAACAGGCCTCTAATTGTGCAGAGTTGAACCTTAATCTTGTGCGGGCGTACCCCTGATTTAAATGGACTGTAACAAAGTTCATGTTTCTCTAAAGTCGAACAAAGGCTCATACTTTGCTTCTCTGTGCTGGTTTATGAAGACATGAATAAATCCACTGGACTTTTAAATGGAAACTGTTCCTGTGTCTGCCTCATGGAGCAATTAAAGTGAATAACCCCCACCCCATAGAAGACAGATTTTCAGTTCACTGAGGGAAGAGACTACCGTACATTTGTTTCTCAAACTCTGCAGTCAAGGAAAGAGTAGGTAGAGGCAGCAGACATTTTTGTCCCAAAATTACATATATATTTTAAATCTTTAAAATGTAAACATTTAATCCACTTCCCTAAATAAAAACCCCAAAACATTATTATAACACTATTATTGCAAATATGCATAAAACCTTCCTCTTCGTGGTCCAGTTTTCTGTAGTGCTACGTCTCTTTCACAGTGTTTTTGCTGATTCGCGCAAATCCGGCAGAAAATGGCCGACTTTCGACAAGCCCTGAACCATTCTCTATGGGGCTTGCAGCCAGAGCAGTTTTTGCCGCTATCTGGCAGATCTGGCACTTGAAGCAAGTCAAAAAAAATGTGGTTAGCTTCGTTTTTTTGACTTACTGCAAGTGCCAGATTTGCCAGATCGCAGCAACTACTGCACTTGCCGCACCTTCTGCAAGTCCCATAGAGAATTAATAGGGGCTTGCCGCAGATTTGTCACAAGTTGGCCGTTATGCGACAGATGCGGTAAATCTGCCGGATGTGAAATAAATCATCAAAAATGCTGACGTGAAAGGAACCTTAAGCCCCCGTCACACTAAGCGAGATCGCTGCGGAGTCACAAGTTTTGTGACGCAACAGTGACCTCAACAGCCTGACACGTAGCAGCGATCAGGCCCCTACTGTGAGATTGCTGATCATTACAAACCGTTCTGGACAATTTTTTGGTCGTTGCGCTGGGCAGTGTGCATCACTGTGTTTGACAGGGACAACGACCAACGATCTCAATACTACGCCTGAGAGTCATAGGGTCCCAACGACCGCTGTATCTTTGCTGCGTCGCTGGTGAGATCTGACTGTTGACTTCTCACCAGCGATCACGTCGCGACGCACCAGCGCTCCCTACCAGGTCGGATCGCTGTCGGGACCGCTGGTGCATCGCCAAGTGTGAAGGTACCCTTATGCGAAAGACATGGACTGTTGTTGTGCATAGATAAACCATTGTTACCAGTAACAAATCCTTTTGTCAGACTCTGGTGCTGTGGACCTCTACGGACTACCAAGCAGATGCATGACTGAGACAAGAGATTTCACCTACAGTAATCTGACCTTTACAGCAAGAGCTAGGCTATTAATTATGATCTATTCATGTACTATTGCCATTGTGATGACATGGCACCTACACAGATGACTTCCCCAGTCAATGGCCTAGTATTGTCATATACTACTGATATCAGTGATTGGCTACAGCGGTCACGTGCTGCAGCTCAGAATACAAAAGCTAGTCAAGAGCATAGAGAAATGCCCTAGATAAATAAGATAAGAGTTTTGGTTATTTTATCATCATAATGATTTTGGAAAACCCCACTAAGGGAATGTTTACAAGTCACATTTGTCACAAAACAAAATTAAGAATTTTCATTGTCCCATCAAAATAAAGGGGATTTCTGACATTTCATTCACATGTTGTTGTTTTTTTCCTTGCAGATTTGAAGCAGTTTAAATCTGCAGCATGTCAATTCTTTTAGCATTTTTCACATATTCTATGAATGAATGCTTGAAAAAAAAGCAAAGTTTTTGGTGCATTTTTCCTTCTAAAAGACAAGTTTTTGATGCAGAAATGTCCACATCAAATCCTTAACGTCTGCACATTTCCTAACATTTCTATACACAAAGAATAGATGGTGCCATAGTTATAAGCAAACAGACATTTACTTTTATCAAAAAGTTGAGCAATTTGCAAATATACTTTGGTTTTTATTCCGTATGCGTTTTTGCAACATTTGTGTGTCACATTTTGTCACAAAACTGCATGCTTTTCCTTACCACAGCAAAGTCTATGAGAATTCTGGAGTGTTGTGCCCACAATGCGTATTTTTTCCTTGCAGTTTAGGTTTAGATTATGGTCAAGACAAAAGAATGAACATGTCAATTGTTTGCGACATTTTGTAGCCCTCGTGTATTCAGACCACCCTATCAAAAGGTAAAAGAGGCCCTCCTAAAACAATAGTTACTTCATATACAAACTCCAAGGAGTCAGGCCAAATCAATTGCAATTAATCTTTATTAAAACCAAGACTATGCTAAAATTACAATATATATGATGGTACCCAGAAGGAGGACCACATGACACAAATCTCAACCACAATGGTAAAGTTACCCCAGGGGGCGGTCACAGTAAAGTAATTTGGACCCATGGCATGGTAATTTTATCTGTGTCATCCTCAACTAGGTATATGGGGTGCACCGGTTTTGGGGCACTGGTTTTTGAATGTCGATTTGCTATACCTGAGGATTGATTACCATTGTGGTTGAGATTTGTGTCATGTGGTCCTCCTTCTGTGTACCATCATATATTTTGTCATTTTAACATAGTGTTGGCTTTAATAAAGATTAATTGCAATTGATTTGGCCTGACTCCTTGGAGTTTGTATATGAAGTAAATTTTGTAGCCCTCACAGACATTGACTATAGTAGAAAAAACATATGGCCACAATCTGCAGCAAAAAAGCATGAGCTTTGTAGTGCGTTTTCCTGCCGCATGTGCAGTTTTGCAGTTTTTGATCCATTTTTGGTGTTGCGTTTTTTTTTTTTTTTTGTTAACTGCACCAAGAAAAGGATCAGTCAAAACATCTGCCAGCAAAGGGAATTGGATTTTCAATTTGCTGTGTATACATCAGCGCTTTTGACTGCTGCGTTAGTGGTGCAGAAAATGCATCCAGAAAATAATGAGCATGTCAATTAGTGCACTGTTTTTCTGGTGTGCTTTCTGCACCACTAATATCCAATTACTTACCCTTTCCTGCAAACCTACACTGAGCTCTGGTAAGGTCTTACTCCTGGGTATCGGCAGGACTTGTGGGTAGTTGGGTAGGGTACTTCCAGGACCTTGGACCATGTGACTCAGGTTGTGAGTCACATGGTGCCAGGTCCTGTAACTATTCATACTCTCACAGGTCCTGCCAATGCTCAGAAGGAAAATATCACTGGAGCTCATCATGGGATTGCTGGGAAGAGTAATAAACTGTGTGTGTGTCTCTGTCTGTGTTCCCTGGAAAACGGAGCAAAAAGGCAGAACAAACGGATGATGCATTTTTGCAAAAAGAGGATGTGTTTTTGGTGCAAAAAGTGCACCAAAACGGATTCAACAAAAAACAGAGCACAAACACTGTCTGATTGAGGCCTTAGTCTTGTAAAGATAGGAATAATGTGTCCATAATATAAGCAGGACAGACTGTTATTGAGTTCAATGGTAAAAATGGGTGCAGGCAGACACTTCAGTTAACAAGGGTAAAATAATCCCCATTCTCCTTAAAGGTCCACCTAATAAATGTTCATGTCACATCTTGTAGGTATCATACTAATGTTTTAAATGAGAAAGTCCACTTAAATACGCATTGATGAGTTACCTAACAAGGTGTAGGGTGGGTGATTATCCATACATAAAAATCCCACTGTGCAGCTTCAGTGCAATGTTTTGTTTCTCTTTTAAAGCCCATAGCAGGATGAAGCGAGCAGAAAGAGAAATATGACAATCTTTTTATTCTTAACTTCTCTTTGAATGAAAAAATAAAATCAAGCAAAAAATACCACCTAAATAAATACAATACTATAAATAAATATTTAGTGACATTAGACTGTAGACAGATTAGTAAAATGCTAAATAAGGCATCTGCCATGCCGAGTAGCTCAACATTTGTTTTCTTTCTTTGATAACATTTACTGCAAATATACTACCATTACATACAAAAGTAAAAAAAAAATTGCTGCATTTCTCATTTTAAAATATCTAACTGTGAACAGACTAACCCACACTTGAAATTGTGTGGTTAATTTCTTCATAACATAGTGTAAAAATTTAATAGGCGCTTCACCAACCGCTGTGAGTTATAAATTATTACTAGAAATTATAACCTGAGCTAAAACACGTAGGCAAACGAGGATAAAAAAATCCATAGCACATGCTTTGTCAGCATACAAAATAATATTCAATAATTAACTGTCTTTTGAATGGCACACTGTTAAAGAGGTCTGTAACAGCAGGAGGCAGTTTGAACCAATCATTAGGTGCTATATATGGTATATCCGGAGTACTTAATATTAAGCAGAGCGGAATCTTGCCATGTGCACTGCATAATGATTCATGTTCCTAAACAGTCTTATTACTAAGAAATAATATGAACATCTGAGTGAAAGGATTCCCATTTCCCCCCTATCAAAATACAGTCATGATCGATCATCTATCTACTGTATATACACATTTTATAGGGTTTCCAAACAGTTTGATTACATTTTGCTTGGGTAAGGGACCAAATATTGGGCTTTTTTGGGGGTGGGGGGGGGGGAAGATGCTCATCCTAATTCCAAATGGTTCAAGTTTTTCCAAATAAAGAAAGCTCTTTTTTATTTTTTCATTTAGAAAGGGCATCCCTTAAGCAATATTCAGAACAATTATATTGTCACTTATTTACTTCTCTCTTAGGGTTTGTTAATTTCATTTTCTACGGTAGTGATAGATGAAGTTATATCACTGCTGGGAATTATTATGACCTTCTAAACTTTGATTTCACACAGGATACATTACAGGATCACCAGTTTACAGGTCACATTTTTCATTATTCATTACGGCAGTGGAAAATATTATCTCATTTCTCTTTCATGTCTATGAATCTGATTATTCCAGCTACTATTTGACCAGTTCAGCCAGGGGAAAAAACTTTAAAGGAAAACCAAACCTGACAATAAAGTGTTTCTGTAGTTGGAAGTACAATGATTACTAGCTGTTCTATCACCAAGCATGTGCACTCATGAAATATCTGATTGATAAAGGAAGGAAAGCTCCCAGGCTACTGTGCAGGCATCTGAACGAGCATGAGCATGCATTCATTGTCATTAAGTCAATGTAGAAATTGTGTTCACTGTCAGCTTACACTTGAAACAATTGTACATTAGTGACTAGAATGGTTAGTTTGATCTAATCTTTTTTTGCGCCAATATATCAGTCTCTCAAACAGTTGGCACACAAAATATGCCGTATCAATGACCACTGTGATGACCATCTGCTACGAGGCTGAGCTGCTGGTAAGACAGCAACCTGGGAACCTCGAGACCCTTTACCCCTATACAGGGATATGGAATTACAGCGGAGCCCAGGAGGAAGGTCGCCAGGAAGGGAATATTAAATAGGACCCGAAAGTGTAGTCAAGAGTCAGGGCGGAGAAGGTACAAAATCGTTAGGCAGTAGAAGGGTCAATAATCCAGGCAAAGGTAAGAGTCGAAAACCGCAAGGGAATTTAAGGTACAAAATCGTCAGGCTATAGAAGGGTCAAAAATCCAGGCAAAAGGTCAGAGTCAAGATACAACACACACTAAATTGCTGGGGAAACCAATACTATATCTGGCGGCCTGCAGGACAGGCTCGAAGGTATTTGAAGGGTGCAGTTTCCTCTCATAGGCTGGAGCGCACAGCCTGATGACCTCATCCGGACCACCCTTTTAACTAGGCTAAATGGTGATGCAATACTTGTACCAACCACCCTACTTCTGATAGAAGAGCGAAGCCTGCATCTACTGGACGCCTCTGCAGGAACTGCTCTTCTGGTACCAGCATCACCCACAGGAGAAACACGGCGATGACCAGCGACAGAGGCAGATGTCAAAGGATCAAGTCCATATGAGGACCGGCACCACCATCTAAATGAACCTGGCACCTCCCAGCGCCAGGACAGGAACACCAGCCACTGAGTCCAACGGCGACATGGCAACCATTTAATAAAAGGTGTAGTAACGAATCCTTACTGCAATTAAAAGCTTAAGGTTGAGGGCAACAACCCATAATCTATAGTAATGTCTAAGTTCAGAGATATAGAGTTGTCTTGCTGAGGCCCTGGGCTCAAAGCTGAACAAGGTCAACATGCCCATGGGGTTTGCATGCTCTGGCTGTGTTTTCCTGGATTTCTTCTCTTATGTTCCACTAGATGGTGGTCCGATACTATCCCATCGAAAAGGCGGTGACATCACGATGGGGGCATGCTCTGTGGTGCTGCGGGTGGTGGTCATCTTTCCCACACCATGCACTCTCAACCTGCCCACTCTTTCTCCCTCATGTGCTCTCTCCTTTAAGCTCTCATCCCCCTATGTGCTCTCTCCTTTGAGATGTCTCCCGTGATGTGCGCTCTCCTCGCATGTGCTCTCTCCCCTCCATGTGCTGTCTTCTCCCCTCATGTGCTCTCTCCATTGAGCCGTCTTCCCCCTGTGAACTCTCCTCTCTGTGTTTAATAGATTTAAAAAAAAATGGATTTTTACTTAAAAACCTCTTTCTATTTTTAATAAAGTGTTAAATTTCCTGGTAAAAAATATGTAGTGTTTCGCTGTATTTTCTATTGCCAGCACAGGTAAACCAAGCTGCTACTGGTTGCTAACCCCGCTACCTGGTGCTACTTTCGCTGGCAATGACAACTACTGGGGAGTCCTATTTCTTAAACTTATTTAAATAATTTTAAAAAAACTGGCGTGCGCTTCACTATATTTTCCATTGTCAGCCAAGGTATCCCAAGCAGCTGGGGGCTGTAATCATCAATGTAGTAAGGCCCAAGCGTTTTGGGCTCCCCACGCTGAAAACTGCAGTCAGCAGCCACCCCAGAATTGGCGCCTCCATGAGAAACATCAAAGCTGGCGGTTACTCTTCCAGCTGTCCTGGTAACGGTGGCATACTGGGTAATAAAGGGGTTGATGTCAGCTTTTTTTGGCAGCTAACAAAGCCCTATCACTAATGTCAGTCGTCAGTATGACAGCCGGCCATTAGGAATACTTTCAGTAAAGACGAAAAAACACAACACAGATAAATTCTTTATTACATACAAAATAGACAGACACCTCATTATCCACTTTATTAGCGCCTACCAAGTTCCCCTCCAACGTAATTATATAATTAATCCATAAGTAGAGAAAATACGCGGCACTCACTGGTGTAGGTATCTTCAATCTATTCAAGCCGGGTTACAGGCATGGCATGGTAAGGAGAGGGAGTGAGGAGTGCAGACGAGACTTGACTGGAAGAAGCAGCATCCCACCGCGAAACGGTGCCCGTCGTCTGCACCCCTCATTCCCTCCCCTTACCATGCCATGCCTGTAACCCGGCTTGAATAAATTGAAGATACCCACACCGGTGAGTGCCGCGTATTTTCTCTACTTATGGATTTGTTCTATGGACTTTTTTAGCGTGCACCATCTGGTAGGTGTGTCTGCACCTGGTCCACATAGGATCAATATAGGTGCAGCAGATTGAAGTATATACTGCAGTGCCCAGTGTTTCTCTCGTTGGAGGTAATTATATAATTACTGTATTCTTGCAGTGAGGCGGTGTGATGCGTCACGCCGCCGCCATTTTTGTATACCGTAGTGTCCAAAGAAGGTGGCCCCGTGAGTGCGCATGTGTGTACGGTGTGTACAGTACAGACCAAAAGTTTGGACAAACCTCCTCAAAGAGTTTTTTTTATTTTCAGGACTATGAAAATTGTAGATTCACACTGAAGGCATCAAAACTATAAATTAACACATGTGGAATTATATACTTAACAAAAAAGTGTGAAACAACTGAAAATATGTTTTAGATTATAGGTTTCTTCAAAGTAGCCACCTTTTGCTTTGATTACTGCTTTGCACACTCTTGGCAATCTCTTGATGAGCTTCAAGAGGTAGTCACCAGAAATGGTCTTCCAACAGTATGAAGGAGTTCCCAGAGATGCTTAACACTTGTTGGCCCTTTTGCCTTCACTCTGTGGTCCAGCTCACCCTAAACCATCTTGATTAGGTTCAGGTGACTGTGGAGGCCAGGTCATCTGATGTAGCACCCGATCACTCTCCTTCTTGGTTAAATAGCCCTTACACAGCCTGTAGGTGTGTTTGGGGTCATTGTCCTGTTGAAAAATAAATGATGGTCCAACTAAATGTAAACCGGATGGAATAGCATGCAGCTGCAAGATGCTGTGGTAGCTATGCTGGTTCAGTATGCCTTCAGTTTTGAATAAATCCCCAACAGTGTCACCAGCAAAGCACCCCCACACCATCACACCTTCTCTTCCATGCTTCAAGTTGGAAACCAGGCATGTAGAGTCCGTCCGTTCACCTTTTCTGCGTCGCACAAAGACACGGTGGTTGGAACCAAAGATCTCAAATTTGGACTCATCAGACCAAAGCACAGATTTCCACTGGTGTAATGTTCATTCCTTGTGTTCTTTAGCCCAAACAAGTCTCTTCTGCTTGTTGCCTGTCCTTAGCAGTGGTTTCCTAGCAGCTATTTTACCATGAAGGCCTGCTGCACAAAGTCTCCTCATAACAGTTGTTGTAGAGATGTGTCTGATGCTAGAACTCTGTGTGGCATTGACCTGGTCTCTAATCTGAGCTGCTGTTAACCTGCGATTTCTGAGGCTGGTGACTCAGATGAACTTATCCTCCACAGCAAGGTGACTCTTGGTCTTCCTTTACTGGGGCGGTCCTCATGCGAGCCAGTTTCTTTGTAGCGCTTGATGGTTTTTGCAACTGCACTTGGGGACACTTTCAAAAGTTTTCCAAATTTTTCAGACTGACTGACCTTCATTTCTTAAAGTAAAGATGGCCACTCGTTTTTCTTTACTTAGCTGCTTTTTTCTTGCCATAATACAAATTCTAACATTCTATTCAGTAGGACTATCAGCTGTGTATCCACCAGACTTCTGCATAACACAACTGATGGCCCCAACCCCATTTATAAGGAAAGGAATCCCACTTATTAAACCTGACAGGGCACACCTGTGAAGTGAAAACCATTTCCGGTGACTACCTCTTGAAGCTCATCAAGAGAATGCCAAGAGTGTGCAAAGCAGTGATCAAACAAAAGGTGGCTACTTTGAAGAACCTAGAATATAAGACATATTTTCAGTTGTTTCACACTTTATTGTTAAGTATATAATTCCACATGTGTTAATCATAGTTTTGATGCCTTCAGTGTGAATCTACAATTTTCATAGTCATGAAAAAGAAAACTCTTTGAATGAGAAGGTGTGTCCAAACTTTTGGTCTGTACTGTATGTGTATATGTGTGCATATATGTGGGTATGTTAATGTGTGTGTGTCCCCGCCACATCACATGACCCAGCCAGCTTGTATATGTGTTTGTATGTGTGTATATATGCGTGTGTGTATCCCCACCGTGTCATGTGATCCGATGCAAGTGTGTATTTATGTGTGTATATGTGTGTTTGTGTCCCTGCCGCATCATGTGACCCAGCGCTTGCGCGTACGTTACATATGTGTATGTGTGTCTGTCATGTGACCCAGCGCATGTGTATATGCATATCACATGATCCAGCACGTGTGTGTGTATATCTATGTGTGTGTGTATGTGTCCCCACTATGTCACGTGACCCAGCGCGTGTGTGTGGAGATCCGCCGCATCACAAGATCCGCCACCTCACACAGGTTCTTTCAGCGCTTTCGTACACAGTGACTCGCTGCACCACGCAGGTACTTCAAATGCTTTAATACAGTTACTTTTGTACAGTAAGCTGCCACATCATGTGATCCACCACGTTACGCCGATCCTTAAACAGTCACTTTCCTACAGTTACTCGCGAGTCAAGCAGGTGCTTGTGCTGAAAGGACATGCATGATGCCGCAGATAACTGTACAAAAGTAACTGTGTGCAAAAGCAATTAAAGGACCAGCGTAACGCAGCAGATCACAAGACGCGGCGGGTCTACACACACACAGTGGCAGGCGGATGTGGCAAGCTCTAAAGCAGTGCAACAGTGGGGAGATGGAAGAGGAGGAGGAGGTGGCGGCGGCGGAGGACCTGAGGGTGAGCATCGGCATGCGGCTGGCACATTGGCACATTCTTCATTTGGGTGTGCCAATATGGTAGCCATTCATTTTTTCTGCTTCAGGTGGACCAATCCGCCGCCGGTCATGTGGAACAACCAAGTGGTGAATAAAAGGTGATATCGCAACACTTCCAGTCTCCAGGCAATTATGTAAGTAGATACAGTATATTTTAAGTAAACCATGCAAGTCAATTTTTTTCAATGTATGATGGAAAATTGGCTAAAGTTCTACTTTATAATTTCTATAATAGACTCCAAGAATTACCTTTATGCCATTTACAAAGAAATGTTCTGTCCTCATAATAACAATGTACGGTAAATATCTATGTTACATTGCTTCACAGGGTTCATGGATGTTATTTTTGTTTCATGTTTTGCTACAGGAAAGCAGCAATTTCAAATAAAATCATCAAAACATGGTAACATAATACAATATGGGGTTCCTGCTACTCACATTTCATGGTTTCCTGGGTCTCGTGCTTATCTCTTTCCACCATGCTGCATCTGGCCGAACATGTGAATAGTGTGTCCAATCACTACTTGTAGTGATGCTTCGGTCATCACTGTGGCCAGTGAATGGCTTGACAGATGTGTGAACTCTGTTGCCATACTCTGGTTGTAACAGTGATGTGGTAGTGATTGCAGAGGTTGACTGATGGACTGCAGAGGTCACATATCAATGCAGAAAGTCAAAGGGAGGCCAGGGAGGAACCAGGGAGGTAACAAAACAGAAGCAGCTAACTGGTCAGACAACATTTTAGATTTTCTGGTTTCTGAACTTTAGTACTGATGAGTTTGTCAACTCCGCTATACAGTTGCAAACAAAATATTTTAACTCACTGCAAATTCATTCAGTTAATGAAAATTTCCATACTTTTTGTAATTTGCAATAAATAAAAAGCTCAACACAACTAAAAAGTGGTTTTTACAAATTCAACAGAAAAGTACACATTTAAGGATTACTGCAATCTTCAAACTATTCACCCGCTTTATGACTATTGTCCATAGTAGAGAAAGCATTAATTATGACCCAGCTGCTGTAATCCGTGAAAAACCATCCAGCTATGCTAATGAGTGGGATCGCTTTCTCTCAGAGGTGGAGAAAAAAAAAAAAAGATTTCTCATGTCAGTCCATGAAAATTGGACTGCACTTGGAAGTTACCCGAGTGCAGTCCAATGTTTTCCATGAAGCCACTAACTCGATTCTAATTTTGATCAGACACAGATCAAAATCATACATTCACACAGCCCCAAAGTATATCATAGATCTGAGTACCATCTGTGAAACCCACAGATAGTACTCAAACAAGAAAATTGGCTTGTGTGCACAAGCAGTCTGCATTCCTGGGTAACCTTAGCCCATTCATCATAATCTATAGCTTTCAGTTGCCTTCACTTCACTAATATTTTTGGATTCATATGCTGCACCTGTCTTCAATTCCTACCAAACGTGATTCAATTCAAACAAGTGTGACAACCAATCGAGAACCTTCACAGCCTGGATGTTACTAGCAATAAACATGCATAGTTTGCAAATTCAAATTTAAAGGAACACTGGCTATGCTATTTGGGCAACCCCGGCTGCCACCAGATTTCTGAAGGGTCAGGTGGTCAAAAACTCTTGTGACAGAAAAAACCTGCATGAAGATTTGGTGGCAGCAGACACTAAAGTTTCAGTTTGCACAGTAATGTGCAAATCAATGCTGAAGGTCTCTATGTCTTAACTCCAAGACATACAAACCTACTGACCCAAAGAAATAAGTTAAGAAAGTCAGCACCAATATGTTTAAAACTATATACGGTAAATAAGTCATGGAAATTTGAAGATGCTGTTCAGTGGAGAAAGACTGGACCTTTTTAGGCCAATGAATTAGCAACATGTCTAAAGTAATAATAATGAATTAAGTTTGAGTCATGTCGGAGAGCAAGATGGATTCAATCATGAAGAAAATTTAGAAAAAAAAAATCAAGCCTTCTGTAAGGAGCTAAAACTTGAGCATCGTTGAACCTCCCTGCAGGACAATGAACCAAAGCATACCCCAAACTCAACCAAAATTTGGTCTCAGAATAAAGAATGACGATTTTGGAGTGGCTGTGATAGTCACCTGACTTGAGACTTTAAAACATCTTTGATGGGATTTGAAGAATGCTATTGAAGCTCATAAAACCAATATTATCAATTGTCTGTTGGCCATTACTCCTTAAGAATTGTTAAGATTCCTCAGGAATGCCATCAGAACCTGAAATCATAATATGCATCACATTTGTGGCAGTTCATAACAGCCAAAGGATGCTCTGTTAAGTAATAAAGAAGTAACACGTCATGATGGAGTTGAGTAACAATGAGGCTGTAGAAACCATTACAAGTGGCATTTTGTGTTGAATTTGGAGAACCCACTTGTTGTATTAGCTCTGTTGAAGTATTATATTGTTCTTGAGTGTTGTATTGCAAACAGCCCAAAGTTTGTAAATGTTACTAATTAACCGAATTTCAAACGGGGGCTGAATAATTTTGACTGTGAATTTATGTCTCATGAAAACTCATTCACTGCCTGAACATAGGTATTTTCCTAGGATGTCTCCACGGTTATCCTTGTTGCCAAACTTGCCTTGCATACGAACTTTGTTCATTTGTTATTTACCTGCCAGTAGTTGGTAATTTCACTGCAATTTTAACTTTGGCTTTGTTACTGACTATGTTCACTCCAGATATCAATGACAGAGATGAGTGAAACTTCAAGGTTCTGTTTACTGAACTTCCCAGTGTTGAGTAAACATATTCGAAGTTCAGAAGGTTCACGTTCGCAAAGTACTGGAACGAGCATTGCTGTGGTTGGGTACAGTTGGTGCTAGGCCCAGTGTGTGCCCATGATAAGTCACTCACCGATCACTATAGAATGTTATAGGGACAGCAGGTCCTTGTCGAAGATGCAGACCTCAACACATGTTTTGCTGCGTCTTCCTGGGGATCAGTGGAAGAAGCAACAAAACACGTGTCAGGGTTTGCACCCTAGACATGGACCTGCTGTTCCCATAACACTCTATAGTGATGGGTGAGTGACTTACCATGGTATTGTCTTATTTGCACTTTAGGTTACCATGATGGCTGTTCTGTATACACACGACTGATGTATATGGTTCATCTGTATATCAATATTACCAAGTGTATCATGTAATTTTACTGCCTGAGTGTACCAAATACTACTATAAAGGACTTCGCCCTGCGCACTTTATCACTGTTACCCATTACCACCTGTGTGCGGTGTCAGCTGTCCTTTGTCTTTCCCCATGAAATATCATTGTCTTGATGTTTATATCTGTAACCGTGGATCAGCTTTTTTTTTACTTATCAATTGATGGTATTACAATAAATCATAGCACTATCACAGTTTTCATCTCTTAAATTGTTATTTCAACTGGTTAATATAAGGATACACAAAACTCAAGTTCTCTTGTGTTGATGTGATCTATACCAAACACTGCAGCAAAAATTATTAAAATGTTACAAGCCATTTTTCCAAAGTTTTTTGTAGCATTATATTGTCCTATATTATTCTGATCAAACAATACAAAATGCACTACATTGAATGTGAGAAAAACAGATAAATCATGTCCAGCCTGCAGAAATATGCTGAGAAGGACATTTACCGTAGAGTGGAACTAGTGGATGGAACGCTGTTTTACATGAAAGGACTATGAGGTAATTCCACTTCAAATAAAGGTAAAACATTTTGCATACCTGTAGAGATAAAACATTAGAGAATAGTTGCCGACGAATTTGCAGAAATACTGCAATCGGATAGAAGGCATGCATTGCCAATTGCCATTTTCACAGCTTGCAATGTATTTTTTCTCAGCTGTAATTTTCCCTACCACTGGCGCTGGCTAAAATCAAAAGCTAAGTATGTGGTTTCAATCAAAAGAACAAGCGCTTTTATGCTTTCAGATTTTTGAAGAGTTTAATTTCCGTTCTTTTCTTGCCAACTCGAGGCACATGTGAAACCAAATAACTTAAGTGCAGTAGCTTAAATACTAATTTGCTATTTCTATTACCAACACATTACATCGCTCACTTGTGGGGCAAACTGCCAATGTGCTGCAGAAATTACATGTGGAATGGTTACTGCTAGCCTTAGAGTAAGTTACAAAACATGTCAACAGTATGACAAGTTTCATTAGATTACATCTGCGCTTTTAAAGCTCATATAAAATGTACATAATATACAGTACGATTTACTTTGCCAGTTGGCTGAAGTTTCCGTGGAATAATTACTTTCTTCATGGAGATTGGACACTTTGCAAACAGTAAACGAGAAGTTTAAATCAAGGGC